>CM038215.1:305144266-305869000 GCA_021442155.1 Cymbidium sinense
CTTTTCAGAGATGAACTAGCCTTCCCATAGCTAGTTTTGTCTCAACTCAAGTAACGGCTCAAGTGGTGATTTCCAAATACCTGAACGCCTTCCAATTGTTTTCAACATTTTACGCCTTTTAGAGATGCGACTTGCCATCCTTCATCATCACCGCCTTCTTTGCTTTATCATTGCTTGATAAGACCGGAGATGAGGTGATTACTTTGGTGGATTCTTTCTTCTGACGCACCAATACATCGTCCGACAATGTGAATTCACCGCTTTCTATATTTTCGCCTAGCCAATCTTTGAATATGTAGCAATCTTCAACAGATGAAAGCACCATGATATGGACAATAGTTAGATTATCTCATTGTCAAATTCTCGTGTCTTCTTTTACACTGGTAGTTGGAGACCTACTTTGAGTGCATGTTTAAACAATTTGGCCACACTTTCCCTTTAAAAGAATACTCTTTGTTCATTTTCTTTTAGGTCGGGCCATAGTCATATTCGCTCCTTGTTGCTTTGGTCGCCGCTTCATTGAAGCGACCTCGAGGTACATCATTACCTCCAAGTATGAGCTTTTGGAGGGAGCGTGATTGAACGACCGCCTTGGTTTTTCTTGATAGACGTAGCTTTTCTTGTCTTGCTATAGACTAACCGCCCTCAGATCCTTCTTGTATGAGGTGAAATGTTTCACCTTTCTTTGTCCTGAGCTTTTGCTCTTTGAATTTATCTTCCCATCGAGGATAAATTTAATTTCTCAAATTTAGCCACCCTATCAAGTCTCTTGAAATGTGGTAATTGAAGCCATGCAAAGATAAGCCATCTTATCATCGATGTTGCCCATCAAGAATTGAATTGCATGATCTTCTTCTTCTAATTGTTGTTCACATTTCATACTCAAATTTCGCCAACGCTGTAATATATCGAATCGACTGCCTTTCTTCCTCTTCTGAGCAGATCGAATTGTTGTCTTTTGATCATTGAACCTTTAACGAACATATTTTCAAGTTCCAAAAGTTTTGATCGAGTCGATAAGATACCATTCGAAAGCAAATGGTTAAACTACCGATTAACCGGCGAATAATAATGCATCATTCCCCGTGTTACCGCAGATGCTTTGAATTGGGGCTGATGTCGCTTGGGATTACCATTCGCCGAATAGATTGAACTTTGGCATTGAATATCCCTTTGATATGGAATTTGATCATACCCGGATATACACCTTTGCTCACCAATTTTCTCGCCGCCTGCATATAATGATCTTCTCTCATTCAAGATAATATCAAGTTGAGAGGCTTCACGCATATATAGTTTGTATATTCTCGAGAAGCAAGTGTCGAAGCCGACTCATTTATTTCAATCCTCGCCAGCTCAATTTGGACCCTTGAAGCATGTGAGATCAAATTTATTGGAGGATTGTCATTGCTAGGCTTGATGATTATTTGGGGACGTGTTGACCCGCAATATTTCTCTGCATTAACTGCATCATCACAGTCATCTGCATCATCATTTCGCTCATTTTCACATTCAACTGAGCGATTTCTTTATCTTTGGCTTTCATCTGACGCTGAATTTGTCTCTGCGCCTCTGCCAAAGTAGTAGTATCGGTGAAGGTGGGATTTTCTTCCCTTTCTTCTTCTTCTTCTTGTTGTTCCTCTCCTGAAGACTCAGAGGATGCTTCCTCTATTTGAACATTTTGTTGTTCTTCGGAGGGGAGGTATTGTACGACGCCTAGTTGATATTGGCACACCGATGGCTCACCAATTGCACCATATACACTACTTCAACAAATGCCCTCTTCTTCTTCATCCTTTCCCTCGTGACGGCGTCCAATGAACTCCGATTCCAAGTGTGGAATCAAATTTCTTCGCCAGAGGGCTTCGATCAAGTTAACCTCCTTGATGGGATGGTTAATTGATGACGGATCCCGGAGGATTCTGTCTACCGCCATATTTATCATTGGGGCCCTCGGCTCCCATCTGTAGATTTGAGTTTGGATCTCCTGGAATTCACACCGATGTCACGCCATGCCTTTCTCTAGAATTTCTTTTGAGGCCTAGCCTCCATATATCTGCTACCTTTCCACCGGACCTTTGGTGGGATTCTGACACGCGGTCCAAGTGTCACACCGATGCTCACCGGTGGGACATGGATGTCGCCCCGCATTTGAGTTCGGATGAGGTCTCGAGGAGCCCAACATCCTAATAGACCTTTTCTTTTCATCGCCCTCTCCTTGGCAACTTGGAGAACCCATGCACTGCAGATATAGGGTTTCTCAGGAGGAGCTGGAACGATGTTGTGGGGTCCGTATGACTGTTTGAGTGACCAAGAGAGCCGCGCTTAACCCACAGGTTATCAAACCGATGTGGGTTGGAACACTCACCGGTTCCATAATTGGTTGTATGTACCGCGCATTAGTGTTGAGCAGCAAGATTTCTTTTCTTTTCTTCTTGCCTCCTGCTTTTACTTCCAGATGAAGAAGCTTCAAAGATCATGCCTCCCTGGCGAATGGTTCACTACGGATTGCATTATGAGGGACAAAAGAGACCGTCCCAACAAACCCTCTTCATGATTGGTGTCTAGCCTCTCAAAGACCGATTTTTTTTGAAGTGACCCTAGCAGTAGGGTCACAACTCAACTGCCTTTTCAGAGATTGCCGCACATGGCGCGGACGAAGTGACTTCAAAGAAGTCGAGGCCCAAGAACCGCTGCTCAAGATGGTCGAAATCCACGCTACCAAACCTGGATGGTAGCTCGCTTTCCAAAGATTGATGACGCGTTAAACGGATGTACACGCCGAGAGTAAGGACTTGTGTTTTATAATGCCATTCGAGGTTTAAAGGTAAGCAATTAAAAATAACGCGACTATCACCTTACTTCCAAAATAAGTATGATAAGAAAATATACTAAATACATGCACTAAATAAAATCTCAAATGACTTAAGACTTTATTTAGAAACTTTGAATTTGTCAAGTTTAACTTATCATTTCATTTCATTTTCATTTCATTTTTTTTTTATACTCCACGCAATTATAACTTAGATTTGACTACCAAAGATGGAAAGAGAAACCTATCCCAGGAGTCGCCAGAATCGTGGATCAAAATTCACCCACATCTTTCAAAAAAAGGAAAGAGTTGTTTAAGTGTCTGATAATTTCGTAAGGCATGAATAGTAGATAAGACACTACCTGAGATTTCGCTCTCATTTGAGAACTTTTATATCTGGTTCGTGTTTCCTATGCAAGCCCCTATAGTTAATTACCCCTCCCAATACTAAGAGAGCACTTTCGATTAAGGCTAGTCAATGAATCGTAAAGAACCAGTATATAATCAGTGGAGTTTAGAACTTATGAAATTTATTATTTTAACTTAAAACTTTTGTGGGGAACGATGACGCCGATCAAGATCCCATGGTTCCGTATCCCGGCCGTCATGATCCCCGGTCCGCTAATGAGGAGGTACCCAACCCGACCAAGGATCCTTGTCAAGAACACATGGTTACGCCGCCCGGTGTCCTTGTAGACTGGGTGGAGTTTGTCTAAGGGACAAATATAAGTCAACCTTAACTAACATAGGCTTTTTCCCCAACCAAATACATTCTACATTTCACATAAAGAGCAAAGCTTGGGGAACATAATGACGGCGCGGACCGTAATTTAGTGGTGTCATATCGCTGCAACCACCGGCCGCCGAGGGCTCAGTAACCATTTATGTGGTGCCATATCGGCAAAACCACGCGACAGAGGACACGCCACGCCCCACGCTTTAGAATATTTGAGTGTGAAGATATTATGTATTTGATTGACATCGCTCTGGAAAAGTTTTCTTAATTTGTCACCAAGACAAACAATCTTGTTTTAATTTAAATAATCTATTTCATTTTTTTTTTATTTATATTTTGTTATTTTTTTAAATTTTGATCATTTTATGATCGATTTTGATTCAATATGATCATTTATCATCAAATTTTAATTATAATCACCCTTCTCGATCCTGGTTAATATCAATCGATGACCTCACTACTCTCGCTTTTACAGAGGATCGGTCTAATTCATTATCTCAAGATAATCCTTCAAAACCTTGTCCACTCTAGCTTGGAACATGAGGATCGGGTTCGGGACTTTTCTTCCCTCAATTTGAATTTTACGTTACGGATCATGCTCAGATTATATGATGTAATTATCGTATATTATTTATTTGCAATTCTTATAATATCAAATTTTTTAGGTTTTGTTAACTTAACCGGCCCCAAGACCAAACCGGATGTATGTAATTCGCCAACTCGATTATTTCCTGCGAGGATCGCATCTAGATAATTATTTCAAGATCAATCATTCTCCAAACCTTGTCAACTCTAGATTGTACATAGAGGATCGAAGTTTGAGATTTTCTTCGAGATCTTGAACTTGAAGAATGCATATTAACAAAGGATGCCGATAGATTTATCTTTGGCCATTTCATGTAATTAACTTCTAAGATTTACACAAGATCATTAGATTTTAGGTTTTGTTAACTCCTACCCCTAAGACCAAACCGGATGGATAGATATGTTCTTTGTTTCCTAAATGATATATGACATGCACTTGTATCTTTCCATGCATCAGTGTCACATTTTCATTTCTTACCCATTCATATGGCATAATCACCACTTAGGATAAAATGAATTTGAACTTTAAATGAATAATTGTCATATGCTATGAAGATTCAGGTAAGAACTAAGCATAAAAGCATAATTGTAATCCATATAATATGATGAATAAGCTAAGCATGAATAACCATATGTATGTACCCTCCCTTCTTCAAATACTTAGACATTTCACATTTTATTTATCAAAATTAGCCTTCCCGCATCATCCCCGATAGGGTCGCCTGAGACTAGCCTTCCCACCACGCCAAGAAAGGCATGTAGGTGTCGGAGACACCTTAAAAGTTTATCACCACGCCAAGAAAGGCGCATGGGTGTAACATAAGACACATGTTTTGCCACGTTGGAACAACGCGGAGCAAGATTTATCATATCGCTCACACGCCGGGAACAACGCGAATGCGTACTTATTACAAGTTTCGCCGCGGGAACAACGTGAACACTTTATAGATGTAATAAATTTGCATTCACATGTATATGAAATTAAAGTATAAGCATTTATATATGACACATTTCAACTCCTTTTTTTTATCGCCTCCTCCGTCATCCCGCGATAGGTCGCCGGAGATCAGACTTCCCACCACGCCAAGAAAGGCGCATGGTAGTGTCGTGAGACACCTCTACCAAAGTTTATTTACCCACCACGCCAAGAAAGGCGTGCATGGCATAACACAAGATTGCATTTTGCCACGCCGGAACAGCAAAGATTATCATAACGCTTCGCCGTGATTGGAACAATGTGAACGCATTTATAAGATGTATTTTCCGCCACGTTGGAACAACGTGAACGTATCTTATCATGTTTTCGCCGCATTGGAACAATGCGAACGTACTTATAAGATGCATATTTCCCCGCCAAGAGGGAAGAGTTTCCTTCATTTTCTCTCCACACGGTGGAAGGAAGAAGAAAGGCTTTCCAACAAAGACTCCAACCACAAGGAGAGCCTTCCGCTTGAACCACAATCAACCCAAAATCGACAACTATAGAACACATAAGGGTAAATCAAATCATTTCCTTCAAGAGAAACTCGATAGAAAAGTACAACCTAAGATTGAAACGAAACAACCCGAGGTTTCTTTGGAAGAGGAATCGGATGGATCGAGATCTGGTTGCTTCTGGCCAGGGCTCGATGCTTCAACCGAGAGGAGCACGACCGCTGCAGGGGAGCTCTACCGAGGAGAAGGAGTCGAGGGAGGTTCGGCTTCCACGGACGCGTAAGTCGCACGAGAGTGAGAGAGGAGAATCGCAAGAGTATGCCGTGCCCTAGAGCTTCGATCGGAGCCGAGCAAGACAAGAGATCGCCGAGGGAGAGAGAGAGCGAGCAGAAACAAGAGTCACCGAGAGAGGGGAAGAATGCCGTGAGCTTTAGCCGAAAGAGCAGAGTCGAGAGCTTCAGCCGAGAGAGGGAGACCGAGAGCAGCAGGCACGAGAGAGGGATCGTGAAAAAATGAGGGTCAACGCTCGCTTCGCCTTTGGCCGATGGTTTTCCGGTCGCCGCCGGCACAAGGAATAAGCCGCTGCGGATGCGG
This sequence comes from Cymbidium sinense, assembly GCA_021442155.1. NCBI lineage: Eukaryota > Viridiplantae > Streptophyta > Magnoliopsida > Asparagales > Orchidaceae > Cymbidium > Cymbidium sinense. The sequence continues at coordinate 305,150,428 of CM038215.1, forward strand.
GTTAGTAGGATTGAGCGGATTAAGTGCTTAAACATTAGTCCCTTTAATTATAATTCAATATTATTTTATGTGATATTAATTTATGCACTAAACCCCAAGCATGTGTCAATTTGTTTCAAGTCAACGCAACGGCTGATCAATTTCGGATCTGAGGTCGTCGACAACGCCGACGGACGGATAAAATTAGGTTTACAATGCGACATCGATTAATCGATCGACATTCGCGACACTTTGCCGAATGGGTCTCTGCGCCGCTTGATAGGTTCGACGCTGCGACAACGCTGATCAATTTCGCAAACAGGTCGTTAGACATCGCCGAGGCTTCTAATTGATATGCGCATAATTTCATTAAAAATTAATTTTAATTTTAATTTTTGGATCGATCCTTAATTGATTCGATATTTTCTATTTAATTAATTTTGATGCTTTCGACGCATTATAAAGTCGAATTTTTGTATCAAATCGAATTTAATTAATTTCGACCGTGATTAGGGCATTTAACCTCTTTGTCATTTACTTAATTTTAAATGACACATAGTTATAGGTCAACAAAATGATCAACATATATTTACAAGTTTAGCAGAGTGTGAAATCCTGAAATTATATTTCAGAGTCTTGAAAACTGCAACCAATAACCCAAAAACCAAACAAAAAATTCTAAAAACTGTAGCAAACATACTATCAATTCAAGAATCCTTCCACTTGCTATCCGGTGCGATTTCAGCCATCTAACTATTTCAAGAAATCAGGAAGCCACAATCAGCCCAGCAATCCCAAAAACTCCAAACTAGGAAAATCCATTACCTACCCTGTCCTGGTGTGGTGCAATCTGCCAGCCGTTCAATTACAAATTTTGGAATAGAATAATATGATGCATTTATTCTATTATTTGCTGAATTGATCATGTTTACATTCATTCTCAGTTTTCTCCTTCATTATGTTGGTTATGGCTGGATTCCTTCCACATTGTTCTTAAATTCTAAGCCTACTAATTTATCTTTGGATCTCTTTTAAAATCTACCGCTTCTATCTAATAAAATAAGAGAAAATATAGTATTCTTCCCCTTCCTAAGTTTTTTCAAAAAGAATTTATTGCAAATACCTGTCAGCCAACCTATTTCAACACTACGCTTGACTTTCCATTCCTCAATAGGCACCTGCTATGAATCAAATGATTTACCTTCATGCAACTCCTTCAAATCTAACTCAACTTCATCTCACTGTTTATTTAACTTTTTTCTAAATAAAAATATTTCGTTAATTTCTTCATGTTTAAATGAAATTTATTATATTCACTTTAATATATCTAACATTCCACATCTCAATAGACTCATGTCACTTTAGATGTCGTACAAGTTAGCACATACAACTGAATCACCTTGCAAAGGACTTAACAATATAAATTCATTATATTGACTTCAGTAGACATGCTTAAAGTTTAACAAAAACAAAACAAAATTATTTATTTTGATGCAAACCACTTACCCTTTAGTTGAAATGCATATAGCTCCGGTGCAGACCAAAATGGCTTAGTTTCACCACGTGCTTATTTCACATCGTAATTTCAAAGTATAAAAACATTTCTAGCCCTAAATCAATACCTGATTTACACTGTCATGTTCAATGATTTTAAATGGAACTGTATATCAACTTTAAATCAATACCTGATTTACACCACCGTGTTCGATGATTTCAAAAGGATGCCATGATGGATTGCGGATCTCTTCGTCCCAGCTAGAACACAACTTAGGAAGTTTTCATGTAAACATCTTCAGCTGGGAACTTCTTCTTGTGTGCATTTTCGAAAGGTTTCATATCAAGATCACCCATTCTTTTTATCCCAATCAAAGTTGAACCGCTCAATAATTTGGCAAGGCCCTGAAATTTTTATGTGTGGGCTCCAAAAATTCACCACCAATCTCTCCGATGAAGAGTAATTAAAAGTGTCGGTAAAATTTTCAGAAGGCAGATGGAATAGTAGATAAGACACTACACGGAGATTTCGCCCTCATTTTATTAGGACTTAGATGGTTCCGTTTCCTATAGAAAGCACCTATAGTTAATTACCTCTCAATCTTGAGAGAAACTTTCGATTAAGGCTAGTCGTTAGATCACTTAATGTAGCGTATAGTAGCGGCAGAGTTTTAGAATTTGATTATGAAATTCATTATATTTAACTTAAAAGCGGATGGTTGGGGAGCGATGATGCGTCTAGATCTCTCCATCATCCCAGTCGTGGTCCTAGTCTACTTAGTCAGAGGAGGTAGTCGACCCAGAGGATCCTTGTCAGCAACACATGGGTTACGTCGTCCAAGAAATCCTTGTAGACCTGGGGTGGTGTTTGAGGACAAGCTTAAGTCTAACTATAGGAGGGTTTTGTCTTCAAGTATACCTATGGTTCACAACTCAAAGCGAAATTGGGGAGAAATAGTGTGACAAATATAATAGTTCATTTGCGGCTACCACCGTCGAGACTCATTATAGCATCATGTGGAGCTTCTTGGCCAAACCAGCTAGAGGACGGGTCCGTCACTGGCGTGAGATTTTGAGAGTAAAATAGTTGTGTTTGACTTTGGCTCTTTGTTATAGTTTTCTTAATTTGTCACTTAAAACATTGTGGAAATTGAGTTGAATTTTTGCTTTAAGTTTTAATAAATTAAATTTCATTTAAGCATTTATAATTTTTGATGAATTATTTGATTTTACATTTACATTGATACTTGAGTTTGATTAATTCAATTTGAGTAACACATTTTTATGATAAGTATCCTCCGGTTGAAATCTTCATTCAACGGCCATCATCAGGGGTTATTGATTGAATCAAATATATTTGAACTTTAGATCTTGTCAACTCTTGTTTAGCTCAAACGAGGATCAATCTCTATCACGTAATTAGTTTCTTATATTTTACTAAGTTGAAATTCTTATAATAAATTTTAGATTTTGTTAACGGACTGATCAAAAAGCAGAATCAATCAGCACATCTCGGACAATTTAAGAAGCATTAGCATTATGGGCATCGTTGTTTCATTTAATTTATTATTTCAAATCTTGTCTATTAATTTAATAATAGAGGATACCAGATTTATATTTTGAGATTTTGAATTGAGAATATTGAATATAATATCTTAAATATTTTGATAATAGTTACCCAGTTTATTTCAATCAACTCGTATCATTGGGGAATTAGTTGTTATTTGTGAATGAATTAGCTCAGATTTTCTTGAAAACTATAACAATATCATTAGGTTTTGTTAATGAATCTGTACCCAAGAATCAATGCGGCGTCCTCATTTAAGTTTAAGCATTGACATGTCTTGGGGCCCATGCGTGTATTTAGATTACTTGCATAATTTTAAGTATTTAATTTGAATTTTAATTGTTTTATAATGAATGCAGAGTTAAATTCTTTAATTAACGCTTTTATGCTTGTTTAAATCTATGGCGTAAATGTTATAGATTGATCTAATATCTTATTAGATTTTCTTAATATTTAATTAATTCCATTTAATTTTCTTTTACATTAAAATTTACTTTAAATCTTTATGTCAAAGCATGTATCTAAGAATGTCTTTAATTACGCTTGTTGTTTGTGAGTTGCATCGGTGGCAGTAAAGGCGTTTCAACTCTTGCTATCATTTAGATTAATATTTATTTTTTGCATCTAGTTCTTTAAGTTTTGAGCTTAATTTGATCATTGAGAAGCTTATAGACTCATTCTTATTTAAAGAACTTTAATTTTTTTGTGAATAGGTTTGATTCATCATTTTTTTCATTTAAGTTTAATTTAAGCTTATTAATACTTTTATTTAATCATATTTAAGCTTTTGTCAATCCAAATTTGGTGCCTCGGCCCAGATCCATCATTTCTCGATTCCCCCGTATTCTCTCTTGGTGTCTTTGCGATACTGATATTAACACGTATTTCTTGAGCATATACAGTCAAACACCTACATAAAAGAGCATATATGTAGTTTATTTTTAATTTATCATTTTCAAATAAGTTTAATTTAAGTTCGTCAACATTTTATTTGATTTTGTTTAAGTCTCAATGAAAATTTTGTCTCGTCTCCACATGTAGGGTCAAGAATCTAGCCTTCCTGCCAAATTTGGCGTAACGGTCTTTGTCTGACACTACGTGTCTTCTAACCTGTCGACTCTTAGCATGTAGTCTTCAAACTTTTCGACTCTAGCATATAGATCTTGAATGATAAAATAAAATATAATATATATATATATATATATATATATATATATATCTTATATATTAATAGATAAATGCTCCAAAAAGACCCCTCTGAAAATCAGCAATTGTAATAACAACATCTGCCACAGGTGGTGAAAGGTCTGTGGATGGGCATATGTCCTCATTGTGAACTACTGAAGATGAACCAGTATTTTCTGTGGGAGTGATATATATTGTGGTCTCCTCAGTCTCTACATTATCATCTGAACCCAACTTTGAACCCAACTTCAACCTTTCATTCCTAGGCTCCTCTATGACACTTATCTGATCATTATCAATTTTCTCATCATCATCATGAGGAGATAATGTTAAAGCAGCCAATTCAAGTCAGGATTAAGAAGCACCGCAAAATCATCACCGATGCTATTTTCTCCTTCTTGCCACTTTTCAAAACACCAAAGTCCAAAATACTCCTCTTTAACTCATTTAAAGCAGAAAAGAGGAAGAACTGAACTTAAAAATATATTGAATCGAGCTAAATCAGCAATTCCCATTGGTTTGCAGATCTAAAGGGAGAATGAGAACATTTCCATCTTAGAAGAAATGATTCATGTGGAAGGTGCATGAGAACAAGACCAAACAAATGGGATTTTCCAATGGATGCAGCTCAACTCAGGCTTGTCGGATTATATCGAAACTGGATGCACTGCGATTTGAGGACCTGGCTGGCTTCAGCTTTTTGATGAAGCACTCCTCGCCGTTGATGACTTTTCGCCGATGCAGATCGTCGATGAACTTGTTCACCTTTGTCGCATGTAAGGTCAGAGAGAACGCCGTTCACTACTGGTCTGGTCAAGGCGGTGGATTGGGACAATAGGGAAGAGCTGTCCAATCAGAAATCCAGAATTGATGTAAAGATCGACAGGTTCACGTGATACGTATGCACCAGATCTGAGGCGCCAATCTCCCTGGCCACCAGATCGCAGAGTGCATCCACTGCCGCAAGGTGTTCAAGGCCTTGGAGAGCTCGGCGGAGAGGACGAGGAGGGCCACGGGATACATGAGACTGGTCGGAGGTAGAATGCCGCCAGGCGAGCTTACCATTGCAGTCGGCGCTCATCTTACAGCCGGCCATGATGAGCTCGAAGAACCATAGCTTCTTCTTCTGCCACAAAAAACTCCGATCTCGCCTGCGCCGTTCTTGGTTGTGGGCGGAGGAACGGCGGCAGAATTATCGTTGCCCGTGTGGAATTCACGCGCTCATCCGCACCTTCACCGCGTATGCTATGCACCGACATTAACGCTGCCTGCCCGCCGGTTGCTATGTATTGCTGCAGTATGTACTTAGCCGTGGAAGCTTGATCAATGGGAGGAGGGGCTTGGCTAAGATAGAATGGGAGGTTGCGCCGCTCGACAGGAAAAAGAACAGTCGCGTGTTCTTTTTCTATCCGTTCGATTGCAGCCGCGATGGAAGCGAACGAGGAGACAAGCAATGCTGGGCTCGCATGCGTCCAAAGTCACACAGAGAAAGGAGGCGTATAGTTTCATAGGACCTTTGCTCTAGAAAAGCTACGTGTTGAGCTTGATTTACCTCTAAGACGAAGTAGAGGAGGTGAGATGTGTTCATTTCTTCGATTGGGAGGACAAGAGAGAAAATATTACATTGAGTCATAACTGCGTCGCGACTAATCTAGCATTGTCAGTGATTTCTTTTTAGCCAACGCTTTATGGCGACGGCGCGTTTATCACTGACGGCTCGCCTCATTCAAACAATGGAGAAGAAGCCGTTGAATGGTGGAGGAATTTAAAAAATATATATATATATCTGATTTAGGGTTTAGGGTGTATTTTTCTTGCAAAAGCTCGAGAGAGAAAGAGATTTTCTCATTTCTTTTTATGAAAGAACCATGAAGATGGACGAAGGCCTTGAGGAAATAGGAGGATGTATTAAATAAAAATTCATCGTAATTTTTCTCAACCGTTGTATCATTACAATTTTTTTCTGGTTTGTTAGTGTTATTCCTTGAAATTCTTTTATTTAGTGTATATTTCCTACACTTTGGAGTTGAGGACTTTTATTGAGATTTTTTGCATCATACTCTCTCATGAGTAGATGATTTTCTAATATTTTTTTATTTTTGCGCGGATGGAGAATATCATTACATTTCATTAGAAAGATTTTGTGGTTGTTTGGTTAATCTTTATGGGAGATTTTCATTTATATACTCTCTACTCTAGAGTATAGAGCATTTGCAATTTTTCCACTTTTGTGGCATGTTTGGAGGAAATATATTTTTATCCATCATTTGGAGGTTTGTTGGTTTTAGTGTTATTTTCATTACTCTCAGTACTCTCTTGAGAGTACATACATTTTGCCATTTTTTTCCAATTTTTTTTGGCACTTGATTATGTTTATTACTATAAGAAATTTTGAGGATGTTTGGATGGTTTAGATTGCATTGTACTCTCCTGAGTCTGAGCATTTTGGTTATTTTTCACTTTTTTGTGGTGTTTGGAAATATATTCATTACAATCTATGAGGAACAATTTGGAGGATGTTTGGTTATTTTTTTAGTGTTATTTTGCATCTAAGTCTGAGATGATTTTTGTCATTTTCTTCTTCTTCTGGCGTTGTTGAGATTATTTTCATTACTGCTCTTCTACTTTCTACTCTTGTCTCTTTCTCAGATTCTCTACTCTGTACTCTCATACTCTCTGAGGGTACAACATTTTGGTCATTTTTTATTTCTTTGCTTTGTTTGGAGGAAATATGTTCATTAGGCAATTTGGAGGCTATTTGGTTGATTTGTTAATGTTTTCTTGCATCAGACTCTCTGTACTCTCATGAGAACATATGATTTTGATCATGTTGTCGTTTCTTTGGCCATTGTTGAGAGTATATTGTTGGAAGCAATTTGCTGTTTGGATGGTTTGATTTTTTTGTACTCTCAGAATTCCGTTGACACTCTTTAGTAATGAAGTCATTGACATTTCTGAGAGGCTTCATCGCATCAATTCATTAGACTCCACAAATTCAAGACTCAATAGTATTACCTCAATCCGTCTTATTGGGACATAGAGAAAGCTTTCTTTGGGTGGTGCATTCCTTTCACCCCGATGAAGTTCTGATTGTAGGGATGCCAAAAGAGAGGAGAAGGTCTTATGGAATAGAGGTAATGTGTTATCGTGAGGTCAACTTCCAGTGAGGAAGCCCTTAAGAGCATCTTGAAGGTAAAAAATACAAAACAAAAGAAGCCTTATGAAAGCAAAAGAAGCTTTAAGAGCATCACCGATGAAGTTGCATGATAATGGGATGCCAAACAGGGAGGTCTTATGGCATGAGGGAATGTGATCTCTTGGTTAGCACTTCCAGTGAAGCCCTTAAGAGCATCTTAGGTAAAAAAATATAAAGCAAAAGAAACCTTACTGAGCAAGAAGATTGTCCCATCTGTACTCTCTGTACTCTCTATACTCTCTGTACTTTTTGTACTCTCTGTACTCTTCTCAACTCATGAGTAACTTGATATAATATTGTTTATGTTTCTATGATGATTTATTTACTTGTTTGGAGGCTGTTTAGTTGGTTTTTTAGTGTTATTTTGCATCAGACTCTGTACTCTTGAGAGTCTGACATTTTTTTTCTTTGGCTGTTTGGAAAAATTTGTTCATTACATTACATTGGAAGAAATTTGGAGGGATGTTTAGATGATTTTTACATCTGTACTCTCTGTATTTAGCTCATTTTTTTCTCCTTTCTTTGGCCTGTTTGGAGGGAATATGTTTATTTGTGGAGCTATTTTACATGTCACATTTATGTGGAGCTCTCTTCAGGGAATGTGGTGTGTGGTCATCGATGCGAGAACTGATGTCTAATATAGATAAATTTGGGAAACTCTGCTTTTATTGTTAGTATCAAACTTTAGTGTTAAGGACCATACTAGTTATTGGTCAAACTCATTGAAATCATAAGATTTTTTATGTCTGCAATGGAAGAAATCTAGTCTAAATGGCTTAGCAAAATTCTAGAAAAACAGGGCGGCTTGTCCGCCATGATTAGATTCTGTTGATTTGGGCGGGCGATGGTTAAAAATATAGAAAGTCATAATCATTATTGACAAACTGCGACCTACATCTTCTCAGATCAGATGCATTAGCGATGAAAAGGCTTCCGTGTTGAAGACAATGACGGTAGAAATTAAAGCACGATGCATTGACTATCTAAGAGGAGGTTGGCGGATAGAATATTGATTCAAAGAGATGCTTTCAATTTTATTGAGAAAGAGAAAAGATCGGATTATGGTGTGACAATAATGCATTAATATAATTGTTCAAGGAAAGGCAAGCGTGGATGGATGTTTGCATGGGATGTACAAGTTGATGAGTCGATTGCTTAGTAAGTTTTTTTGGAGCAATACATGTCTAGGATAGAATATGATTATTTTGATGATGTGATAATTTTTGATACAAGTTATCGACTCAATAAATATAATCTTGTTTGTGCCCTCTTGTTGGAGTGAATCATCGGCAAAATGTGTTATTTGGGTAGCCTTTTATCGAAGAGCGATTGAGTCATTCTCATGGCTATTCCGGACATTTCTTGGTTGATGATGGAAACATCTATAATATTCACGATCAAGATCGAGCTATGGCCGAGCTATCAATTGTATTACGCATACTCGTCATAGGTTGTCAATGGCATATTTGAAGAAAGCTCCAAGGTTCACTACTTTAATAAGTAATACAAGGGATATTTTATGCATGCATGAGCAAATGTGACTCGAGGAAGAGTTTGAAGAAGCTTGGTGCTAGAAGAAGGCAATTTGCATGATCATCCTTGCGAGCTTTATAAAATTAGATCCAAGTGGTCTCATTGTCAATATAGCGTAGTGAGTCAATGAACAACATATGTCACGAATATCTAAACCAACAAGTTCACTCACGATTATTTCTTGGGGTTGGAGAAGGTTATGGAGACATGGAATGAACATGGCGAAGACTTCAAGACATCGATTAAACAGTCGATATATTTTTACAAAAAAGTTGTATACTATGTTTGAGGAAGAATTTTTGCATGGAGTTGGAGGCTATCGATCGTGTCGGATTACGACCCCATGGAGTATTTGGTGAGAAACTTAGAGAATAAAAATCATCCAAAATATGGACTGTCCATTTGATGGGACTACTGTAACTTATAAGAAATTTGAAATGATGGGATTACTTTGTGCCCATTGTATCAGTTCTTAGTCGAGAAGATGTAGTGCATTCGGATAAGTATCTTCTCATGCGATGGTCTACAAAGAGGATATTTACATCGATAGTGCATATAGAAAATTAAGAGATGAGAGCATAGATGGAAATACTATTATTTTTGGAACCACGTTAGTCGATATGCATATCAAATAAGTGTCAGACGCGAGTAATAATAGGCGAGGACTATATGCTTCAATCCTTAAAAAATTATCGATGATGTCGACTCTATAATAAGTGAGAATTCTCTCTTCAGACAGAAGAAGAAGTCAACCACGGACAAGGAAAAGACATCTTGAATGATCCGTTAAGCAACGTCCAGGTGTTTCCAACGAGCTTAAGGGATATTGAGAGATCCAAGAAAGCCAAGAGTAATTCTCTATTTGCCTCTTAATTTGTAGTATTTAAAATATTGTTGCTAATCTTCAAACCATCATATTTTTGTTACGAAACCAAAGTTCAAGATAGTGTCGCGAACGTGTTTGTCACCCTTGCAACACCTTTCTCGTTATGCCGTATTTTTTTAGATGCGCAAATAGCACACATCGATCTTTGTTAAAATCATTAACGATACGATGTTCTACCTCGAGAATTCAACTCGAGCTCAATGTGGGTTAATTCGGTGAAGGGTAAGTTGATGATGGATATTATTACGGAAAATATTTCAATGCATGATATCATTTAGTTATATGTTCTTAGTGCAATCATTTCTAAAGCTTTAGAGTCTCAAGATGACTTTCTTTTACTTAATAGACAATCACTAATTGGTTAGGAAGGCGCCCGAGTTCTGACATTAGGATGACCTTGCTCCAGATGCAATCATTTCTTTGTCGATGACTTTCTTCTTTTAGCGCTTTATTCATACTATTATTATAAAATGCCGGCTCGTACTGTAGAGTCTGAGAGTACTACATAAAGTATGAGGGTACATAACTTTGTAATCCTTAGGCGTGATAAATCTCATATTTTACCAAATTACAATTATTTGATTGATGAGTCTACCTTACTTAATGAGAGTGATTTCCATTGCAAATATTACATAGTTTGATATATGTACTCTATAAAGTACTCTATATTTTATGAAAAAGAAAAAAATATGATGATGATTATATTAGTCTTGATATTAATTTAGTAATTATTTATAAATTTATCAATGATATTAATTTAATTGATGACTTTCGGTTATTACATTATTTGAAAATATTCATCATCTTAAAATATATAATTTGCTCCACTTCAAAATTTATATTTATGAATAAGGCGTTGGTAAGTCGCATCATCGACATATTATTTCTATTTTATGCACATGGTTCAAGAAAGTAGGTTTTAAGAAGCATGAATTGGTGAAAATAATCATACCCACTTATATTACAGTTCACATGCTAAGTAGTTCGCATTAAGATACGCATTGAATATTGGTAGAATTATAGCATAAATTTTAGATAATGTAAATTTTAGCTTCACCTTTTAGGTTGATCCAATTTAAAATATGCTATAAATTCATGAGTCTGAGAGAGAATACAAAAAAATCTGAGAGAGTCTGAGTACAAGATTATAGAGAGTCTGAGAGTAATAGAGAGTATACACATGCAAAACTGCTCAGAAAACTCATAAAAAGGTAACCCAGGAGCATCCAACTTGCTTTTAGGTTATAGTGAACAATTCTTCTTTGTCCTGCAAAGCAAAAGTGGAAATAGGAAAAAAAAGTAAATAATATGTAGTATGAGGAGAATACAAGAGTTAAGCTACATAACACCTCAAATATTCTTATAGTCACCTTCAAAACTATGGAATGAGTATAGAGTACAAAGAAAATCTGAGGAGTACAGAAGCACAAAGAGTCCAAAATAAGAGTATAGAGAATGATAGCATAGAGTACAGAAACATCTCTAGAGCAATCCACTTCAAAGATTGGTAGATGTTCTCCTAATCATAATTTATCCAAAGCGCAAAGAAAATTGAAGAACAAATGAAATACTATACTCTAGGAGGTACACGAGTACGAATGAAACACATCTCAAAAAGCATTCCATCAACCAAATTGCTGCGGTGTTCTCTTAATAATAAAGATCAAAGCTGATAATATTGAAAAAAATGAAATACCACATAATTATTTCTACTTATCAAACTTTAAATGTACAGTTTTAACTTGGCTTTTTCATTCTCAATAAAGATAGCGTAACTTCGAAAAATTCATCTTCCCAATCTTGGTGGTCATCCCGGTTAAGTGGGGATTTCTTTAACTCCATGTACTTGACAAACATCCCTCCTGTTATCTTGGTGGCTCATTTCCATTTGATTGGCCATTTTGTGGGATCGCCAAAATGACATCTTCAACAAGTAATTTGATCTGAATAGCAAAAAGTATAGTCAATAAGGGGGTTAAAAAATAGTTGAAATCAAATTGAAAATAACTTCTACAATCTCGGGAAGAATGGCCTTATGGTTGGTTTTGGTAATGAGTCATAAAAATACAGCCCCTAGCTTAATATGTCCAACTAGAGTGTCCGGTATTATCTATAATTGGAAGTAAGAGTAGCTCCCTTGACACATTGTCTGCGTGACATCTTTGGATGAACATTTTTCTTTCCGTGTAGGCCATATTTTGTATAACTCTGTAAGAAGAAGAGAATGTTTATAAATTATAGTTTTCATCTATACAAATAATGATTGAATTATGTAATACGCTATATATGAGGTAACTTACCCAAAGCATGAGATGTACAAATAGGGGACATACAACCACGAGCGAAGTACTCTCTAAGTAAGAAAGAAGCATCAAGATTATGCATCGAGAGATATTGATCATCGACTCGATCACTATATCGCAATAATGATATTCCGCAATCGTATCACCATGTAAGTGATAAATATTTTAAAGTGAGCTTAATTAAAGAATAGGTTATTTTATGTATGAAGAGGCGATTGAAGATTGACTTGTCCTCGAATCGGGAGCATGACGTGTCAATAAGGTGGAGCATCGGCTTAGGCAGAACAACTCTGGATGAGAACTCAATAAAATGATGTACCTCTGCTGGCTGCAATGAAATTATTGATGACAAAAGTTAGTGATGAAGAGCTAGATTCACTATGAATTAAGGATCGATCTACTGAGATGATTCATACCTCCGACTGATGCTCCTCTACCACAACGATAGTCAGGTCATTGACCTTTATTGGCTCATCTTTGCAACCTATAAAAAAATTTAGTGAAATCATTTCTATTATCTCAAATTTAAAAGAAAGTAACTTAATACCTCTTTAGCTTCTCATCTTGAGTGGAGGCCACCACATCACTTATTCTTGCTCATGACTTCTGTAAGTGTGTGTGAAGGGGAATAACGACTTTCCTCTTCCCTTATCTGCGAGCTTTCACACCGCTCAATCTCGATTAAAGGCTTGAGCATCTTCATGTGCATTGGAGGCCTCCACATAGCTTCCCCATGGTGGACTCAGCGGGCTTCCCAGTGGAGGCTACCTGGGCTTCCCAAGTGGAAGTATCCACAGAGCAAGCCTTCCCAAGTGGAAGTATCCACAGGCTAGTTGCCTCCACGAGACTCCCCATCTTAGCCTCCACAGGAAGCTCCTGGTAGCCTCCATAGAGTGCTTGTCCTCAAGAGTTCTCCACATGGTGACCTCCCAGCTTCCCAACGGTAGGGATGGTAGGACCCGCCAAGAACCTCCTCGATAGTAACCCGCAAATCAATCCCATAAATTCTCTCATCATTGTTGCTTGAAAAGAAAATATTATATCTTTCAAGTCCCAAAACACAAAGTCTTCTTAGGGGGAGGCGGGAGCTAGATACACTGGATGGGGAGAATCGAGAAGAGACATATGAAGATTCAATGGGGGCTGAACTCTGTGGACTTAAAATGGGATTGCTATCGGGCTCAACATGTATTGCATGTTGGGCAGGGGAAAATGATTCAAGGAGCCAATTCTCCTCTTCTGATATGTCCTCGAATGAAATGCAGACCTGTGTTAAACCGATAAGAAAATGTGATGACTACAACATAAATAAATACATAATTATAAGAACTAAGTGATATTATTATATGTCACCTGGTGTCCTCCTAAACCAGTGAAGGCTTCATCTGAAAACTTTATTTTTAGTCATCGCAGCATACGTGGCTTTGCAAATGGAAATGGCGGCCTCATAATGCTTATGTGCTCAGCGGCCCAGATCTACAATTAATATTTATGTAAGTTAACTTCAATGCATCAAATAATACATAATCGAAGATATAAAACATACCATAAGAAGAGTGACAAATCCACTCATGTACCTAGGTGTCCTCTAGGTATGAATCTTTGATATAATACCATCAAATTGTGAAACTAGGAAAGCCCAGATGGCCTCTGTCGAGTTGTATTCAACAAATTTATCTATGTCATCGGCGTAGGCAATCAATTCCGATGTCACCCTATAGTTGTGATATACAAAAAAAAATTTGACAGAAAGTATGTATGTCACAAACGTACCCACGTAACGAGATATCCGCATGCTCAAGCATAGTCTTATAGTCCACTGAACTATGGGATTTACATAAGACTCTCCCTCTGTTTGGCATCCCACCATGCTTCGGGGTGAAAGAATGCAAAATAATAAATCTAAAGAGAGTATGAGAGTACAATCAAAATAACACTAAAAATCAACCAAAAGCCTCCAAATTATTTCAATTGATTGCAATGAACATATTTCCTCCAAACAGCAAATAAATGAAAAAATGACCAAAATGCTAAGAGTACATATGCAAAATTTCAACTATCCAAACAAAATTACTTTGAATGTAATGAACATAATCTCAACAACAAGAAAGAAAAAAATATCCAAAATCATCTACTCTCAGAGAGTCTGAGAGAGTACATACTAAAATAATACTAAAAATCAACCAAATGCAAATTATTCCGATGGATTGCAATGAACATATTTCCTCCAAACAAAAAGCAGAAAAAATGGCCAAAATGCTACGTACTCTCATGAGAATGAGAGATGCAATATAAAATCCACAAAAATCATCCAACAAATTCCTTATTTCCATGAAATGTAATGTTAATCAACAAAAGAAACTGAAAATAAATCCAAAATCATACTCTCAGAGGAAGAGTACTGAGAATGCAGTCAAAGCCAAAACCATCCAAAATTGCTTCCTTGAATGTAATGAACATAATCCCAACAACTAGGCCAAAGCGGAAAAAATGTCCACAAAATTATCGAGTACATACTGAAATAACACTAAAATCAACCAAATAGCCCAAATTATTCCTGATGGATTGCAATGAACATATTTCCTCAAAACATGCCAAAGAAACAGAGAAAAAATGACCAAAATACTTTGTACTCTCATGAGAGTCTGAGTGAGTCTGAAAATCCCCAAAATCATCCAAATAACCTCAAATTGCTTCCCTGAATGTAATGAACATAATCTAAACAAGCCAAAGCAAAAAAATGTCCACAAAATCATCTGTACTCTCAAGCGAGTACAGAGACTACAGATGCAAAATAACACTAAAAAACCAACCAAACAGCCTCCAAATTATTCCTAATGGATTGTAATGAATATATTTCATCCGAACAGGCCAAAGAAATAAGAAAAAAATACTCAGCTTTCATGAGAATCTGAGTACAGATGCAAAAATCTCCATCATCCAAACACCACCAAATTGTTTCCCTGAATGTAATGAACATAATCTCAACAAGGTGAAAAAACATTAAAATCATTTGTACTCTCAAGAGAGTACAAAGAGTACATATGCAAAATAACACTAAAAAACCAAATGCCTCCAAATTATTTCTAATGGATCAGAACATATATTTCCTCCAAACCAAAGAAAAAAACAGAAAAAATAAATGCTTTCAGATTCTCAAGAGAGTACAAAGTACAGATAAAAATCTCCTAAACCATCCAAATACCACCAAATTACTTCCACTAATGTAATGAACATAATCAACAACCGTGCCAAAGAAACTGGAAAAATGTCCACAAAATCATGTACTCTCATGAGAGTATGAGTACAGATAAAATCTCCGTAAACCATCCAGTACCAAATTGGCAGGAATATAATGAATATAATCACAACACTAAAGCGAAAAAATGTTCACAAAATCATCAGACTCTCGAGAATGCGGATGTAAATAACACTAAAAAATCAACCAAATTATTCACGATGGATTGCTGAACATATTTTTCAAATAGACCAAGAAATAGGAAAAATGACCAAAATGTCTGTAGAGTACAGATGCAAAAATCTCCAATCATCCAAACAACACCAAATTGCTTGGAATGTAATGAATATAATCGACAATAGGTAGAAAAAATGTCCAAAAATCATTTGTACTAAAGAGTGCAAACTAAAATATAAAAAATACCAACCAAAGCCTGTATTGCAATGGATTGTAATGAATATATTTCCTCCGAGCAGAGAAAGCAGGAAAGAAATGGAAAATACGTACTCTCATGAGAGTAGTCTGAATGGAATCGCCACAAAATTTTAATTCCATCGATTAAACATACTATCATCCCTAATCAGGCCACAGAATTCATCTTGAAACATGACCAAATATCCTACCATGTGATATACTAAACATTTCACAAGGCTAATCAGTTCAAAAATTTGGAAATAACGGCATGTACCATCTTGGACAGAGTACACAAAAACATCTCCAAAAACTATTAAAATACATCACGTTCATTTAAAGAACTCAAATGTTCACATATTGAACGGTGAAAAGAACAGAGAAAATCATAAATTCATTAAAGTTCGAGAACACAGGTGTAAATACCTCATGTAATCGCCTATAATACCTCAATGGAAGTTATTCACAAGATTTGCTAAACCACTGAGTGGTACGGACGTTCAGCCGATCGAGGCGGGGGGCTAGCTGAAAAACCTGCTATATATGAGGAATATCGACGACGCCCGCCTGCTTTTCTTCTCCGTTGTTTGAATGAGGCGGTCGGGCCAGATAAAGCGGTGGTTGCCGCCTATCCAATTACGGCAGTTAAGCTAAAATGGAAAAAAAAAAACGCGACAAGATTAGAGTTAGAAGCATTAATGCGCGATCTATATAATATTTTCTCACAAGAGAGAGAGCAAGAGGGGATGAGGGCCTCCGAGCTTCTGTGCTGCTTGCACGATTATGAGTAAAAAGGAGAAAAAAAATACACTACTTTCATGTCTCAATTAATAATATTATCCATCCTTCCATTTCACGTTCCAAGCATGGGAAAAGAAAGCAAGATGGCTTGCTATTGGTTGGAGATGGCAGCAAGGGATGGGCACGATTGAAGATTTGACAAATGCATATCCATATAATTCTGGAGATAATATTTTATATACTCCATACATAAAAGTGCTTGGATGAGGAGCAATTAGCCGTAAGGTTAAGTGAATATCTTAATATATATATATATATATATATATATATATATATATATATAATGATTATAAATTTTTTTATCTTAATAGAAATCCTTACCTTACTAATATAGATTCATTCTTATGTAATTTACTTTGATATTAAATTAAATTATATATGTATATAATAATTTTAAAATGAGTGATATAATTAGCATAATTCTATAACTTAAAATTTCATATGTACAAACTCATAATTTTTTATTTATCATTTTTTTGCTTTCTTAAATTATTCTTTATAAATTTTAGTGAATTTTTTTATGCAATAATCTAAGACAATATAAGTAATTTTGTTAAATAATTTGGATGTCTTGGATGTAACAATACATTTAAATGAGCGCGTTTGGCGACTTCTCAATGGATCATTTTTGCAAAACGCATTATTACTTTCACCACTCGCTCACGCGGTTCGTCGAATTGAATGAGATAGTTTCATTTAGATTTTGATGTTTTGAAGCTAACGGTGATCAATTTCATGACGGATGTCACTCGGACATCCGACTCATATATGGCGTCAACACATTAATTGCTTTCGATCGACTATTCATTTGTAATATTTATATTTTGATCAATTTCAATGTTCTGAACGTGACGGTGAAGTCCGTTCATTGATCGGAGGTCATTTCGACCATTTTCGGTGGCGTCTAGTGAGTTTTGAGCATCGAATTACGCACTGTCACCTCCAAAGTCCTTCGAATTTAACTTGTGAGCTTGTCTTAATTTATGGCACACATATGAAGGTCAACATTATGATGAAAAAATAAATAAATAAAAATGTTAACACAAGATAGTTATGAGAAAAGTATTCCCTTACCCCTATCAATTTTGCACAAGCTTCACTGAGTTCCTGATTGGCCTCACGTTCCTTCATTAAAAGAGTGCTGTGAAACTCTTCTAAACCTTCCTTGTCATCTTCCAATCTTTTATGAACTTCTATTTTCTTGTCTATATCTTCTCCTCCATGCAAATGCTCCATAACTGTCAATTTACCTTTTAGCTCAAGCTCCAATTTATGTTTTTGATCCAGTTCCCTCGCTAGCTGAAGTATTCTTCCAAGAGCAACTTCTTTTTCTCTCTATCATAATGTGTCATTCTAAGAATCATATTATTGGGCAGAGAACAAATATGAACAACAAAGTATCATGCATGGTTAGATTACCATCTGTTCCTCCATAAGGTTCTTGACATCTTCATCAGCTCTCTCTTTCTCGATTGTTGCCAATTAAAGGTTAGTATTCTCTAGAGCAGTCTTAGAAATAAAAAAAAATATACTATATATCAGTATAAAAAAAAATTGCCATAAACTTTCAAATTAATGATTGCTTATGCAAAGGAAAATAACCTGACTATTATATTAACCATGTACATAACATCAATTTGGCTTAAAAGTAACAATAATAGTGTTATCCTCACATATGTAGCCAGTCGAATTGGCGCGTCATTGATGATGGGCTTCGGAAACGATCATGTCGGAGTTCAAAGTGCACTGACATCACCGCGTCGAAATTGATCGAATATAAATATTGCAAAATCTAACGATCAATCGATTAAGCGGCTATTTGTATATGTAGATATATCGAGTCGAATAAGAGCCGGCGATGGCCAAGGAGCTCGTTGATGCGTCTAGCTTCAAAACACGTGATCTATCAAATGAGGTATCCGCTCGATTGAGCCAGTTTGTGCGAATGAGTTTGTGCAAACCGAGATCCGCGCACCGACCCGAGTGTCTGACCCGACGAACTGCGCGATCTCCCGTGACCCGCCAGACCCGCTCCGCCGGCCGAACCGCGCTACCCGCCCGCAGCCCGTGCGGTTCTGCCTCCGACCCGCGCGATCCTGTCTCCGACCCTCGCCTTTCCGCCGATCCGCTTCCACTGTCGTCCCGCCGATCCCGCCGCCGGCCCGCCGTCGTTCCTTCGGCCCTATCCGCGCATCCCACCGCACAAATCCCCAGAAACCGCACGCGCAAAGCCGCTCCGGATCCCTGCTGTCGTTCGATCCTCCCAATTCCCGCCGTTCCGCGCAAATCTGGCCGTCTCGCCGCCGTTTCAACCGCAAAATCGGCCATCCTGCCACTATTTCAACCGTAAAACCGGCCACAGCCCAAATCCACTCCGGCCGCTCCTTCTCCCGTGAAAACATGGCCCAAACCCACGGCCCGCAGCACCCATCAACCCATTAGCCTTAGCACCAGCCCAATTTCTGCAGCCCGCCAGCCCTTCAAACAGCCTAGTCCGCTGTTCCGGCCCGTTCTGTGCAATCCAGCCCGCAAACCTAGCTCATTCTGCGCAATCTTTTCTCAAGCAGCCATCCAATTTTGCGTTTTCGCGCATTCAGGAAGAACATCGTGCGAATTCTCCTTTTGATTTTGCATCGCCGCCTTTTAGTCGTCATTGCCGAATCGGGGAAGAACGTCATCGGCCGAATTCTTCCTTCGATTTTGGCGCAACCCTCGTTTTATGTCGTTTACGTTGCAAATCGGGAAGAACATCATCGGCGAATTCTTCGATTTGAGCCGCATTAGCCGTCTCATTTCCGCGCATGAATCGGGAAAACATCGTCGTGATTCTTCTTCGATTTTTTCGTCGCACTCGCTTTAGTCAGTTTCACTGCAATCGGGAAAGAACATCGTTAGGCAATTCTTCTTTTGATTTTTTTTGTCGCCTCCGCCCTTAATCGCATACCTAACCCCATTCTTTGCTAAGACAACGCTTAAAAAACGCGCCGTAATATGTGAGGAATGAATATATATATACGCCAGGTTTCTTTTGTTTGAAGACCTCGGCCGCACGACGAGATGAAAATGAGTCGCTGTGAAGACATCGCCCACGCCGCAGTGGCGCACCGAGCCACCACTTGTTGATGTCGCCCCCAGACGAATACCAAATTTTGTCTAATTTCTAGACTTAGAAAAAAAGAGAATGAATATATATATATATATATATATATATATATATATATATATATATATATATATATATATCAGATGTCGTCATCTTTCAAGTTTTAAAGACCTTCGTTCGTAGGCGACGAGAAAAATCTGGTCACAAACACCACATTTACCAGCATCGAAAGTAAGCCAAAACACCCAATGCGCCCCTTATACCTGGATGATCGAGGGTCACAAATTGTGTCAAACCTTTAACTAAAAAAAAAAGAGAGGGGAAAGTAATGACATACCTGTATATAAAAGCAAAATAAAATAAAATAAAAAGAATGGTGAAAAACACTTACAAAATTTATCGAAGTAGGATTGAAAGCCCACTAAAGTTCTAACCCCCTTTCAAATACCCTACTCTAACCTTTCAAGTAAATGAATAGAATCAACTCCCCTTACTCTTATTTATAGAAATTAGAAGAAGTATAAAGAGGAGGAAATTAAATTTAAACAAAAGAGGGGAAAATCAAATTTAAACAAAAGAGGGGAAAAATAAAATTTGAATAAAAGAGGAGGAAAATCAAATTTAAACAAAAGAGGGAAAAAATCAAATTTAAAACAAAAAAGAGGGAAAATTAAATTTAAAAAAATGGGGAAATCAAATTTGAATAAAAGAGAGGAAAATCAAATTTAAACAAAAGAGAGAGAAATCAAATTTGAATAAAAGATGGTGAAAACAAATTTAACTAAAAGAATGGTAAAATGAGAACTACTTTTAGGAATAAATCTTCTTCTTAAAATAACAAATTAAATTATCCTTTGAACACATAGCTCCAAAATGTCTTCTTCGCCACCGATCGCAACCTTTGTACAAGCATGTAGGCTTAAATCAAAATCTATAAAAATCATAGGGCCCCCTTTAATCAAAAATTAAGGAATTTTATTTTAATTATGATTTTCAAAGTAAATGATTTCATTAATTAGATGAAATTAGCTATGCTATAAATATGATGTATGTAGATTTCAAATGTAAATTTTAAAAACAGAAGCTAAATTAGAATTAAATGCAAATACAAAATTAATCTCATAATTTAAACATAAAATTAACTAAAATCACTATATACTAGATGGCCCCGACACTACGAATGTTTAAATTCAAGTATGGATTTCTGTTAATCTTAAGATCGGTCGGTTAACAAAACCCAAAAGCCTATAATAAGAGTTTCAAATCAATGGAATATCTAAGATTCTATCACGTGATAGATCTAATCCTCTATTAAGAATAAACAGTGACAAGATCTAAAACTCTTAAACAAATTCTAATTAATCAATTTTCAAATATCAATCAAAAACTACTTAAATGAAGCTCTATCATTAAAAACTCAAACCAAACTCAATCTATCCGCCTTCCCCAATTGTTTGTTATGGATAATAAATTGAGAAAACTCTAGCTCACAAAGGAGTCAATGTCAAATCAAGTGTTCACATGTTCACTCAATCAATCTCTTAACAAGGACGGCTCATGCCTCTCTGATCGCGATAACAGCCAGATGAAGCATACCGAGTCCTCCGACGTGGTTTGGCCAACCGACTTATTATATTATTATGGCGTACTCGATGCTTTCCAATGGCTATGTACTTTGAGTTGCGAATCATAGGATATACTTGATAGGGCAAACAACCATCTGTCAGCTAAGGTAGATTTAAGTCTGTCTCCTTAGACAAACACCACCTCAGGTCTACAAGAATTTCTTGACGACATAACCCATGTGGATGAGAATCCTTCTCGCCTTCACTACCTCCCGACTATGTAGACTAAGGACCAGAATCCAAAGATGATGGAACCATGGGATCTAGATCGCACGCCATTATTCCCCAACCATCTGGTTTAAAATGATGAATTTAATAATCTAAATTCTATATGTCGCTACTATACTTATGCAAACAATCTAATGACTAGCCTTAATCAAAAGTTCTCTCTCACTTATTGGGAGGTAATTAACTAGTGCCCATAGGAAACTCAAACCGATCTAAAGTTCTCACCAATTGAGGATGAAATCTCTGAGTAGTGTCTTATCTACTATTTCATCTGTCTTCTAAAAATTACATCGACACTTTAAAACTACTCATTTCATCGAAGAGGTCGGTGGTAAATTTTCGGAGCCCACAAATAGTCTAAGAGGGTATTTGAATTTTTGATGGTTGCATCAAACATTATCTGCTACAATATAGACCCCTCACATTATTCCATAAATTACCTTTTCTTCTCTAAGTCAACGTTCCTTTTCTCAGCATTTTTTGGTATTAAGTTCTCTGCGCCCTTGTTCGACATATTAACTTCAACATATCATTCTTCTTCACAATGCTTTACAAAGTTTCGTGTGCTTTCTTCTGAATATTACGCATTTCTAGTAGAAATATTTCCAATAAAAACACAAATATTACACAAAGCATATAAAATATAACATGAAAAAGTGCAAAATAGTCCTCCGATTATTCATATGCAGCCAATTTAATCAAAGCACAATACATTTCTCCAAATTAGTCCCACAACTATATAAAATTGATCTCAAATGGTCACATAGACAGAAATTGAAAGGAACTTAGATATAAAGTTGATCCCAATTTAGTCTCTCAACTAAAAAGATTTATCCTAATATAATCCATGAGAGATCATTTGGAATCAAATTTCTATAAACGAAAAACTAAATTAGAGATATGTGATACTCCATAGCTAAATTTATCACATAGGGATAGTCAACCGACTATTTGAAGCTTTTTCTCAAAATATAACTATAAATACAGAATTCTACAAACTAAATTGATCACAACTTCAAGTCAAGTTGAGTCCTTAGATTTCCCTCAAAAATAAACTATAAATAAATAATAAACAACTTTAACGATACAACAACAACAACAACAAGCCTTAATCCCACTAGGTGGGTCCATACATGAATCTTCGTCTTCATTGTGTCTGTATGTGTCAAATTCTCATTTAAATCAAGTATACTAAGATCATTTTTTATACATCTTAACCAAGTCTTTTAGGTCTACCTCTACCTTTCTTAACATAAGGCAAATCTAATGCATCTACTCTCCTAATCGTCATCGGACGTTTTTTATGTGGCCAAACCATCGCGACTCTCCCTAATCTTATCTACCACCGAGCTACTCCAACTTTTTTCCCGAATATACTCATTTTGTATTCTATCTCTAAGAGTAAAGCCATTCATCCACCTAAGCATCCTCATCTCAACACTTAACTTAGTCTTATGCTTATCTTTATCGCCAACACTCGCACCATAAGTCATCGGTGGTCTTACTCATCATCTTATAAAATTTTCTTAAGTTTATGGAATTTTTCTATCACATAATAGGCCAAATGCATTCCTCCACTTCAACCATCCAACTTGAATTCTACTAATAACATCTCCATCTATTTCACCATCATTTTGAACAATAGAGCCTAAATATCTGAAATGCTCACTCTTATTAATAACTTGTTCACCTAATGTCACAACACTACCACTAGAACTTCTACAACTAAAATTACACTCCATATATTCAGTTTTAGATCTACTTAAACGAAAACCTTTAGACTCTAGAGTTGACCTCCATAATTCAAGTTTCTATTAGACTCCCTCTCTAGTCTTATCAACAAGAAGAATGTCATAAGCAAAAAGCAAAAAGCATAATTCTACAACTTTAGCGATGAAGCCAAAAAAAACCTGTGAATTAAAAGACCGTACATCAATGAATAAAAAAAAAAGAAAATGCAAACATCCACTATATACTAACTGACACAAATAGAGATGACCAACAATAATTTAACAAACTAAAAAGTATAAAATAGGCAAGCATGATTACTAACTCACCTTCATTGTACTCCTGTAAAATCTTGGCTTCTGAATCCATCATGTTTTTAAGTGATATGCTCCTCTCACTATACCTGCACTCCAATTCCTGTAAGTATTTATTCCTCACTTCCATCTTCTTCGCAAGAGCAGCCACCATCATAACATTCTCCCTCGCTTCCTCCTCTCCTCTGTCACATCAGCCAAGGTCTTCAATTCACCATACTTCTGCAGAATCCTTGTAACTAGCCTATCAGAATTATAATCATCATGGCGAGCAATCCACCCATATATCCCATTCAAGTTCACACCTTTCTTCTCATTCCAAGCCTTTTCCCCAACCGCCTTGCCTCAAAGTGATTTTCAAATTCCATGGCATCCTTGAACCCTCCCAATCCCTATTAAACAAAACAACAGCCTCACCTTCACCAAATTCAGGATATCTCTCAAGTGAAGGAATGACACTCACCGGATTAAATTCCAAAAATTGCTCTTCAAGAGGAACACCTTCATCTTCCATAGGCAAATTGACAAGCAATCCTGCCCCAAGGCCATACGAAGAGATCATCGGTACTCGAATTAGACCTGAATGATGTTGGCTCTGCAGCAGGCGGTGGAGCATCCACGAGGGCTGCAGCGACGCCGAGGTCATTTTGGGGGAATCGAGCAAATCCAAGGTGTTTGGCCTTCTCCTTAGCCTTTCTGGAGGTCGAAGAACCTCTTGCAATTGCGTGCTGAAGGAGAAGGAGGTCTTTGTATCGATAGTCCTGCTTCTTCTAACCCACACAGCAAGCCATCGGGGTTTAGAATTCGATGATTTCCGACCTTGAACATCAAATATGCTTTCTCAGCGTAGTCTTCGAGCTCGGTTTCGCTGAACTCTGGGTCCTCGTCGGAGGAGTGACCTTCGGCCAGAAAACTCGTTGCTTTCGTGATGGGGTTTAGAGTTTTCCGAGAAATTTGTGAGTGATTCTTGCGGATTTCACTTATTTGATCAGGTAGAGGTCGTGGTTGTTTGCCGCGCTACCGAGAAGAAATTTTTAAAATAAGTATTAAATAAGAAATAATTATTATTTTCAGTATTTAAAAAAAAATTGAGTTTATGTACAGTCAGCTCACTGGTGCCACCTCATCGCCTGTGGCCAGAGTCATCACGTTATGGGATGATCAAATCATAATCGATCGACCTAAGTAAAGTGACCGATGATCGAAATATCGCCAAATAACCCCATATTGCTGAAGTTCCCCTCGGAGGACCTTCGCTTGAACATCAAATATGCTTTCTCGAGTCTGATTACAACTGGTCCTCGTCGAGAGTGAGTGACCTTCCATTAGGAGAAAGAAAACCGTGTTTTCGCGATGGGGTTTAGAGTTTTCGAGAAATTGTGTGAGTGTGGATTTCACTTATTTGATCAGGTAGAGGTCGTGGTTGTTTGCCGCGCTATCGAAGAAGAAATTTTTAAAATAAGTATTAAATAATAAATTATTATTATTTTAAGTATTTATAAAAAAAATTTGAGTTTAGGTACAGTCACCTCATAAGTGGATGGTACCCATCTCATCATAGAGCCCTACTTATGGGATGACATCACAGAAGCTTGTCGAAATCGACCGCTTTAAGTAAAGTCACGACCGATTATCGGCGATTGACCACTCTAAATAACGAGTAGTCTTGAGCTCGATTTATTGAACTGGTCCTCGTCGGAGAGGAGTGACCTTGCCATTAGGAGAAAGAAAACTAGATGCTTTCGATGGGGTTTAGAGTTTTCCGAGAAATTTGCAGTGACTCTGCGATTTCACTTATTTGAGATAGAGGTCGTATCGTTGCTATCCAAGAAGAAATTTTTAAAATAGTATTAAATAATAAATAATTAATATTTTAAGTATTTATAAAAAAAATTTGAGTTTAGGTACGTCTCATGGCAGGACCACCCTCATCGCCTGTGGCTTAGAGCTTACCTATGGGGTGACTTACAAAGCTGCTGAGCCCATCCGACTTAAGTCATGACCGACATACACCTAAATAACTCGGCGATCAGACCTTTTGCTGAGTTCCCCCCGCTGACGATGACGATTTTGACTCTGACAGATATCGCCCCCCACACTCCCACTCCACACAGTAAGTGTCGGCTCCACTCGAAGATTTCGGTCTAGGCTCCACCACAAATCCCGCAAGGTATATGCAAGGTAATGTCTCAAAAGCTTAATATCATTATCATCATTTACCTTTTTTTTGTCATAATCGTTATCACTACATCCATTGTTAGATGTAGTGCTCATTATCTTAAATGCTTCATCAATGGAAGGAAGGTAGGCCTCAAATGTTAATGTCTGCTTAGCTTAACCTATTATAATAGTCATGTATGGAGAAGATAGTGGATAATCCATGAAAGATTTAGATTCATGAGATGTATTTTTTTATTTGTAAAAAAAAGATGAATATAGTAGGATGTTTTTTTTAGGTTGTGTTAGATTTAGATCTATTGCTAGATGTTTTTTTTTTTAATTTTGACTGACCTTCATTAATGCTACTTACAAGACTTCATCATCACATTTATGTTACATCATAACCACTACTTATTTTAATGAGTGATGAGTTCATTTTTAGGTTGCATTAGAAATTAGATTGCTGAGTATATACCAAGATGAGTCAGGAGCTAGTTTCCTTAATTCTCTTCTATGACGGTCAACTGATCGTTGATGATCAGTTTATTCCAAGTTATGTTAATGGAAAAATCATCTAATGTGAGTCTCGCGTTATGCAAGCTTAGAAGATTTAAAACAGAAAGCACTTAGATCTCTGCGTTATGACGTTCATAACTTCATAGTGGAGATTATATGTCATTTTCTTGTCGACGCAAGATACATAGCTTATACAGTTTCTGATGATGAAGTCTGCAATACTGTATTGGATGAAGCTTCCCGTCAGACATTAGTTCTTTATGTGGAAGTCAAGCCATAATGTACTGCTGTAGATGAAATTGATACTGATCTCATGCAAAGATAATGTTCTCGACACATGATTTCACTTTGCCATATTACAACACTACTATGACGACTCAGAAATAAGGTTAGCAATTACCTCAACAGCAGTGTTAATGTCTTCATTTTCTGTTTTATACTATCTTTTATTTTTTTAAATGATTATGACTTTGTTGACACAGAACTCAGCTGCATGTTCAAGCATGACTGCATGAGCAACCTAGTTCATCTAGAGTACTGTCTGATGACGAGTATGAAATGATGAATAGTGAATCAAGCAATACATCTGATGATTGCGATGCTGAGGAAGATTCTTTTCTGGGTAATACCAATTTATGTGACACCAATTCATGAGCTTATTGAGTCATTCAATCTAAATTTTTTCAATGACGATGTTATGATTTACAATATGTATATATTCCAAACCACAAAAGATTGGGATGCAGAGATTATGTTTGATGGTCCATCTGATAGTTCAAGTTTTTCAGATGACATCGAAGTTCCAGTTGAGCTATATGAAAGTATGTGTTTCTCAAATAAGAAGGAGCTTCAGTTTGCAATAACTGGTTGATCAATACTTAGTAATGTTTAGTTTCTTACCATCACTTTGAATTAGAAGAATTTTACTGTTATATGCTCACAACATAGTAATCTTAACAGATCTTGTCAATGGCTCATGCACTGTAGCAGGAGCAAAAGGTTGGGAGGTGCTTGGAGGATATCAACTTTAGGTGCACACATACGCGTTAGACTATTAGTGGTTACGGACATCGCTGCACTTCGAAGTTCATTAGTTATTTTATAATGTCAATTATACGATTTCAGATAGACTTGAAACTAAGGGAGATCATTGGAAGGATGGAATCAAAATTTAATATTAAAGTGTCTTACATGAAGGCTTAGGATGTGCGACGTAAGAGTATAAGAGCAATATTTGGCAGTTGGGAGGACTCGTACCGCTCTCTTGACCTATTTATGGATTCATTATGCTTTGTTCTGATATGCTGTCTGGCTGGCACGTGTTCCACTGATCAGCTGGAAGAGGGTGGAGTGACACCTTCATGACAAAGTTCTTTATCAGTTTGGTCGCTTACCACGCATTGATGTCGCTCCGATGGATCCTAGTTTCAAAAGAGTTGATGGTAGAGGGAAAGCTAATACCGATTGGGTTCAGTACCATCAGTAGCACATCACTATCTGGGAGGCTCACAGAGATCACATTGTTATGGTAGATGACACTTATGCTAATGTACAACAAGCCCTGTAGCAGTACATGCTTTGGTTCAGGTCATGGGCATCGTTGTACTTGCTTAAGACGCATATTGATCCACCGAAAACTTACTATCCCAGAGCACCTGCCGAGCAAGCATATGTTAAGATAACACTACAATCTACAAATTTACTTAGCTATTGTGTCTACAGATTTTTATAGTAACATTTTAAACTTGTTTCATATATGTGGAGCATATCTTAGCAACGTAGGACATCTTTCAGCCTTTCTTTGGATGTCCAGGTGACTCGGACTTCCAGTTAGCTATAAATAAGGATGAGCACATGTGCCACGATCTGAGATTGAGAACCCACATCGACATTGAAAGACGTCACGCAGAGCATGTGTCACATGGCAACGATTCGACTGACTACAGCGCAGGACACTGGGCCCATCCACTTATGCTGATCCAGGGCCATTTATTTTTCAAGAGAGCTCGGCCTCAATACCATATATGTTGTTACCGTACAAGATTGAGTATCTTTAGGAGACTCGATGGGAGATAGTCAAGTTGCAGCCATGATTGGGGAACACATGATGTCTCCATCACCGTGGATCGTCCATTCACCCATGCACTACACTCGTAGTGTCGCGATAGCATATATAGACATCGCCTTAGCGACAAGATATAAAGATGTATTTGTATTGTGTATTTGTCACTGGATATTTCTATAATTTTGTATTATTTGTATTTGTAATTGAGTTTACTTAACATATGAAAGAATTTTTTTTGTATAATTTGATTAGTAGTACAACAATTTCATGTAAAGCAGATTAAATTTGATGTTAGCAGCTGGTTGAGTTTATATGCAAATTGCAGTCAAACTCTAATTAAAAGACATCACTTTTCTTTAAAAAAATATAATAAATAGGAAAGTTACACTTATAAAATTTTACTTAAAGCAATCGACCCATTATCCCAAGAATCGACTTTGACAATGTCGTATAAGTGGACGACCGACTTTATGTCATCAACGATGATATATTTTAATCAATCATTATGGGCGACTGTACTTAAACTCAATTTTTTTTTATAAATACTTAAAATAATAATTATTTATTATTTAATATTTATTTTAAAAATTTCTTGGAAGCAATGCCTTATAAATATATTTTAAGATTTATATATATATATCATTTTTTTATGTATTTATATATTTAATATTTAAAATTAAAAATGTATTTATTTAATATTCTTTATATTTTTTTATTTTTTTAAATAACGATGATATTTTTGATATTATATTAAAAATTAAGATGTTATGTTTATAAAAATTAAAACTTAAATATTAGCAAATCCTCTCTTTTTTTAAAAAAAACTTTTTCAAACAGCATCTTAAAAATAAATATTTATAAAAATTGAAAGAATAAATTAAATTTATGAGAAAAGACCTAATCTTCTAAACGGGTAAGAATTCCTTTAGCTGACTGGAATTCCATTACAGTGAAACAGCAGCTTGTATCCACCGTCTCTTAGCTCAGTTGGTAGGCGAGTATGGCCGGAAATCTCTCGGACCGAGTTTGATTCCTCTCTAGGGCAGAGCCACCTATTCATAATGGTGGAGAAATTAAAAGTGGGGGCCGACACACATAGGTGATGAATGTAGCGCTAGGCCTCCGGAGGATTAGTCATAACAACATCCCCACTCACAAGATAGATGAAGTGTTGGATGAATACCCTTTCCAAAAAACAAAAAATAGCAGCTTGTCATAAGGCAGTAACAAAAACAACAGAGCTCAAGTCCTCACGTCACTGACTGGACTCATCCCCAACCTTGCCACAATCTCCCTCAGCACAGGTCTCTGACGCTCTATTTCTCGTCGATTTCAAGTGAGGAGAGCCCGATCTCTCCCGGTGTTCTCTCTCTCGGCACATCAAGCTGCTGACAAGCCTAGCTCCGATGCCACAACAGCCCCATTCCTCCTTACACGAGACCGACCTGCTCTTCACTCGGCCAGTCAGGCACACTATCCATGAAAAAAATTTAAAAATTGACATTTGAAAACTATATATATATATATACTAAAAATTGCCGTAATAAAATTAATTATCAATATTTATATGTTAATTATTATTTATCTGTTAATAAAATTAATTTATTATTATTTAACTGTTAACATAATATAATATGATCAAAATTCTAATACAGAATTGCGATGTTGTTAATCGAATTGTAAAATTGATCAAATACTTAAAATATCATTGAAAACTTTGAGACATCGTTAAATTTCTAAAAGCTCTCAAATATGGAGTGTTTATAATCAAATCGGCTCGACGCGTTCCAACAAGCCAAAAGATCTTATAATTCACTTTATTTGAGCATTCAAATACACAAAATATCATGATCAAGAATCATCGTCCATGGAGAGAGTTCGATTTTGCATGTATTTCTGAGACGCCACTCCTCCGATAACCCCTCATTCATATGAGGGGAGGCGGCAAAGAGAGCCAAAGATCCTCCAAGCACCGCTGCTTACCGTCACCAATCTGGCCGGCCGCCCGATCCTCATTGCCGTCAATCATCCGCATTATCATCACCATGATCGTCCATCGGGCCATTAATATCGTCAACATCATATTAACTTTGTCGTCGTGCGTTAACTTTGTGGCTCATCATCCATTATATACAATTTGTAATCCCGATCGGGAAGATCTTGACTCAAATGATAAAAGTTTTCTGAGGCAGACCCCTCTTTTTTTTCAAAGTAAAAAATTGTTTTATTGTTTGCTTTAAATACACGTATGTTTGACTCAAAAAGTTGCGAAACTTTACTTACTGCAACTGATTTTCTAAGACAATATATATTATAAATATTAATATTAAATTTATACAATTTACTTATTATTATTTTTGGTTAATTACTTTAATTTATTAGAGATATTATATTATATATATTTCAAATATTAAATTTATAATATTATAATTTAAAAATGATCATAACTGTTAACATAATATATATCATAATATTTTATAATTAAAATTTAAAAGTATATCAAAAAAATATCACTAATGAAGTATTAACGTGAATTATACTTTTTCATATATATTAGTCACATTCTTGATATCTTAAAAATATTTAAATATTAAATAAATAATTAAAATTTAAATTATTCAATATATAAATTTTATTATCACAACTCAAAAAAATTTTCCATTTTAAAACCCATCATTATCAAATTTTTCTTTCTCCGAATCCATTGTCTTATGCTATGAGGTCTTAATGAGTATTCCTTTTTCATAAATTATTAATATAAAAAGTATAATTAAAACACTTAATATCAATATTTTTATTTAAAAAATCACACATGAAAAAATAATATCAAATATTTCATCTAAAATGCATAAGGATCAACCAATGAAATGTAAAAATTGCTTTAATCACAATTAATTTTCAAAATTTATAAAATGCTCTGATTGTTAGACATAAGCCACCATTAGTGAATATATTAATTATTAGACATGATATTTGTTGTGTCTGAATTTTATTCTAGATTTAGATCAAGCCCAAAAATTATCCAACACACAAAGTGGATATAACACAGGGTTATACGAAAACCCAAGGAAAACCACGGCCTTGCCCCAGAACTTTCACTACGTGTCAAAAGATACGCTCGCTTCTTAGTTCGAGAAGAAGGTGTTTACGGGCGGAAACAATATCAGTGTAAAAAATACAATATCTACAACTCCAACCCAAGGAGAAGTTTCCAAAAAGAGAACGATCTTCGAGCAACCGATCTTCGTGAGAAAGGAAACCGGTTCTCTCTCCTCAAGCTCCATCTCAATGGTGGCATCTGATAGATCGTCCAAGGCCTGGTTCTGGTTCCCCTTCAAATCGACACCGGCCCTTTCTAAGTGAGAATGAAGCTCTATTTATAGATTTTGGGAGTGTAAAAACTCCAACCACTCCCATCTGACACCAATATGATCCCCTCGATCGACGATATTTTGATGATCTGCCTTAATGATGTCTAATTGGGTGATCTTGGATTCGTTGGATTCGCCTTGACGAGCCGCCGACCACTATAAATATGTCGCTGACCATTTTTGGCGTGATCCATTTTCATGCCGATACCGATGAGTATCGAAGCTCTGATCGACTATGCTTGATGCTATGTTCGCCTCATCGACGGCCGCTTGATCAAGTTTGAAATCAGATGGGATCAAGCATTTCAAAATGCCTTGAGATTCGTGTTGATCGATTAATTTTCGAGGATGTTCGCTCTATTTTGGGTGCATTATCTCGCCATCCAAAATATATGTCAAATACTTGAAAATAGAAATGAAATTGAGAGTCCATCAATGCGATTTTGAGAGAATCTTCATAACACAATATTATAACCGGAAGTCGATGCACGCAAAACGCGAGTATGCGTGCGCGATATTTTGAGGTTATGGCAGACTGAAGTTTCGAGTCACTGAGCCGCTAATTATGGTATGCCGGGCAAGCGCTACAAGATATGCTGGCAAGGTCATGGAGGTCTACCGTATTGCTGCGTCGGGTCGCGGGTCATCAGGCTGGTCGCGGTCATGCGTCGGCTATCGCTGGCGCGCCACGAATGTCCATGGGCACGTCAATGGCGTCACGCGGCCATGAAGTCGGCTCTTGGGGCCTGGCTGCTGACCGCTGAATGCATGGCTATGGATGGCGAACGCTGGCCAGCCGTGCTGTGCCGCCACGGGACGACGCTGCCGGCCCGGATCAAGGGCGGCTGCGGGTTTGAGAAGCTGCACGCGTCATGTCTATATCCTGGCTATCCACTACAGGCCGACTGGCTTTATGGGTTTAAGGATTTTGTTTTACCCATCCCTATCTATAAAACCCCTGGATAAGAGAGTGCCACTCTCCTCCTGAGGATTATTTGAGGCGACAAGGCGCCAGATCAACCCGGTCTACCGTCGGTTTAGGGCGACGGCCCGGTGATATCCGGTGTCGTCAGTTGGGGAGGCATCAAGGCCACCTCATTGCTGTTGTTTCAAAGAGGTATCCCCTCATCGGTCTGAGATCAATGCTCTTTCCTACTTTTCTGAGAAAATTAGCTGTAATGGGAGGTTTGCGGCACCTGGATCCACCTCACCCCGAGAACATGCCTCCCCTGTGGGAGTTTGGGCACCTTCTTGATCAACCTCACCTCCTCATCTCCACCAAGGAGTGCATAGCCTCCGGTGGAGTTTGGGCACTCTTCTTGATCAACCTCTACCTCCTCATCTCCAACAAACGAGTGCATAGCCTCCCCCCCGGTGGGAGTTTGGGCACCTCCTTGGAATAATTTTCATCTCGATCGCACGAAGGTTTGTTGATGGGTGAGAATCTTTTGAAAGAGACACTTGTAACTGAGGCACAAGGGAACCTTCTAAAAAGGGGAGGATCAAGATGGAGTCAATCAACATTGATCGCTTCGGAAAAATATTATTTCCAATGATTTGGTTTTAAGTGTCAAAGAAGTCCGATAGAGCCCAATCGCCGGTATTTCACCACTTAATGAGTTTGCTGCGGTTTTCCCCATCCCCAGATGATCGCCATTTTGTCAAGATACAGGTTTGCATTTCCCATTTGGCAATGACGATCGTGATGGGACTTATAGTCTTTTCGAGATGCGACACTGACCATTACCCGCACGGATGTGCAAGTTTACTTCATGATGCACATGGTCAGACACCGTAGAGTCGCCACTTGACCTCGGACGGGATCCTCCCAAGAGTTGGGCAAGCATTCTTTTTGTGAAGAATGATCAGTCTCTGAGAAATGGGAAATGAGAGATTTACCCATTCCCCGTGGTGATGAAAAATATCCCGGAAAAATTCCGAATATTGAAGATCTTCGATTTGAGATGATATCAACGATTTGCGGGAGGAATCTTTGTTCGAGGTGGCTTTATTCATCCCGAGCTGCCTTATGGCTGAGAAAGCCCAACAAAGAGGTTTCCCGATCTCCCAAGCGCCCCTTCCTTTTCCCAGAAGGACCGTAGAAGAGGAAAAGGAGAGGTGATGGTGATATCGACACCCAAAAGAGTGCCCTTCGATAGTCGCCCCAAGGATCTTCATTCGGGGACGGTTGAATCATTCCGAGGTCGCCGCGATGTCAAGAACTGGCAATAATCCTTCTGCTCATCATCTTTATTTCCCATTTCAGGCTTAACGTAATTTTTCTTATTATATCGAAGAAGAAGAACTTGACTTCAAAATGAACATCAATAAGACCGAATTGAGTTCGTGAAGGTCAAGTTTCTCCATGGTGAATATAAGCGGTATGTGGAGAAAGTAAAAGAGATGTCTTAAGAATCAACACGATGAGTGCAGACCGAGTTGGCATCACCGAATTTCTCTTCTTTCGCCGAAGTCGAGGACCGGATGAATTAGGAGGCTAGAACAGGTTGTTGCGCCGCAGGATCCAAGATCTTTCCGAGGTTTCGTGTCAGGCAACCGAGAGTTACGCGCCGCCGAGAAAGAGGTCGCCTTATCTCTGAAGCGCCGGATCACGCTCGTGGAGAGGACTTCAAGAACTCGACAAATTTCAAGAGTATCGGATCACGCTCGTGGAGGCCGAGACCACGCGGTATGATGTAGAGGTGAAGGCTTTGAGCGATGTTGATGAAGGCCATCCAGGTTTCCGGGGACACGCTTGATCGCAAGCTGGAGTCGAGGTCCTTTCTCCTGCCTTCTCACCCCCAATGACGACGAGGGAGATAGTTCTTCATCATCTACCCATGATGAGACCATCAAGACGTAGTTGTAGTTCCTTTATGTTGCAATGTGTATATTATTTCTCGATTGTATTACACTCATGATGAATAATATCAATCAGATGTCTCGAAATATTAACAAAAAAAATTGTGTGAATATTCTAGTGTGTCAAAGTACTGATGACAAACTTTAATTAATATATTTATCGAGGTTCTCGTAACCTCTCGATCTATCAGTATCTGAGCCGCCATGATGATGTTAACTTATGGAGAAAGTCAGAAAATGATTGCCAACTTATCCAAGGTTGTTTATCGAGCTACTCGACGATGTTAACCTCAGATAGAAGATCGATCAATTCTGGGATCGATCTACCCGAATGAGATACAACAATAATATCTCTTGAGTGTGTTTTAAAATGCAAGCATAAGCAAGAAAAAGTCACAATAAGTATGAGAACTTTAACATAGAAACATAAATCCAAACACCTTGATGCCAAGGTGGGACAATAAGTACGACAAACTGAGTATCGATAAATGTTTAATTCGATAATAACAATTGCAATACAAACATACATGATGATAATGTTTTCCGATTCACTAGAATAAAAAGTCGATACATCACCGGTATTTGAGGTTTGTAGCATTCCTGGGAGAGTCTTCCCATACCATCCTTAAGCTTGAACGCACGCTTGATTTTAGACACCACCACATACCTGCCTTCCCAAACCGGTGAGAGTTTGTTCTCCTTTTTTCCGAAGTCGAGACTCGAGGACTAGGTCCCCAACAGATATTGGTCGTTTTACCCTTCTGCTGAAACCTCGAATCCTTTGTCGATAAGCCATTGAGTCCGACATGTCGCGGTCTCTTGCAGGAGATCCGATGGAATCGCTTATCCGTTGCGTCGATCAAAGTTATGGGTTCTAGGCTCGGGACCCGATGTCGACCGAATAATGCCTCGCCCAAACACACAGACAATGCGCTTTCTCCAAATAGGGTCCTCGATGGCGGTAAGCCCAAAGAACATTGATAGTTCGCCCATTGCCCGGCTGGTTCGCCGTTTCTAGCCCTTTTAGTATTGTCCTATGACTTCGCCCCCATTTGCCTGGATGGGATACCGGTGGATTAACCTGATATGCGCCCCGCGTAAAGATGTGAATGTCTTTCCGTGAACCGCCCATTATCTGATGATTTTGCCGGAATGCCAAACGACAAATAATATTTTTCCGCATAAATTGGCATTTGTTTCGGTGATTTTGGCCACGGCTTTCCACCCACTTCGGAAGTAATCAACGCCAAGATTATGAATTTTCGCTGCCTGGGGAAAGGGTCCCATTATATCGATCCCCATCGCAAAGGGCCACGGCTCTGATTGTGGTGAGTTCTACGATGGTGTATGAGTGAGATTGGAATGTAACCACACTTGTTACACTTCTTTACAAACTCCAATGCGCCCTTCTTCATTGTAGGCCAAGAAAACCTTGCCTCATGATTTTGAGGGCTTTTCCTCCCAAATGTTCACCACAAATTCTGAATGAACCTCTCACATTGCATGTTAGCCTCCGGTGGTGGTGACACTTTGGTAAGAAGGACCGCCAGAGTTCACCATTATGGTGAAGTTCGGCTCTACACGGAGACCTGGATAAAGATCGGCGCTGCAAGGCCCCGCTTGAAGAAAGGACATGATCGTCAATCCATGAAGATTCTTTTGGGTCCTCCAGAGATTGTATCACCCAAGGGCCTCAATACCGGGAAAGTGGATGTCCTCTATGTATTTTCTTGAAAAGATCTCCGCCGCCGTTGTGGCTAACTTGAGAGGGCATCCGCTGTTCGCCTTCTTAGAATATGAGTTATCGATGGGTCATTCGGCAAGAAGATTTCTGCCAAAAGATCAGATCGAGCAAGCCGCTGATGACGTATCAAGTCTCCTTCAACCCGTGAGGCCACAAGCCGTGAGTCTGGATGGCTAAGTTCTGACCTCACCAATGAAGCCTTAGTCCCCGCTACGAGGGCCTCAGACCCGACATTATTGGTCGGAACTTTAGTAAGTCGCATTTCTAAAGTTATTTTACTGGGAGATAAGCAAAATTCCTCGCCTCCGCGACCTAAGTACCAAGCTCCATCAACATATAATGTCCATTGATTTGTCATGGAGTGATGAATGATCTGCTCGTGGTGATGGGATGGTACATTCTACAACGGTCACAGCACTTGTGACTTTATATCAGGACGTGGAAAAAAATGGATGTCAAACTCTCCAAGCTCGACCGACCACTTCATCAACCTTCCGATACATCGCTTTGCGTAATAGTTCTTAATGGAAGATGAGTGTAGACGCTTGATGGTCGAAGTACGGTCGCAATTTTCGCGTAATGCACTATAACGCCGCCTTATCCGCTAGGATAGCGCCCTTAGATCGAAAGGATTTTGCCGACATAGTAAATGGGTCGTTGTAATGAATTCTCGCCAGACGAAGCTACGCATGAGAAGAAACAAAGAAGATAGATGTGCCTTCTCTCCTTGGATAGGCTTTGATAATAGAGGGGAAGCTAAATAGACTCAAGTTGCTCAAAAGCCCGACATTCATCCGTCCACCGAATCCATTTCCTCGTGCACCCCTTAAGATTTTGAAGAATGGTAGATACTTATCTCCGAAGGCCAAGAATCGTGATAAAGTCGCAATCCTTCCGCCAAACGTTGGACTTCCTTGATCGTTCTTGAGGTGACATGTCCTTGAGTGCTTTTATCTTCTGGGTTGGCCTCTATCCCGCCGAGTGACCATGAAGCCTAGGAATTTCAGAGGAAACTCCAAAATGCACTTGCTTGGTTGAGCCGCATCTGTAAGAATGTCAAAGCATCACAGAATCGTAAATATGTGATATTTCCAAGCTTTCACCAAAGATATCATCAACATACACCTCCATATTGGCCCTATAAGATCCTTGAAGATCTTATTCATAAGGCGCTGATATGTTGCTCCAAAGATTTTTAGTCCAATGGCATGACGAGCGGATAGTCCCTTATCTCGCTTGGAAGGATGTTGCTTCCTCATCTGCTTTTGTTCATCCCGATTTGATTGTAGCAATAGGCATCCATGAAGCTCAAAGATCTCGATGTCCCGATGTCGCATCAACTAGTTGGTCGATACGAGGAAGGGGAAGCTATCTTTTGGGCATGCATTAAGGTCGGTAGTCGATGCACATTCTCCAGAACTGTTGGCCTTCGACTAACACTACGCTAGCCAACCGTGGGGTAGTAGACTTCTCGAATGAACTTGACTTCCGTAAGTTTGGTGATTTCTTGTTCTATGACCGCAATCGCTCGTAAGGTTCTTTTCTTCTCAGGCTTGAGTCAACTTTGAGGGAGTGCGTAATGACCGTCAATGCCCGAATATCGATGCGCCCAAAGATATCTTGATTTTAGAAAATCTACGACGATGATCGACAAAGAACGATCCCACCTTCACCTTCGCGATGGATCAACTTCGAGATAGGAAGACAAATTACATCTTCAACCGGAGAAGCCCTTCGAGGCATCCTCATCTCAGGTCAAGTTCTCGATGTTGAGGGTTACCGACGTAAATGGTCGGGCTTGCTTGATATAAGACGCTTGTTATTCACTGATTCCCACTTACCACGCCGGTGTCGGGAATTTCATCTTGAGGAGGCACGATGTGATCTAAATGGGAGAGGTCTCCCAAATATCAGACGGGACTCGTGACTTGACTACAATAAATTGTATCAAGTGGGTTTGGTCGGGAAATTCTCCAAGAGTTACGGAAGACCGATTGTCCCTTCCACTAATACTGGCCGATTATCAAATCCATACAAGGACCGCCTGGTTGAAGCTTCTCTCTATACCCATGGAAAGTGGAATAAAAAGAACATCAACGAACTCCCATTGTCGATCAATATCCTTTAATATTGAAGCATGGATCACCACCGTGACCGATGACAAGGGGATCTTGATGTGGATGAAGCCCTCTAGATCTAAATCATCAAAGGTGATAGAATGGTCAACCCGAGACTTCTTCGCTCGCTCTTGAAGGCGGCAATGAATATTTGGATAACACCGCCCTCCCCGCAATTGTTTATCTCTCCCGCTGTTCCGAGTTGCCCCAAAGATTTGCTGACGAGCGGTTGGTTTTGTATAAACGCCTAGATAACGTTAGTCTTTCAATCTCCTCTTCGTGGCACTCTTCGGTGGTGTCTCCTGCATGAAAGTGTGAATTTCTCTTGATTTCCACCTGTGCTTTAAAGGTGCCACTTGACGCTATCCTCTTCTGAATAGGATGTTCGGATGATGACGGTTGAGAGTCAGATATTTCCTCTCGATTGAGTCATCCGAGGTCGCCGAGGAGGTTTTGGGGAGGTTGTCGCTTCTCTTCTTTTCGAGATGTTTGAACATCACCTTTGGGAACCTTCTTCCGCTTGGTGGTTCAAATTATTGCCGAGCACCGGAGCACGGAGAGATTTGTGCCCGTGGACCAGATAGGAATGGACTGTCTCCGCATTAATGATGAATAAGTATCTCCGGAGTCCTCCAAGAAGCACGCCTCAAAAGTTCGGATCTACTCAGACTGCTTTGAGGAGAACCTCGAAGTATTCTTTGAGGGACTCTCCATCGCTCGCGGATTGAGAGATGTGATGAATCTGATTCTCTTGTTCGCCAGAACTGCTCTACAAAATCGAAGCTCTCCAAATGATCTGACGGACCCTTAGCGAGAATAAACCGCACCAGCCCGTCTTTGAGAGTTCGGGAATACGACACAAGAGAGTCATTTGCAAGTGCATGATCGCTCAAAGTGATCGATATGCTCGCACGGATCATTGTGCCATCGTAAGGGTCCATGAAGCTTGAATCTCATCGAATCGGGTATCGAGATGATCTCGCCGAAGGGGACGAAGCTTTTGGAAGAGGCGCGGGAGAATGGATCATTATTGTTTGGAACTCTTCCCGCACTGCCGTAGTTCATCGCGATAAGATGACGTGGAGTTTCACCAATACGGTGTCGAGCCATTCGTGGTGAGTGAATCGATCCGTAAGTTCAAAGATCTGGATGTGGTGCCGCGGGTTCTACTTGTTGATCCGGCATTCCTGCAATCATTCTCGTGAAAATCTGGATTATGCGGCCGAACCTCGGCTCTTCCAGCGTGTTGGAACGCTTTTGCCGGCCCTTCGCGAGAAAGAATTTTGTTCCTCGGGAATCCTCCATCCTTTGAACGCAAAGAGGGGCCCGACGGACCCTCACCGGGACGTAAGTCTTATGTAGAGAAGTGTTGGAGACTTGGCCCTTGATCCCGAGAATGAGGAGCGTTGGAGCAAAACCCCGCTTACCAATCCATATTGGAGATATAGCAATGGGGAACGTTTTTTCCCACAGACGGCTAACCTGCTGCTAGAGAATTTTATTCCTAGATGCGAGATCTTCGCCGTAGCCCAAAAATTATCCAACACACAAGGTGGGATATGAACAGGGTTATACGTGGAAAACCCGTTAAGGAAAACCACGGCCTTGCCCAGAACTTTCACTATGTGTTCAAAGATACGTGTCCTTTTCTCGTAGTTGAGAAGAAGGTGTTTACTTAAACAATATTCCGAGTGTAGAAAATACAATATCTCAACTCCAACCCAAGGAGAAGTTTCCCAAAAGCGAGAACCGATCTTAGGAGCAACCTCTTGATCTTCGTGGAGAAAGGAGAACCTTTTCTAGTCCTCCTGGGGCGATCTCCTAAGGGCGAAGCTCGATCTTCGTGCACTGATGGTGCACGGTGGTGATAGATCACCAAGGTCGACGGTCATTTCCTGGTCTTCAAATCGATTCGCCCTCAGGTGAGAATGAAGCTCTATTTATAGATTTTGGGAGTGGCGGCCTTGTAAATTCGTGAAAACTCCAACCACTCCCATGACGGCGCATCCCTCGATCGACGGTGTATTTTGATGATCCGTGCCAATGATGTCTGAATTGGGTGATCTTGGATTCGCCTTGACGAGCCGCCGACCGACTATAAATATGTCGCTTTGGTGACCATTTGTGATCGATCCATTTTCATGCCGATAGCTTGATCCGAGTCGGCCTGGATCGACTATCTTGATGTTGCATGTTCGTCATCATTCGCTTGTAAGTTTGTCAAATCGGTGATTAGATCAAGCATTTCAAAATGCCAAGATTCGCTTGATCGATTAATTTTCCGGCGAGTATATATCATCAAATGTCTAACTAAAAAACGTGTACTCATATAAGTATTCAACAAAGAGATTATTACCAACAATTAAAAAAAATGAAGATCTAAAGGGATAAGAGATATTGTTTCTGAAAATCACCGATCTTTTTTAATGCATGTTTAGTCACAAATCAAAAAAATATTTCTGCATCATCAGTTTAGTTTATAGATAAGTGTCCGATACTGTATAGCTCTAATTATCGATGCATTATATTTTCTAATGCATCCAATTTTCATGCCAAGAGATTTCGCCCTAATATTCTCTCCTTCTATCATAGGTGGGGGATTTAACTGAGAATTTAATCAAGTTTTACTATAGTACTTTTCTGCAACTGAGAAGTAATTGTTTATAAATATATAATTTACAATATATATATATATATATATATATATATATATATATATATATATATAATATATATATATATATATATATATATATATATATATATATATTAAAAACCAGTCGATAATTTACCAAAGAAAAATATAAGTTTTAATTCAACGTAATGTATGGTTTAATTTTAGTTCATGCAAAAAGTTCAAGGCATCTTTTGAATGAGAGTTTTGACTTTCAATAAGTTGATTCAATTCGCATATGTTGACCTCAATATATAATATGTAAATTTAGTGTCACAAGTCAATAATAATTCGATAAGCGAAATCGTGGCTCAAAATCATAATAAAAAATGATCAAAATGATACATTTAAATGACTTTTCATCGCTTTAATGAAATTGATATAATAAAAATTTAATTTAAATTATTTCGACGCCAAAGCACATAGCGAGTCGGGAAGTTAGATGCCAAACGACATCCGTTGAAATTGATCAAGCCGTTAGCTCAAAGCCGAAAACTATCAACATTATTCACTCAACCGGACAAGGAAAGTCAAAAAAGCGATAACGACATTTTGAATCTTGACCCAATTTGACATTTAACCAAACGGCCCGACGCGGAAATGAATTATCAGATCCAAAGCCAAAAATTACGGAATAGACAATTGAACAATTATGCGTTTAAAGTTCGAAAACGATTTGTGATAAATCAATATCTAATCACATCCGATCAATGCCTTGAAACTTGTAGCCATTCTAATATTTCCATCTCTTATTCATCAATAAAAAGTGTTCTTATTGATTATTATTGAACCAAATGACATATTAAATGGACATGGAGGGATGAGAACGAGTCATGGCAATTTCGTGAGACAAATTTGATGATCCACCAAATGAAAGAGCTTAGCTCAAGTCCGTTCTCATCCTCCATTTGGTGATGGTATGTAAATGTGGTGGTGGCTGTAGAGAAGCGGTGTAGGCAATGAAATGATGGCCGATCACTTTATATTGTGTGAAATTTCAAATAATTCAAATATCTAAAAATGTAGAATGATTTGAAATACATTACATTATATCAAAATTTACTTTGAAACACCAAAAAAGTGAAAATCCCTACATTTTTTTTAGATGTATTCCAAATTCTTAACCAAATAATGAAAATCAGAGCTCACTTAAAAAGTGATCAACACCTTTCTTATACTCTTTGCTCTTGATTGAATTTGGTCTCATAAATCCCAATTGCTTTGCCATTGGGTCATGTTTATTGATATAAACATAAAAAATGATGATCGTGAATACTCCTTCAAAATGATTCAAACAAATGAACTTAGTACTCACCCACATTTATGATCCTGAAACCCACCCTGATTGAACTTCTTCATACACAACCATCCCAGTCCCTGGCTTGGAATGATTTATGGGATTCTTTGCCATAGTGGTCAGCAGATTTAGTTAAAAAACACCAAGTTATATCGATAAGGTTTCATTAGACTTTTTAAGCTTAAGAATTTGGCTAAAAAAGTTTCACCGCATTACTCAAAGAGACGACATGTAATAGTCAAGAACGTTTTGTTCATTAACAGGAGCCCATTATTAATTCATGAGGACACATTATTTGTTCACGAGAACATATTGTTTCGATTTTAGCGATCATTGTACTCATTATTTAAAACACCATAGATGATGCAATATATCAAATCATTTTATTTGAAAATCCACATGAATGTGCAATTATTTGAATTGTGAAGGCCTGAATCAATTTCTTGTTAAGAATAGGGCTCTTCGCCTAATTCATTCCAACTCCCAATTAACTAGGTGTGCTCTTAAGGACTTTGAGTATCCATAAAGCTTTCAGTACAAAGATTTAGGTTCTGCACTTGCAAGCGTGGTTTTGAGTTCATTTAATTTTACTATAAGTCCCGCATGTCCAATTCAGGCTTAATTTTTGTTCGATTTTGATTCTTTTAATTTTTTTTCTTTTTGACACAACTCATATTTAAACTTTAGATATTTATTTATAATTTTAATTTCATTTTAGTTATGACCTGATTCCTTCATCATTTAATTCTTTTTTTCTTTTTTTTTTCTTTTTTTTTTTAAAAAATTGACCTGATTCCAGCGCAATTTCAACCTCTAACTGTTTCAAGGAAATTAGGCAGCTACAATCCAAGATGTGCTCTGCCCAGCAATCCCGAAAATTCCATACCGGTAAAATTGGTTAACTACCCTGTCCTGCTGCAATTTGTCAGTTGTTAATTACAAATTTTAGATATGTAAACAAGTAAACTACAACTTAAACTGAGGAATCGATAATAGATTTTCAAAAAATTGCAACATATTTCATGTCCGAGCTCTGCAAGCTTTAAATTGTTTGA
Organism: Cymbidium sinense; assembly: GCA_021442155.1. Classification (NCBI taxonomy): domain Eukaryota; kingdom Viridiplantae; phylum Streptophyta; class Magnoliopsida; order Asparagales; family Orchidaceae; genus Cymbidium; species Cymbidium sinense. The sequence continues at coordinate 305,193,880 of CM038215.1, forward strand.
TGAAAAAATTAATGAACTCCTTCATCGTCACCTTGCGATCTTCCTTGCAATTCCATGGCTCAGATACTAGACATCGACTACTCGGATTATACTCATTTAGCTCAAGCAAAGCTTTCTTCACGGTGTCGTACACATCATCCCCATAATCAATCCATAGACTCTTCAGTTTAGGATCATTTTCATCAATTACTTCCTACATCATTATCATCCAAATTTAGGAACAAATTGATCGCCCTGAATCTGAAATGAAACTGTATATCAATTTCAAATCAATACCTGATTTACACCTTCGTATTTGATGATTTTAAAAGGATGCCATGATGGATTGCGAATCTCTTCGTCCCAACTAGAACACAGCTCAGAAGCTTTCATGTTAGCATCTTCAGCTTGGAATTTCTTCTTGCATGCACTTTCGAACGGTTTGATATCAAGATCGCCCATTCTTTTTATTCCAATCAAGGTTGGACCTTTCAATAATTTTGCAAGACCTTGATTTTTATGATAGAAAAAAAAATCAAAATGTTAACGCATGATAGTTGTGAGAGAAAAGTATCCCTTACCCCTAAGAATCATACTATTTGGCAGAGAAAAATATGAATAACAAAGAATCATGCATGGTCAGATTACCTTCTGTTCCTCCATAAGGTTCTTGACATCTTCATCAGCTCTCTCTTTCTCGATTGTTGCCAATTCGATGTTAGTATTCTCTAAAGCAGTCTAAGAAATAAAATATATATTATTATTGTCATATGATTGCTTATGCAAAGGAAAATAACCTGATTATTATATTAACCATGTACATAACATCAATTTGGCCTAGAAATAGCAAAAGTAACATTATCTCCTACAATCTAGACCTCTCACATTATTCCATAAATTACCTTTTCTTTCTCTAAGTCAATGTTCCTTTTCTCAACATCATTTTTGGCCTCATATTTATTAAGTTCTCTGCACCGTTGTTCGATCTCTCTCTTCTTTAATTACAATTCTAGCTTCAACATATCATTCTTCTTGACAATGCTTTGCATAGTTTCACAAGTTTTCCTCTGAATATTACACATTTCTGGAAGAAATATTTCCAAAAAAAAGCACAATTATTACACATAACATATGAAATATAACATGAAAAAGTTCAAATAGTCCTCTGACCATTCACTTGTGGCCAAGCAACCTTGATTACTCACCTTCATTGTACTCCATCATGTTTGTAAGTGATATCCTCCTCTCACTATACCTGCACTCCATTCCTGCAAGTACTTATTCTTCACTTCCAGCTTCTTCGCAAGAGCAGCCACTATCATACCATTCTCCCTAGCCTCCTCCTCTGTCAGCTCAGCCACCGTCTTCAATTCACCATGCTTCCGCAGAATCTTTGCAACCAGCCTATCAGGATTATAATCATCATCATGAGCAATCCATCCATATATCCCAATCAAGTTCACACCTTTCTTTTCATTCCAATCCTTTTTCCCTGATCGCCTTGCATTAAAGTGATTTTCAAATGCCATGGCATCCTTTAACACTCTCCAATCCCTATTAAACCAAATCACCGCCTCACCATTACCAGATTCAGGATATCTCTTAGATGAAGCGATGACACTTACCGAATTAAATTCCAAAAAGTGCTTCTCGAGAGGAACCCCTTCATCTTCCATAGTCAAATTGACGAGCACTCCCACCCAAGCCCATACGAAGAGATTATCAGTGCTCGAATTAGAACTAAATGATGCTGACTTGGCGGCAGGCGGTGGAGGAGGAGCAGCCTTAACGAGAGCTTGGTTGTTTTGGAGGAATCGAACAAAGCCAAGGTGGTTGGCCTTCTCCTTAGCCTTTATTGAGGTCGAAGAACCTCTTCCAACTGTGCTAAAGAAGGCCTCTGTATCGATAGTCCTGCTTCTTCTGACCTGCACAGAAAGGACAACGTAGGGTGCCATCGTGGTTAAGAATTCGGTGATTTCCGGTCTTGAACTTCAATAGGCTTTCTCAGCGTGTCGTCGAGCTCGGATTCGCCAAACTCTGAGTCCTCTTCGGAGGAGTGACTATCGGCCATTAGGAGGAAGAAAGCATGTTGCTTTCGCGATGGGGGTTTAGGGTTTTGCAAGGAGAGTGACTGCGAAGGTTGGCAACAGTGGAACGATTCCTGAGTTTGATCTAGGTCGGGGTCGTGGGAGAAAATATTAAGGGGCTGTTTTTTTTTTTTTTTTTTTGGAGAAATGATGGACTCTCCAGAATTCATTAATAATCAGAAATAATTATAAAAAACAATACTGAGTTACAAAATAAGACTTTTAATGATGAGCAAAATGAGCTCCAGGAAAAATAAAAGTGAAGGGATGCCAATAAACTACCTAACTTTACCAAAAAAAATCAGAACTATAAGAAAAGATAAAAATAATATAAATTGGCCAAAAGAACTCCAAAGGAGTTGAGCTTAGTAAGACCAGCAAATTAGATTCGAGAAGAACTGGACTCCGTCCAGGGAAGCCCACATCTCGATGAAGCAAAGTTCTGTCTCAAAGATATAGAAGCTCCAGTGGAAGAAAGTGATGGCACAGCTCAATTAAAGGCAAACAAGCATGCTTAGGGAGACTGGCTTCCAGTTGAGTCTCAAAAAGTTGCTGGTTTGAAGACATCTCTAATTGATGTAGCCATAGATTTAGAAAAACAAATGGCCAATTTGGAAACATTAATAGAAAGATTAGTTTCCCTGTAAAAAAACACTTGAAGTAGAGTAGAGAGATTAATGTTAGAAATCTCAGCTTTATCGAAAACCAGTAAGTCATATATATAGATGTGCATAGGACAGTTGTTTTAGAGATCGGCATGCAAGATCCTTCAGAGCTAGATTTTTCCATCAACTTGGAGAATGCATCTATAATTATAGCAAAGAGATAGGGGGACAAAGGACAACCTTGTCTCCGATCAAGGAAGAAGTAAAATACCCTCTCAGTTCACCATTCAAGATTATAGAGTACGGGACTTGATCAATGCAAGCTTCAATCAATTTAATGAAATAATTAGGGAACTTCAAACGATGCAATCTGTGAATGAGAAAATGCCTATTGGCATTATAAAAGCCATCTTAAGAGATTGTTTGGTTTACTAAAAACTGGCTAGTTGGAATGGAAAGTAGAGTAAAAGAATGTTTGGTTGGGATAAAAAATAAAATAAAGTAAAAGATTGTTTGGTTGGAATGAAAAGTAAAATAAAGTAAAAGATTGTTTGATTAGATGGAAAGTAAAGTAAAAGTCAGTTTGGTTGGAATGGAAAATAAAGTAAACTAAAAAACTGTTAGGTTGGAATGAAAATAAAGTAAATAAAAGATTGTTTGGTTGGAATGGAAAGTAAAGTAAAAGATTATTTGATTAGAATGAAAAATAAAATAAAATAAAAGACTTTTTGGTTGGAATGGAAAATAAAGTAAACTAAATGCTGCTTATGACAAGATATTAGTAACACAAACAAAACACAATATTTACTTTACTTTATTTTTATATGATATAAAAGTAAAATAAAGTAAAGTAAATTATTATTAATCTAATATTGAGTAAATATTTAAAGATATTAGTATGATTTTAATTATTGATGTTAAATTTATTTGAAATAGTTAAATAATTAATCTAATATCATATTTAAAATTTATGATTTTTTTATATATTTTAAGAAGAAAATATTAAAGAAAAAACTCAAATTACTAAACTAAAATTGTAATCACATACAAAAATATAACAACTAAGCCGGGTGTCAAAAAGAGTTCAATGTTCACGAGAAACTCATATTTAGGGCTGCAAATAAACTGAGCGTCCAACAGGTTACTCGTGTTTAGAAGGTTGTCTATTAAAATATTATTATTTTTTATCTTTAATAGAAATATTTTGAGGACAACAGCTTGAAAGATTGTCGACTTCAGACAAAAGATAAAATCAAATGGCAAATGGTAAATTTTTCATCACAAATTCAAACTTTGAAAGCGAAAGGATCGCAACCCTTTTGTAGAATTGTTGGGAAAACTAAATAAATATTTCTATACTGTTGATGCGAGTTTCTATTGACTGTTGGGGAAAAAAACAAAAAAAAAACAAAAAACAAAAAAAAGCATTAATTAATTAATCATCAACTTAATATTTATTAGGCTAATTACATGTTAATTAAAATTTACTAAATAAACTAAACATTAATCATTGCTATAATATTCATTAATTTATTATGGATTAGTTACCTTATGATACTTATAATATATTTTTGAAGTTATACTTAACTTATAATTCCATATGAGTTAATCATTAATTAATAGATGAAATTAGATTAAGTAAAGTTGTAAAATTTAAATTGAAAACATAACCTTAATTCCACGAAATTCTTATAAATAGATCATGCATTTATGAAATATGTTAATTATTATACGAATAACAATATTTAATTCAAATTATCTAATTTGAATGATGAGCATTAAATTATTAGAGATGTATTTTTTTTTCCAAAAATCTCCATAAAACTTATGAATGCCCATATTATCGTTTTAAAATACTAAGGCATAGAAACTACTTCAAATAGCAATTTTAATCTAATTTATTAGTCATTATACTTCACCTAATTTCTCACATGTTTTTTTTTTCAACTATTTTCTTACATATAAAATTATAAAAGAAGACTCATAATATTGAGTCTTCTTAAAGGTACTATATGAGAGATTGGCGGCACATGAATTGGTTTAGTAATTCTAATTAAATTTAAAATAAAAATTAAATAAATCCTTGATCATCATACTAAATTAATTTAAAAAAGTAATCAAATCTAAAATAATTAATTTTATTTTAATAAGATATATGTCATAGTTAAATAATTAGATAAAATAATAATAATATTATTATTATTATTATATATATATATATATATATCTATATATCTAAAATTTATAAATTAAACATAGATTTCAATCTAAAATATATATTCAATTAAATTCAATGACTCAATGAGATCAGTCCAATAATATTAGAATAGGGTCAAATCAAGCTCAAATTAAGCTTAAAAGGTACATATGAAATTTCGAGACACTGACTGGATGATCAAATGGCTTCCAAATTTGATGTGCTTATAGTCGAATCGAGCGGCTCGACAAGAGGAATCAAACAAGACTAAGATCACTCAAATTGAAGATCGTTTGAATGGTCAAATCACCAAAAAATTATATATGATCAAATGAATCAATATACATCGTCCAATGGAGTATTTTGAGATTTTGACTATAATGACCAAAATGTTCATCTCTGAATCCTATAAATAGGACCACGTTCTTGCCATAAAAGAGGGAGAAGGAGCTAGAAGTGAACTTGGAAGAAAGCTGAGAGAGTGCTAGAAGTTCTAAGTTTGTCATCACCACCATGGTCACCGATCGTCGCTGACTGTCACCAACAACCGTTACACCTCAACTACCACCGTGATATCTACTAACCTAATTTCATTCATTTAATTTCACATACAACTTTGTACTCCCTATGTCGGGAAGATTTAAACTATGTACTCCAAAGCAAATATAGTGAAGCATTTTACTAGTTAGTGATTTTTCTACCTATTTTTGGGGTTTTTCTATGTAAAAATTTTGAAGTTCCTTATTCTCTTTTTAACTATCAGCGTGTGTGCTGGATTTCTCAATGAAGCTAAGACGTGAATTTTATTCTACCGCTATAAGTTTTTTAACATGCAGTAGTTTGGTGTCGTCTGTGGGAAAGAGATTCTCATTACTTTATCATGTCAGACAACCAAGTTTCTCTACAAGATCGAAACCACCAGTCAGGTGAGGCACTTCAGACTTTTGAGGAACACATACGAAAAATGGAGGAACATCAAGCTCAGATCCTTTAGCTCTTACTAGGAGCTGAACAATCGAGAATGTCACCATAAACTATAAGAAATCAACCCTATCAATAACATGATAGAGTTAATTTTATTGAAGAAATTATTGAAGAACCCATTCATGATCATGTGAAAATTCCTCTCATACATCATTTTGATATAGATCATGACTATACTGTCAGCTCAACTCATGCTACTCGTATTGCCCGACCAACTTTGAATCCCCCTACCTCTTTGATGAGATTAAATCACTCTCGTTTCATAGAAACAACTCGTAAAGTTATTCGAGATGAATTTTCGTTAAGAGATAAACAGCTCATCTCTCATTAGAGTATTCAAAAATCTTCTCTTTTGCATGATATGATTCTTCAATAACCGATTCTGGTGGGGTTTAAACTACCTAATATTGAACCTTATGATGGAACCTCTGATCCTCATGAGTACATTGATAATTACAGAACTATTATGTATATTCAACAAGCCCCCGATGATTTGCTAAGTTTTTCCTATCACTCTTAAAGGGCAAGCTCGTACTTGATTTTATTCCCTCCCCCAAGGGACTATTCTCAATTTTGCACATTTGACTAAACTCTTTGTCGAACAATTTATCTCAAATCAAAGAATCATCAAAGACTCTTCTCATCTTTCTAGAATTCGCCAAAATAAAGGAGAAACCCTCAAAAAAATACTTTCGAAGATTCTCTTCAGAAGCTCGTCAAATTCAAGGAGTAGATCCAGAGCTACTCCGAGGCATCTTCCTTGGAGGTCTTCGACCCGGGCCTTTATACTCTTCATTAATGGGAGATACAGCGCGATATTACACTAATCTTATTCATCGAATAGAGGCACAAATTACTGCTGATGAAGCTAAAACTGCTCATAGAAGACAATTTGAGAATAACTCTAAGCGTGCATGAGAAGATCTTACAATGTTATTTCAAAACAAAAAAAAAATATTCAAAAGATCGACGACATTACGACACTTCTAGATATACTCCAAATACGCAGGTGATATAATGGAGATTGACTGAATATCTCAAATATCCAAATGGCAAATGAGAATATTATCACTTTCATGCTTGAAAGCATTCAAAATCGTTCATCTAAAGGAAGAAATTGTTTTAAACCACATCTAGACGTCGTGGATCGATGATCATCAAAAGGAGATTAGAGGAATCATAGCAAAGAAATTGTTGGAGTTATTAAGTAAGAAATATCAATACTTATCTAAGGAAAGATCTAAAGAAAGTTAAGTTTCTTCTTATCATTGAAAAGTTTATAAGATTTTATTTTCTAAAACAAATTTTTATTATTAATGAAATCTTCCTTTGTTGCATTCAATAAAACCCCTTAAAAGGCATACCCATGAGGAGGCTTATATGGGAAGCTGATACTGGATAAGGTACTCACTAGAAAATCCTCAAGAAGGCAAGTGGTAGTCAAAGTCTCCACTGATAACCCCTGTAAGGCACACACCTGAGGAAGCATCGATGGGAAGCTAGTAGTGGACAAGGTCCTCACTAGAAAGACTCCAAGAGAGCAAGTGGTTGACAAGGTCTCCACTCATCAAAAATCTTAGAAGGCAAAAGCCTCAGAAGGTAGAGGTATATAAAAATCTCAGAGGGCAAAAGCCTCAGAAGGTATAGATACATCAAAAATCTCAGAAAATAAAAGCCTCAAAAGGTGCAGATACATTAAAAACCTCAGTAGGCGAAAGCCTCGATGGTACAGGTACATCAAAAACTTTTGTAAATAAAACCTCAGAAGTTGCAGGTACATCATAAATCTCAGAAGGCAAAAGCTTCAAAAAGTGCAAGCGTAACGATGGAGGAGGATAATCTTGTTGTGATCTTTTATGAGGAATAATCACCAAATTATTTAGAAAATGAAATATCTTCTAGAAGATTATCAAACTATCACGTGTAGTTGGCGTTACATCATCTGGATCTCATACCTTGTCAACTGTTGAACCATATGTTAGAGTTCCAATAAAATTAATTTTCTATAAATTATGGGTCTTGATCGCCTTCAAACATGATCGGTCTGACGAGGACAGTTGATGCCTCTCTCGAGGGAAAACCGGAGCCTCACCGTACAAACTACGGGCCTTGATCGCCTCCAAACCCGGTCGGTCCAATGAAGACAGTTGACGCCTCTTTCGAGGAAAAATCGGAGCATCGCCGTATGAACTACCAACCTTGATCGCCTCCAAACCCGGCTTCCCGACGAAGACATTGACTCTCTTGGGAAAATTAGAGGCTCGCCAGATGAACTCTTGATCGCCTAAACTCAACACCAAGACAGACGCCTCTCTCGAGAGAAAATCGAAGCCTCGCTGTATGAACTACGGGCATTGATTGCCTCCAAATTCGGTCGGCCTGATGAGGATAGTTGACGCCTCTTTTGAGGGAAAACATGAGCCTCGCCTTATAACTTCAAGTCTTGATCACCTCCAAACTCAATCGGTCTGATGAGGAAGGTGTGAGTTTTTCTTACCCTTTTCGGGGTATTTATACTAGAAAAATGGCTATTCAAATTCTTTTAAAAAATAAAATATAAATAAGAAAATGAAGAAAACTCTTCATACACTTCATTAAAAAAACAACTTTTTAACTTCCTAGAAAAAAAGAAGGGAAAGTTATTTATATTTTAAATAAAAAAACTCTTCACATTCCTCATTAAAAATAAAATTAAAAAACTTTTTATCTTCTTGAAAGAGAGAGAAGAGAAAATTATTAATATTTTAAATTAAAAAAAAACTATTTGTATTTTTCATTTTAAAAAAATCTCTTTATATGCCTCATTTAAAAAAGAGAAGAAAAAAAAATTCTTCACATTACTTTAAAAAAAAAAACTTTTCACATTTTTATAGAAAAAAACTCTTTATATTCTTTATAAATAAATAAAAAAGTGTGTGTCCTCTCTCTCTCTCTCTCTCTTTCTCTCTCTATAAGTCACTCGTGTCAAAAGAAAGAAAAAAACAAGAAGAAAATTAAGGGGTCATGGGCCCTTTTTCTTTCAAATCAAATAGCCACCCAAAAAAATATATATATAATAATAATATAAAATAATAAAATAAATTATATATTATTATTTTATACATAAAAAAATAAATAAATATTAATAACTAATTAGTAAATAAATAAATTCGATACATATAATATATATCATATATCCTAATAATTTTTACTTAAATTAAATTTATATATTTTTGAATGAAATGAATTTTTTCATCCAAAAATATGGGGGCAAATGATATATTTCTCTAAAATTAATAAATTAAACATGGATCTCAATTTAAAATATATATTCAATCAAATTCAACAAATCAATGAGATAAGTACAACAATACTAGAATTGGGTCAAATCGAGCCCAAATGAGCTCAAATCGAGCCCAAAAGTTATATATGAAATTTCGAGACACTAACTGGATGATCAAATGACTTTCAAATTTGATGCTTATAGTCGAATCGAGCGGTTCGACAAGACAAATCCAACAAGACTAAGTTCACTCAAATCGAAGATCGTTTGGACCGTCAAATCACCAAAAAACTATCTTTGATTAAATGAATCAATATACACCGTATGATGGAGTGTTTTGAGATTTTGGCTATAATGACCAAAATGCCCCTCTTAAAATCCAAGAAGTAGGACCTCATTCTTGACATGAAAGGGGGGATAAGAAGCTAGAAGTAAACTTGGAAGAAAACTGGGAGAGAGCTAGAAGTTCGAAGTTTGTTATCACCACCATCATGACGCCACCTATCGACGCCTATCACACCAACAACCGTCACACACCCAACTACCAGATAGCCATCAGTAACCTCATTCTAAAATTCTCATTATCAAGATTAGTCACATACAATCTTGTAATCCCACTATCGGAAAATTTAAACTTTGTCCAAAGAAATATATAAGAAAGATTTTAAGCGGCTAGCCCCTGTGATTTTTTCCCCTATTTCTGAGATTTTTTTACGTAAAAATTTTGGAGATCTTTATTCTTTTTTCAACTATCTGTGTACTTGTTGGATTTCCCAACGAAGCTAAGGTATAAAATTTTATTCTATCGCTATAAGTTTTCTAGCAAACATATATACATATATATATATATATATATATATATATATATATATATATATATATATATATATATATATATATATATATATATATATATATATAATAGAATTAAATAACTCTGAAGAACTAGTTTATCGACACAAAAAATGGTTAATCCAAATTTAAATTAGCTCAAATTACGAAAGAATATAATGAAAACTTTGAGACATTAATTGGATAGTCAAATGGCCTTAAAATTTGACATGCTTATAGTCGAATTGAACGGCTCAACGAAACAAATATAACAGGCCCAAGATCACTCAAATTAGAGATAATTAAGATTATCAAATTATTGAAAACCTATTTGTGATCGAAGGAACAAATATGAACCGTTCAATATATTGTTTTGAGATTTTGGCTACACTTATCAAAATGCTCCTCTGAGATCTTATAAATAGTAACTTATTATTATTATAAAGGGAGAGAGAAAGTTAGAAGTGAATTTAGAAGAAAGTTATGAGTGAGCCAATAGATAAGCAAAGCTTCAAGTCAAATCACCACTACCTATTATCATCGCTGAAAAAAGTTATAGCCCAACTACTATCACATTATTTTGGTAATCTGATTCTGGAACTCTCATAATTTTGATTTCTCACATACAGTCTTGTAATCTCATTATCAGTAAAGTTAAAATTTTATAACTTAAAACACATATAATTGAATATTTTGATTAGGCTAGGCTTTATCATTTTTTCTCACTTTTTATATATTTTTCACATAAAAATTTTAGAATTTTTTATTCTCTTTTTAATTATATATGTATGTGCTCAATTTTGATATAAAATTAGCGTGAAGTTTTACTATATTTCTATGAGTTCTCCCGCACACAACAAATATTAATTATTTTTAAGTTAAATGACTATATATAACAGTTATAAATAAATGTATTAATTATGGTCAAATTAATTGTTATATATATATATATATATATATATATATATATATATATATATATATATATATATATATATATATATATATATATATATATATCAGTTATATAAAAATATTAAACATTATTAAAATAAAAAGAAAATAAATCAAAACCAAATCTCATCCGTATAGCACGAAAAAATATTAGTCGTCACGTATTTTACGTAGGACTCCAATCAATTGACATATCGATTTTAATTTTTCGCTTACTGTATTATTATGAACAACAGTAAATAATTCACGATTTACGCTATATCTCGAAAAGATATATCGTTGGAATGCATGAAAAATTTAAAAGAAATAGTCAATATATAGATTGATTTATGGTGTATTTTTTTAGAGCTCAGAGAGAGAAATAAAATCTCTTTTTTTTATAAAAAAAAAAAAATCATAAATTGAAATCACCAGATTGAAATAAAATATATTAAAAAATATATCATATAAATGATTAGATTTATTTAATGTATATTTTCACACTTTTGGAGTTAAAGAGACTTTGCTTATTTTAGAATTTTACTGCAGAATCTCTAATATAAAAAATTCAATTTTCATGAGTTCTCTATAATATATTCATTGATTCTATTAGAAATAATTTAGATTTGGTTAATTTTGGGGAGTTTGATATGCACTATGTACTCTCAGAGAGACATAGTATTTTGCATTTCCCACTTTTTTGGCACAGATTATGTTTATTACATTCTATTAAATTTGAGGTTGTTTGGATGATTTTGGGAGAATTTTGTATTTGTATCAGACTCACGAGAGTACATTTTCATATTTTTTTTTATTTTGTTTTGTATGAGAATATGATCATTACATTTATTAAGTAATTTTGTGGTTGTTTTGTTAATTTTATGGAGATTTTATCTATACTCTGTACTCTCAGACTTCTAGTCTCATGAGAGTGAGCATTTTAATTTTTTTTTTCATTTTTTGGCTATTTGGAAGAAATATGTTCATTAGATTCTAGTATGAATAATTTGGAGGTGATTTATTTATTTTTAGGGAGTTTGATATGTACTCTCGTACTCTTATGAGACATATGATTTTAATAATTTTTTCCCACTTTTAGCGATTGTTGAGATTATGTTCATTACATTCCACCAAGCAATTTGGATGTGTTTTGATAATCAATCAGACTATATATTCTCTATACTCTCATGAGAGTATAGAGCATTTTACTAATATTTTTCTACCTTTTTTGGCCTGTTTGGAGAAAATATGTTCATTACGAATCCATTATGAATAATTTGGAAGCTGTTTGGTTAGTTTAGGGTGTTGTTTTGTATAGATGATTTTCAGTACTCTTTGTACTCTCAGATTCTCTCTACCTCATGAGAGTCTGAGCATTTTGCTAATTTTTTTTCCATTTTTTTGGCCTGTTTGGAAGAAATATGTTCATTGCAATCTAGTATGAATAATTTGGAGGCTGATTTATTTATTTTTAGGGGAGTTTGCATATGTACTCTCTGTACTCTTATGAGAGTACATATGATTTTAATAATTTTTTCCAGTTTCTTTAGCCTGATTGTTGAGATTATGTTCATTACATTCCACTGGAAGTAATTTTGAGGCAGTTTGGATGGTTTTGGGGGGAGTACTGAATCTGTACTCTATATATTCTAGAGCATTTTACTAATATTTTTCTACCTTTTTTGGCCTGTTTGGAGAAAATATGTTCATTACGAATCCATTATGAATAATTTGGAAGCTGTTTGGTTAGTTTAGGGTGTTGTTTTGTATTTGTACTCTCTGACTCTCTATACTCTTTGTACTCTCTATACTCTCATGAGATTAGAGAGCATTTTAGTAATATTTTTCTATTTTTTTGGCCTGTTTGGAGGAAATATATTCATTATAATCCATTAGGCAATTTAGAGGCTGATTGCTTAGTTTTTAGGAGAGTTTTACTTCTGTACTCTCTGTACTCTCTATACTCTCTGTACTCTCTGTACTCTCTATACTCTCATGAGAGTATAGTGGATTTAGCTCATTTTTTCCACTTTCTCTGGCCTGTTTGGATAGAATATGTTCAGTAGATTCCATCAGGAATAATTTGGAGGCTGATTGGTGATTTTTAGGGGTGATTTGTATATATACTCTTTGTACTCTATGTACTCTCTATACTCTCTATACTCTCATGAGAGTACAGAGTACTTTGTTAATATTTTTCCACTTTCTTTGGCCTGTTTGGAGGAAATATGTTCATTACAATCCATAGGAAAAATTTGGAGGCTGATTGCTTAGTTTTTATGGGAGTTTTGCATCTGTACTCTCTGTACTCTAAGAGTACAGATGATTTTTGGCCATTTTTCTAGTTTTTTGCCTAGTTGTTGAGATTATGTTCATTACATTCCATTGGAAGTAATTTGGAGGCTATTTAGATGATTTTTTAGGGAGTGTTAAATATGTACTCTCTATACTCTCATGAGAGTACAAAGGATTTAACTCATTTTTTCCACCTTCTTTGATATGTTTGGATGGAATGCTCGGTACATTCCATAAGAAGTAATGTGGAGGCGGATAGGTTGGTTTTTAGGTGAGATTTGCATCTGTATTGTCTATACTCTCATGATAGTACAGATGATTTTGGTCATTTTTATAATTTCTTTGGCATGTTTGGAGGAAATATGTTCATTACATTTCATTATAATAATTTGGGGACATGATTAGTTTATTTTTAGGGTAGTTTCACATCTGTACTCTTTGTACTCTCTTGGGAGTACAGATAATTTTGCCAATTTTTTTTAGTTTCTTTGCCCTGGTTGTTGAGATTATGTTCATTACATTTCAATGAAAGTAATTTGGAGGCTGTTTGGATGATTTTTTGGGAGTGTTGAATCTGTACTCTCTGTACTCTAGAGAGAGTACAAAGGATTTAGCTCATTTTTTTCACTTTTTTTGGCCTGTTTGCATCTGTACTGTATGTACTCTCATGATAATACATATGATTTTGGTCATTTATTATAACTTTTTTGGCATGTTTGGAGAAATAAGTTCATTACATTCTATTAGGAAATAAGTTCAGTACATTCCATTATCTTAGAGCAATCAGAAGGCTTACATCTAGAGTGAGATATTGATAAACCAAGATAGTCCCAAGGGATAGGTTTACGAATAAACCCCAAATGATTGTTGAAGACATATCTAACTAACGTAGCCACAGATTTAGAAAAATAAATGGCCAATTTGGAAACATTAATAGAAAGATTAGTTTCCTTGTGAAACACTTGAAGTAGAGTAGAGAGATAATTAATGTTAGAAATCACTTTAAAACCAAGTAAGTCATCATCATATATAAGATGCATAGACGCTTATTTTAGAGATCGGCGTGTAAGATCCTTCAGAGCTAGATTTTTCCACCAACTTGGAGAATGCATCCATAATTATATCAAAGAGATAGGGGGACAAAGGACAACCTTGTCTCAGACCTAAGGAAGAAGTAAAATACTCCTCATCATTCAGATTATAGAGTACGGGACTTGATCAATGCAAGCTTCAATCAATTTAATGAAATTACTATGGAACTTCAAACGATGCAATCTGTGAATGAGAAAATGCCTATAGGCATTATAAAAGCCATCTTAAGATGTTGTTTGGTTGCCTTAAAAAACTGGCTGGTTGGAATGGAAAGTAGAGTAAGAGAATGTTTGGTTGGGATAAAAAATAAAATAAAGTAAAAGATTGTTTGGTTGGAATGAAAAGTAAAATAAAGTAAAATACTGTTTGATTAGATGGAAAGTAAAGTAAGGGGTTGTTTGGTTGCCTGCATTTGGAGTGCATTCCAAATGCACGCTTTTGAACATTTCAAGCATTTGGTTGCAAGTAAAGTAAAATTTTAGTGTAATGTAATGCATTTCAAATACACTAGAAATGCTAGTTTGCAGATTTGGAATTCGCCAGATTTGGGCGAATTCCAAATACATCTACAGAAAGCGACGCGCGGCCGCCGATCCGGCTGATCACGTTTGGCCGCTTGCCGTCGCCGCCCTACGCTTTCGCCGAGCCGCCTCCAAATTGTTCCTAATGGATTGTAATGAACATATTTCCTCCAAACAGGCAAAGAAAGTGAAAAAATATTAGCAAAATGCTCTGTACTCTCATGAGAGTACAAAGAGTACAGATGCAAAACAACACCCTAAACCAACCAAACAATCTCCAAATTATTCCTAATGGATTTGTAATGCACATATTTCCTCCAAAAAGTCTAGAAAAAGTGGAAAGAAATTAGCAAAATGCTATGTACTCTATGAGAGTTGAGATTCAAGACTCTAAAACCATCCAAACTACCTTCAAATTACTTCCAATAACGAATGAACATAATCTCAACAACCGTGCCAAAGAAATTGAAAAAATGATTATCTCAGACTCTCAAGAGAGTACAGAGAGTACAGATGCATAACTCTCATAAAAATCAAGCAATCAGGCTCCAAATTATTCCTAATGGATTGTAATGAACATATATCCTCCAAATAGGCCAAAAAAATTGGAAATAAATGGCTAAAACTATATGTACTCTCAATTTGCTTCTAAAGCCATGTACTGAGCATTTATATCCAAACAGGGATAGAAGTCTTTTAAAAAAAATGTCAAAATGGGTTGTAATCTCTAAGAGTACAAGAAAGTATATATAAAACTAAACAAACCATAAATCAACCTACAAACAAATTCTATTGTCATCGATGAACATACTATCCTAACAAAGCAAATTCATCATGAAATAGCACCAAACATCCTACTATGTGATATACTAAACATTTTACAAGCAAATTCAAAAATTTGAAAATAATACAAGGTATATCGGAGACAGAGAAATATCTCCAAAACTACTAAAACACGCCTCGCTCATTTAAAGAACTCAAATGTTCCAAATGTTCACCTCTTGACGCGGAAAGAAGAAAAAACCCTAAATTCATTAAAGTCGGAGTGTATTTGTAATACATATAGTTTCCAATATCTCGCTTTTAATTTGCAAGATTTGCTAAATCAGAACGGCGGACGTCCGATCGAGAGTGAGAGTCGAGAAAAATTCATTCGTAAAAGAAAGTTCTAAACTATTCTATGACGAAGAATGGAACCATCATTTTTTTTTCTCCCATTAACGAGACGGGTCGGGTGGGATAAACGAATGTCGTGAATGCACTGTCCAGTTACAACACCGTTAAACATTAAAATAAGAAATTAAAATGCTGGGCAAGCGTCAATCAATAATTGAAATTCGCACGTAAACCTCTAATATTTTTTCTGCACACCCTTCGACGAGTCCTTTCGTTTGTCATATTAGGAAAAAGAAAAATTTGTAAAAATTCCTCCCTCCTTTCCCTCATTTTGCTCAGCAGACCTGCCGCAGCTCTCCGATATTCCCTCCGCCTACTCCACAAGTCATAACCCTCTCAGCTCCTTCACTCGTTTCCAAACTCGTAATTCTTCTTCCTCGCTCTCGTCTCTTCTACTCAAGGTAGCCGCAGCTCACCGATTTCATTATCTCGCAAAACCCATTCCTTCTCGTCTCGAGCTCCGTATTCACGCTTCCTCTCCTACTTGTCCGAGCTCCAAGCACGGACAGACTCTCTCAGGTCAATACCCGCAACATCTCCAAGCCACAATAGTAGTCTTCTGTCTCTTCACTCAGAAAACGCAAGCTTAGTATCCCAAACTCTCTCGATGGCACAAGCCGTGGAACCCCGATTCACTCCTCCGACCCTATCCTCTCAGACGGTGCAAGTTACCATCCCAACCTGATCTCACGCCGTTTCACAAACCGCACCACATACAAGCAGCTCGCTTATTAGTCGCACTCATATTTCTTCTTCCCATCACTCTCGGTTTTCTCACACCAAAATCCCATGTTCAACCCTCCCGCTTTTGACTTCTTTGCTGAATTCTACACGTGAATATCACTTATATCCTCTTAGCTTCTCACTAATTCCCCTCATTTTCTTCTATTCCACTCACAGGAAATGCAGCAGCCTACCTCCCGTCCAGCTCCATCTTAGCACTTCTCATCCATATCATCTCCTCTCTCACAAATTACAGTGACTGAACCCATCTCCCCTCTGCTATTTTTGTCCTTTCTTTCATTTTTTTTCTACAAGAAAAAAAAAAGAATCAAATCAGATCACTTACTCTCCCTAATAATAGAGAACATATTCTTTAAAATCATTGTCTCGGTTGTTAATCATCGTCATTATTCAATACAAGGGTAAGGCTTGAATGTGTGATTACATACTTGTATTTATTTTTATATAGGTGATTGAAGACGTCGCAAATGTCCAATAATATATAGAGGGTATGAAGACTCCATCATAGCATCATGAGATATCAACCGCTACACTCAATAGAGCATACCGAGTAAGTCAATGCATCCCCTATACCGAAATAGCACTAAATTTGGGCCAAATTTCAAGACTTAAAAAAACGGGAGAGGAGGGAGAACCAAAACTCACATAAAAGCACAAAATGGAATAATATAAAATTAAATTTAAACTAAATTAACTTGCAAAAGAAGTATAAATGTGAGTATTAAATAAATAAATAAATAGGCTTGTTGCATGCAGGAAGATTCGAATCGGTAGAGTAGAGAAATTCAATATCTTAACGTTTCACACACACAACAAAAAATTTTGAGAGGCATCAGAATTTTTACATGGAAAACCCAATAAGCGAAAAACTACGGAGCCTAGTCCACTTAAAAATAACTTCACTATATCAGTCTTGGTTACAATCATTATCCTTTCTACAAAGTTAGAGAAAAATAGCTTACAATAGTAAGTTTTGTGACAAGCTTCGTTGGATTAGCGACGAAGGCTTTGCTTGAGGTGGTAGTTTGATGATCTGACGATAACTATTGAGAGATGATCGGGTGGCGGTGTGGTGAATGGCGAACCGGCAATGGCCGGTAATCAGCAACTATCGGCGGTGGCGGTAGTGATCGCCACCGGCATGGTCGGCATTAATTGGCGGTGATCCGACGAATGTGAGGCCGTGGTGATCGGCGGTGACGGTGATAATAAATAGTGGTGGGCGGTCGGCGTTATGCGGTTATCGCGACCGAGTAGTGTCAGTCAGCAGTGGTCGGCAATGATTCGGCGAAGGTCGGCCTGTGGTCAACGACAGTCGGTCGGTGGCCCGATTATGCTTTGCGATCGTGACCGGCAGCGGCAACCGGCGTTGATCGGCGGTGATCCGGCGGCAGTCGACGGTCGGCGGTAATCAATAGTGGTGGCCAACGGCGGCCGGCGTTGATCGGTGAAGATCTGGTGACAGTCAGGTAGTGTCAACCGGCGGTGGTCGGCCAATGGTCGGTGATGGTCGGTCAGTGGCTCGATTATGCTTTGCGATTCTTCAAGTATTAGAGCTTTCTCGTCCCTTTACCCCTACCGCACTTTATGTCGAATGAAGCTATAGATTATGTGAATGACATTTCTATAGACAAAATCTAAACCACTCAATCGGATAGCTCAAAATGATCAATTTGATCATCTAATCTATTTTAAGTATTTGAATGCTTAAATGAAGTCAGAATTAAGAGATTTTAGGCTTGTTAGATTCGGGTCATCAAGATGCTCGATTTGACTACAAATATTTCATATTTATGAGCTATTTAGGGATTTGACTGATATCCCAAAATTTTTAACTATATTTTGAGTGCTTGATCCGGGCTAGTTTGGACTCAGAATCAGATTACTCTAGATCTAATTAAGGTATTTGATTGCAACTCTATGATGATCGAAAGAGAGTTTGAAATATGAAGAGTTTGAATCTAAGTGATATTCATATACATCAAAATTCGTACTTTAGTTAGCAGATTTTTCAATGACATATCAAGGCTTATAGAAATTTTAAATAATTTGAAAGCTCGTACAAAATTTGAGCCAAATATGTTGCTTTCCCTATTGAACACTTGAAATTTCAAGCAAATTAAGGAAATAAAATGGTAAAATGAATAGTCTTATGTCTTAATTTATGAACTTAAAATGCATCTTTGGGGGGATCATAGTTGAATAAAATATTATTTAAAGTATGGGATGAGTAGATAATTGTTGACCTCTATATGTGTGTGTAAATTCAAGTCAGCCTGAAATCAAATTCGGGACTTGGTGAGGTGATCATGATCAAATCATGGATGTCAGAAAATGATCAAACGATCTTGATCGACGAGCAACTCGTCGCATTCAAAATATCAAATTTGCTCAATATAAATATTGTATAATCTAAGCATCGATCGGTGATCGTATCGATGTCGACTCGAGGAAGGAAAGCTGCAGAAATTCGCTCGAACAACCGTTCACTTGTAATTATTAAACAGAAATTATCTAGAATAGACATCCAATTTAACTAAAGTTATTGTACTTAAAATTTTGTTAAAATTAGCACGCATTTTGAGGTAAATCTATTTAATTATCTCATAAATGCGACCAGTCATCGCCTCAGAAATCGCAGCCGCCTATCCCCATGCATCCACCTCTCATTTGGCCAATAAGGAGCCACCACATCACCTGCCCCATATCACCTCATTTAATTAAACCCTATCCCTCCAGCTGTAGGCAAAAAGTTAAAAAAAAAAAAAGAGTTTTGTTTCTCGTTCTCGAGCACTGCAGCTACCAGAACTGCTCCTCTCTCCTCATCCCTTTAGCTTTCTCCATGAGTTTCTCCATTGGCGAGCGGTAGGTTTGAGTATTCTGAGTGATATTGAGTGCAAAAGTGGAACAGAAACTCAAATACGGTGACATTGCGTTGTCAAAATTTGATCTTTATCGATTTCTACTGCTTCTCCGCTTTTTGCCTCTTGTTTGATTCGGTCTTCTGAGGTTTCCCAGCGCCGGATCTAGAGAGCCATGCTACCTTTCATCTCCCACACAGTGGATATGAGATATTAAGCCTTGCTCTCAGTATGGCGTCGGCGGACGCCCCCGTGAAGCTCGCTGACCGCAGAAATGGCAGAAAGGACAGCATTTCATCTTCCTCAGCTGGACCTTTTGCTAACACCCCAGCTCAAGGAGAGATGGAAGACGTGCTATATAACGAGCTCTGGTATGCTTGCACCGGTCCACTGGCGATTGTCCCTCGCGTGGGGGAACTGGTGTTCTATTCCCTGCAGGGACACATCGAGCAGATGGAGGATTCTACGAATCAGATGGTTGACCAGCAGATGTCAGTCTATGACCTTCCGTCTAAAATCCTTTATCGCGTGGTGAATGTTGATTTGAAGGCTGAGTCAAATACTGATGAAGTTTATGCTCATACAACTCTCTTCCCTGAGGGGTGTTTGGCAACGGATTGGATTTATTTCAAGTAGGATTTAGTAAATCCAGTATAACTGGATTTAGTAAATCCTGAGGTGTTAAATCCTGAAAAGTGTTTGGTAACAGATTTATTAAATCCTGCTAAATCCAGAAAGATGTTTGGTAAGTTATATGAGGATTTAAGTCTGTTATAATTAAATAATAATATTTTTAAAATATAAAAATAAATAAAAAAATTAAAATATTAAAATTAAAATTCATTATTTAACAAAGATATCAAATTCATTACAAAATATAAATAAACATTACATTATTTGGATATAAGAAATTTTTTATAGCGATACGAATAAAATTGAATAGGGCCAGCGCAATGCAATTCTGATATGCTCTTGCGGTTAAAGAAATTTACGCATGTGAGTCAAAATCTCAAATCTTTCTTTCAAAATCTCAAAAGTTCTCTCAACCACATTTCGTAGTTGTGCATGACGATAGTTGACACTATGTGGAGTATCTACGAGTTGTATCCAGATAGTCATTTAGGTGATAACGAAAATCTCAATGGTGCAATAACTGGTTAGTTGTTGTGCGTGGCGATTAGGTTGATGTTAGATTGATCGTTAGTTAGTTGATATAACATAAAGTCTGCTTTTATGTTCTTATGCCGTGTAATAATAATAGTGTGTGTACTTTGTTTCCAATTTTATATTTTAAATTTGATTTGTAAATGAGTCATTAAATTTAATATATATATATATATATATATATATATATATATATATATATATATATATATATATATATATATATATATATATATATATATATATATATATATAAAGGTATAAATTTAAATCTTAGGATCTCCATATTTTTCAGATTAAATATAAAATAATATAAGCGATCATTAACATACGCTACAAAAGCGGTAAAAGTAAAGCCTTCTGAAATATCCGTTCCACCTTCCTCTGTCTCTCTTTCTCTCTCTCTTATTGATCTTGCTCTCTTAGGTCCCGAGAGGGGCACCGCAACCCTCACTTTTACCTCTCTTCTCGATTTTTTTAGTTGTTCATTGGGCCTCACATCTCAGAGAGCAACTCTTAGGGTTTACAGAATTAAGGCTTACACTGCTTATCTGAGTAGGGGTAGATTTCACAAAAATTTGACTTTTCTCCTTCGATTTGTGAAGCGGTGGTGATTCGAGCTACCAATGCTATTTTTGTTTTGGAGGGCGTTTAGGGGTGGATATAATAATTAGAGGCGTCAATGTCTTGGGCAGGCTTGGAAGAGCTCTTTGTCCACTTCTCTCATGAGCAATCTCGATAGTAAACTACCTTTCTTTGCCTTAACACTATCTCCTTTTCATCTTCTTCTTTTGAACCAACACACTGTATAATAATCCATAGAAAGGCAGCGGATAGAGGCTTCTAGGCGAAGATGGCGGGCGATCCTTGAAGAAATAGGTATTCTTTGGAAGGGGTTATGACCAATTCCCATATATCGCGGGGTTTCGCGTCAGTTAAATCATTCGAATGGATTTAATAAATCCGATTTCGCAATTTTGATTTCTGGATTTAGGCATAAAGGATTTAGTAAATCCGCACAAGGTGTTTAGTAGGATTACGATTTAGCAAGCTAAATCTTTGATAAATCCGTTGCCAAACACCCCCTGAGCCAAATCAAGACGAAAAAGCTGTGGAGAAGGAGTCATTGCCACCTTCTCCCCCGAGGCCTCATGCTCATTCATTTTGGAAGACTCTCACTGCATCTGATGCCAGTATGCATGGGTGTTTCTCTGTCTTAAGACGCCATGCTGATGAGTGTCTTCCTCCCTTGGACATGAGTGGGCAGCCTCCAAGTCAGGAGCTAGTGGCCACTGATTTGCATGGTGTTGAATGGTGTTTCCTCCATATCTTTGCAGACAACTGAAAAAAGACATCTTCTATAGAGTGGTTGGAGTGCCTTTGTTAGTTCTAAAAGGCTTGTTGCTAGTGATGCTTTTATTTTTTTTATGAGGTGAAAATGGAGAACTTAGTGGGAGTGAGAAGAGCGATGAGGCAACATACCAATATTTCATCCTCAGTCATCTCTAGCCACAACATGCACCTTGGTGTCCTCGCATGGCATGTTGTTACTACTTGAACAATGTTTACTGTTTACTACAAACCAAGACGAGCCCTTGTAATTTCATCATTCCATTTGATCAGTACATGGATTCTTTAAAAAAAATAATATTCAATTGGCATGAGGTTTAGGATGAAGTTTGAAGGAGAAGAGGCACTAAAGCAAAGGATCACTAGTATAATAGTCGACATAGGAGGCGTGGATTCAAGCAATTGGAGTGGATCAAAATGGTGATGTCTAAAGGTGTGATGGGATGAGAATTGTTTTGTTCCTCATCCTGAGAGAGTTTCCCCTTGGCAAATAAAGCCATGTGTGAGTCTTCCTTCTGTTAAACCCTTACGACCATCAAAACCAAAGAGGCCTTGATGTTCCTGGCATTGGACCTGTTGAATCAGATCCTTCAACAGCTAAGGTTGATCAGAATCTTAGTAATGGTAATCTTGAACAACAGCTTTATTGCTCAAGTGATTGCGACGGTGATGGCATTATTAAAACTAATGATCCATATGAAGAGCCAGAGCCAAAATGAAGGCTAGTGACAAACCCACCTCCAGTTTTCAGAACTATACAACAACCCAAAATTGTTATGCAGCCTGCAGCAGCAGGACATGTGTTTGAAGACCTCATTATGCTCAGTAGAGCTGATGAGTTTAAAGACCCTCTACGCTCAAAAGAGTGCGGCGGGATTGAAGACTACAACTGCAGTGTCACATAACACTAATCGTTATGCTCAGTAGAGCTGATAAGAAGGCTAGACGGACTCCTGATGTAGCCCCCTATGTGGGGAAGATGTCAGGAGGTTTCCGAAATACGGATTGATAATGAACTTAATTAATTTAATACAAAATGAACTCTAAGCTCAAAATAAAAATTTGAATTGAAATTGCAGGTGTTTGAAGACCTCATTATGCTCAGTAGAGCTGATGAGTTTGAATACCCCCTCTGTGCTCAGAAGAGCATGGTGGGTTTGAAGACTACGATTGCGGTGTCGCAAGGCATCGACCGGTGCGCTTAGAAGAGCGTGGCGGGTAGGTTAAAAGTAGTCCCCGATGTAGCCCCCTATACGGGGATGATGTTGGGAGGCAGCCGAATTTGGACCGACATGAAGCTTAAAGAGAATCAAATGAAAATATTAATGAGCTTAAACTCAACATAAATAAAAATAGTAAATCAACGTTAAATCGGCATAAAAATAAGTATGTATTTTTTATTTTATGCAGATATTTGAAGACCCCATTACGCTTAGAAGAGCGTGGTGGAATTGAAGACTACGATCGCGGTGTCATAAGACACCGACCGCTGTGCTTAGAAGAGCGTGGCGAGTAGGTCAAAAGAGTCCTCGATGCAGCCCCCTATGAGGGGACGACGTCGGGAGGCTGGCAAAATTTGGATTGACACATAGCTTAAATATGATTAAATAAGAGTATTAATAAGCTTAGATTAAACCTAAATGAAAATTGATGAATCGAAGCCAAACCTACTCACAAAAAAAATTCTTAAGATCTTTAAATAAGAATGAGTCTCTAAGCTTCTTAGCGTTCACGAGCTAAGTTTCATTGAAACTTAAAGAACTCAATGAGCTATGAACTAAATGCAAACAAATGAATGGTAATATAAATAATTGAATAAGATTTTAAAAAAAATTCTTATGCCATCAGATTCGCAACATATCATACAAGTGAATAAAATGCGTTAATTAAAGCTTCAATTGAACTATTGCATGCATTATGAAGTGAGATCATAATTGATCATCTCAAAATGTATGCGAATAATTAAAGTTTTCTATGAAACGAAAAAGTATACACAGCACGAGGCAATCATATATTCAAATTTATAGTATCGAGTTACATATAAATAAATTAATGGGATAACCTTTGCACACAATATGAAGTATGATTAAAATTCAAATTCAAAGCTTCCAAAGTATGCAAGCAATCTAAAAAAAACTCACATGGGCCCCAACACTATGCTGAATACTTAAACTTAGTGTCTGAGGATCTTTGCGTTGATTCCAGGTTAGTCTTGGGTCCGAATTAACAAAACCTAAAAATCTAATGATGTTATTATAATATTTTTAGCATAATAAAATATCTGAGAAACTAATTTTGTCATATGAAAACAGATTTCATCCTCTATTATTAAATTAATAGAGTCGACAAAATCTGAAACAGTAAAATAATAAACCACCCCGATGATTTCAACCGGAGGGAATACTTACCATAAAAATGTGCTTGCAACATCAAATTAAATTAGTCAAACTCATGTATCAATGCAAACGTAAAATCAAACAAATCACAATTTTAAATGCTTAAATGAAATTCAATTTTTAGAACTTAAAGCTAAAATCAATCCACCTTTCATTATTTGTTGAGCGTAACAAATTAAGAAAACTTAGCTCATGAAGGAGCCAAAGTCAAATCAGTACTAATTATATTTACTCTCAAATAATCTCATGCCAATAAGGGCGTCTGTCCTCTAGTGTGGTTTGGTGATGCTCCGCTGTGATAGATTCGACCAGTCTCCCGGTGGTTGTCTCCAAATGACATCATTATATTACGGTCAGTCGATGCTCTAATGGCTCGCTTTGAGTTATGAACCATAAATATACTTAATTGGGAAAAAATATGTTAGCTAAAGTAGACTTAAGCTTGTCTCCTTAGACAAACACCACCCCAAGTCTACAAGGATTTCTTGGACGACGTAACCTATGTGTTGTTGATAAGAATCATTGGTCAGTTGTCACTACCTCCTAAGTAGATTAGACCACGACGATAGGAACCATGGGATCTAGATCGGGCACGTCATCATTCTCCCAACCATTCACTTTAAGTTAAATATAATGAATTTCATAAATTCTAAATTTTAAAACTCCACATGCTGCTACTATATGCTACACAGTAAGAGATCTAACAACTAGCCTTAATCAAAAGTTTTCTCTCAACATTGAGAGGGATAATTAACTATAGGTGCTTGCGCTTATAGGAAACCTGAAACCAGATCTAAAGTCATCACAAAATGAGGGCAAAATCTCTTGGTAGTGTCTTATCTACTATTCCATTTGCCTTCTGAAAATTACACCGATACTTTAAATCACTCTCTTCATCGAGAGGTGGTGGTAAGAGAATTCTGGCGACTCCGGGGATAGGTTTCTCTTCCATCTTTAATTTAGTCAAATTTGGTAGTTATGGAGCATGATAAAAATTAAAATTTAAAAATCAATTATGAATGAAATTAAATTTAAACCAATCATATTCGTATGACTAATTTATTTGTTCTGTATATTGATGGATCTTCATAACATTGTTCATCATGCAACTAGGTCACAAGTATTCATTTGATTAACGTTGTAATATAGAGGATGTTGAGCTACTTTTAATTTGGTAGTATGACTTGCCATTCTTGATGCAAATAATCCCTACTTGAAGCATATATTGTACACCAACTGTAGGAGGAGGACAACTGAATGACCACTTCTACTAAGGTTCCTCAAGAGAGCCTTTGTATTAAAATTGGGTTTTTTAGAGGTTCATGAAAAGAACATCTTTCAGAAAGTTTCAATGCATGTGAGTGCAACTTCTACTAGTTAAACCATTTAAGAAGGCCTGCTTCATCATCAGAAGCAAGTAACCACGAGGCGTGAGAGAAAGAAGGAGTGTTGAATTGTGAGCTCATCAGCTCTCACCTCGGTCATTTGTTACACAAGCAGCCTTACAACCAAAAGCGAGTATTCCTACCCCCATAATAAATTTGAAAATTTTGATATGGGTGAAAAGAATATAGCTTCTTGGATGTTAAGCTCTTTTGGGGCTCAATAGCAGTTAGCTCCAACCCTTGAGAAGAAATAACATGAAACTCTATCTGCTCGAGTATATAGAGTCCTAAAGGTTATAAAAGAAAAGGTCTTATGAATAAAAGATATCAAAGGCCAATTAACGGTGAACATTAGGGCATGACACCTAAACCGCATGTTCGGGAATCTACCATTGAAAGGACCCGACAAAAAGGAAAATAAATATGGATGCTTAAATCTCGAAAAGAAGTAGCAACGCAGAAGCTTTCTCATTTGGAAGCAAGCTAACCCATAGCGTGAGAAGAGAAATCTGAGCTGCGTGCTACCATTATTAAAATAAAAAATTACAACCAACTATGGAACCAAAGCGAGTGTTTCAACCCATAACAAGTTGATTTATGATGGGTGAATAACTCTACTAATCAAATCAAATAGTCCTTCTAGACTCTCAATAATGGCGTTCCATCTCCATGATGAAACTCTAAGCGTATATGCAGAGTGTATGGTCCTTAAAGTTGTTGGGAGAAAGGGTGATGAAAAGAAAATATCAAAGTCCTATCATCAAGGAGGCTAAAGTTGCTTCTCCAAGGAGACCTCCTCCTACAACCCCGACAGGGTGTCAACTAATTCAAGTCCCGCACAGTGAGCATCGAGGTGTGGCACTTGGACCATAGGTCAAAGAATCTGTCGTCGAAAGGTCCCGCCAAAAAAATAAGTAAATTTGGAGGCCAAAATCTTGAAGTGAAACTGCCTTAAAGAAGGAAAACGACGTGACATCTGGACTATACTCCCATAAAATTCACTCCTGATGCATTAGTATTTGGAGCTAAAGTAGTCTTATCACTTGAAGTTGAACTACCTTCACTCCGAGTAGTCATTCAACATAATCTCACTCAAGATGAGAATGTATGTCTATGGATAGAAGAGCTTGATGTGCTTGATAAAGCTAGGCTCCAAGCACAATAAAATTTAGAAAGAACGTCCAAAGAATTATCATCGTACATCCTCGAGCTTTACAAGAAGGAGGGATCATGATCAGAAGTCTAATTATTCCTCACCATTATATGTGTAATGAAGTAAAAATCCCCCTACCATACAGGATGTATTTTTTAAATTTATAGCAAAATATCGGGCTCTCTTTGTGAAACAGGGGGTCTTTCTATTGTATTTGGGTTGACATCGCGCCTAAGGCCGAGATCCCCATATACATATTCAAATTATGTATTCAAAGTTCACAAGTCTCAAAGTCTTATCGATCAAAAAGAGAAATTTTTAAATCTACAAACTACAATAAATCAAGTTGGAAACATATTTTTCATTCATTCATCAAATCTAGGGCTCGAGTGGGTGCATAAAGTCAGACTCAATAAGCCCAAATATGGCTGAGTCACTGATAGGTCTGCTTACTCAACACGCCAAAAATACCGCAGTAAGTGATCCCCCATCTCATTAGCTTGATGATAAAATCCTTTATCAATTGCTCAATCCCAATACTCAAGTAGGTGCATAAGGTCGGACTCAACAAGCTCAAATATGACCGAGTCACTGACAGGTCTGCTTACTCAATATGTCACAAAGGTCATAGTAAGGGATCCCCCTACTTTGTTAGTTCAAAGATAAGAGCATCTAAATCTCCAAATCCCTCTAGCTTGGTGAGTTCAAGTGACCCAGATTGGGATATCATCCCTAATAGTCGTAAGGTCATTTTTTCAAAATCCAACAACAAATCCAACAAAAATATCCTCACTCGAGAAAGCACTAAGCTGAGTTTGGTATCAATATCAAATGAGAAATGTCAACTCTTTCAACAAGTCTGTTAAAGTAAAAAGCAAAGACTAAACGAAATTTTTTAAGTCCGCCAAGTAAAAGCGGGAGGAAGTCACCTCAATGTTCATACAAAGCCAAAGGATAAACTAGGGATTGATGTCATCAATATGTTCATTACGCACAAAGCACATGACTAATGATTCTTCTCCGCTGACCCAACATAAGCTCTGAGAGCTAGGTCACTGGCAGACATCCTTCTATAAGCCCATGAAAGTAGAAAGCTGCGGTGGAAGGCAATGTTGTATCACCTGACAAGTCTCTAAGATAATTCAGGACTTTCCTCCATCCAATCCATCAAGGCACGAAGCCATGATAGGATGAAAATACAAATTTCAAATTTTGAGATTGAATCTTCAACAAGTCTGTCAAAACATAAAGCATATGATCGAAGATGTTCTCATCTCAACAAAAAATTATTAGCTCCATTAAGTCCACTAAGGCACAAAGTCAGGACAGGAGAAAAATGAAAATTTCAAACTCTTGGGAGGAAGTCTTCAACAAGTCTAAGAGCACAAAGCATAAGACCAAAGACATTCCAAATTCTCTCTACATAGGGGTATTTTTTATATATTTATCTAAATCGACATGTGCTTTAAGCTGAGATCCTTAAATAGATACATATTATAATTAAAAGGTAAATGATGTTTATTTTACAGCAAAGGAAATCAAGCTTTGTAATATATTTTAAACTAATCTACAATCCCCCTATTATACAGGAGCCTTTTTTATGATCAAGATTGTTCAACCCTCTCCTGTGAAATAGGAGGTCTTCTTGTATATATATTTAGGTTGACATCGAGCTTTATGCCGAGATCCCTAAATATATCTATAAATGTTATGATCAAAGTTGCAGGCTCTTGCAAGAATAAAAATAATCTGCGTCAGTGCACGAAAAGACGATCTTAAATATCAAAAGTTTCCCTTCAAGATTTGTAAAATGTCGAAGATCAAGTCAAAAGAACTCTTAATTTTGGAAGCTTCGATCAGCTAAGTTGGAAAAATATCAACCTTTATATATTCAAGTCTAGGACTCGAGTAGGTTCTAAAGGTCAAACTCAATAAGCCCACAAATCACTAAGTTGCTGACGCTCTCCTCACTCAACAAGCCGCAAGAATAGGCCGTAGTGAAAGAGCCCCTACTCGTCAGTCCAATGATGATAGCTGCTTAATCTCAAATAAGATTCAGCTTCGTGACTATAAGCAACCTGAATCTAAGAGATCTTTCCACTTGATCGATGGACTAAGATAATCTGAAGAAACTTTAAATTTAGAGCTGCATCAAATCAATTATATATTTCTTGCAATGTGATATTTCAATCCATTTTTAAATGATCTGATCAAGCAAGCATCAAAGCCATCTCATCGAAGTCATCAAAGCAGGACCAAGGAATTACATAGTTCAAACAAAGTCGATGACCGAACTAAAGGAATTTCATGATTATTCGATTATTAAAGCTGCGTTAGGTAATAACTAAACATTGAATATATATAAGGAAGGCTGGGTCATCTATATACCCTTCAACCTCAGCATCAGCGTGGCGTGAGGTTCATGAGCGCTACACTTCGACAAATTATATGAACAAATCAGATCATTCCTTCATCAAGTCCATCAAGCTTAAAGCTAGGACATAAGGAATTTCAAATCCGATCAAGCATGGATAAACTAATTCCTCCATCAAATCCAACCAAGCATGAAGCTAGGGTTGGAGGAGACTCAAATCTGTAAGAATATAAAAGAAAGAGATTTCAACAAAGCCATTGAAGCAGAAAGTAAATGGTGTAAGAACTCTTATCTATCATACAAGTCAATTCTGACAAATTGATCAATCCACGTCATTTAGCATGTCTTGAATAAGGCAGCGTGCTAATGATAAATCCTGTCAAAGCTCGTATTATGTCGAGCCAAAATGATCCAAGTTCATGGCCATTTCAATGGAAAATTTTCAATAAACATGACTCACCCCATGCATGAATCACATTTGTTGAGAGCATTTGTTGAACTACATATGTGTGTCATAAGTCAAAGTCAAGCCTACAAATCAAATTCAACGAACTTCGGAGGTGACATTGTATAAATTGAGGCTCAAATGCACTAAATCAAAATGGTAAATGATAATGAATGGACTCATTATCGCATTTAGAATATCAAAATTGCTCAAAATATAAATATTGCATAATCTAAAGAACAATCGATCGGCGATAGAAATCATGTCGATAATGCGTATCGGAAGGAAAGGTGTCAAATCGAATAACTTCGTTAAATGAAATGGACGTTGATTATGTCCAAAATGCTGAAATTATCTAGAATAGACATATAATTTAATTAAAGTTATCGTACTTAAAATTTTGTTGAAATTAGCACGCATTTTGAAGGTGAATCTATCTAATTATCTTATAATTATGACAGTCATTGCCTCAAAAATCGCAGCCGCCCATCCCATGCTTCCACATCTTATTTGGCCAATAAGGAATTGCCATATCACCTGCCCCATACCACCTCATTTAATTAAACCTTATCCCTTCTGTTGTAGGCAAAAAGTAAAAAAAGGGGGTTTTGTCTCTCGTTCTCGAGCACAACAGCAACTGGAACTGCTCCTCTCTCCTCATCTCTTCAGCTTTCTCCTTAAGTTTCTCCAATGGCGAGCGATAGGTTTGAGTTTTCTGAGCGATATTGAGTGGAAAAGTGGAACAGAAGCTCAAATACGGCAACATTGCGTTGTCAAAATTCGACCTTTCTCGATTTCTACTACTTCTCCGTTGTTTGCCTCTTATTTGATTCAGTCTTTTGAGGTTTGCCGATGTAGGATCTCGAGAGCCCTGCTACCTTTCATCTCCCACACAATGGATGTGAGATATCAAGCCTTGCTCTCAGTATGGCGTCGGCGGACGCCCCCATGAAGCTCGCCGACAGTGGAAACGGCAGAAAGGATAGCAGTTCATCTTCCTCAGCTGGACCCTTCGCCAACACCCCAGCTCTAGGAGAGATGGAAGATGAGCTGTATAACGAGCTCTGGTATGCTTGCGTCGGTCCACTGGTGACCGTCCCTCGCGTGGGGGAATTGGTGTTCTATTCCCTGCAGGGACACATCGAGCAGATGGAGGCTTCTACGAATCAGATGGTTGACCAGAAGATGCCAGTCTATGACCTCCCGTCTAAAATCCTTTGCCAGGTGGTGAATGTTGATTTGAAGGCTGAGCCGAATACTGATGAAGTTTATGCTCAGATAACTCTCTTCCTTGAGCCAAATCAAGATGAAAAAGCTGTGGAGAATGAGTCATTGCCACCTTCTCCTCTAAAGTCTTACGCTCATTCATTTTGCAAGACTCACTGCATCTGATACCAGTACGCATGGGAGTTTCTTTGTCTTAAGACGTCATGCTGATGAGTGTCTTCCTCCCTTGGACATCAGTGGGCAGCCTCCAAGTCAGGATCTAATGGCCACTAATTTTCATGGGGTTGAATGGTGTTTCCTCCATTTCTTTCACGGATAACCGAAAAGACATCTGCTATAGAGTGGTTGGAGTGCCTTTGTTAGTTCTAAAAGGCTTGTTGCTGGTGATGCTTTTATTTTTCTGAGAGGTGAAAATGGAGAACTTCGAGTGGGAGTGAGATAAGCGATGAGGCAATAGACCAATATTTCATCCTCAATCATCTCTAGCCACAGCATGCAGCTTGGTGTCCTCGCAACAGCATGGCATGTTGTTACTACTAGAATGATGTTTACTGTTTACTACAAACCAAGGATGAGCCCTTGTAATTTCATCATTCTATTTGATCAGTACATGGATTCTTTTGAAAAAAAGAATATTCAATTGGCATGAGGTTTAGGATGAAGTTTGAAGGAGAAGAGGCGTTAGAGCAAAGGTTCACTGGTACAATAGTCGGTATAAGAGGCGTGGATTCCAGCAATTGGAGTGGATCAAAATGGTGATGTCTAAAGGTGTGATGGGATGAGAATTCTTTTGTTTCTCGTCCTGAGAGAGTTTCCCCTTGGAAAATAGAGTCAAGTGTGAGTCTTCCTTCTGTTAAACCCTTACGACCATCAAAACCAAAGAGGCCTTGATGTTCCTGGCATTGAACCTGTTGAATCAGATCCTTCAACAGCTAAGGTTGATCAGAATCCTAGTAATGGTAATCCCAACAACTTTATTGCTCAAGTGATTGCGAAGGTGATGGCATTATTAAAGCTAAAGATTCGTATGAAGAGCCAGAGCCAAAACGAAGGCTAGTGATAAACCCACCTCCAGTTTTCAGAACTGTACATCAACCCAAAATTATTATGTAGACTGCAGCAGTAGGATATGTGTTTGAAGACCTCATTATGCTCATTAGAGCTGATGAGTTTGAAGACCCCTCTGCGCTCAGAAGAGCGTGGCGTGATTGAATACTATGGTCACAATGTCACATAACACTGATCGTTATAATAGAGTGATGAAGAAGGCACGGACTCCGATGCACCTATGTGGGGAAACGTCGGAGGTTCAAAATGATTGACGAGAACTTAATTAATTTAATACAAAATGAACTATAAGCTCAAAATTAAAATTTGAATTAAAATTGTAGGTGTTTAAAGACATCATTATGCTCAGTATAGTTGATGAGTTTGAAAACTCCCCTCTATGCTCAGAAGAGCATGGCGGGTTTGAAGACTACGACTACGATGTCAGGCACCGTCGGCGCTTAGAAGAGCGTGGTAGGTAGGTCAAAGCGGTCGATCGCCCCTATCTGAGGATGATGACGAGAGGCTACTAAATTTGAACCGACATGAAGCTTAAAGTGAATCAAATGAAAATACTAATGAGCTTAAACTCAACATAAATGAAAATAGTAAATCAAAGTTAAATTGACATAAAAAGTATGTATATTTTGTTTGAAGACATCATTGTGCTTAGAAGAGCGTGGTGGAATTGAAGACTATGACCGTGGTATCGTAAGACAACCCCGCTTAGAAGAAGCGTGGCGTAGTCAGTCCCGATCGCACCTATGAGGGATCGGAGGTAATTGAAATTTGGATTGACACAAAGCTTAAATATGATTAAATATAAATATTAATAAGCTTAAATTAAACTTAAATGAAAATTGATGAATCGAAGCCAAACCTACTCACAAAAAGAATTTTAAAGGTCTTTAAATAAGAATGAGTCTATAAGCTTCTTAGCGTTCACGAGCTAAATTTTATTGAAACTTAAAGAACTCAATGAGCTATGAACCAAATGCAAACAAATGAATACTAATATAAATAATTGAATAAGATTTTAAAAAAAATTACGCCATACGGATTAACATATCATACAAGCCGAAAGGCGTTAATTAATGCTTCAATTGAACTATTGCACGTATTATGAAGTGAGATCATAATTCATCATCTCAAAATGTATACAAATAATTAACGTTATCAATGAAACGAAAATTATATGCAACATGAGGCAATCATATATTCAAATTTATAGTATCGAGATATATATAAAAAAACTAATAGGATGAGATTTGTACATTTTATGAAGTATAATTAAAATTCAAATTTAAAGCTTCCAAAGTATGCAAGCAATCTAAAAAAATCTCGCATGGGCCCCGACACTATGTTGAATGCTTAAACTTAGTGTGAGGATCTTCTTGAGTTGATTCGGTTGGATCTTGGGCGTCCAGTTAATAAAACTTAAAAAATATAATGATGCTATTATAATATTTTCAACCTATTAAAATATCTGAGAAACTAATTCTATCATATGACAACAGATCTGATCCTCTATTATTAAATTAGTAAAGTCGATAGGATCTAAAATAGCGAAACAATAAACCACCCTGATGATGGCAGTGTTAAATGAAGATTTCAACCTGAGAGAATACTTACTATAAAAATGTACTTGCAATCTCAAATTGAATTAATTAAACTCAAATATCAATGCAAACATAAAATCAAATAAATCACCAAATTATAAATGCTTAAATAAAATTAAATTTTTAAAGAACTTAAAGCTAAAATCAATTCACCTTTGATTGTTTTATTGAAAATGATTAAGAAAACTCTCAGCTGAATGAGCCAAAATCAAATCAAGTATACAACTATATTTACTCTCAAATAATCTCATGCGGAGGGCGTGGCGTGTCCTCTTGTGTGGTTTGGCAGTGACTTACACATGATGTAGTTCATTAGAGTCATCCGGGTGGTTGTCATTAAATGATATCATTATATTATGATCACTCAGCTTGTATGCTTCCCAATGGCTCGCCTTTGAGTTATGACCATAGGGTATACTTGATTGGGGAAAAAATCTCTCTGTAGCTAAAGTAGACTTAAGCTTTTTAAACATCATCCAAGTCTGAATTTCTTACAACGTAACTCATATGTTCATAAGGATCCTTTAGGTTAGGTCTACCTCCTCAAGTAGACTAGGGACCACACGGCGGATGATGATGGAACCATGGGATCTAGATGGGCGTCGCTCGTTCCCAACCATCTTCTTTAATTAAAATATTAATTTCATAAATTCTAAATTCAAACTCCACGTCTTTGCTACTTATAAGCTACTAATGATCTAAACCTTAATCAAAAGTTCTCTCTTAACATTGAGAGAGATAATTAACTATACTTGCTTGCTTTATAGAACACAAGATCTAAAGTCCTCACAAAATGAGGGCAAAATCTCTAGGTAGTGTCTTATCTACTATTACATACATACGAAAATTACACTGACACTTTAAATCACTCTCTTCATCGAGAGGTCGGTGGTGAATTTTTCGAACAATAATGTGAAAAAAATATATGCCTTCACTTTATTTTCACCTTTTTGATACAAGCAAATAGATGGCAACACATAATTAAACTATGCGTACTTTATGGAGCAATCAATTTGTCAAATTAGGTGTTTAAAATACATGAAAATGACTTAAAATGAGCCTTTACATGCATTACGAGGTAACTATACATCAAATTTATTGCATGAAGATGTGCATAAATGTCCTTAAAAGATTAAAATTTTACAAGCATGAAGCATTATTTTAGTCCAACTCTAAACAATTGGAACATGTACATCCATTCAAATGCATTGAAATGCTTGCAAATGACCAATCAAAGTGGGAATGCTTACACATTAGAGAGCTCCCTTCAATCCAAATAATTTTTGTCTCTTAATAATAATACATGAAATTAATAATTTTATCAATTAAGAGAGATCATTTAAGTTATAAAAAGTTTATATGTGCTTGAATATAGGGATTCATAATACAAATCACAATGTTTGAAAGGCTATGCAGGCTATGACTGGGCTACATTAAAATATAAAATTAATCACTCCAATTTAAACTTAAACTTAAATTCGTTTAAGTCCCAAAATACATGCATGTGCTCTGACAAAGTACTGAATGTTTAAATTCAATATTTGAGGATACTTCATGGGTTGAGATTATATAAGCTTGAAATTTATTTTGTATTTGAGAATATATTGTAGCTCCATAATTATATTTAAATATATTTTAATCGTCATATTTTCAAAATATTAATGCTCTTTAAAATACAAAGAACAATCAATTGCATAGTAAAAAAAAGAGCTATCAGCTATGAACTTTAATCAATAAATTTGATCCCCTAATGGAAGGGGTGGAGTTGACAATATCTACAACATAATTAGATATTAAAATTAAATATTTAAGTACAATTAATATTCATGATACTCTACTAGCAAATAAGTAGGTTAAATAAGATATACCTCCGATGATAGTCATGTTAATTGAAAATTTCAATCGGAGGGATTTCTTGTTATCATAATATTTGAAGATTCAATATCTAGTTATTTTAATGTCACAATCTAATCAATTATAAAATATTTTAAAAAATAATCAAAATCAAGAATATCAATTAAAAAACTTTAAAAAATTCATCTATTGACCTTCCATATTTATTTATCGAAGGTACAATTTAAGAAAAATTTAGCTCATAAAGGAGCCAATGACATGTTAAGTATACTATTATATTCATACTCAAAATATTATACACTAGTAAGAACGTGATATGTATTATCTGTTCTCGTGATTTGGCCAGTAAACTCCATATATGAAACGGTTATGACCAGAGGCCTTTAATTGAGTAGTTTAGCCACTAAGCTCCACTATATCACAGTCATGGTTGTAGCTCATCTATTCCCTAATGGTTTTTTTATCTCATTGAGTTGCGAATCATAGGATATTTCTAATAGAGCATTAAGCCATTTATCAGCCAGAATGGACTTAGAATTATTTCTTTTGACAAATATCAATCATAGTCTACAATGTCTCATTAGATAATGCTGCTCATAGCTATTGATAAAGATCCTCCGGTTAAGTTATGCCAACCACTTGCTCTGACTAATTTGATCAAGAACTATGATAGTTTGAGATAACGGAACCATGAGATCTTAATCGGACACGTCATCATTCCATCAATCATATGTTTTAAGAAATAATGAATTTTATTAAATTCAAATTTAATATGTTGTTGTTATGCCTCAAGTAATTTGTGACCTAATGACTAGCCTTAATTGAAAGTTTCTCTCATCGATGCGGGGAGGGATAATTAACTATAGGTGCTTGCATCAAATATAAAATTCTCACCAAACGAGGATGAAATCTCTATATAGTGCATTATTTATCTACTACAAATCAACAATCATCTATCTTCTTAATTTTTAGTTCGACTCAAATCTACACTCTCTTGCATCGAGAGACCGGGCGTGAATTTTTGAAGTCCACAATCTTATTAGAGCAACTTATTCCCAAAGTTGTGCCAAAGCCACAAAAGACTATTTTCAAATTATTTATCTCCAATAAATGATATTCCTACAATCTTTTCACATAAGTATTTCTCTATATCTCTAATATTTGTTATTTCAGTTTTAATATCCATTATTCTATCGAGCTCAACTTATTTATTAACGATTTTTTATCACAATCATTATATAGTTATAATTAATAGATAAATCTAACTATTTGGTTTATTACCTTTTTCTCCATTTATTTGGATTGATTGTTGCATCAAATTATAAATATATCAAAAAATATGAACTTAGATATACAAGCAATTAGATATCTTCTGGAATTAAGATCTTCGTCATTCAAACTCTGATATGACCCTGAAAATTCTTCTAGTCGAAGCACAAATCTTGATGCTGAAAACAAGTTGATCAATTAAAACGATTCAACTTAAAATATCATTAAACTTTGGGACATCGAAAATTCTTAAAAGTTCTTAAATATGGAGTGTTTATACAATAAAACCATTATTCCAAAAGAAGATCTTACAATTCCAACTTCGTTTGAGCATTCAAATACACAAAATACATCATGATCAAATCATCATGAGTCGTCATGGAGATGAGTGGTTATTTTGCATGTATTTCAAAATTCCTATCTATAAATACCCTCATTCCTGAGGAGGCCAAGATGAGAGCTCTAAAGATCCTCCAAGCATAATCCACCACTCACGGTTGTCAACCACCTCACGCCGCCATCACGTCGTGATCCTTTCGTCACAATCCTCATGATGACCTACCATGATTGTTCCTCGTTCGCCAGATTGTTCTGCATTTACTTTTCTCGCTTTCACCTGCTCGCTTCACCATCATCGCTACTTCAGCACGAGCATATATATAGTTGTTGTCGATTTTGGGATTCCTTGTCAACCCTTCTATACAATTGTAATCTACTAAAAACTTTTAATAAATATATAGTAAGTTTTTTTAAATGATTTTTCTCTTTTAAGGTTTTTTATTTAAAAAGTTTTCTTGTTCTCTTTTTATGTGTGATTTTACAATAAAAAAATTTTTTACTTTCTGTTTTTTTAGAACTGCTTTAGATAAAAGTATATCATCTCGATTGAGCATCTCAATAAGACGAATTCAACAGATACAAAAATTCTTAATTCCAATTTCATTTGAGCACCTAAATATATAAAAAATAAACCCATTATCAAAAGAATATTCTTTTATTGGTTTGAATTTCACTCATATTTATAATTCTAAAATTTATAAAAAAAAACTCCATATTCACATGAGGGATCTAAGTTAGAGATTAAGTAGAACAAGCATGATGAATCTCAAAACAACTAGATAACTATCGATCATCACAAATTTTCATCCAAAGTCGTTTATCCTTTTGTGTCTTTATCAAACCATCTCTCAACCAATATCGTTGGATTCACCGACTGGCCACTGTTCGATAACCTTCTCCAAATCACCGCAATCAGTCTATCGCTAGCCACTATCTTCGAATTACTGCTCTGCTACTTTCGTCGAATAGCGACCTAACAACCTTCTTAAAAAAATAAATAAATTTATAATCACCAAATTGAAATTGTTATATCTAGTGTTACGGAAAAAAAAT
The DNA here is from genome assembly GCA_021442155.1 of Cymbidium sinense. Taxonomy (NCBI): domain Eukaryota; kingdom Viridiplantae; phylum Streptophyta; class Magnoliopsida; order Asparagales; family Orchidaceae; genus Cymbidium; species Cymbidium sinense. The sequence continues at coordinate 305,232,122 of CM038215.1, forward strand.
ACTATTCTAATTTAAGAATTTTATTTGAAAGCATTTTATACAAGTGCAAATATTTAATATTTTTAAATTTATTTCTAGATAATAAATTTTAATGTTGAGTCAAAAATTAAACTCTTAAATGCGATATTATTTTATATTTCAAGTCAAAATTTAATTTTATAAAAAAAAAAAGTCTTCTATTTAGATTCATTCATTCAAACTTGAACAGCATATTTAATAGAATTTATATTTTGATAATTCAACAGTTTCAATAAAACTTAAAAGATATATATATATTTTTAATAACAAAACCTATGAAGCTGATTATCTGCCTGTTTTGAACCAGACACGTCTGCAAGGCCTCGAACCGTGTCCGAAACGGCGGTCATTGGCCGCCTGTGGATTTTTATTTCGTTTATTTGTTAATAATAATAGTTTTTAAAACAATTAGAATATTCAAAAATAATAATTTTGTTTTAATAATGCATAACAATTTAGAAAATTATATAAAATATTCTTTTTCCTCCATTTTTTGACCCGCATAGGTTTTTTAAAGAATTTAATTGAGCTGTTTGGCTTATTTTTGCATGTTTATCTTATGTGAGCAGCACGAATGGAAGCTTCCGGAAGTGCCACGTCGCGACACACAAGCTGTTTTCTTGAATTGAAAGTTGAACGGTCGGACCCGAACCGGTACTAGTCGGGCCAAACCCGGCTTATCACCGCGTCACTGATGACCGAGACGTTTACGCATTCTTTTCTTTTTTTGTTTTTTGTTTTTTTTTTGCTGATGAGGTGTACCTTCTCTCATTTTGATATGACTTGCAATGATTGGCGGCCGGATCTCTGTTTATATTTCTTTTTAAGATAGTATATTCTCACAAGTAGAATCAATGCGAACTGAAAAGTATCCGGTTCTCTCTCACTGAGCTAGGACGATGAATAGTTTACGCATTCTTCGATTGTGGCCCTTCGATCAATGATGGGCGGTCGTCATCCTCAGACGAGAATTATATATATTTTTTGCAATCAATAATTGCCGATGTGGACACAGACGAGAATAGAAACAGTCGTGAGGGTAACGGCGTAATTTGTTATGCACTATGGTTTTTATATAATGAATTAGAGGGTCAAACTATTTCCTTCTCCCTTACGTTTCTCATTGGGATTAATCATTTTGTCTAGGGGGAGGTTCTGACGCATTTCGATTCTGCAATTTCTTCTGCAAGCAAATAGGCGAGGAGGCGCTTCTGCTGCTAAGGTGAGATTTCCTTGTCCTAGATTTTCTTTTTAATAATCTTTGAAAAGTTTTTCAGATATTCTATGAATCGAGCTTGTCTGGCTTGTAGAATTTTGATTGGCTTCGTTGGTTTTGATGGAAAATCCAGGTCTAACGGGTTATTAAAGTTTGACGAAAGTTTTCACAGCGGGCTATCATGTTAGCAACAGAAGGACGCGACGTTCTGGTTTTCTCGCGTAACTGGCCGATAAAGCTAGGATCGCGGAGGTTGGATTGGAGGAGTGTAGGTGGAGGTCGGAATGGAGGGCTACATGGCGATTGTAGCATCTGCGCGGCCTCCGGGGACCTTTTAATGAGGCTTGCTGGCGTGGACGGGAGCAAGTTTGTGGGGCAGGTTGGGGATTTCAGCTGCGACAGTGAGCACGACCTAGCGGTGTTGGTGAATGATTTTCTGGAGAACGGGAGTGCTTGCGCCGAGTCAATGTACAGTAGTGACAGTGATTCCGGGATTCCCGATTTCAGTCGATTCGCGGAGAAAGTCATGGTGAGATTTCATTTCCGCAAATAGAATTCGCCTTCTGCCTTCTGGTTTTACCGCGTTTGTTTGGTGGATGAATTTATTTTCTACCTTAGTTGCTAATCGATTATTTTGATTGCGTTTGAAAGTTTTTCTTTCCATTACATGTATGCTTAATTGTTAATACGCTCTTTCTTGAAATGATTGTTCGTAGTCCGATACTTTGATGATGGCGTTCAATGGTGTTATTCTTCCTTCAACATAACTGCGATTTTTGTTTTAAGCATGGTTCGCTAGTGCTGCTCCATTATTCTAATGGCGCTGATCTTCAATTTTCACATTTTATGATAGTTGAAATTGTGGGCTTACATATCATTCGTATTTGTTAAGACTATAAGTTATGGAGCCTAAGTTTTAGTTCTGTGAAGAACACCTGATATTCCCTTAGGATTATAATTCTCCACATTTGATCCGCAGTGGCAAAAACCGGCTATTGCCACCAGCCTAGTGAACATATATAATTTTTTGTGTGTTTTTATGCTTTAGGGGCTGTTTGGTTGCCTGCATTTGGAATGCTGTTTGGTTCAGTAAGTAAAATTGTTATATTTCACATCAAAAGATTATGTGTATTTGGAATTCACCCAAATCTGGGCGAATTCCAAATACACAGGCCAATAAGTGATTAGCCCGTGGCCTCGGCGCGCCCTCGTCTCGCCCTTCGCCCGTGGTAGGCCCGCCTCGCTTCGCTCGCCGCCGCCGCCGCCGCCACCATCGACCGCTTGCCATCGTGTCGATCGCCGGCCATCACCGCCGCCATCAGCCCGCTCAACTCCAGCCGACGTCCAAACCTTCAATTTAATTTACATTACATTTTGTCAACCAAACAAAAAAATACAAAATCATGAATTTTAAAGCTCTCAACCAAATAACTATAAAGTAATCTTTTTACAGTCTTTTACACTGCATTCCAAATGCAGTCAACCTTCTTCTTTTTTTTTTTTTTCTTTATTGCTTTTCTCTCGTAGTGAATTAATGTCACCTATTTCCGTCATGCTGTTTTTTAGTCTAAACCAGGTTTGGATACAATAATAGAAAATTGAAGTATTATAAAACGGAAAGCTGCTTATCTGCTTCAGTGTGTGACAGAATTTTATTGCATTCAGATGTTTCTTCTTGCGTTTTATTAATGCAACTATTCCTTTCTGTAATATGCAGTTCCTTAAAAATTCTGTCGATCAGTTTGAGATTGAGCTATCATCATCTGTTCATACACTTTTGCTCTCGATCTATGATACCGACCTTCTCTCCTCCGGTGCTGGCCAATGCAATGGCCGGTGCATCAGGCAAGCACTGGTGAAGCTTCTTCGTCATTCTGGCTATGATGCTGCTGTCTGTTCTTCCAAATGGCAAGGTTTTGGCAAAGTCCCAGGAGGTATTTACTTCTTCTTTTCTTCACAATTATTGAACGTCAAGCTCATCCTTGCTTCTGATCAACCATTCTGCTTCTATCTCAGGTGATCACGAGTACATCGATGTAATTCATTGCGACAAAAATGGCAGTTCTGAACGTCTGATTATCGACATAGACTTCCGAAGCCACTTCAAAATAGCTCGAGCTATTGTGTCTTATGATGCAATCTTTAACTCTTTGCCGGTCATTTATATCGGATCCATGTCCAAGCTTAAACGCTTGCTACAAATCATGGTCGACGCAGCAAAGTTTTCTCTTAAGCAGAACTCCATGCCTCTGCCTCCATGGAGGTCGCTTCCATATTTGCAGGCGAAATGGCAATCTGATTATGTAAGGAAATGCTGCTTCGTAGATGGGGAAAGCAACGTTCTTTTCGATTCATCAGATCATGCTCGGTGCATTGGGCGCTTGAATAGGCTCAAGTCATCTCTTCATTCGGATTGAAGCAGAGAGGCTTCCGGACAAGATCACTCATGAAAAGAAAATAAATTTTGAGTTTTTTTTTTTTTAAAAAAAAAATTTTATGCGGTTTTGAGTAATTATTGTTTCATTCATATTATTCGAGATTGGAAGAGATTCAGGTTCAATATGCTGCCATTTTGTGAACGCGGTAAGCTGTGCCGTTCATATAGTTTTGCAATTCTTTTTTATAATTAACTTTTTACTTTTCTGTTCAGTTTCATTTACGCAAAATCCATAAGACAATATGGATAATGCATTTTCATTTGTGAGCACTATAATATTTTTATTTCTAGAGAATTTTGATAATAATTTTCTTATAGTTTTCGTATTCTATTTTTTTTTCTTCAATTTAAAACAAGCAAAAATTTATAATTAAACAAAATAAAATGCGACCCCTTATTTAAGGGTTGTTTGGTTGCCTGTATTTAGAGTGTAAAGTAAATTAAATCTGATTAATTTAACTTTTGGTATGATGTAAGTAAAATTACATTTAGTGTATTTGAAATACATTAGAATGATCATTTTTTGTGTACTTAGAATTCCGATTTGACAAATTTTAAATCGTCAGTAAAAAGTGTTTTGATTATCGTCGATTCGTCCACCCCTTAAATCTCAAAATATTTTATATTATATTTAATTTATCAAAAAAAAATTAACTCATATATTTATAGAGTTTTTAATCAAATAATTTTAAAGTAATTTAAATGTATTGTATTTATTTTATATTGTATTGTTTTTGTATTGTATTTTTTTTTTTTCAGGCAACTAGTAAGTCTCTAACTTAACTAATAGCTAAATCTTTTTGGAACATCAAATATGTCAATCATATACATTTAATTATCCTCTCTAACTCTCTGTGTTAAGCGCCATTGAGGGTGGAGAAGATAACGGATTGATAAATTTTAAATCTTAAAAAGATCTGTTATATAAAATAATTAAAATTGTAGGTGTTAAGCATAAACATGCAAATTAAAGTTGAGTAAATATTTTATAAAATTTATTGATGATAAATGCCTTAAAAGAAAATGAATTATAAAACTCCACCCATCAAGTCAATCTTAAAGGTGCATAATTCATTACAACTCATTAAAATCATTTTTGAGTCTATAGATTGCCCATTCATTATAAAATTTATTGATGATAAAACAAAATCATTTCTATGATTTGAATATGTAGTTTGTTTGAATAAAAAATATCCCTATGAAATGGACAATTAATTATTATAATTACAAGCCTAATTTTGATGTGATCACAATAAAGCCATATGTTAATTTTAAAGCTTATAATGCTAAAAATTAGATCAAGTTATTCAAACCTAAATTTTCAAAGTTCAAATTTGTTTATAAAATAATATAATACATAATTAATTAATTTTTATAATATATTTATTTTAAAATAAATCAAGAGTTTTAAAATTCATTCCAATCTTAAATATTCTCCCAACTTCTTTTCAATGTACTATTAATAATAGTGTTGGATAACAGATTAAAATGGCTGTCGTCTAAATAAATTGAAGATAAAATTTTATTTATAATTTGATTTCACGAGTGATTTGATTTATTAATAAAATAAAATAAAAAATTAAATTGTGTATGATTGCTGCTTTAAACATGCTATTTATCATAGATTTGATTTCAAGAGTGATTTAATTTATTAAGATGAGTCTATATATCGAGAGATTTTTCTTATTTTATATGAAGAAAAGCGAGTTTATTTTATCCTCGAAATTTGGTATGCTTAATTCGTCTCAAATTTAACTTGAATTATTATTATTACATATAATTTTTATATAAACTATTAAAGAATTGAATTGTAAACCCAAATTAGCTTGAACCAAGTTGACGCCTACTTGGTTGAAAGAGAGTTGGCATAATGAGTTTGTATTTAGTCCCCAAAAGATAAAGTTATACTAATGCCTTAGAATTGAGGACATGATGTTGCCAACACTATCACTGATAGAATCATGACTTCTAAGACTAAAAATTAGGGTTGTAAATTAGCTGAGCTAACAACTCGTTCGAAAATTATGTTGTTTGTATTCGGCTCGAAATTTTAGTGTTCTTATTTAGCTCGAATTGTTTGAAATCGCTCGAAAAATAATAATTTGAAAAATATGAAGAAGATTTGACATTAGGCCAATCTTTTGCATAGTAAAAATCTCAATCACTAAATCATACTTACAATTATAATGTATATGCATCTGCATATTTGTATACATGTATATATTATAATAAATAACACCTAAATTTGTAATATATTTTTATGAATCGAAAAATGTTATATGTAAATATCAATTTTTAGATGTTAAATATGAAAATGATATGTTTTACATCATCAATTAATTTTGCAATATAACATATAAATTTTAATATTTAAATAAATAAGCTTTTTGGTTGCCGTTTTTTTTTAACTGAATTTAGATGATTGAATAATTGGCTAAGATTTTTTTTAATTGTAAAAAAAAATGCACTTGTGGCTGTGAAATTTTGTTAACTAGTTTTGTAGGTTTTGAAAGTCTATAACTGCAATTAAAAATATTTTGGAGTTCAAGTCTCAAAAAAAAAAATTCAAAATGTAAAATGAATTCAAACAAAAAGTAAACTGAAAATTGGAGTTCAAAAAGTGAATTGTTTGTTTATATTTAGCTAATGTAAAATTTAGTGTGTTCATATTTAACTTTTTTTAAATTATGAGAGATTTACATACATACCACATAATTCTTTTTTATATATTTGCATATCAAATATTCAAATTTTATTTTTTTACATATGAAACATCTCATTCTTCACTATCATATAAAAATATCATTGACACTTATTTTCTTAAAGTGAAAAATAAATTTTTAAGTATAAAAGAATATTAGATAAATAAATATTTAATTTTTTTTTATATTTGATATGTAATTATATAAAATTTGTGGTATATGCATGTTAGTCTTCCTTAAAAAAAGTAGGAATTCACAAACCTTCAGAATTCAACCAAAGTTACTTACGCGATACTTCTTCGTAGTTGAAACTTGAAAGTAGAAAACTTTATAATATAATTTTGCCTAATCCTCCACAAGCCAAACCACCATCACCTTCCTTCTTCCACCATGGCAGAAAAATCAAAGATTCAAAACACTAATACGCCGAGCAAAAAAGACGCCACCTTCAAACCCAGCTCCGTCGTCAAAGGCCTCCGCTTTGGCGGCCAATTCATCACCAAATCCTTCACCGTTCGCCGTGCTACCCCGCCGGAACTCCTCCACCTTCTCAACTACCCTTCCCCTTCCTCCTCTTTCCCTTCCACCATCGCTTACCTGCCAACAACCTTCACCATCCTAGCCCACGAAGCTTACCATACCCTTACCCTCGGCCTCGGCAGCCGCCGCTCCAAAGCCCTCCTCTTTATCTTTGACTCCGAATCCCTCTGTTCCGCCGTCGACCGCTCCTGGACTCGGCTCATCCCCCTGGGCGATGTCAACCGCCGCTTTCTCCGAGAACTCGCCGGCTGCGAGATGGCGCGATTCAAATTCAGAAAAGGATGCCTCACCTTCTATCTCTACGCCGTGCGGCGACAGGGAGACTCCGGATTTGGCCGCACCGATGATCTCAGGGCTCTTGTTAAGTCGGTTGCTGCATTGAACGACTTCTTGGATTACACAACCATGCTCGCCGTGCCTAGCCAGAAGAGCCTTGGGGACTCGCCGCCGGTGTGGTAAACTGATTTGGCCAAAAAAAAGTTTCATCTTTTGCTCGAAGTTGGGATTTTTGTGAGACTGATGTTCTGTTTCTTCGATTCTTGTCGGTATAGTAAAAGTTGAGATTTTAGATAATCTCATTTTTGTAAAATAAAATTCATTATTTTGATTTTGAAAATGATTGAAAATCAAGCAAAAGAGCAAAACGCAGGAAAGTTAATAATACTAAATGGCAAAATTTTAAGATTAAGCTTAATCCTAATCTTAATTAACAGTTTAGGCATGAAAAAATTTTATTTAACAAAATAGTTTGCCGTCATACGACGACGGTGCTCACGCCACGCCACGTGGAGCCCGCCCATAAATCGACGATTGGCGCGTCCCTATTTCGGGCAAAAAACCCGTGAGCCGAGATCGCGCGATTTGGTTTCCTTTCCTCCCATTTCGTCGCTCCTCCATTCCACCGCCGGATTTCGGCACCCTACGCACGCCGCCGGCCAAAGGGAGGTCACCGCCGGCCAAGGGGAGGTCACCGCCGGCTAGGGAGAGCTCGCCGCCGTCCCTATTTCGGGCAAACAAATCCATGAGCCGAGATCGTGATTTGCTTTGTCTTTTCCTCCCAATCCGTCTGCTCCTCCGTTCCACCGGATTGAAGAACCGGCACGACCAAGGGGAGGTTGCCACCGGCCAAGGAGAGCTCGCCGCCGTCCGTCGAGTGCGCCACCGCCGGAGACGGGTTATTTCTTCGTTTGTGCGCCGATTAGGTTAAAATAGATCTTGCTTTGTGTTGCATGATTTGCTTATTTCCTTGTGTTATTTAGCTAGATTTGCCGGACATTTGTGTTGTATGATTTGCTTTTATGTTTTATAGCATTTCATCTTGGATGTTTAACATGTACTGGATGCTTATTTTGATTTTTTTTTCTTTTTTTAATTTAGATATGCTGAATGATTAATTGTAGGTCTAGGTGGTGTATCAATGTAGATACTTACACATATTTATTGGAGCTATTTGCTTATTTCCTTTTGTAGTGTTAAGGTATTTTTTAAGGATATAAATATGACACTTGTTTTTAGTAAATGAGAAGGTGTGCAGAAAGCCAATTATAAACTCATGAGCTTCACATGGGAGCTAAAAATATTCATGTAGCTATGAAATTATTTGTTTATTATTTGCAAGTGTTCATTCATCTAGCTATGGATTAATGAGATGATTCTTCTTAGTGGTTTAGGTGCAATTCGTATATTATTCATCTTTATGAAAGCTACCATTAGAATCTACTCACCCTTCACATTTATGAGTTTGTGAAATATCTCTAACCGAAATGCGAATTGTATTATATCTTGAAATGCTTTTCTTACGTGACTGGGAGAGGAAGGATTCTTACTGGTTAGAATTGTTGTTAGTTGAATATGAGTTCAGAAATTGTCTGCATAGTTATTTATTATGATGGCGAACTGAATGTTGTTGATAATTTCTTTCCAACCTACATTGGTAGAAAAAATCGACCAAGATCCCATGAAAGATTAACTTGGGGTTACAAAAGTGAATCATGAGATCATTGAAGTTACCATGCAAAATCATGTGTTAATCTTGTAGGTCGTTTCTTTTGGATTTATCGCCATATAATTATTGACGACGGAAGTGTGAATCATACTCAACGCATTGCATATCCGTAGTAATTTATGTTGAAGTTCAGAATTACATTATGAGGGAAGAGATTTTGCGAATGAGAGCATCACGAGCTTCAATGATCAATTCATCACACTTGATTTGCAAAAAACCGCCGCCAGAAGCTTCTGTGCATCAATTGCCAATGTAGCCGGACAAGTTCCGGCGGGTGCGAAGGTGATGGGTATGAAACTATGTCTTATGCAATAAGTATCGATGACGATGGGGATGATAGATGCGATGGGCCTTCTAAGGGGCAAATATCCATCTAACAGGGTGAGAGAGCTTATTAGGGACTACTCAGTTAGAATAAGCCAAACAGAGGAGCACTTATTAGGGATTCTTACTTAGATCTACCAGAGCTTCAATTTAGCATGTATGTCAGAGCTTACATACTTTTTTTCTATTGGTTGTTTCCTTATGCGATAATGTCGTGTGAGATTCATGCGATCCGCCTCTACCGGAGGATCTTGACACATTGGAGTTCTCATTAGAGGCGGTTGCTCATTTGTATGAGCTCCATGAGGCAATGAAGCAAATGACGAATATGGGAGCATGTTACGTTTACAGACCCGCTTACATATTCCATACCCACGCATAGATGGGATGAGGGTTGTGGAATGAAGGGTTTGTTTGAGAGGTGACGCCATTACATCGAAGGAGACGAGCTAGATGACCCACCGCAGTCGTATATTTTTTTGTAAGTGTATTTTTGGGCCCATTTTTGTATGTAGATAGAAAAACTAATAATCATTTCAAACAACTGATCCGGAGTCATATGGAGTTCGATTAACGGTGCGCAGATATATGCTTACATGGAGACGACATAGGGCATAGTACCTCTTGATAAAACGCAGTAACACCTACCCAATCGTGTACTGTAGTCGGCCTTCCACTACAGGTGCACTGTAGATTCTTCGCTCGGGCGAGTGGATGGTCGAGGGACTGGGTCAATTACCACGAGACATATTGCTGAGATATGGGATTTAGTTATGGTGGTAGACTTGATTGCATTAATCACATCTCGATATCGCCTTGGGCAACATATATCAAGGCACCTACAATACCCTGACACTTATTATTACCCCGAAGCTCAAGATCATCGTAAGACACATTTCTCCCCTGTAATAATAATTTTTTTACTAATTTCATCATAAGAAGTTATGAGCGGAACACATTTTGAATCTATGACATATTTGACACTATTTCGGGAGGGTAGAGGACACGAGAGTTAATTATAAACTCATTAGGTTGTGATCAAAGAACATGTATATTTCGATAACGACGGGTCAACGGGCATTCTGTAATTCCATCATTGGCAAAATGGATGAGCCGGTAATGGATATTGGTCCATCATCTCCACCAGTGGTCGAACCATCTACATATACATTCACACAGCCACCACAATATTCGTACCAGGGAGCTATGTGGTCATAGATGCACCCTTGGAAGCAACCAGTTCCTCCTACATATGGGCCTCCCTCATTACATATGACACCTATGGATCATCATGGTTTCTCGCCCACAGCCTTTAATCGATGTACCTAGTGCTACACACCTTGGTTACCCGCAATAATCATCTAAAGTGAGACCGGACCAAATGGAGCATCATCTTCGAGATCGCCACAACCACCACCGCCTCATTACACACACCTGCAGTGATGCGATATCCGAGATCGTCGAGATAGTCGTTTGTACTATTATTTTCTGTCCATACGGGATTACATTTTGTTGTATGTATACTTATTTTTGATTTAGAAAAAAAAAGTTTTGAGTGTGGGTATTATGATTCAAATTTGACCTTGATGAGTTCTATTGTTATCAAATTTTTTTTGAGATGATATATAGGAGTTGATTGCAAATTGAGAAGAAAGTGGTGGTGTAGAGCTTGTAATACACTTTTTCAGATTAGAAATACTCTTACACAAGATATCGGGTATATGTGATCATTAGGGTTTCCTTGTAATACACTTTAAACAAATAAGATTATCACCAATTTTTGTGCCACCATTTTCACAGATTTGCAAAATCTGAATCGAGCCAATCATAAATTTCAACCAACATAAAAGTATAATTTTGTTATGATTCCAACGATACAAATTTCGTCAATTCGACCAGATGATGACACGCACAAAATACCATTTGTTGCTCAGATTTTCAGCGGTACGCTTCCAGACGTTGTAAAATTTGCGATCAAGTCAATCATAAATTTCAAACAACATAAAAGATTTCAAACAACATAAAAGTTGTAGAGAATTTCGTTATGATTCCGATGATACAAAGTTCGCTGACGATCTGGACTCGATAAACAAAATATGATTGATGCTTTGAACTTTCGGCCAGTTTTCGCATTTGCAAAATCTGCTGTGTATCGGGTTGTAATCGTAAATTTTGACCAACATGAAACTTGTAGAGAATTTCTTTACAATTCCAACGATATAAACTTTACTTAATTCCGATACCGTGTGACTCGATAGGCGCAAAATATGATTGTTGCTTGAACTTTTTCAGCAGTTCGTAGCGTTGCAAAAATCTGTGTATCGTCGCAATCGTAAATTTTGACCAACATGATACTTGTAGAGAATTTCTTTACAATTCCAACGATATAAAGTTAAACATACCTTATGACCGTCACACAAGAACTGCTTCCACATTTTTAAAAAAATAAAATAAACCAGCAAACGGACGTGGCCCACTGGCATCCGTGGCCAATCGTCCGTCATCAAACTATGCTATTTTGTTAAATAAAATTTCTTCATGTCTAAACTGCTAATTAAAATTAGATTAAGCCTAATCTAAAAATTTTGCCAATACTAAATCTCTTTTAAAACATCAAATATGTCAGCCATATATACTCCAATATCCCTTCTTACTCTATGTTAAGCCAATCAGGTTCGAGAAGATAACGGAGTAATAAATTTTAGGCTAAATTTTTAAATCAGGTTTAATAATAATTTTAATTAGCAAATTAGATATGATAAAAAAATAATAAAATAAGTCTAATCATCCGTTGAATAAATGACGACCGCGTGATCATCCGATATCAATCGGTGAAACTTGATATCATTAATCATAATAAAATTCCTCTTTCGTGTTGATGAAATTATAATTGTTAACGATACACAATTTATGAATGCGTAAAATTGCACATCGATCTAAAATTTTAAAACTCTCTTATTTTGCTCACATTTAATCAAATCGAAAAAATCACATAATAAAATTTTATATCTTTCATGTTAATCAAAATTTTTACTATTTGTTGACATAGTTTTTTTTTTTCTATAAAACATTTTTAAAAGGGAACATTCAAATTTAAAATATAAAAAATAAAAAAATTCAACTCATTCATATGAAACATGAAATTTTATAAAGAGATATGGCTTTAATAATTTTTCTTATTGGATTATATTGATCAGTTGTTGCGGTAGATGATGAGATGCTTGACCACACTTTCTTTAACTAGACATGTTCTATACGTGTTTGTTAGGTAACCGAAACCTCATAGTAAAACCAACTGCGCTTCCGAGGAAATTGCGCTGCGCAGCTCATAAAAATCTATATGACGCCTCCGCTTACCAAACGCGATTAAGGCTCCGTTTGGGAGAACTTTTTTAACGCATTTTATTTTTGAGAGCCTGAATTTTTAATTTTGATACCCGTTTGAATAATGTGCTTTTTAAAATTGAGTTTTAACTTCTGAACGATTTTAATCAAAAAAGACAAATAACTTTTCGAAGACTTTAAAAATTCGAATCCAAAAAAAACTCAAATCAAACAATTTTTGTAAACTAAGATCGCTATTTCCTCCGTAAATCGGATTCATTCACGATTTATAAAGATACAAAAATTACATATAAACCTAAACTTCAATTTTTACATATATAACATTCTAATCTTCAATATCACATCAAAAATACTACTTTATTCATTTTTTAAAAATGAAATGCACCTTTTTAAGCATAGAAAATGTTAAATAAGTAAATATCTAAAAGATATATAAATAGATAAAATTATATATATAAAATCCCATAAAATTAACTCTATATTATATTCATGTAGGATATTATTGTAAATATGAAAGAATAATTTTAAATCAAATTAAATGTTTCTCAATCATAAGAGGCAAAATTAAAGCTATATTCCCAAAAGAAAAGCTACTCTAATAAAGATAGGACTACAATCTTTCATCCAAGAAAAAAAAAAAGAGCGAACAATAATTGTTAAGTAATACCACCACGCACTTGTGAACTTTTTTTGTAATTGTCACAAGCTAAGATGCAGGTAAAACACATATTGTCATCACTAACAAGTCTAAATAAGGCCTCAAAAGATGCAGAACTACTATATCGAAGATAGAAATCATCCTGCTTTTGAAGCTCTTTGATTTCAAATAAAATAAAATAAACCTGGAAGGCAAAAAAATTTCATGCTATATGCAATGTGCAGGAGAAACTCACTGTAGGTTTAGTTATTTGCTTTCCAGTTTCATGCTTAGTTATATGTTCACCAACTGGTGACGAAAGTGGAGAAAATACAAGCCAATAAACCCTAATTTATAGAGTATTTTCTTCATCAGCTTGAAGGTTGTTAGGTACAATCAAACAATAAAGTAGAAATAGAAACACTTCTGTGCAAACCATTTGCTAGCGTCATAGATAGATGCGATCTTCCATGCTTTGTTCTTATCAAAAGACTACCAGAGATTAGGTATTGTAAGTACATACAAAACTTGATGGCTCGTGTTGTATGCCATCAGACATTTACATTTTGCTAAAATAAAAAGTTTATTTCAGGCATTAGAAACATCAAAATAAACCAACTGAATTTCATCAAATACATTGTAACTTGCAACCTTTTCTCCTCAAATCATGAAAGCATTTTTATCGCAACAACATTATCCTTATGTGTTAAAAGCTTTAGGAGCCCTCAAGGTCATGGACTTGGCAGAGTAAAGTGAAGTGATGGAGAAAAAAAAATTCACTTGATAAGCCTATTTTAATAATGAAAAATATTTTTGACGAGAATAAATAATATCATAATATTAATGACTGCCAAGGTATAAATATATCAAGTTTAGTTGCCTTTCGAGTTCCAAAATCTTAAGAAATAAATTATATTAAAGATAAAACTAACAAAACATGTTTTAACTTCTTTTTAGTGTATAGCGATGCTTCCCGACTAGTCCTCTTTGAACATTACCATATATCTTTGATGTTAGATGCGCTAATTCCCATCTCTCTAATCATGCCATGATGCTTATTTCCCTACACGATGCCTCAAGAAAATACTCTCTCAAAGATACTGCCTTAAGAAATGCCTTAGAATCTACAACTATGTGGGAGGTGTGTGAGGCACTATGGCCCTATCCTGCACACTAATCTCATCTATTGTCTAAAAACTTCATGTAACCTTCTATACACTTTGATTGTTTAATGTAGCAATCAAGGCTTTTTTTTTCAACTTTTAGCCAATTTGCATTTGCTCATAATCATTTTCCTACCTATGCAATATGCACAATACATTAACTCTACCTACTCACCATGTCAATGAATTTTTTGCCCTGAGTTGTGAATGACCAAACTATTAAATGTGGAGTCAGAGAATAAGGTTTGATTTTAATTTCTAATTGTTGAAGAGAATTGCTCACTCATGAGTCTTAAATGAATATCATAAAATATTACAATGAAGGCTATAAAAATCTTCAATAATAGTTGATCATTAAAGTCAAAATATAAGCTCTTCATTGTATAAACTTATATAATCCCCACTTGTAAAGAATTGCACAATCACAAGCAAATAAAGAAAAGTAGAAGACAAAAGGAATAAAAAAAGAACGAAGGATCTCACAACAGAGACGAAAAGAGAAAAAGAGAGAAGCAACATCAAACTCTTATTCTCCACGTCCAAACCTTATCCTCACAAAACGTTGTTTTGCTCCCTCTTAATCATTAATACATGCAAAACAATATTTTTATCTTTATTCATATGAAGTGCAATCTCTCCAAATATATTTTTTAAAGTATAGTGGTATATTTAATCTTTGTGCGGTTATGAACACAAGTGAATCTCACAGAATAATATAAACTTGTGCATCTTGTGTTTGAGATATCTGTTATACTTATTCTCTCATCTTTATTTAATTTTGGTCGAATTGTATCACTAGCATAACAATTAGTATCAAAGCTTTGATATGAAAGGCTTTTAGATCTATGTATGAAGGATGAAAAGATCAAAATTGATAAATTTGATAGCCAAATTTTCTGGAAGATACAAATAGAACACTACTTGTATCAAAGAAAATTCCATCAAACACTAAAAGGAAGTAATGCTACAATCAACTAATTAGGAAGAGTGAGAGTTAATGAACAAACAAGCTCTAAGAGTCATTCGTCTATCTCTTAATATAAATATTGCCTTCAACTTCCTCAATAAGATGACAACAGCATGAATTATAAGGCACTCTCCCATATATATGAAAAACCCTCCGCAGTTGATAAGGTACATATAATTCGCAAGTTTTTTAATCTAGGAATGTTAAAAGAGTTTTGACCATCGATCAAATCAATATCTAGCTTTTCAACAGTAGCATTCCCATGACTTATCTAAAACATGGGAAGAAAGATTAGGATTTTCTATTACATATAGTAATGACATTTTACAATTATTCAAAGGATATAAACAATACAAAGAATTAAAGCTAAATAAGTGTAAATTACTTTACCACCAAGACTATCACAAACAAGTTTTCAAAGCCCTGTGACACCAGTTGAGTGAATCAAAGTAGACAGTCAATCTTGCAATGCTTTTGTAGTCATATCATTGGCCCATGAGTTTGTTAAATAAAACCACCCCTTTATCATTAGACTAAGAGTTTGTTTAGAATAGTTGTAGCTGTATGAAAAATTAGTGATAGAGATGTTATAGAAAGAGCTGTTGTATAAAAAAACTACGATGAATATACAATTTTTTAAATAAAAAAAAAAGTAAAACAACTTTCTGGCATCCATAGAAGATAGGTCAGGTAAAAAAATACAACTTTATCAATGTAGATTCTTCAAAATACAACCCCGCCGTAATTCTGCTACTGCTCCTCAAATGCCTGAGTGGTGCGTTTCCAACCTCACTGCAGGAAAAACACCCTCCCAAACATAACCTAAAAGGGGCATTGCATGAATACACAAACCTAGTTATGGTGAATGAACTTGCTGAGAAGACAACAAAAAGAAGGCACAAATGATAAGTCGATTAATTATTTCTATAAAAAGTGCCAGATGGAAATATGTTGGCGAAAAAACCTCATTGAGGACCTACTTAATTATTATTGTCTAGGTTAAAGGAAGAAAGATATGAATATGACAATGGAAATATTTGCATGGGAAAAATACTCGCCCACTCTTGAGTTTCCATGCTGCAAAATATGCAATATATATGCCAAGTCAGAAAAATCACATGAAAGAAGAGTATAAATGCGTGATATATATTCTAGTCACGTTTTTTACAAAAAGCTGATACGTAGAGGTCTTATAATATGTGATACTGAGAAATAATGAGATCACAAATAGCATAGATTAAAACAGCTTAGATACAAAACAGATTCATATAAGATGAGCCACCCTCAGGTAACCATGTTCAGTGAGATAAGATTAAATTTCGACAGAGATTTAGCTTCAAAGCTTAGCATGGTCAATAAAGAGAGCTAAATGTCACAGATCATCATTACAAGAGAGGTTAGCCATGCTCTTTTAGCCATACACAAAAAAAGAAGATTCAAGAGAAATATAGAAAGGAGAGGAACGACCTTTAGGACTCCAGAAGGTTCTACCAAAATCCAGAAGACTTTAAAAGGGAAATGCTTCAAGAGAACTCTAAAATAGTTTGGAATACTCTAGAATCTTTATATATGCTAGGAGTACTATGGAATAATCTAGAACTATGTATATTCTATTGTATTCTAGAACCTTCTATCTAGAATCTTCCTTAAGCCATGGGGATGACTATAAATAGAGGTTCTCACTCCTCATTTGAAACCAACCAAGATTCCCAAGCAACCTTCTATTGTAAAGTTTCTTTGATTAGTGAAGTGCTTGTCCATCTTTCTATTCTCTCCTCTCTTAAGAGTCCTTGAACATTTTAGTAGGTTGTAAGGTTGGTGACTTAGTATCAAAGTACAAAGCATCAGGCGACGGGAAAGGTCTCTCAGTTGATATCGAGCATTGAAGGCATGGTGAATACTGGTAAGGAGCGAGTTGTTGGATCTGAAACCATCTCAACAAGCTCGAGATCGTGAGGAGCAATGTGATCCTGTCACATCTAAGCCACATGGGAGGTCCAAGGAGGTAATCTCTGATTTTGAGTCACGCCTTACTCGGGTGGAGGAGGTTATGAATGGGATGTAAGCCCAAGTGGAAGATCTAGGCGAAAGGGTGAATAGCCTCGAGGAGGAGGACACCACCATCCATTCCTCAATCAAAGACATGATAATCCAATTGAAAGAAACCTTCAAGGATCAGATGGCAAAGATGCAAGAGAACCTAATGGGAGAACTCCGAGGGGTACAACGATCTCATGAAGAAGAGATGAATGGTCTTCGTGCAAGCATGGAAGAAATGCACGGAGACATTGCTTTGTGCAAGCGAGCACTAGTAACCGGATCCAACAAGCATGCCATCAAAGCTAAGCACATTGAAGTGCCAAAACCTAAGATCTTTGGAGGGCTTCGCAACGCAAAAGAAGCATATAACTTCTTATGGGGGCTTGAGCAATACTTTGGAGCTATGAGCATCAATGATGAAGATGCCAAGATCCAATTCGCGGCTCTTTATCTTTCCGACACCGCTATGTTGTGGTGGAGGAGGCGAGGAAACATTGAGAAAGGCATGTGCACCATATCCACCTTTGATGACTTCAAGAAAAAACTTAAAAGGCAATTCAATCCGAAAAATGTGGAGGATGAAGCTAGAGCCAAATTGTGAAGGCTCAAACAAGTAGGGTCGATCCAAGAATACATCAAAGATGTCACTAGTCTGGTCCTTGAAATCCCTGATATGTCTGACAAAGATTCTCTCTTCAACTTCATGGATGGACTTCAACCATGGGCCAAGACCGAACTTAGAAGGCGAGGAGTACAAGATCATGCAACTGTCATTGTTGTTGCCGAAAGCTTGATTGATTACACTAAGGAATCCACAAAACCAAAGGAAAAGAAGAGTATCCATGTCAGAGGTGGGGGAGACAAAGGACAACATACAGAGGAGTCTCGTCGGGAATCGACCTTAATCCGAGGAAAAGACAAGGGAAGACAGAAGAACAATAAGAGCATACCACATAACAATTGCTTTTTTTGTGGAGGACCCCATTGGGCAAGGGAGTGCCCTTAAAAGAAAGCCTTAAACTCCCTCCTAACAAGTCATCAAGAAGCAGCGGAAGCAGAGGAGAGTGATATGGTGGCACAAGTGGGATCCATACAGCTGCTGAATGGGATACAAACTGCTTCAAAGCCCCAAACTAAGGGATTGCTCTTTGTAGACATGATCATTAGAGAAAAGACTATCAATGTCATGGCAAACACTGGCGCTTCTCACAATTTCATCTCTATAAAAGAAGCAAGGTGGCTCGTACTACAAACAATTGAGGAGGAGGCTCGCTCCATCGAGGCCGCCAACTCAACAAAAAACCCATCCATGGTGTAACTCGAGGAGTCAAGACCAACGTGGGAGCTTGGTTGAGTACTTTGGATTTTTTTGTCATCCCGATGGATGATTTCAAAGTTGGCTAGAGTTTTGGATCAAGTAAACGATTCCCCAATACCATTTGCCAATATGCATCATGAAGAGCAATCAAACTTGCGTGCCAACAAGAGCGAGCAAGCCGGGATATTAAAATGCTATCGACAATTCAATTCAAGAAGCTCGAGAAGAGGAAAGCTACTTGGTCATTCTTCATGACACGGTTGATTAAGAACTAAAGCCACAAGAAGACATGCCAAGAGAGGTGGCAGTGATGCTCAAGAGGCATCTCACCTGCCAAAAGAGATCGTAGGACACAATCCACCCAATGGACAAGAAGCTATGCAAACAAACAAGGAGTTATTGGAAGCAAGATTCATCCGACCCTCCAAGGCTCCATTCTATGCCCCGGTTTGTTCCGAGAAAAGAAGGAAGGTTCATTGTATAGACTATCGCTGAACAAAGTAACAATGAAGAATAAATACCAAATTTCTCTCATCGCCGACCTCTTTGATCAATTGGGGGATGTTAAATACTTCTCCAAGTTAGACCTTAGATTGGGCTACTATCAATAGCGAAGGGGATGAGCCAAAGACAACATGTGTGACCAAGTATGGATCTTATGAGTTCTTGGTTATGCCCTTTGGCTTAACCAATGCCCCAACAACCTTTTGCACTTTGATGAACAAATTATTCCATCCATACCTGGATCAATTTGTGGTCGTCTACTTAGATAATATTGTAGTGTATAACAAGACACTCCAAGAGCATACTGAACACTTAAGGAAAGTATTCCAAGTGCTCAAGGATAATAAGCTCTATATCAAAAGAGGGAAGTGTTCTTTTGCCAAACAAGATGTGACATTCTTGGGGCATAAAATAAGAGATGGCAAACTCATGATGGAGGATAATAAGGTGCAAGCCATCCAAGATTGAGAGCCACCCTCAAAGGTAAGTGAGCTAAGATCCTTCTTAAGGCTTGTAAACTACTATTGAGGGTTCATAAAGGGCTATTCTACAAGGGCTGTTCCATTAACGGGCCTACTCAAGAAAAATAAAGTATGGAGTGAACAAAGGGAGGTAGCTCGGGAGCTATACCTCCTTGGAGGTATACCCTAGATCTTTTCAACAAGCTTTCACCCCCAAAATGGAGAATAAAGGAGCTATACATGTGGATGCAACTAAAAATCGGGCAAAGCTTCTTGATGTGACTCAATTTTCTTATAACTTGCAGTAAAGTGAAGCTACAAGTAAAAGCCCATTTGAAGTCATCATGGGACAACAACTCAAGACACCTCTCACCCTTGCCACTAGCTATGAAGGGAGGAGCCCCGCAGCATTCAAGTTCGTTAAGTCCTGGAGTGAACAAAGAGAGGTAGCTCGAGCCACACTACACACGGCAACAAGAAGGATGAAAAAATGCGTGAATAAAAAAGGAGGCACTTGGAGTTCGAAGAAGGAGACTTGGTATTTGTAAAACTCCTACCACAACAATTCAAGATACTCCGAAAGGTACACAAAGGGTTGGTACGCAAATATGAGGCCTTTTGAAGTAATCAAGCAGGTAGGGAAAGTCTCCTACAAACTCAATATTCTGCCAAAACTAAAATCCACTCAATCATTCATGTAAGTATGCTAAAACCATATCATGAGGACTTGGAGGACCCATCAAGAGGAATATCCAAGCGAGCCCCTACAGCAATGATTACTTCTTTTGACAAAGAAGTAGAGGAAATAATATTAGATCGAGTAGTCCGCAGGCGTGGGGTGCCAAACTATAGAGAATATCACATCAAATGGAAGGGATTGCCAAACAAGGAGGCCTAAACATGAAGATACTTTGTGAAAATTTAGAGACAAGATCCAGCAATATCATGAAGAAGGCGCGATAAGAGCATCGCGAGCTTAGGTGAGGAAGAATGTTACGGATCATCATTACAAGAGAGGTTAGTCATGCTCTCTTAGCCATACACAAGAAAAGAAGATTCAAGAGAAATATAGAAAGGGGGAGGAACAACTTTGAGGACTCTAGAAAGTTCCACCAAAATCCAAAAGACTTTGGAAGGAGAATGCTTCAAAGAACTAAGAAAGAATATTTGTAACTCAGATATGCTAGGAGTAATGTGAAATAATTTAACTATGTATATTCTATTGTATTCTAGAACCTTCTATCTAGAACATTCTATATGAGGAGGACTATAGAGGTCATCACCCCTCATTTTGAACTAACCAAGGTTCTCAAGCAATCTTCTATTGAAAAGTTTCTTCAATTAATGAAGTGTTTTCAATCTTTCTACTCTCTCCTCTAAAGAGTCCTTGAACATTTTAGTCCAGGGTTGGTTAGACTTAGCATCAAGGAGAAGTGCTAAGGCCGCATGACGAAAAAGATCTCTCCGTAACATAAAACTCACTAAGTAATTTTTAACAAAAAAAGGACAGCCCTTAAAAGTAATGAATCCTTTCATACACTAGCATTCTCACAAGTAATATGCACGCATAATTAACAAAATAATGTATATTAATAAAAAAACCATAACAATGTAGTGAAGAAGGATAATTATGTACCATCACCTCCCTAAGTCCTAGAAGAGATATAACTAAATTGTCTCTTTATTAATACACATTATTTTGCTTCATTATATGATTATTTCGTCTGTTTTTATTTTGGATCTTTATTTACATGCCTTACCAATTTCAGTATCATTCAAAAAAAAAAAAACCAATGCACTAGCTAACGTGTATAACAAAAGGTCTGTCTTTGAGCTATTCAAGGAATGTTCTTAGTAAGTTGATCATCACTCCCGAGTGAATTCAACAAGTGGAAGAATCCAAGACAGATATTCCTCAATATGCCAAATGGATGATGCTTGCAAAGAAAAAAAGCTGAGAGGATTTCATAGCAGATGAGATATGAATTTTTATATTCGAAGGATGTTTATGCATTTCAAATGAAGAAAATTAGAGGGAAGTCATTCTATGGGAAGCCAACTCAGTAAAATATATGGTTCGCCAAGACATACCAAAAGATAAAATCATCAAATTGGTGGCTAAGATTCAAGAAAGATGTAACTAGAGTTCGTGAGGATATGTTATATTAATGATGACTAGATTTGTTCATTGTGATGCTCACAGATTTTTGGCTCTGGTTTCTTTTGAACAAATGAAACTCCTATATCTATAAACTAAATAATGTTTTGTGGAAGAAGTACTTGGTAAAAGAGTTTTTGATGGTTTGGGTAACTCCAACTAAAGATCATGTTGATGTTTGTGGTGAGCTAGCAAAGATTATAAAGAGATTTTCCAACAAATAGGCTAAAATTAATAGCCAGCAACTCAAGTTCAAAAAGATTAAAATCCAAGCTACAGATAGGCAAGACAAAGGGCTTTTCAAAAGCACGAGAAGAAATAATTCACCATAAGTCAGGATGACTCAATCAAAGGTTGAGAGAAAGAAACCATTACGTCTCTTTCTGTACACTATACAACTCAAAGGGATATCTACAATCAACGAAATATAATCACATTCTTGTCGGTTGTGAGTAGTTGATATGGGAGATTGCTAAAAAAAAGTTAAATAAAGTTGTAAATAAAAAACTTTAATTGTTCTGTAGAAATATCAGAATTTGTATAAATAATTATGATGTTGATCTAACCAAGAGGAATACGAAATATATTGCTTATTTAAAATTAATCTTCATGTTTTGTATCCCTATGTGCCTTTTACGGATAATTGATTGGTCTAAGCTTCTACGTTGTATTGCATGTTGTCAAGGTGATTGAATCCTCTTAGAAAAGTCAATGGCCCTTTAGATTATTGGTTGAGGTGTGTCTTGACAACTATGATATATTTAAATGAAGATAACTTAAGCATGTTAATGACCACTCTAACCTTTATAAAATTTTGGAGTTTTGAAGACGGTAACCTACTAGGATTGATCTTTTTCTTTCAAGGTAGATCCCTTGTCCAAGGAGAAGAGTTATATTAGGTATTGTAGGATTAAATGGCAACATTGATGCATATGAATAAAATCAAAACACAACTCAAATACATACAAGTAGACATACATATCAAAACCTCCTTCAATTGGTCTAACACTTTTGATGTCAACATGTGAACTTATCCCAAGGTAGAAATCTAATGAGGAACTGTAAAATCAAGTGGCAATGTAAACATGTATGAATTAATGTAGAGGTTGAATATTTCAATTGATCTAGACTGTTTGAGGTCAGTATGAGACATTGCGTAAAAGAAGTCCAATAAATATTTGTGAAACAACTTGAAGTATGTAAAAGTGCAAATCAGGTTAAATCCTACTAAGATTGGCAACATCCTTTTAGGATCGATATATAATATTACTGAGCATAGAAATTCAACAAAGGGATGAAGAAGTATGTCACGACACAAAAGCAAGTAAATATAAGATCCTCCTTGCCTGAACTTTTGAGATCAACTAGAAACCATGCCCAGTGACAAATCTAGCAAGAGACTATAAAATCAACTTGCAATGCAAACACATACAAGTTGAGTAAAAATCAAATCCTCTTATATTGACATAAACCATTCGGAGATAACATGCAACCTTACCCATGGATGGACGCCCAACTAAAAACTGCAAAATCAAGTTGTAGCACAAAAGCACGTTAGTTAATGTAGAAATCTAGTCCCCTTTGATAGATCTAACTATGTTGGGACCAGCATATAACCCTACCGAATAGAAGTTCTATAAGGGAATGTGATAAAAAATGGTGAATATGGATACATATCATTAAAAGGTCTTGAAAATTAATTATGTAACTCAACCTTCTATTGTGAGAGTCATCAGAAAAAATAAGATCTATTTTGAGATTATCTTTAACTACAATAACTCATTAGGCATCAACGTATGCATCTTCTAAAGGCTACAATTTAGAAGGGGTCATGAACAAATGGTGTGGTCTGAAATTATAAAACTAAATCAACAGGATCAATCTTGGCATTCTTGATATTCCTTTATGACGATAAGAGTATTCTTGATTACACCCCAATCTCTAAAAAGTTCTTGAAATTGAAAAAGCCTTCCTAAATACATAAATGCCGTATACCACAGCAATCTGTTCGACAGTGAGACCAACTAAGGAGTGGTCATCTGAGTTGTTTGTTGAGATACAAATGATTTAACACAAAAAATTGCAAAAGTGGTGCGACCAATACAACTAAGTTATGCAATGAATTTTTATAAAAAAGCATTGGTGTCTTTACTTCTTAAAGAGTAGACAATTGAAAAGAGAACATTGAAGTTGTATAAAGAAAAACAAGCAAGGATACCAACTCAGGAGAGAGAATTGAAGTTGTATAATCCATATCTTGAAGTTAGTGAATGCCAGTACCATGCAACCATTGTTGTGTAAATCCATATCTTGATGTCATTCAAAGGTCGATAATGGTAAGCCAGAGCACATGCCATCATTCTCAACTTGAAGTTAGTGAATGCCAGCACCATGCCACCATTGTTGTCAAAAAACTATTCTATGGTGTCTCTCCCATAAAAGGTAAGATTTTGGTTGCTTGTAGTAGTTGATTATTCAACAATTCTCTAATGTCCATGATTATTGAAATTTGGAGTGATGAAATTTGTTGAGGAGAGGATCAAATTTTATAGATCTCCAAGGAGATGGTAGCTCCTTGCATAGAGCAGCACATCAAATGATTTGGGCAACGCCAATTGACAATACCAGACTGTAGTAAGATGAAAATGATCTTTATATGTCAATAAATTTTGGGTTGCAATATTTTTCCTAAAAAAATTAATGAAATAAAATTTTATCAATCCAACCCCAATGGTTTTATCCCAATGAAAACCCTCTGACACTAGAGTCCATGTTGATCCTTTTTCCATTTTTTCAAAGATGTATTAAATTTTTAAGTCAATGTTTGAGCTTCAACGTAAATAAGACCTAAGCTAATTCAATATAATCTCCACAGTGAAATGAAAATCAGATGCTCAAAGAGGAGCCCTCCTCACTCTTGGGGAAGAGAGTGACTAGAGTTCCCTATCTTATATGGGAATTATAAACATGAGGGTGAAGAATAATTTAGTACTTTTATGGAAACAAACAAAAGAGACTTCATCTATGAGATTCATGTTGGACAAAAATATCCTAGTACAATAATTTTGTTCCTTCAATTGATTGAAGGATTAAGAAGCAACACCACATATTTGAAATCTGTGTCAAACCATTATGCCCTTAAAAATGAAAGACAAATGAATAAGACTTGTGGTTCAAGATCTGTATAGCTGGAGATCAAAATCAAATTGTAATATGGCTTTGACATTAGATTTGAGTGTAATTTGAGCTAAACTATTCAATCTTGATAGACAGTCAACACATTTTTCTGAGTTTGTAGATTTGATAAAACGGCCTTCAAACGTCTTGAAGTGATCCAATGACTATAATATAGAAGTATTGTTGTTTCGTCTTACTCCATTGCATGGAGATTATGGAAATGCAAATCTTGACATCACAGTTGAAAAACTAGGATTAACAAGAATTTTATAATTTTGCAGAATTATAATAATGCCAATTGCTCTATAATGTGCATGATTTAAAAATGAACAAAAATGAACTAATGTATCATACTATAGAGAAATTAAAAAATAATCAGCATAGATATGGAAAACCAGACAAGCACAATCACAAAAAGCTGAAAATAAATCCAGTATTATATGCATTGACAAAAAC
Source organism: Cymbidium sinense (assembly GCA_021442155.1). NCBI lineage: Eukaryota > Viridiplantae > Streptophyta > Magnoliopsida > Asparagales > Orchidaceae > Cymbidium > Cymbidium sinense. The sequence continues at coordinate 305,257,590 of CM038215.1, forward strand.
AATAAATCATATAAATTAGTATTATGTTGCAATGAGGATGAAAATGTATAATAGCTCTCAAACTGTGAAAAAAACTCTAATAAAGTGGACCAGAGCATTAACACAAAGGATGGCATTGATAAACAAAGTCACACAACAAGAAAATCATTCACCATTTAGATACAATTATAAATAAATACCACAATTAAAGGCGATCAATCAAAGGCCTATGTATCAAATGTTGTCTCAGTTTTCTAGTTAAACCAAACTAACAAGAATATAAGAAAATCGCAGCCATACAATAGTAGCAAATGCTCAACAGAACAGCAATCAAACCATATTTATGAGGGGCATTAATCCTTCCTATTCCTTCTTCTCCCCCTCTCAAAGCTCTTCTTCTTTTCCCTATCATTCACATCAGAGCCCGAACCACTAGTATCAAAACTACTAGAAGAAGCTCTCCTCCTCTCCCTTCTCCTCTCTCTTCTTCGCTTGTGATACCTAGCAGCAACCATACCATCGGAATCAGAATCAGTAGAATAATCATTATTCATTTTCTTGCTCCGTTTGTGATGATAACGGCCATCAGCCTCATCATCGGACTCATCATCAGAAGCATCCCTCCTCTTGTGGCTCCTCCGCCTCTTAACCTCCTTCCTACTCTTCCTATGCCTGCCCCCCTTTTCATCCTCATCATCTGAACTTTCGTACCTCCTCTTCTCCTTCCTTCTCCTTCTCTTCTCCTTTCTCTTCCCCTCTTCCTCCTCCTCTTCTTCTTCATCATCACTGCGCCTTGATCTTCTACCACTCCTCTTCTTTGACCTCCCTATCCTCTCAGATTCCTTATTCACTTTCTTTCCATGCCTAGCTGCGATTATCTTCTCAATCTCTGGATCCACATCTGAATCCGAACTCTCATCCTCCTCCCCTTCTTCCTCTTCACTCTCTTCTTCCTTCCTCCCACTACCTTTCTTCAATTCATGGAATATAGCCACGGCCTCGTCAGCGGCAGCCTCGTCCTTCTCCCTCCCCGCCTTGAGGCTAAGGAAGTTGCGACACTGGAAAGTAAGATGGCCGACCCTACCACACTTCTTGCAGGCGCCGCGGGTGTCATCGGCGTTGGTTCCAGTTATCCGCGCAAGGGCAAGCAGACCTTGGAAGCTCGCATAAGCGTTCTCGCCTCCGTCTTCGCCGTCGCCGGCGGAGGATTGATCGGCAGATGGCTTCGCAAGCTTTTCATTGTTGTTTGTGGGAGCGTACGGGTCGTAGCCAATGGCGCTTTGCCATATGCCGTGAGTCTGAAGAGCCGCGCTGCTGTGAACGCGGTTGTTCGCAGGCATGCGCACTCGCCCAGCCGTCGCCGGCATGTTTAATGAATTCGGGAAACGATAGATTAGTGTTTGGAAGCGGAATTCTTCACGAGCCGCTGCTCCAGCCCTGGCTTCCTGGCTTCTTGGTCGTCGAGGGTTTCAGGAATTTGGGGACGAGCTTTAGGTAAGAAAGAAGAGATTTGAGAATCATATACGGTATTTGGGGGAGAACGAATATATATATATATATATATATATATATATATATATATATATAATTTTATAAGAATTAATCAATTAAAATTAAATATATTTTTAATATAAAGATAAATTTTTAAATATTATATAAAAATATTAAAATGAATGATTCTTAATGCAATATTTGATTGGAGACTTCCAAAATTAAATTCAATATCAGCACATTTTGTGCCATAAAAACATTATAGGTCTCATCGCCATCTTATAAAATTTTTTCTTAAATTTTAGCAGTATTTTTTTATCACACGATCACTCAGCCTCCACTTCAATCATTCAACTTATATTCTATTAATAACATCTCCATATATTTCACCATCACTTTGAATAATAGATCCAAGATATCTAAAACATTCAATCTTTTTAATGCCTTGATCACACATTGTCACAATCCCACCATTAAATTTTCTACAACTAAAATTACATTCTATGTGTGCGATCTATATCTACTCAAAAGGGAGACTTTAGACTATAATAATGACCTCCATAATTCAAGTTTCTCTTAAACTTCTTTTCTAGTCGATCAATAAGAAGAATATCATCGTCAAAATGCAAACATCAAGATACATCCTCTTGTAAATGTTTAGTAATAACATTCATGACTAAAGCAAAAACATATTGGCTTAAAGTAGATCCTTAATGTAATCTAACTAAAATAGGAAAAATACTTGTTCAGCCCTCCTTATGTTTAACCACGAGTAACAACTCCGATATATATCCTTAATAACTTGAATATAAGCAATATCAACTCTTTTCTTTTGTAGAACTCTCTGAAGAACTTTTCTTATAACTATATTATACGCTTTCTCTAAATCAACAAATATCATATGTCTATCCTCCGTACTCTCTCTATACTTCTCCATCAAACATCTCAATAAATCGATAGCATCAGTAATAGCTTGCTTGGCATAAAATCAAACTGATTATGAGAAACTTTTGTATCGCATCGTAGTATATACTCAATTAGTCTCTCCATAATTTTAATGTATGACACATTAACTTAATTCATTATAATTTGCACACTATTGCATAACCTTTATTTTTAAAAATATGAATCAATAAACTATTTATCTACTCATCTAACATATTTTTAATCATTAAAATAATATTTAAAGATCAATAAGTTAAGAAATTTCTTCATATACTAAGCATTTTCAAACTTATATTGGAAGATCATCAGGTTGTTTTGCTCTTTCATGCTTTATTTTATTTAAACCTTCTCCAACTTTGATTTTACTAATACAACAATAAAAAATACTATTTTTATTTAGGGTACTAAGTCGCTTAAATTAATCTTATTATCACAACCTTCATCAGAAAATTTATTAAGATACTACATCCACCTATATTGAATATCTTTTTCAGAAAATAATACTCTTTGATCTTATTCCTTAATACATTTCACTTAAATTTAATATTTATTTCTCGTATCTCTTTGCTTGATTAACTTATACATATATCTTCTACCCTTTTAGTATTCAATATAAAATTACTATAGCCAAAATTCTGCATCACATATGACTTTTAATTTTTATTTATATCTTTTTCTAATTGAACTTTTACATCTAAATAATTTTTTATAACAAAAATTCTTATTTTTAATCTTTTCTTATACACTTTGGCTCCATCATAAATTATTTTTACTAATATTATTTTTTCATTTTGATTCTCCAAATATATTTTTATAATTTATTTAATCTCATTTGCTTCTTTTCCTCACATAAAATCAGCTTTCTCATGAACATCCAAATTTTAAGATCATATGGATTACTCTTTAAAATATTTTATTAATATTTTTTAAGTATCAGCATCTAATCATAGGATAATATTTCAATGTACAATTCATCTTCCAACTTAAACTTTCACTCAAAATGATATTATAATGTAAACGATATATTTTTCATATGAATAAATAATCAATTTGTATTTAATTAATTTCATTCTTATAAGTAATAATATATTTATCTTTTTTAAAATAAAATATTAGCAATTACAGAGTCCAAGCTAAAAATAAAATTCAATATAATTCTACATTATTCATTAGTCACTCCATACTTAAAACAACTATGAATATTTTAATATATTTTGTCACTCCACCAACATATCTATTAAAATTTTCTTCGATTAATAATATATCTTTAAGAGGTATCATTTGTTTTAATCCTTTTGAAGCATTCAAAAAAATTCATTTTGACTGTGCATTCAAAGCTACTTGAGGGACATAAATATTTATAATATTAATACTCATAGTATCAATAATAATTTTTAAGGTATACTTTTATTTATAATTCTATTAATTTTCACAGCATCATCTTTTAAACTCTTATTTATAATTACGCTTACGCTATTTTTATCATGATGCATACCTAAATACTAAAGTCTAAACCATAAACTATCAATATTTTTAGCCTTTTCCCTAACCAATATGATTTATTGAAAACATTCTTATGAACCATAATATTTATTAGTTTTTTTAATACATAAGTTTGAAGAGCTTATAACATTGATTGAAAAGCAAACATTTTTGGAACTTTGCATCCTATGATCAAAACAAGCTTCTTATTTAAGAGAAATTCAATGAAACTAAGATCATTTTTAATTTGTTGAGGCACTTAAATGCTAATAGAATGATTTATAATTGAGGTAATCAATATAGTCTATTTGATAGAGTGTTTATGACTTTTAATAAAAAAAATATCAAATTGCCTCTTAAAAATTATGAATAACCCCATGCACATGAAGGGGGCTTTATACCTTGATTTAACTTGGAGAGAGATCTCAGATATCAATAATTCTAGAGTCATACTGATAATCATTGTGACTTGACTACTGTCGTCCAATTTACTGACCCAATAATTTTGCCTGATTGCTATCAACTTATCATAATTACTCTGTTACTATCATTTGATTGTTATAATAAGTGTTATTGCTTGACTGATGTCATATAAATGTCATCATCTAGCCATCATTATTTGATCATCATCACTTTCAACACTTCACTAGTAATATCCATTCTAACTATGAAACAAGTTAATTATTTTAACTTTTGTAATCGCACATTCTTCACTTTATGAGAAGAATAAATTTTAATAATCTCACTCATATAATCAGACCTAATGTGAGTTAGTATTTTACATGCGTAAATTTTAAATACTTTGATGTTATGAAATATCCATATAAAATTAGCTATGAATTATATTCACAATTTATCGCTATAAAACAAATATTCTTTTTATGCCATCAATAATGATTAATAAGCCAATCTTGGCTTGAATTGAGATCATATAGAGTAATTTAACATTCAATCTTATTATTTTAGCATTTGGAATGATGCATTAAATACACGCTAATTCAAGCTATAAAAAGTAAAATAATATGTAATCTAATCCAAAAATATATTTTGTATTTGGAATTTAAAATTCCAAATACACCATTAATGTAGTGTTATTTTATACATGTTTGATTACATAAATCGCAAAATTTTTATTTTACATTACATTTGAAAAAAAAAAAAAACAAGTTAATTTAAAAGCTCTCAAAAACAATTATAAAATCCTTTATTGAATTCCCTTTACACATACGTGCTAGAAAACCGATTGAGTAAAATTTACTTTCTTTGGAAAGTCAGACACATAATTAAAAAATAATAAAACTCATTTTACGTGAAAAATCGAAAGAGGAAACCAGCAGATAAATTACTATGTATCTGTTTCATAAGAGATCTTAGAATTTTTAATTGAGAGAGAAATCATAATGACGAGATGTGATGATAATGACGAATTGACGATATGCCGATGAGGCATTTAATGACGATGCTCGACGGCGAGATTAATATTTGGCCGGCGACGGTTGACGGCCAGAAGCTATCTGAACTCTTGCTTGATCCCTTCTCTTTCACTTCCTCTCATACATAATGAGGCTATTTAAGGACACTCAAATACATGAAAACCGTACCAACTTCATATTTTCTTTTGATATCATTCTTTGAATGAAAGAATAAGATCTTTTTAACCACTCGTCGAGCGCCGATTGATTATAAACACTTTATATTTGAGATATTTGAGATTTAAGATATCCCAAAAGGATATTTTAAGAGCCATGATATATTCACAGTTTTCTTTAACAAATATTCTTTTAATAGTATTTGATATCAAGCCAATTTTTTTAGATCATATAGAGTAAAACAAATCTTAAAAAATTGAGATAAGAATATTTAATGACATTGACCTTATATTGAGCCATGCTAAAATCATATTCTGCACTTGCCAACTTTGGAGAATAATGAAATCCTGGCCCTAATGCCCAGGCTTGTCTGGCGTCAAGCCCTAAGTAGAAATTAATATAGGGGCTATTTGATTGTCTGAAAAAAAAATACAGTGTAAAAGAAATATAATGTATTTGGATCACTATAGGTATTTGGTTGATAATTTTATAAATTTGTGAGTTTATTTTTATGTTTAGTTAAATAAATATAATGTAAAGTATTTTAAAGTTTTTAAAAAGAATTTAGTGGTGCATCGTTAAAGACACTTTATTATTGGTATATTTAAAATTCTCACAAAATTCACCTAATTTTGGACGAATTTTAAATACACTAAAATATAATTATTTGATAAATTTAAAATATATTATATCACTTTAATATTTTACTTTAAATCGTATTAAACATCAAAAAATTTAAAACTCTTAAATTTATTTTACTTTACTTTACATTTGATTTCAACAAAACAGCTTCTAAAAATGATAAAAAAGCCTGTTCGATGCTTGATGAGTACAGAAGATCCTTATTTAGCTAGCAGCAGCCGATGGAGTCGTTGGCCAGTTGGGATTTCGCATATTGGAGAGAAATAAAGCGATTTTCTTCAAATTGCCCAAAAGTTGTTAGATAAATTAACACGCAATTCTGTGATCACAGCTCGTATCACTCTCCACTCTCCAGTTTCCGCCATTTTTTTTCTCTGTAGAGTTTTTCCCACCACCGCCGCTCGATTATTCTGTTCTTCATGCATTTTTTTTTTGTTGAGATTTTATTTATATTTTAGTTATTTTCTTTATTATTATTTTTTAAAGTTTGGTTGGCTTTATTCACCAATTTCTTTGATTGCGTTTTTTTTTTGTCATTGCAGATGTATTTCGGCAGTTGAAGATACCGTGCTTGATACCTGATAGTTAGGGTTTACGTTTCTGGATTGTCTACGAACTAATAAAACGAAATAGCAGAAGTTGTTTTTTGTAGGCTTCTAATCATTCACACTCTCTTTGCTGTTAATAGGAATTGTACAGATTCTTGCTTTCGATGGGCAGTTTAAGCTGATGTAAATCAGCATATTTTGGCATTAAGTGGTCACTGTTCTTAGCATTGCTAGTCTCTTCTTTCCATTGGTGTAAATTTATGATGCACTGCTATGGATTTTTGCAAATTGAGTAAATTGATTGGAGGATATAACAAATCACTAAGCTGCATTTTCATTGCTAGCGGGTGATATCTAGATTTTCTTTCGGAGTTATGGCAACCAATCTATGGGTTCAAATCTACCCTCCCAAAAGCTTCCTATCATCCCCATTTCCACCTAGAAGTAAATTCCAAAGCTCTGCACTCCGTCCTACTCGCAAAGCCAAGGTGAACGCAAGTTCTAAAAATATTACCCAAGATCCATCACCCTCCCCAAAAGGAAAAAATCCGCTTGCACTTGTTCTGAGGTTCCCCGTGCCATATGGAGGCAGACATTGCAACCCATGAGTGACTTTGGGCTTGGTTGGAGGAGTATTTGGGAAGGTGGTGTAGGGCTTTTTATTGTTTCTGGGGCAGTTCTTTTTGCTATGACCCTTATTTGGTTGAAAGGATACCGCTTGAGGACGCGGTTTAAGAAATACCAGGCAGTGTTTGAATTCTCACAGGCTTGTGGGATATGTGTGGGAACACCAGTCAGGATACGAGGGGTTACTGTTGGAAATGTAGTTCATGTCAATTCTTCCTCAAAGTGTATCGATGTGATTACTGAGGTGTGTGATTGGTTAGCAAATCTGCATGAATTTCTAAATATAGTTTTATTCAACATTCCTTAGTACTAGGATAATACTCCCTGCATCATAGCTTGATTCTGTTGCAGTCTTTTAACAAATCTGAGATAATTTGGTGAATACTATGGCTTGGTTGTTATGAAATATCATGCCACCACCGCCATAAGAAATTTCAGTTAATGCTGCCTTTTTTTGTTTCCTGTAATTTTTTTTATTGAAGACATTTCAGTAATTTCTAAGTTATACTTTTCTGTTAGAAAGGATCATCATGATGTACTCCAAATATTTGTTGGACTGAAGTTTCAGGATATCACATTAGCGAGAAAAAGCTAAATGTATAGAGTTGCAAGTTTTGTCTCATTACTGAAGTTTTGACTTCTGTAGCAGTTTATGTGAAGTGGCATCTAAATTGATGAGATAAAGGTTAATTTATCTCGCATTCCCATCAATATGGTTTCTAGGCTTAGAACCTTTGAACAACTAATATTTTTCACTGAAAATTAATATCATTCAAAGTTTTTTTTTATGAACTAAATTTTCTTAAGGATTTTAACGATATGAAAAATGATTTCATTCAGCTGTTAAATGTGATCTGCACTCTCTAGCTATTTTAGATGCGAAAGATTAAGTTTACCTCTGATTCTAGGCTGTTTTTTAACAGTTCAATGGCCTGTTGCTCACCCAACGAACTCTGTTTCTGGTTTACATAAATCTCTTTTCACTCCTTTCAGATCTGATGTTTTGCAGTAAATTTTGTTGGTATAGTTGATTTGGAGCTTTCTAACTTTTCATATATAACTTTAATTGCAGAAAAAAAACTCCACTAATCAATGGAGTGTAATTAAAACTGTTTGTTAACATAAACATGAGTTTGATATTGATATAAAAAGTTATTTAGCCTTTTGCATGAATCATAACCATCTGACTCTGCATGAATTTTACTAAATCTACTTGAATATGCATTCACGTCTAATTTGCATCTATGTTTTTTGTATTCATTTGATATTTAATGAAATGGATTTATTTACAGGTGGATGATGATAAAATCATAATACCGAGAAATTCCTTGGTTGAGGTCAATCAGTCTGGACTTCTAATGGAAACATTAATTGATATCACACCTCGTGAACCACTCCCGGAACCTTCTAAAGGTCCTCTTGATCCTGATTGTGCTAAAGAAGGTCTTATTGTTTGCGACAGAGAGAAGATAAAAGGACAGCAAGGAGTAAGTCTGGATGCTCTAATTGGAATATTAACTCGCCTTGGCCAAGAAATGGAAGAAATTGGTATCTCAAAAAGCTATTTATTGGCCGAAAAGATCGCATCTGTTATGCAAGAAGCCCAACCATTGGTTGCAAAGGTATCGCTAAAGTTGTTTATTTTTTTATTTAGTTCTCATTAAATGTTGAACATAGTGTCATTTATCATGCAACATCATGCATGTGGAATATCCTCCCTGGAGTGATGCTTCTTGTTGACCTCCTCATATGTGTTATAAATCAAGACAAGCCCACAAGTTTAATTTGTGACTTGGTGGCGACGCAAACCGGCTCAAAATACACCTGGGCGTCATTGAAAATGGTCGAACCCTTTGATCGACGAAACGGACCGTCGCGTTGAGCGTCATTGATCAAAATATAAATATTAATCTAACGGCTCGATTAAGCCGGCTATCGATGTGTCGACGCAGCATGCTCGGTCGAGAAACTGCGACGATGACCGAATGATCATCGTGAAATTGATCGCATTAATCAACACTATCAAATGATTGTCGCTCAATTGAGCGAGTGTGCAAATGTCGAATTATTTGAAGTGACGCAAATTCGAGGTTGAAATCGTTGACGCGCCAAAATCCAAATGATCTCCGTCGATGAACGGATTTCACCATCGCGTTTAGAGTCGAAATTGATCAAAATATAAATATTCAATTTGTTGATCAGTGATCAACGAATTATCAGCGATATGCGCCGAGTGGGCTGGCCGACGCGAAATCAAATAGTTATTGAAATTGGTTGCGTCGTTGGCTTTAACGTTAAAATCTATCAAGTAGGCCATCGCTCATTCGGATGAGTCTGCGCGAATGTCGGCGATCAGCCGGACGCATTTGGTGAAATGGACTCAATTTGGCCTTCTTGAAACAAACGGTCTCCGATTAAACGGTGCCTGGATTCGTTATAATAACTTTATTGATATATATATATTGATTATCTCGCGTGGTAGTTCAATTTAAAGTCAATTACTCGATTTAAAAAATCAATTTAAAGTCCTAATCTAAACCAAAATCCCTAAACCACTCTAACCCAAACCGTTCGGCCTAATCCCCTAACTCGACTCGATTCTCCTATTCACGCACAACGCACCCCTCCCTCACGCGACGTCCTCTGAATCGCCTCCTCCACGCGCGAGCGAACTGTTCCTCCAACCGTTCCCATGCAAGGACTTCCCTTTTACTCTCCAAACCGCAAGGCAGCAGCTCCCCTCTTGATTCTCCAAAACCGCAAGGAAACTCTCTTGATTTCCCTGGGGCTTCCAAACCGAAAAGGTGATTTCTCTTTCCTCTTCTTCCACTCTTCCCTTCTTCCTTTAACCGCAAGCACTCTCGGCTCTTCCTCAATGGAAAGGAGCCCCAAGCCCTCAAGCCGCAATCCCTCAAGCCCTCAAGCCACAATCCCTTGTCCTTGAAGGCTCTACTTGTGAAGATTTGTCTTCGCACCTATCAAGGAATGGCATCCCTTCAGCTGCTTATCATGCAGGGCTGAATAGCAAAATGCGAATCACTGTCTTAGATGATTGGCTCTCTTCCAGAATACTTGTTGTTGCTGCAACAGTGGCATCAACAGGATGTTCGAGCTATTTGCCATTTTAACATTCCAAAGTCAATGGAAGCTTTCTATCAAGAATCTGGAAGAGCTGGCCGTGATCAGAAACCTTCGAGAAGTGTGTTGTATTATGGCTTGGATGACCGTAAAAGATTGAAATTCATCTTGAGTAATGGTGTTAAAAAAAAATCACAATCTCTGAATTCCTCAGAGGTCTTGAAGAAGTCCCTTACAGATTTTAAGAGATGGTGGCCTAATGTGAAGGTTCTGGTTGCCGTCGGAGAAAGATTCTTCAGAATTTTGGAGAACAAGTACTTGCGTCACTCTGTCGAAAATCATGTGATGCATGTAAACATCCATCACTACTTTCAATGAAGTTGGCAGACCTCCAACGGAATGGTAACATTTTCAAGAAGGCAGGACTTACTCCTGTTTTCCTCCAAAGATCGGTTGTTACTACATCAAATCTAATGAGTGAAGGAGGATTCACACCAGAATCTGAAGATGAAAGAATTGGGTGAAGATTTCCATGACCAAAAGTTTGAAGCTTTACTTGTCAAAGCAAAGTTATTATCAAAATAAAGGCCAAAACAAAGTGCGAGGACTAGCTTCATGAAACATGATATCGAGCCATTAAGAAAGGCCAGAAAGAGGCTTTTAAATGCTTTGAACCCAAAGAGCGTCGCCTCCTTGCATCACCTTTCCATTTTCGCTACCAAAGAATAAAATCATGAGGCGTTCTTTTTTGGTTTCGTCGTCTCCCATTTCCTCCCTTCTTTCCTTCGCGAAAATGAAAGAACAATGTGGCGGATTCTTCTCTAAATTTTCGGCGTTTTCACTACTCTAAACTACCCCTCCAAGACTGAAGAGCAACATTGTCATGAGGCAAGTTCTTCTCTAGGTTTCTTGCATTTTCACTACCCCTGCAGTCAAATAGCTCCTCTTTCTTTCTCAGACCTGGAGAAGAACACACGTGACTCTTCTCTTGGTTTTGATATCCAACCCTTTTCCGATCTTTTGCAGAAAAATGAGTCAACATGAATAGAATGTGGATATATATATAGGTTTCTTTGGGTTTGAAGGCCTCGTGCTCGTAGTATGACGAGATGAAAAATCAGCGGTGTCATGAAGACACTTCGCTTCGCATGAGGGCATCCTAACATCCTAAATATCGCCGATGAAATGTTGTTGAAATTTTTTAATTTATGACTTAGAAAAAAATAAATGAATACATTCAGCATCTCTTTCTGATTTCAAGACCTAATGCATGAGAGTAGTGGGTGTAAGTACGTGGTGTCATAAAACACCATCCACTCGAGTTAAAAAAGAAAACACTCGTTCTGACCTTACGGGATGGCGGAGGTTGAAATTTAGGAAAATTCAAGACTTAAACAAATTCAAATGAAAATTATTTAAACTTAAGTTAAACGAAAGGATATGTGATAAATATGAAGATAAATGTTAAATCAAAGAAAAATAGGGGAAGAGCAGTTAAAGAAAATTTTGGAAAGAATATAACACATTTAAAATAGAAGTGAAATTTGGGAGGATCTCTAAACTCATAAACAAATAAACTATAAAATTTGATATGAAGTTAAGGATGAATTCAAATTGAGTTTAATAACCTTATCTGAATATGGTGATTATCTTTAATAAGCGTAGTAAAAGCGATAAGCAAAAATCGACATAACTTATCAAAATGATGTAAATTGAAACATAATCAAGTTGGGAGAATTATAAAACTCAACAAGTAAACTAAGTCTAAGTAATATTTTAAAACTATCAAAGTCAAAATCGTTGGATTTGTAACTCTTTCGCAAAACGTAAAGGCGTCTCAAAATCTATAAAAATTATAGCTTCAATCATCAAAAGAATTACATTTTAATTATGATTTTAAAATCAATGATTTCATTAATTAGATGAAATTAATTATAAATTTATGCTTTATTCGTAGATTTCAATCAAATTTTTAATGTCGAAAATGTTCTTGCTTTAAGTTGAAATTAAATGAAAATCAAATCAATCTCATAATTCAAATAAACACTAGAGGAAACACTGGGCCACATTACTGAATGTTTAAATTCAAGCTAATCTTGTGAGTTCTTGGTTTAGTCTTGGGCTTGAGTTAAGCTAAAATTTATAATAAGAGTTTCATTATAGAACACTCGCATGAAACACTTGGCCTTCGAATGTTTAAATTGTCTAATAATCTTTGCGGTAGTTAGTCTTGGCAAAAGCAAAATTTATAATAAGAGTTTATTAAATATCAAATTTTCAAATCATCTTAAAGTAATCAAAAATTCTTAAATTAATTAATTAATTTTCAAATCAAATTAAATGAATCACTATTTAAATACTTCATTAAAACTTTAAATCAATCCATCTTTTGTTTCTAATAAAACTCTACTCATAAAAAATAATATCAAATCAAGTGTTTTCTATGTTCATTCTCAATCAATTCTCACGGAAGGGCGTGACCGTATCCTCCATGCTGGCCATAATCATGAGATAGCGATTCTGTAGAGTCTTTGATCGGGTGGTTTTGGTCGAATTATTATATTACGATCGCGGTCTCAGTGCTTTTGTTTGAATCATGGATACTTGATAGAGGCAAACAATCTGTCGATTAAGGTAGATTAAGATTGTCTCCCACAAATATCACGAGTCAATGATTTCTTGGGCGATATAGCAAGTGTTCGATAAGATCTTCGGTGGGTCGACTATCTCTCTCGACCAGTGGTAGGATGACGGCGGATATGGAACCATGGGATCTAGACACGTCATCATTCCCCATCCGGTTTTTTAAATGGTGAATTTCATAATCTAAATTCAACTCGCGTCTTCTTGTATTATACGCATTGATCTAATGATTAGCCTTTCGAAAATTCTCTCTCTTGGGAGGGATTAAACTATAGCTGCATAGAACGAAACCAGATCTAAAGTCCTCACCAAATGAGGGGAAATCTCTAGGTAGTGTCTTATCTACTATTTATCTGCTTCAAAATTATCACATATTCTTCAAATCACTCTCTTAATTCAATAATTTGTCAGAAGGTCTACAACTTCTCAAAACCACTTTCTTCTAACACTTCCCAAATGCATAACATTTAATTTTCCTTGATTATTGTGTAAAGCTTCTTGTTAAATTACAAAATGAAATAAGATAATGGATGACCGACATAGTAGTATAGAGTTCATTGCTTGTAAAGCAATTGTTATTTTGTGGAGCCTGATTTTATTAATCAACTTGGGATATATTGTCAACTCAGCCTTTACTTTCGATAGTGAGCTCGGTTGTGTGCTTGTAGGGGGATAACGCGCCCCTTGCTTGGAGGTTTGGGGGCAGCGGCCTCAAAGAATTTTTTTTTTTTGGTGAGCAATGCCTCGGTGCTAGGAGAGGAAGATCTTTGATTAGATATAGAGAAGTCAATGCCTCGACACTGTAGGAGGCAGTGTCACGATGCTAATACTTGGCACCAGTGCATAAAGACAAAGAGGTCGATTGCAATACTACGGTTTGGCCAGGTGCTAGTCTTGACTCAGGATCATAGAGTCGTTGGGCTACGAGATGGGAGGCTTCATATTTAGATGATTTTCAGCTTTTAGTACTTTTTTCTTCATTTCTCTTGTGAGTGAGAGTGAAGTGAAATTTATACATTTCTCCTCATTTTTTCATTCATACAAATTTCTTAGTGGTGTGGCTCTGATGTTTTTCTTGTTCTCAGGTTTTTTCACATTAAATAGTTTCCTCTATGTGTTTGCTTTTATTTTGTTTTCATTTGTTTCATGTATACTCTAAAACACTTAAATTAGTTTTCACGCTTAATCTTTATCTCTCAATAGCAAAATGGTTTTGATGATCATTTTGCTCTTCCATATTTATCACATATTTTGAGTTTTCTAGGATATGTCACATTTTTTTTTCTCTTGGAACCAGTGAACATGAATATGGGTAGGAGTTGAATCCCTCATCATATCACATTGTGAGTTAGGTTTGATACCGCTTGTACTAATGTTCACTTGCATGCCAAGAAGATATTAAGTGTCTACTTAGAATTTTGAAGATCAGCACTTTGAGGCTTATACCACAGTAACTTGATGTATAAAATCATCAACAATTGTAAACTTTTTGTGTATTGAAAGTCCTCAATCCTAGTATGAGAGCATCAGTTTACCATTGAGGATGACACGATGATGCAATGATGTAGTCGACCAAGTCTTATGATTGAGCTTATTAGTTCACCAAAATTCCTAGCCCAGGTAGCTCCAAGCTTACAACTTAAAGTTTAGATTTTTAGTCTTTATCTGTTTGTTTCTTTGTCAAGTACTTGATTGTTGATAAAACTAAAGAGAGAGTCCAAGAGAAACTTGAATTATGGAGGTCAACCTTAGAGTCTAAAGGTTTTCATTTAAGTAGATCTAAAATTGAATATATTGAGTGTAATTTTAGTTGTAGAAGTTCTAGTGGTAGTGTTGTAACATTAGATGAACAAGTCATTAAAAAGAGTGAGCGATTCAGATATTTAGGCTCTATTGTTCAAAATGATGGTGAAATAGATGGTGAAGAATTCAATATGGATGGTTGAAGTGGGGAATGCATCTGGTCCATTGTGATAGAAAAGTACCGCTTAAACTTAAGAGAAAATTTTATAAGATGGTGGTAAGACTTGCACTTATTTATGGTGCAGAATGTTGGCCAATAAAAGAGAAGCATAAGACTAAGTTAAGTGTTGCAGAGATGAGGATGCTCAGGTGGATGAGTGGCTTTACTCTTAAAGATAAAATGCGAAATGAGTATGTTCGAGAAAAAGTTGGAGTAGCTCCAGTGGCAGATAAGATTAGAGAAGTCGCCTTAGATGGGTACATAAAGCGTCGGCCGTCCGATAACCCGGTTAAGAGTAGATGCATTAGATTTGTCTTATGTTAAGAAAGGTAGAGGCAGACCTAAAAAGACTTGGTTAAGATGTATAAAAAATGATCTTAGTATACTTGAATTAAATGAGAATTTGACATATTAATAGGGTATAATGGAGACAAAGGATTCATGTAGCCGACCCCACCTAGTGGGATAAAGGCTTGTTGTTGTTGATGTTGTGTGTAACATGTCGTATTACTTGTAGTGTTTTTATGCCAAATAACAAGGTGTAATGGGCATGAAAATTGAAATATTTTTTCCTTCTAATTCTCTCTTGTTTTTCCCTATTCCTTTGTCATTCAGTGGTAGACTAGTTTTTATTAGAGAACAAAATGATATACGATGATATTCTAAGTTGCGATGAAGATCGCAACCATGGTTACTGTCCCAAAGCTTGATTTGTTTTAATGGAGAGGTCAAAGGTCCTATTTTTGAATTTTCAACACTTGTTATAGAGATGTGGTGTGAACTTCAATCCTTGTGGAGCGATTGCATTTTCCCTTTAATGAACATAACGCAAACATGATGAACATACTACAAAATGACAAAGCTACTGATGTAAATCAAGTTCCATAGTGTATTCAGAGACTTGACACCCATCTATCATTTCCTGAATTTGACAAGGATGGTTATCCTTGTCGGCAAACAATGTTTTTGACTTTGATTTAGAAATCAATCAAATATTATTGGAAAAGTTGTCGAGAAGGTGAGAATCATATGAACAAACAAATGACGACTTCATGGTGAAAATAGACATTCTATTTTTTTTATGGACATCTGCATTTTAAAGATTATTTAGATTGAAAAAAATTATAGAAGCCTTCTTTGTATAAATGGAGGTTCCAAAAATAAAATGGTTATATACATTAGTTGTAAATAGAAATGAGCATATGCGCCGTGGCTTAATTGAAACAACATCATTGTTGAGAGAGTAGAGGTACACATGAGGAATAGGTATTGGATGAAACAGTTGCTATGAAGCCTCATCTGATTATTGGTAGATGCTTTATCTTCAAAGTTAGTGATGTTTATAAGGAGCTTGATTGGGCAATATTTACATTAAGGCCAAAGCGATTGTAAGATTTTTAACTAGGCCATCAACAACTAGTTGATAGTTACATGAGAGGATTGAAATAATCCATCCAAGATCAGCTGAAAAAGAGCATAGTGTGGTTTCACTCATGGGGGTTAATTTTGCTATGAGGTGGAATTAGTGCTTAATCTTAATTCTTAACAATTGTTATTATGCTGATCATATAGTGAACACCCATCGATGCTCTTAATGGAGGTTTCACCGCAAGCTAGCCAACCTCTCTGCAATCCCAACCACTTAGTGTAGTGTAAACAATGTTGCAAAACCTGCAAACACCCGACAAAATATATATGCCAAACTAAGTGCATCTTAATACACTTTCATTATTTTAACAAAAGTTTAAATCGACAACAACTTCAATTGATGGATGGCAGAACTAGAGGATGATGCAACAATTAATAAATTATTTTTGAGCAGCTAAGTGTTCATGCGGATGAAGCGGAATTTTTTGTTGTGTTCTTGAAAAAGTTTTGCTATCTCCCAGAAAACTGGTGACCACACAATGACATGCCATTTTAAGATGCAATGCACCATTAAATAATTGATGGTGTCTCTATCGAGAATGGAATCTCTAGCTGTGTGGGTTAAATAATTATAGTTGAAGACTACTAAACTGTCACATCTTAGAAAATTAGTTGATATACAAGGAAACTGAAGTCCTCGCTCTTGATTTGTCCAAGGTAACCTTCTCTATTTGAAAAAAATTATGTTTGTGAAGCTACCTATAGTGTGTTAGACAAGGATTCTTGCCACCTCATGCTGGGTAGCTCTTGGCAATACAATATGGGAGCATGGTATGATTGTTGAGTTAATGCCTATGTTTTTTGAATGGAAAGTGAAGAAGATGCAGCTATTACTATCATCTTTAGCATTGTGAGGAATCAAGACAGGCAAAGCAATGAGGCTTTCTCGTTAGAACAATTGTTACTTGTATACAAAGAGGATTATTGAATATTTACTATCTTGATTGGATGATATGCATAAATCATTGTACAATCAACAAAATTACAGTGAAGTATTAAATCACTATGCCACGGTTAGAAGATCTATCCAGTGTCAATATATGCTCTAAATTATATCTGCATAGCAGATATCATGGGATTCAAATATCATCAAATTCATTTCAGACCTGGAGATGAATGGGGAAAATTATTAAAAACAAAAAGGTGCACTCCTTATGCTTTGTAATAAGCAGCTAAGGCATATAGGCTTATTTGAGAAAGGTGGGGCCCATCAATTCATGGCTCTATATTAGAAATTCAAAGCTTTTATGGTTTAACAGGCCTCTACAAATGCTTCATATGAGAGTTCATTTTTATTTTGACACTAATTACTTTCTGTTTAAAACAAGAAATATTTTTTTGAGCATCAAAATAGCAGCACAGCTTCAAAATAATTAAAAAAAACTGTGTACCACATCATTGCTGGGGGTTGCTGACGACTTTGATGGGCCATTCCATTTGGAATCTAACACATCATCGATTGGAGTTGGAGCTATTCTTTGACAAGAAGACTAACCAATTGAATTATTTAATGAGAAGCTTAGCCCTACAAGATAGAGGTGGTCTAAGACTATGAATGACAAGAGCTCTATGCTATTATTATAGCTCTTAAACAGTAGGGGCATTATTTTTTGCATCAAGAATTTATGCTATTTGTGCAAGGCACCTTAGCCTAGTGGTTGAGAACTTTGACTTTCAACCAAGAGGTCTTGGGTTTAAGTCCTTGCACATGCGTTATGTGTGTGAGTTTGCGATTAAATTTGTTCAATTGTTCTAAAAAAAAGAATTTATGCTATTTAGAATTTTAGTGATCGCCAATTACTTCAATTCTTGTAATTACAAAAAACTTTGAGCTTGCATATTCAATCAGCAATGTTTTAAAAAAAAATCAATTTTTTCTGAGCCTAAGATAGGAAACCGTAATTGAACTAGCCTTCTTGTTGTTATTTTGACTGACATCACTAGTCTTAGTTACTTGGCACCAGTTTTCTTTTGACGCCAATTTTATTATTCCCTTGTCCAAGTGTTCTGCTTCTTACAAACTGACTTCTCTATTCAACAAGGTTCTTGTTCAAGGGTAACTAACTATGCATACTTAACACTTTTGCGTGCCTAGCTTATCAAAGAATTGCATGCAGGGGCCTAGCTACACGTACGGGTCACAATAAAATTCTAGCTTTACAACATTCCTGATTTTTCTAGCCAAAGTTGAGGTATGATGTCTGTTGATATGTGAAAAGTGTTATTTCTTCCAAACATTCAAAGGTGTGATACAAAACACTAGAGTATACCCACCCTGACCAATTTCGATATAATTTGGGAAGATCTTAGCCTTGTATTTGTTTTGGGGCTGCCGCAAACATATTGCAGATGGATTTCGTTATGATAATAAGCATGAATTGTTTCTCGAAAATAACTTACTTTGTTGCATGTAAAATAGGGCTTTGATACTGTCAATATCGCTCGAATTTTCTTTGGAGAAATTATCTGCCTGCACGGACAACCTTGCTCAACGTGCAATGGATATTTAAGTTCACGAGCTAGTTTTGGTTTGATTTATGTAAGCACCCGCAAACAACACTTTGTTGAGCTCTGCTACCACCCCCCAAGCTGACAGGCAGACTTAAGTTGTTTATTAGATCTTAAGTAGCATTATTTGTTGCCTAGTGGGAGATCATCCCAAATGGGATGAAGTGTTGGGTTAAGCCAAATTTATATACAATTTTATGATAATTGCTCTACTAGAAATTGCTCTTTCAACATTATATGCTAAGCAACTGAATCATACGTTGGGCTTAGCTATCTTGCCTAAGCTGTGGAGCAACGCTGCCTCTACATGGTCCATAAATTCTACTCCTCAGTGCAAGTTGTCAAAGATGAACTCAATGCAATGAATGTCATAAACAACAAGCTAAACATCGAAAATGCAAAGTTTTTTCTGTTTGTGACTTAGTTATCATTTGTCTTTGCAAAGAGTGCTTTTCCACGGACACCTACTTCAATTGAAGACACAATAAATGGACCCTTTTCAATTGCAATCACTCTTCTACCATACTTCAACATCTCTTCACATTCAACATGGTTGCATTTGCACAAATCATCCACCCGATAATGGCACTACACATTTGACGAAACTCGAGCCAAGTTCTTCTAAAGTAGGAGAGAACTATTGTGGATCATCAATTCATTGAATTCCCCACTCAATCAGCTTACCGAACACCCAGCTCAAACTATATTCTTATGCTCTCTGCATCTTCAGTAAGCATTTGTTAAGTATTATCTGCTTTAGTTTGTTATGGGTAACGTATAATACTGCTTATGGTGTTTTTCGTATAGCTAACTAGTTTGCTAAATAACTAACTGCAGTAGGAGTGAGGAGTGCAGATAGTATTACAGGCAAATCTTTACGGAATATTCTACTTATTCTCTCTTATTTTTTTCTGTTCTTTCTCATTCTCATTCAGTTTTACAACATC
Source organism: Cymbidium sinense (assembly GCA_021442155.1). Taxonomy (NCBI): domain Eukaryota; kingdom Viridiplantae; phylum Streptophyta; class Magnoliopsida; order Asparagales; family Orchidaceae; genus Cymbidium; species Cymbidium sinense. The sequence continues at coordinate 305,277,460 of CM038215.1, forward strand.
ATAATTGGATAGAGCATAGGTTATAAGGTACTCTATGTATACTCCCATTGAGATCTCTATGTCATTTCACTATAGTTATGAATCGGAATGCCTAATGAATTTTGAGTAATGCTACGGTGTTTGAAAACATAGTCCAAAATAAGTCTATGTTATGGAAGACTTGAGACTTGCACATGCCCGTGCCATCCATCCAATGGCTCTAGAGATTTCTTTTGCATTGTAAGTTGGGATGCAAAGCATTTCCCGTCAATTTTATTATGTAAAAGTAATATTTCATTTTCATATTTTCTATAATTAAACAAGTCTCTAGGACTTGGACGTGCCATCCGTTCATTGGCTCTAAAGGTTTCCTTTGGATTGTGAGTTGGGCTGCAAAGCATTTTCAATGATTTATTTTTTGAGTAAGCAGCTTTTCATTTCCATGTTTTTACAATTTCTTAGTGCTTCAAAATCTCTCTGGAAGTTTATAATTGGTAGATCAATGCGCATTGGTTTTCGTTAATTGAGCTTCTTTAAAAACCTTTCGTCCATTTGTCATTTGGTCATGGTACTGGTAGCTTTTCTTGGTCGGGTTAGCTTATGATGCAGAAAAACTATAATTTGTCTGAAAGAACGGTTTGGTTTATGTATTTATCGTAGTTTTGTCATCTTAAGCATCTCACTCTGTTTAATGGTTTTTCCTACCTATTTTGAGTCTTTTGCTTGGAAGTGAATTTTTTATTGTTAAATATTCTTGACTTTTGGGACTTTTAGGTTGTGTAGATTCATTTCACAACCACCTGAGAGTTTATCAATATTTTGAGTTATAGGGTGTTAGCCCTGTCATAACAAGATGCCTTATCAGGGATCTTGGTTTGTCGAGGCAATTTTTCAAGGTTGTTATGGTCTTCTTTGCCATTGAGTCATAACCAACCTTTACATTTTCTGGTTTATCTATTTATCAAATCATCACACAAAAATAGTTTAAATAAAAAAAAAGAAACAGGAAATTCCAATCTTTTGTCATTTCTCTCCGTAATTTTAATAATTCTGGTTATTTTTACGTCAGTTCCCATATGACCATAACAAAAATTATACAATCAGGTGGCTTGCTCATTGTGAAATTTTCGTTTTAGTGTGTATCAGATTGAAGCCATTGCTGAAGATATTCAACCTTTGCTTGTTCAAGTTCGTAGTAGCACCCTGTTGAAGGATTTTGAGGGTTTGACAAAAAGCCTGGCTGAAGCAACTCAAGAATTAAGGTATAGTTAATTAAACATTGAAGCTGTAATGCACTTGGACCATCAATTCAGTATTATCTTCAACCAAATTAGTCTCACTGTGCACTTTGGCCATGGATTTGCTATCCAATGATGTTCATAAGTATTTCCTTTTTTTTAATGTGTCTCTTTGCATGAGTCACTGGTCCATTGCATCATGGCCTTCAACATATTTCGGTTGATCTGTCAAGCCTTAACTTAGGCATGTTAAACCCTTAAGTAACAAAATGCAATCCTATACTTGTAGCTACTACTTAATGCTCGTTACTCTCCGCATAGTATGTGATTTCTTATCAATTTTTGGGATAGTCATGGATTAAGGTTTTTTAAAATAGAAGTGATAGAGTATTGATCGTACAATTAGTATTTGGGCTATTGTTTTAAGATTGCCTTATCAACTCCATGTAAAAGATCTTTTTAACTCATTTATCTGGATGGTACTCATTCATGCTTATATAGTTCAAAAAACTGCATTTGGCATGATTGTGGATTGTTTAAGTTCTTCCATGTTAGCCTTATCTGATACCGAGTTTATATGTCTAGATTTTCTTTTTCTCATATCGCCATGACTCAGTAGTAGTGTTGTGTTAAACACATCAATGTTGGACCACATAGTTGGAGTGAAGTTGATGGACATTTAGTCCATATTCATGTTTTCTCTCCATAGTATGCAATTTGTCTAAGCTCTATTGTATTATTTGTATTATAATAACACAACAACGATAACAACAATAAGCTTTTATCCCACTACGTGGGGTTGGACAAAAAAAAAAGGTGTCACACGAGGACTTTTTAGGAGGTCACCCATCCTAATATTTCTATTGCCCAAACATGCTTTATAATATGATGTTATCAAAAGAAAAAAAAAGTTCCCAAGATATATTTTTGTGATCCTTAATTTCAAAGAGAGGATCTCATGGAGCTTATGGTGATTTGGAGGTTATAGGTTGCAATGAAGTAGTAAAGTTGCATGCATAAATCCCACCCCATTCCGAATCGATGAGGCATTTTTCATCCGTGAGATGAGACGTAAGCCTTCACATCAACAAATTATGCAAAGTAAGAAGCATTGTACACACACCAATATATAAAGCAAGAAATACTATTAATATCATAACTAATTAACATATTAAAATGTAATTCATTAACATTCTAATATTATATGAAGTAATAAATTGTCTAAAATACCAAGTAACATATTAATATCCGGACATTGATCAAGAAGTTAGAAGTGTTATAATAATATCAAAGTAACATACGATGACAGAGTAAGAGCTAATGACATAACAATTCAAAATAAGTTTAAAATAATAAGTTTTTATCTCCCACTCTAATTATCCAATATCAAAGTGTGAGCATCATAAATAATGATGGTAGCGGGAGTGGCCAGTACAGTGTGTGAGAAGCGGAGAGGGCATGAGAGAAAAGATGCATGATTAACGGCTATTTTAAGATCTGTTGCATGTGTTTAATTTTGGTAATTAAAATTTATATTTGGTTTCTTAAACATAAATTTAAAAGCACATTCCTCACAAAAATTGAGGCAAAGCAGGCCTCACATCATGTGAGGCATAAGCCTTATTGCGACTTTTTCAAAAAAACGTTGAGGCCGGGTTTTGAGGTAGGCTTTTTATGGCGCAATATTAAAAAAAAGGTATTTGACCCTTTGCTTTGAAGGTCCTTCCCCTTTGTAAAGTGGCATCAAGTTTAGTGACCATTTTTAAATCTACTCACATTAGACTTCTTTCTCGTATACAATTACATTTAATAGGAAATTTGCAATTCAAGTGAAATTCAAAATAGTTTATGGATTTTAGTGGAATTCTTTCATATATCATACAAGTGTATTTGGCTGAGAATACCCATTTGACATTTTAGTTGAGAAGGCTTTATCATTATATTCTACATCTTATGTTGAAAAGGTGCCTCCCTACTTTTTAATGATGTAATGCTTTGTAAGTCATAATGAAATTTTAATGTAGAATGTCTTAAGGTTTATGATTTTTAATGCATATGCACTATGAGATACATAAAATCATGCAATATACACATAAACCTTTGCAGGTTACCAACTCTTAAATTTTAAAATGATTTGTTACCTTTACTAAAAAATATGGTGATAATCAATATAACTGCCAGAAAAATTACTGGGATGCTTAGAAATTTAAAACATGCACTTAGAAATTCGAAAACATAAAAATCATGTTAACTACTTGAAAAACAAGGCCTCACAGAAACTTAGGTTGCATTAAACTTGCATTAAATCAATCACATATTCAGTTCAATAACAATGCAAAAGTTCAATTTAATATCAGATTGAGTGCACAAAGTACAAAACTAGAAGAAAATAATGATTCTCACACTTGTACAAGAAGATAATCTATTCTAGAATCAAGTCTCCCAATTAAAGAGTGAATTCTTGAAAATAGAGGGAATATATTTTGTTCAAGTCAAATATATTTATTTATAATAAAAATTCATCATTAATTATCTTTATATAATAAAAGGTAGAGAAGATTTAAAACCTAATAGTTGAAAAAATCACGACGAAATGCCTACCGACTTTACTTCTAGGTACAAATATCCACAAATTACAACTCATAGTTGTAGATCTTATTGAATTGTAGATTGTGACCTATCACATACTTGCAATTCCATTGAAGATTGCGAGTGTTGAGTCATCACAATAAATGTTACATGTTTGAAGAATTCATTGAACTACAAAATTGTTGGAGAACAAAGAATTGTTTGATCGTCGGAGAAGGATTAATGCTATGCCCAGCGCATCAGATTTTGAATACGAAAAATGTGCTAGTCAAAGAGCGCTGCGCAGTGTTAAATAAGGGGTTCCACATTATGGACTGATGCAAAAGTTATCAAGAATTGGTGATCTAATATAGTACTCTACGTAAATTAATGGAATTAATAGATATTATGGTCATAAAAGATAAATATTTTATGTTCGAAACTAAATGAGGAGAGAAAGCCAAGATTGATAGTTTAGGTTTTAAACTTTGGTATTCGTAAAAGTAATTAGAAATGGTAAAAGACATAGATAAAGTTTGAAGATAATGTTATAAATATTAATGAGGAGATAATTATACTTTAAAGATTATTATCGATAAGATTATCAACGTTATAAGTGCCTCTTCAAAGAGTTTGGTTTTAGACGAATCTAATTGAAGGCTTAATAAAAGATACCCTCAATAAAAGTATTTATCGGAGGAGATTTAAAATGGTAGAGTGGTAAGATTTTAAAGATTCATTTAGTTATGAATTCGAGTAATGAAGAAGGGGACTATATTAGATTTTCTTTTATGATTAATAACACTTTATTTAAGAAAATAATGAACATATTATTACTTATAAAATGGATATAAGAAATGATCGATTATTTTCTAATAAAGAAAAATACTAGATAAAGATCAGATTCCAAAGAAAAAAATCTAATCCAACATCGATGTCAGTTTAGATTTTCAGATGAAAGAAGAGAAAACAAACCAAATTATTGTCTAATTATAACTTAAAACACAAATAAAAAATATTTTAAGAGCTGATTAGAATTGGGATGTCTATAAGCAAATTGGAAAAAAATAAGAAGTAAATAAATTAAAGCTTAAAGATTTTAAAGAAGAATTAAAAGAAAAGCCTTTTAATAAGAATGGTTGGTGGTGGTCAAAGAAAAGATAAAAATAAGATCATTAAACTCAGATAAAAAACCCTGAGATGGAAAGATATTGACCAGAGATTCTAAAGATATATAAAAAAAAAGAATGAAGATGAAAAAAATTTAGCTTTTATCGATTTATACAAGATATTTGAAAGACAGTATGATAAGTTACAACCAAAAGAGGGAGAAGAAGTAACAAGTATGTATTATGGATAAAAATAATAAAATATGTTTTTAGAAAGAAATTCATGAGATATTTTGATAAACTCAACGAAAAGATCGAAAGTACGATTGATTTTAGCAACCTTAATACTAAACAAAAAATAGAATTTCATTTTATCGTCAGATAGTAACTGTTAGTTTTAAAGTTAAAGAAAATGAAAAGCAAGAGGACCGATAATATTCCAATAGAATGTTTTGGATCAAGAATTTCTTACAAATTTTTTAATGTCATTTTAAAGACTAAAAGATGTCGATGAGTGGAGAAAGTTTGTTTGGTTCCTATATTTAATAAAGGTGATGCAAAGTGTGCAAATTATAGAGAATTAAGTTAATGTGTCATACATTAAAATTATGGAGAGAGTAATGAGCATAAGTTATTATGAAAAGTTTCTCACATTTTTCATGCCGTAGATCTACTATGGATGCTATACATTTGTTAAGGGTTTGATGGAGAAGCATAGAGAAAGTGAGGATCTACATATGATATTTATTGATTGAGAAAGTTTATGATAAAGTTTCAAGAGATGTTCTTTGAGAGTTCTAATGTTAGAAATATTATATTCAAGTCATTAAAGATATGTATACTAAAGTTGTTACTTGTGTCCAAACACTGAGGATTGACAAAATATTTTCCTATTTTAGTTGGATTACATCAAGGATCGCCTTTAAGCTCTTTCTTTTTACTTTAGTTATGAATGTTCTTACAGGCATTTACAAGAAGATGTACCTTGGTGTATGCTTTTGTCGATGACATTCTTCTTTGATAAGACAGAGAAGGAGTCCAACAAAAACTTGAATTATGGAGGTCAACTTTCGCTAAGTAGATCTAAACTGAATATATGGAGTGTAATTTTAGTTGTAAGTTCTAGTGGTAGTGACATTAGTGAACAAGTCATTAATAAGAGTGAGCGCTTTGATATTTAGGCTCTATTGTTCAAAATGATGGTGAAATAGATGGAGATGTTATTAGTAGAATTCAAGTTGGATGGTTGAAGTGGAGAATGCATCCCCTATTATGTGATAGAAAAGTTCCACTTAAACTTAAGGAAAATTTTATAAGATGATGAAGACCAGAATGACTATGAATGTTGGCCAATAAAAAAGAGAAGCAAAGACTGTTACGAGATGAGGATGCTTAGGTGGATGAGTGGCTTTTACTCTAGAGATAGAATGCAAAATGAGTATATTCGGGAAAAAGTTGAGAAGCTCTGGTAGATAAGATTGGAGAGTCGCCAGATTGTTGACAAAGCGGCCGTCTGACCCGAATAGAGAGTAGATGCATTAGATTTTATGTTAAGAAAGGTATAAAAAAGATTTGATTAAGATGTATAAAAATGATCTTAGATACTTGATTTAAATGAGAATTTGACAATAGACACAATGGAGACTGGATTCATGTGAAATTTAACCCCACCTAGTGGGATTAAGGCTTGTTGTTGTTGTATGCTAGAGAAGGATAACAATTAAGAGCCACAAGAATTGTAAAATCTAGAGGCTGTAAGGAGACAATGGAGGGTATCCACATAAAATATCTTTCTTGAAACATTTGACTCTAAAAAATCATTAAGCTAATGTTTGGACAATATATATGGGCTTAACTCTTATACTAATTGTAAAAATATCTAGAAACCATCAAATTCAATAATGTCTCTTTAAAAATCCACCATAACGGTGGACATTATATAATTTCCAATAATAGCTTCATGAACAATATGAGTGTGACATCTCAAAAATTATGTAGAAGATATGCTGGATGTGAACGGGGACTTAAACAAGTTGAGTCAAGCTTGAGTATCAACTAACTCTTGCTTAACCTACCCATCTATTGGCTGGCTCAAATTCAATCTCAAGCTCAAGTCTATCAACATATTTCGTCTAATGAAAGACTCCCTTTTTAAAATAGATGTTAATGTGTTATTGTTGAATCTTTTAATAAATCTTTTATAAAATGTACTAAAACATGAAAACTTTAAATCTTATAAATATTAGTAGGCTTTGGACAATTATTAATTGTTTTACTTTATCATGATCAATAGATGTTCTTTCGATTGATACTATAAATATCAATAATGTTACATTTGATGTAGCAAAATAATACTTTTTATATGTAGACAAACTTTTTTATGATAAAAGTTTATTTTTTTTTTTAAGATATGCCTAATGTTCTTCTCGAGTCTCACTATATTTGAAGGTATCGTCAAAAAATATGACCAAATGATAGACTAGACTACATTGGCAATTTGATGTTTTTACGTAGCTCTGAGATATGATCTTGGGTTGCGAGAGAGGCTTTATAGGTACCAAATTGGAACTTTTACCAAAGCGGTGAGGAAACTCACCGTTGTTGTCTTTATGAAGAGGATCTAAAAGAGTATCATGAGGAATTTTTTTTTAACTTGATGTTTTCAATATGAGTACTAAAAGATGTGAAAATATAATAACTCCAAGGTGTTTGATGATAGATATGTGGAGCCATGCACCCTTAAAGTTCAAAAAGTAAAGTTATCAAGCTAAGTTACATCCATATATTAAGATAAATAACTTGAGCATGAAATAATGAACACCGTAGAAAAAACACCAATTTTTATAGTGGCTTGGTCTAATGATCTAATTTCACTTAGAGATAGGAAGCATTGTTTAATTATGTTTGAATAAGATAATGGTGTCTAGAAGCTAGATTCGAGGGTAGAAAAGAAAGGAATAAGGCAGAGCTTAGAAGCAAAGAAAAAATAGTCTATTTGGTTGGATAAAGCACCTAGTAAGATATATATTATATACATGTCTATAACACTATCGTTGCCGGATCTCAAGCCTCAAATGAGAAAAATGGATTGTTTATTAGATAGTTGATAGCTAGTGTAAAACTCATCAAAAAATCATGACATGAATGATTTAATACATTGTGCCAATGTTGGGGTGTTCCTCGGAAGCAACGCATTTTATGACCTAGATATAGTGAAAACTATCGAGGGCTGCTGCACTAGTGTTCGAGTGCAGCGTTAAATAAACAATGGTTCCCACATTATAAACGGATGCAGACAAAGAAGTTAGTTCATGAAATTAGAATTATAATTAAAACTTGAAATATAGGTATTGTTATATGTAAATTAATGGAATAAATAAATATTATGGTTTATAGGAAGATAAATATCTTTTATATTTAGGAAACTACATGGGTTGGAGAAGGCCAAGGCGATTGATATTTTATGTTTTAAATTTTGGTATTTTGGTATAAATAATACTAGAAATGGTGTTTAAAGATAAAAGTTTCAAGAATATTGTTGTAAAAGTTAATACTATTGGAGATATAATTATAGCTTAAAAGATTGTTGTTGAAGGGTTAATGCTAAAGTTATTAATGTTATAAGTATTTATACTTTTCAAGTAGGTTTAGATGTATGCTTAAAAAATATAAAATATTTTAAGAATTAATATGAACGATAATTTTTAAAGAAAGAATATTTATTGGAGTAGATTTAAATGAATATATTTGTAATGCGATAAAAGATTTTAAAAGCACTCAAAATGGCTATGGGTTTGATGCGACTAATGAAAAATGTAGGATCATATTAACTTTTATTTTAGTTTATGATTTTTGTAATTGTTATTATTTTATTTAAGAAAAAGGAGGAGCATATTATCGTTAATAAGAATAGTCCTAATAAAATGCTGATTGATTATTTTTTATAAAAAAATATATATCGTTATCAGAAAGATTGAAGGCCATTCAGAAAGTTTATCTAACATCAACTATTTGTGAAAAGCTACAACAACAACAAAAGCCTTAATCCCACTAGTGGGGTCGGCCACATGAATCCTTCACCTCCATTGGTCCTATTATCAAATTCTCATTTAATTCAATTATACTAAGATCATTTTTATATATCTTAACCAAGTCTTTTTTCTACCTCTACCTTTCTTAACATAAAATCTAATGCATCTACTCTAATCGTCATCTGGACTAGATGCTTTATGTACCAAACCATCTCGCGACTCTCCTAATCTTATCTATACCACTGGAGCTAATGCTATAAAAAAATAGTAAATGATATTAAATAAGTTGCAAAAAACATGTTTGAAGAATCAAAAGAAAAAGCTCTTATTATAAAAATAATTGATGATGGATTTAAAATATGCAAGAAAATGTCAAAAATAAATAATTTTGTTATAAAAATTAGATTAGATGTAAAAGTTTGGATAATTGGGAAAGAGATATAGAAGCTTGTTGGAATTCTAAAAAAATAATATGTAATGCAAAAAAAAACTTATAGTGATTTTGTATAATAGATTGAATTCTAAATAGAGCGAAAGATACATGCAAACAAAGAGATATTAGAAGTAAATATTTAGGAAGTGATTAAGGATGAAGATCAAAAAATACTTTTTTTTAAGAGAATATTCAACATATGAATGAGATATTTTACATATCAATAAAGGCTATGAAAATACGATTGATTTTAATGACCGTAGTATCTTAAAATGAAAATATAAAGAAGTTAAAGAGGCTTTAAAGAAAATAATGGTAAAATAGTAGACTTGATAATATTTAAATAGAAGTATCAAAATGTTTAGGAGATCAAAGAATTTTTGACTTAATAATTTTTTAATGTTATTTTAAAGACTAAAAGATCGGATGAGTGAGAAAGAGTTATTGATTTCTATTTTTAAGAATAATTTTGATGCAAAAGAATGTACAAATTATTAATAAATTAAATTAATCTGGTATATGTTAAAATTATAGGAGAGAGTAATTGAACATAGGTTACGACTTGATACAAAAGTGTTTTTAAAGTAATTTGGATTCATGCCGAGCTATATATTTGTTGAGAGGTTTGATGGAGAAGTATAGAGAGAGTAAAAATGATCTACAGGTGATATTTATCGATTTAAAGAAAACATATGAAGAGAAGTACCTTGGAGAGTTCTAGAAAAGAAAAGAGTTAATATTGTGTTTATTCAAGTCATTAAGGGTATGTATGCTGGAGATATTACTTGTGTTCAAACATATGGAGGATTGACCAAGTATTATCCTTTTTTACTTGGATTATATTAAAGATCGGCTTTAAATCTATATCTTTTTGCTTTAGTTATGGATGTTTTTACTAGACATCTAAAGAGGATGTACCTTGGTGTATTTTTTTGTTAGTGATATTCTTCTTGTTGATAAGACTAAGGAATGAGTTAAAAAAAACTAAAAAACTTGAAGCATGGAGGTCAACCTTCGAGTCTAAAGGTTTTGGTTTGAGTAAATCTAAAACCAAATGCATGTAGTGTAAATTTAGTTGTAGAAGATCTAATAGTGGAGTGGTGACAATGGATTATCAAGTCATTAAAAGAGTTAACGTTTTAATGATGGTGCAATAGATGGAGATGTTATCAGTAGAATTCAAGTTGGGTGGTTGAAGACTTGAAATGGAGGAGTGCATCGGGCTTATTGTGTGATAGAAAAGTACCACTTAGATTTAGACATAGAATGTTGGCGGTTAAAAGAGAGGTATAAAATTAAGTGTGTAGAAATGATGATGCTCAAATGAATTGGTGGCTTTACACTTCAAGACAAAATGTCAAATGATTATATACATGAACAGGTTAGACAGAGTTGCCTCAGATGGTTTGATCATATAAAATATCAGCCGCTCAATAACTTAGTTAGGAGAGTAGATGTATTAGATGCTTCCTATGTTAAGAAAAATAGAGGTAGATCTAAATAGACTTGGTTAGGAAGTATAAAAAATGGCTTATCTTATTACAATTAAATGAAAATATGACATTTAATAGGACACAATGGTGAAAAAAGATTCATGTAGATAGTGAGATAGAGGTTTGTTATTATATATGTATATATATATATATATATATATATATATATATATATAGTATATGTGTGTGTGTGTGTGTGTGTGTGTAGAGAGAGAGAGAGAGAGAGAAAACCAAAAGGATCCAGATATGTGACATTGAATCCGCGAATTTGTAGTTACTTGGTGAGAACATTGGGATCCAAGAGTAAGTCGTCAGGTAGATGTGGTAATTGCAAGGTGACAGGTGTCAAGGACTATTGAAATGATCTAACATGTGATAGATGCCACAATAATTACGGCTGTAAGTGGTGGATGGCGCAAGAACAAGAGAGAACTCTAGTGATTGCCAGCTATAGATCATGTAGGCGCACAATGGATGTCTATGGATTATGGAAAAGCTGGAGTACGAGGATGGCATCACATATGGCATGTAAGATGGTCGACAGGGCCATCATTTAACTGGATTGCAAGCCAAACCAGCCTACTGCGATCAAATTAGTTATAGAACTCTGTTGTAAAGTTTTTTTCTTTATCTTTTTTTGGCTTAAAACACGGCTGTAGCCTGATACTATTCTCATCCTAGAACCCCATGCAATTACCTAATTTAGAGACATAAGTTCCCTAACCTTCTCAACTTAATGTCTGTATTCAATGGCAGGAAAATGCAGGATACTGTTGCAAATCCTGAGAATGCCGAGCTAATCAGAAGCTCTATTTTTTCCCTAATCTTCACATTGAAAAACATTGAGGTAATGACTACTATTCTTATGCCTCAAAACCTAATAACATAAAATGGTTCCCTAATATGCAATCTGCATTATCCTTTCAGGGTATTACCTCAGATATCTCAGGCTTTACAGCTGATGAAGCTACAGGGCGCAATCTGAAGTTGCTTATAAAATCTCTTAGTAGACTTCTTTGATATTTGAAGTTTAGTTTACCAAATTTTTTTCACTTATGCTTTGTTTTTAGTATGTCCAGTCCAGCAAATATTATTTGAACAATGATTTCATTGTCTGATTTCAATTTAGTAGGAATATTATTTTGTTTTTATATTTATAAATCTAACAATCAAAATTTAATATTTATAAATATTTTCATATATTTGAAAAGGTGTATTTATATATTTTAAATGAGTGATGATAATATTTTAATGATAATTGAAGATTGAGATCTTATATATAGATATATATATATATAATGTGATATCATAATTCTAATGTTTAAATATAAAGTAGGGTTTTTGTTTTTCCTGTAACAGAATAATATGTGAAAAATTATATATGTTGTGATGGTTTCATAATGTTTTGAGATAAACTTTATTTGTTTTATTTTTCAAAAAATAGAAAAGAAAAACAGTTTTATTTGATTAATTTTTTTTGGTTATTTTTTAGAAAATTTATTTAAAAAATTATTTTGAGAATTAAAGTTAGAGTGTTGTTATTGTTAGAAAGTTATTTTTGAATTTTTTTTAAAAAAAAATTTGTAATACATGCAATAATTTTTTTCAATTTTTTTAAAAAAATAATAATTATCTCAAATAAATCTTAAATAGAAGATCTTGGCTCAACTTCAACTTCTACTATTGTTGGGTCTTATTTAAAAAATAATAATAATAATTTTCTTCTCATAGTTATTAATACATGTGGAATGCCTTATGAATAGGGATATAGTTCTGTATTCTCCCTATTTTAGGACTTTGTTTGAGGTCGATGGCCACACAAATGCTAAATTGGTTTCTATTGTTGTTAGAATTTGTCTGGGATGGTTATAATTATTTGGAAAATTAAATGTGAAATTATTAAATTTGATTATAAAAAAAGTCAGCCTCATTATACAATTTTTTAAAATATAAAAAATTTATGTAGAAATATTATAATGGAGTCAGCCTATTTATTTATTTTTATAATTGAATAAATTTTTTAAAAATTAATAAAATAAATGAATAAATTCAAGTAAAAAACACCATCTTTTTTATTTATGTTCATGAGTATTCATATTTATAATTTTAGAACTAGATAATTAAAATTTAATAAATATTTTTTTAATGATGCTTTAATTACTTATTTAATATTTTTATGCCAAAATTTTTATATTTAATATATTTTAACACATTATCTATATTATTAGATATGTTTGCATAACTTGCGCTATGATAGTTTAAATTAATATTTACAAATTTAATAATAAAAAATATTCTCAAATTATCAATATTAAATATATAATCAATTAAGCAAAATAATTACAATTTAACCTTGATACAAAATAAATTAATTAATCTAAAACTTAAATAATATTTTAAAAGAATATTTACATATATAATACCCTAAACTTCATTATTCACAAAACTATCCCCTTCATATTTTCATTTTAATTATCACTTAAATATTAAAACCTCCAAAGATTTCTATCAATTTTCAAATAATTTAATAGCGACGCAAATACAAGAATTCAATTGGATAATTAAATAAATACATACATTTTAAATATTATATATAACTGCCCTTTTAATGTGCCCAAAATATTCATTACTTCCTAGCTCTCAGTTCTCTCTTCATATTTTTATTTTAAATTCATTTTATAATTTATATCTATCTAACATTTTTTTTATTAATCTCTCTCTCTCTCTCTCTCTCTCTCCTGCAAATATCTTCCATAGATGATAAAACTTTATTGTTCATACTCTAAAGCTGAGAGCTGATTAATGGCTGCATATGATGTTTTTCTTTTAACATTTGAGAGTATTTAATCTCAAACTCATAGATACAACACATATAAATCATGAACTAAGCTCTGCTCAATTGATTTTTTTTTTTTTTTGAATGATCCACCCAACATCACCCATCTTAAAGAGGGATCGCATGAATTAATCTCAAAGATCTAACGCTACATTCATCACCCACATGTAATCATTACTTTTCTTTATCATTAATATACTCATAAGAATCGAACTAAAATTTCCTAGCCTAACTGAAGAAATTACTATGAAAGATAAGATATCCTTTTTTAAAATATCGTAAGAAAAGAAGATGTCTATCATAACTTTCACTTTAATGTTCCTTTACAATAATTAAGAATAAACAAGTAGAGAAATTCCTCGAACAAAAAGACATAAACCATCCATAAAAATAATAAGTTTAATAAAACCAAAGACAAAAAAATATAAGACAACAGAATACATTATGACAAGAAACTCAAAACTAGAAAAATATTGCTATTAACTAAAGATTAACAATTCACAAACTTCCAAAAGTAAATTCTCATAAATAACACAAAGAACAGATGCCGATAAACAAGAAAACAGAAGAGTGATCACAAGATAACTCTCTCATATACCTCAATAAAAGAAGATCAAGCAAGTTTGATAATAAAATAAACATGAAAGTAGTTAGATGGCATATAGCTTAGATCCAAACCTAAGAAAGAAAAAGTGAAAGATAAATAGAGATCCAAAGCCAAACAGAGGAATCAAGAATTTGAAGAAACTTATCTTTCTCCTCCTTGTCTTCCTTAGCTCGCAACCACTTCCCTCCGTTTCTCCATCCGCAGCCTCTTCTCTCGTGAGCATCAAATAAACAAAACAACAAGGCAAGAAAGATTAGGTTATTCTCAAAGTTTCATCAAGACTGAAAGAAACAACAAATTCTCAATCAAAGGCTGATTCAATCCAGATGCAAAATAACGCCAGAATCCACTAATGACATTAGAAGCCAAGAACCGCATGATCCAAAACCAAATCAACAAAAATCAATCGATCATCACGGTTCAGAAATAATTCAAGTGATCAAAAGCACTAGATCCAGTTAAAAAAAGGGAAATCCAACGGATCAGCACCAAAAAATCAACTCTCTCAACTCAGCCGGGTTCAGATTCACTCAGTGAGTCAACTCAATTAAACCACTCAAGCCAAGCCGGATCAGACCAAACAGGAAAAACAAACTCAAACAGAACCAGCAGTGACACATTCACATAAGCCAGATCCAATACAGAAAATTAGTTCATATCACATAAACGATGCATCGTTGTTTCCAACACAGTGCATGTTCATCATTAAATTTCCACAGTAAGTCTGTCTCCATATCTTTCAGTGCCTTCCATGGCGCAAACTTTTCACATAATCAGCAGATACCACTCATCTTTATTCAAACAAAATAATATAAAACTTCCACAGAGGTTGGGTTTGATCTTATGAAACTTCAATAAAATAAAGATTAAAAAAAATTCTATTTTTATAGATCAAACAACACAAACTTCCATTTCATAGATTAACAAGACATTTCGCATTCGAGGATGCAAAACACAAACATATCACACCGCACACAGACACAGGCAACCACAAACAAGATAACTTCACTGCATTTAAACAGCGAAGCTGCTTATAACTACATAATTATACAACTAGTGAGTACCAAAACCCTCAAGCCCCATAATAGGATCTCTCACATATCAAGATCTTTAGCTGCATAAACGGGTTCCAGGGCCAAGGGTCGCCATTGTCTCTCACTTGCAGTTGCAGGGATCGCAGGTGCAGTTGTCGCCGCACTTGCACCCTCCGTTCTCCGGCCACTGCCGCCTCAAAGTACCTGTCAAAAACGAAGAGGTGACAAAAAGATTAAAACTTGGATCAGTTTAAGAGGAGGAAGAAGAAACGGGATGAGAGAAGATACAAACCCTTTCTGGGGAGCAACTCCGACGACAACGGTCTGGCTGACGGCGAAGGTCTCCTCTCCCAAGTCAGGGTACATCTTGCATCTGAGTTCGAGAAAACCCAATAAGAGAACCAGAATGCCGCATTAAGAGCTCAACACCAAATTCAAAGAAATTTGAGAAAATTAAGACAAAGAACTAAACAGAACCAGAAAACACTGGGGTAAGTGGCACACTGGCACCCAAGCCAGTCATAAGAAGTTAAAAACAAAAAGCAGAAGAAAACGAGATCTACGACCAAAATCACATTTTTACACAAAATCGAACATCATCGGTCTACAAAACCCTAAGATTATACATTAAATGCTCATATTACAAGCAAGAAAGAGGGAAAAAAACACGCGAACACCGACAATACCAAATCAAGACTATCTGCCTCACCAGATTCGAAGAAATTTAAGAAAAAAAACGATCAAATCGGTTCTTCATATTCACGACCCAAAAGAGATTAAAATAATAAAATAAATAAGAGATGATCATTACCCAGAGCAGCCGGAGCCGCATTTGCAGGCCGCACCGCACCCGCAGTTTCCTCCGCAGCACGACATCTTGCCTTCAATCAAATGAACGCTAAGCAAATGAATTACAACCGACTTTCCGATCCAATTCACGAGTTTGGGGTTGCAGCAGAAAGCTCCATTTATAGAAGAACACGGCGGTGACACAGTGGAAATCTACCGTACACGTGTCAAGATCCTGAGAGTTGGGCCTTATTTCGTTTGAACGTGTCGGATAGGTTCAGCCCATGAAAAGCCCACCTTGTTCTATCCGTCAACTTCTCTCTCTATAAATAGGCCAATCAAACCGTGTACTGTGAATTCGTTGGTCGAAATAAAACAAATAAATAAATAAAAATAAAGATTTTTGGTAAAATATTCTGATTAAAATTTTAATCCAAATGAGACTAAAAAAATTTGAATATAATTAAAATTATATATATTATATATAAATAATATTGCAAGGCATCTTAAGCCTTTATTTTAAACTACTTAGTTCTAGGTTCAAATCTAAAATATATATTATTTGTATTTATCATTAAATTAACTTAAATATTTCTAAGAAATATAATTAAAATTACATTAATTTTTAAATAGATTTAAATTATAGACAATGCTTGAAAATAACAAAAGTAAAAAATGGCTAATTTTTAATTTATCTTAGCCGAAACTGACAATTTCACTAGTTTCAAATTTATTTTAGCCCGCAACAAAAAAAAGGTTTTTTTATTATATTAATTTTACCAAAAAGTTATAATAATTTGAAAATTAAGGCATGCAGAAATGAAAACTAAGATGTTATGATAATTTAGCAAATTAATAAAGTCAGTCAATGTCTTAATATTGAGCGGTGGAATTAACCTCTTCTAAGTAAAGAGTCAAATTCACATACTAAGAGAAATTAATATAGGGATATAATTGCTCCTCCTCAATTATACTTAAAGTCTATTTAAGCTAGTTATAACTTTTTGAACAACTGGTTGTAAAATTATTATGAAGAAAATAACTTTTTAAAAAGCTACTGAGTACATTACAAATATTTTCTTATTGAAATATTCAAAAAGCAGCTTTGTAGCAAACACCATACTCTACCAGCTCTGATTTTCAAAATAATTTTTTTATCACAACTTTCTGAAAAATAGCTAAAAAATTAGTACCTAAATAAAGTTATTTTACTTTCTGACTGATTTCTAAAAATACAAATCAATCAAAAAAACTTTTCAAACACGCTCCTAGTTCTACCCTATTAATATTATACTAAATTTTGCTACCCTATATATCATAATAAATTTTTGTTGTGTTGTTCCATCAAATTTATTAAGAAACTAAATATTTTTTAGAAACTTTATTTATAATTTTAATAAAATTAATTAGAGAAAATAAAATAATAATAATATTTTTTTTTTACTTTGAACTTTAAAAGGCTAAATATGTTCATAATGTGGCACTCTCTTTTTTCAACTTTTTTTTTTCAACCAAATGCTAAATGCCTTTGTTTTGCTTTTAATAATTAAATTATTTATATATGTGATTGAAACTTGAAAGTGAATACAATTGCCTTTTTATTTTAAAATTAATTTATATAAAAGAGAGAAATGAGTTTCAATCTTAACATTTTAATAATAATTGAATGTAATTAAATTTATAGGATAATAGATTAAAATATTATTTTATATGATAATCAACAGTACTCTCTCTCCAAGTCACGTGACCAATATACTGTATAGTAAAGCAATGAATGCAGGCTTGAAGTTTATATATTTAAATTAATATTTAAATTATTCATGAGCATAATATATATATATATATATATATATATATATATATATATATATATATATATATATATATATATATATATATTAATATTAAAACTATCGTGTATTTAAACGCCACGAAGAAATTGCTATATATTTGTCCTATGAAAAAGATAAAATTTAATATTTAAATCACAATTTAAAATAATTAATAATATTATTATTACTTTATAAATAGTAGAAAATTTAAATGTTATATTGTGTTCAGATTTCTGCTTTCTTATGACAACACTTGTCTGTGGGCCAAAGCCTTTTCTTGCTTTTTGCAGTGGCTGGGCCCATTGCAGCTAAGAATCTATCATTTCAGGGAAGGATTTTCAACTCTTTCATGAAGGAAGGATTTATACCCTGAAGTATATTTGGCTCACACTATAGAACCAAGAGATTAAGCTAAACTAAGTGTAACATCTCACAAAAAACTCGCTACCTCATAAAAAAAAAGCTCATTACAACTTATTAGCTAACAAACACTAATGGTGTGCTTGGAACAATTTTTTTGATATTTTGCTTTTTCAAAAAACAGAAAAATGTTAGCTTTCATTTTAATTATTAATTTTTGATTATTTTTCAAAAGCTGAAAAAAACTATTTTAAGAATCGGAAATATATAGTGACGCATCGAATCTATTTTTTAAATTTTTCAAAAAAAAAATATTTGTAATATACAACAGCTTTTTTAAAAATTTATTTTCTCCACAGCAACTTTACAATTAGCTTTTCAAAAAGTTACAACTATCTCAAACAGATTCTAAGTACCCCAAGAGATATTCTACTTAAGAAACTTACTTAGCTGCTCACTCAAAGTATAATTCTATCAAAAATCTATAAGATAATTGAATGTTTATTGTAACTTGAAAATCTATTAGATAATTCATACATTTCATATTTTAAATATTATTTTATATTTTATGATAAAGAAATGATCAAAGTAGTCATCAAAACTGAATTGTAAGTTCGAATCACGAATAATGTGTTTCTTGTCTCAATCTATTAATTGAAGGCATGTTTCATTCTTGTTTGTCCTGAATTCGAATCTTACGGAATGCACGGATTTGTGAGTTTATAATGAAAATGACTCAAATATTTCAAAAAAAAAATAACGAAGAGTATTGAAGAAGAATCTCACTGTTAGACCTAAGATGTTATTTCATTCTTCAACAATGAAGTTTTCAAGCCAAGTAAAAAATAATCAGCAGAAATTATAAAGGGTCATTCGTGGGAATAAATCGAATATAGTAAACACATCGTAGTCGCATAAACAAACCCTTTTTTTTAAGTTCTCTCCACATTAGTTAAGTGCATAAGATTTAAATTTTATTGAAAACAGTGAATAATTTATTGTTTTATCAATTATGAATCATAACAAGTATGGTGATTGCAGCTCTTTCTGCAGAAAAGCAGACAAAACACTATATCAAAAGGTAACTGTTTCATTCATCCCTTCTATATCAAAAACTTTACAAGAAAATTTTTACACGACTTTCTCCTAAATTATTGAAAACCCTTTTTTTTAAGTTCTCTCCACATTAGTTAAGTGCATAAGATTTAAATTTTATTGAAAACAGTGAATAATTTATTGTTTTATCAATTATGAATCATAACAACTATGGTGATTGCAGCTCTTTCTGCAGAAAAGCAGACAAAACACTATATCAAAAGGTTAACTGTTTCATTCATCCCTTCTATATCAAAACTTTACAAGAAAATTTTTACACGACTTTCCCTAAATGTACTGTAATGAAAAAGAAAAAAAAAACAAGATTGAAATCTGTAAACAAAAATGATACAAAAAGCTCAAGGGAAGAAAACGAGACTAAAATCTATTTACAAAACAAAATATTGCATGGAAACATACCGATAACTTCAGAAGTCATCAATATCTAGGATAACTTCGTCAACTAAATCATCCAATATCAGTTGCTCCAGTAGCAAACCAAAGCACTCGGCATCACGATAGAGGTTCATCCAATCATCAGTGTTAGTAAAATTTCTGGCCAAAATCTTATCAACCATGGCGTCCAATCCCTGTGGCGAAGACAGATGCCATGTGATCTTAGCCCATACTTCGTCAAGTAGATGACTTCCTGTAGGCATTGATCTGATCTTCGAATGGAAGCAAGAAAGCCAAGAGCTTGGAGCTGTCGAATACTCATAAATTTCGAATAACACCTCATTTATTAAATCATACATGAGCTTCTCCTCAGAATGCATGGTACATAACATGTTGTTTGTAATCTCAGCTTCAATGGGCGAGTCTTCTGTCTCACAAAGAAGGGCTTCGTAGCCAGTCTTGCTTAATATGTGCTTCACATAATTAAATATGGAAGCGTCCTTTTCGTCGACATGAGGAAAGGAAAAATTGGCCTGATCATCAATTGCAGTGCTTGTTTCCTCATAAGAGCTTAGCTTGGATACTTCTGCAGTGTTAATCTCATTGATGTCTTCAACCTTTTGAGCTTCTGGGCATGGAAGTTGCTCCTCAGATATTCATGTAATTGTTGCGAATCTGAACCTGCCAAGAACAAAAGTACAACATCTTCTTGGGCAATCAGACTGTTTAAAATATAATGCAGCAGCAGAAGTGCGAAGAGCTGATGCTTGTAGTTTCTATCTAAATATTAGTTAGTTATCGATTGTAAACAAAAGACTGTAAACTATGTCTGTACAGATTACAGGTGGTTTATCGAATAGTTTGCGACAATTATGTGGAAAAGATCTGAGAAATTTAGTATCTCACCTTCCATGACTGTAAATTTCAAAGGACTAACAGGCTCTTCAACATCAAGATCCAGAACTGAGGTAGGACTTGCTCTTTCAGGTTTGACAATCGGCTCATCTTCAATATGAGACACCTGCTCATCGAACAAGACATTTTTTCCTTCCAAAATTTCTGAAAACTGGAATGGCGTGATCGGAAGACATTCATTTATGGAGCCGAGCTGTCCTTCATGCCCTTCTGTTTCGGTAATTGTTGTTTCTATAGTTGTGGTTACAAATTTATCTTGTTCATTCGGTTTGATTGTATTGGCAACAATGTTGGATTCCAGGGACCCCTCTTGTTCAAAAGCAATTTCTTCAAATGCAGGTTCAATGATTGAATCTTTAGTTAGTTTGTCAGAAGTAGATGCCAAATTACTGTCATGAAGTTCTATTGTTGGCTTCTTTGGTGATTGACATGCAATATGCACTTCACTCTGTACATCCTTAATGAAACAATATGAACTAAGAAACTCAGGATTTGATGGCAGTCTTCGATGAGTTTTTAGCAGTTTCCCTTGCAGTAAACCACTATCTTCTCGGATTGAGTTCAATCTCTCAGGAGCTTTTCTTGCTTCATTGGATGAAATAGAATCCAACAATTGAGAGTACCTATCTAAGGATTCAAGCGAATGCGATCTTTGAATTCCGTTGTGAGCAAATTTGCCAGTTGAAGAACCACTTGCCATCCGATTGACTGTGAATCCTTGGCCACCTCTTGAGACAGGTCCAACATTTAGATGAAATTTGCTATCTTCCTTTATCTTCCTGTAGTTTGTGTCCAGAAGGAACTTTATCCAGAATCCTATCCATAGAGATTCGATGCTGCTCATGTTTGTTCTCCACAATTACACTCTTTAACCTCTGTTTCAGATACCTCAATCTACTTAAAACGGTTTTAGTTTCTCCTTGCTTTCTCAGTTCATGAGAACCAGGAAAAACTTCAATATCAGGAACAGCTCCAAAAGCCTGAGGTCCATGATCAATAAAGCCATCAAACTCTATGCGCTTACGACTTCGAATAGGAAACCCAGCAGCATTTCCTGAAAACTCTAATCCAGCCAGTGAAACAGACCTGTTTAACAGTCTAGCTTTAGCAGGACGCGTCAATGCTTGCATATCGCTGGCCATGAAAGAGTTCTGACCTTTACATACACTATAAAGAGCTTCTCTATTGGTATTGAATAGATGTAATGTATCAAGAAAGATTTTTGACAGCAGTGAAAATTCTACTGTCATGGCCTTAGGATCTGAATCTTTGTACTTTAGCAGGGCATCCCTTGCCTCAAATAATTTTTCCTTGAGAATTATGTGTTCATCCAGCAAAT
The DNA here is from genome assembly GCA_021442155.1 of Cymbidium sinense. NCBI lineage: Eukaryota > Viridiplantae > Streptophyta > Magnoliopsida > Asparagales > Orchidaceae > Cymbidium > Cymbidium sinense. The sequence continues at coordinate 305,299,514 of CM038215.1, forward strand.
GATTTCCCAGTTCATCAAGCTTGTGTGGTAAACAATCAATATCATAACCAGTAGTATTGAAAGCCCCGACAAGTGCTTTTGGCTTCCCCTCAACAGACCCTTGAATCCCATTAATTACCATTGATTCGTGCTCACTCAGCGCCAACGAATCGGTCTCATCTAAATCGAGTGCAATGGTTTCAGACTCAGTATCCGAAGTCATTTGGCTCAATTCACAGGGGGTTATATGATCATTACTATCTGAATGATGGACAGAGATAGTGCGCATTAGCTGAGATGATGAATGGGACATTTTCCTTTATGTTTTTGCCTCTTCAACAGTTTTTTACCAATGAACTTCAGAATGCGTCTCTTCCCAGAACTTTTAGTCATATTATTGGCTTTATTTTCCTCCTGACATAAAAGCAAGTAAAACCATAAAAACAAGGGAAAATATGGACATGTAATTAAATTATATTCTTCAAGAAGAGCAAAATAAAGTATACATCAAGAAGAAAGAAATATATTCTATAGAATTTACTGTCACCTAACCTGGGGGATTTCTCTCCTAGATTATTTTTCCTTCTTTTTTCTAATGGTTTATAATGAAATAAAGAGGCCGGCCAACCAACAGTTTTGATAAAAATTTATGAGTTTAGCAGGAAGAATGGGATTTGTGTGCTTACTATGTTGTTGGCTCCTTCATTTGCAACAGTGTCTTCTCCCCCAGCTTCATTTTCCATGAGAATGTCATCTCCTACAAAAAAGATACGATGACTAGATTTTAATAACCTTATATTGCATTTAGTATTTCAAGAACTACACATATCTTCAGGACACAACTGAAATTTTTATTAGAAGGCTCATGTCACAAAGCTAAGTGTCAGAGCAGTAAATTGGAATGGGAAATTGCAAAGCTAAGTGTCAATAAATTGCAAGAGAAGCTTCCCTTCATGCATAGCATGGAATAGTATCGACGAGATGCTATTTATAAAAAAAAAACAGAAAAAAAGATCAACACAAAAATAAAAAAATAAAATTTTTTATAAATTTTCGCCCAATTGATAGTTACATCTTATTGATGTTGTTGAATCCCTTTTGTTTGTGAGATCATGTCACCTAGCAAGGAGTTTTAAGACGAGGAGTGGAAGATGTGTAAGAAAGATAAGAGAATATGAGCATTTGTATTGCCGATGAAAATCTACAAGAAATTTTGGAAGAATGAGAGAGTTCCAAGTCGTTTTTCGAAGAAATTTTTAAAATAAATATGGTTTAAAATATAATTAGTAATTTAAGTATCTTAAAAATAAAATTTAAATATAGGTATAGTCATGTTTAGCAGGACATCACACTATTCGTAGAATTGGGTTAAGCGACTACATCTTCTTTACTTAGATCTGAAATAATTTAAAACATAGTTACATATAAGTCTTGGTAGAAAAGCAGATAAGCGGGCCATACCTATATTTAAATTTTATTTTTAAAATACTTAAATTACTAATTATGTTTTAAATTATACTTATTTTTAAAATTTCTTCTCGTTTTCCCTAGATCTGATTTCTGCAAAACAAAAGTCAAAAGGTCCCCTCACCCATGGGGGTCTCTTTCTTTCTCTCTTTGGATCGCCTTGGGTGTTTTTTAGTCAGTTACCTTATGTAATCAATGCAAAGAGAATTTGGATAAACCAGATATTCTTGATGTATTCAAAATAGACTGTGATTTTGGCCTTGAACTCGGTTGAAGGTGCAGAACCTTGTCTCGAACTCGATCCAATGGCGATATTGATATACAACCATCATTGCAGATATCACTATGATTTATTCATGAAAAATGAAAGCTCTAATCTTTCTCCAACCAATATGAAAAAAAAAGTTTAAGACAATTTAAAATTCAATAAAATTTTCAAAATGCTCCTTATTATTCACTGTAAATATTGGTACAAATACCAAGCGTCAAATTACCATGGAGTCCACAGTTGCACTACTAGGTCTTCCTTGAGCTGTTAGCTTTATCCAAATAATAAAAAAAAAAAGCTATTTGATGAAGGTTTCATATTTAAATACATTTACTATAAAGACCTTTTCAATTCAAAATCAGAAAAAGACTAAATTAATCACATTGGAATTGTCGAGACTCCATATTTCAGATCATATTTTTTCAACCCAAAATTCCATGACCAGAATCACAGGAGAAGAACAAAAGATTGAGGGAAGAAAGACTTAAAATATGTACAAACTCATCGATATTGTGCTTTTCATTTGAAAAAAAAAAAAAAAAACAGAGATCTTTGCATCTGCCTCTACTCTCTCACCCGAAATAACCTGTAAAATAAAATTGTTCCCAAACAACATCGAGAAGTTGATGGATACTATTAATCTAATATAGCTTCGCCTATAATCCCAATTTCCATGTTTTCTTCTCCAGTCAAGGGAATCCTCAAATCAAAATCCCCATAAAAGAAAAACTAAAAGATGGAAAAAGGGTAGATAAATAGACAGCATACCCATATTATACTGGGGACCTCCACGCCTTCGGTATGAAAGCATCGTCTTCTTCTCACGCCTATGATAGGAGTCGAATAAATGAAATAATCCCCAAATACACCCTGAACCATTGCTTCCATACAATCTGGTGCTTTCAAGCCGCAAGAGCTCTGCCATTTATGCACGCCTAGGTTAAGGAATGACCTTCTTCAGTCACCAAAGCTCAGCTGCAAGGCCATTTTAATCTATCAGGAAACAACACTAAATCAAACTTCAAATAAATAAAATCAAACAACCTTTGAATAGTTCTGAACACATTAACTAACCGAAGACCGTATGATTACCTAATCTTAAATTAGGCGATCAGAACGGGAATAAAATAACAGAAAAACAAATTAAAAAAGCTCGATAATTGAATTTACAGAAGGAGAAGATAAATTAATCGGAATCGTACCGCAAGCTCGAGGCTGCTAATCTGGCGCCGCCACGACGGAAGAGACGTTTCAGAAATCCAATCAAGGTTACCGGCCTGAGAAGCTTGATGATCGGAACTAAACAAATCAACGGATTAACAATCGATTAAAGATGGTTAAACCCCTTTTCGTCGCTCCCACACGGTATAAATTAGATAAAAAAGCAATTTTTATCTTCCCATTGCTTTCCTGGTTTTTTTTCTCCAGCCGCTATTGTTGTTTTCCGCTCTGGGTCAATTAACGGCCGGAATAAATTAATATTAAATGATAAACACACACTATGTTTCGAAATCGTACGCCTCTCCTTTGTTCATGTGGGAGTAGAATTAGATTGTGAGGACGTGGCGAAAGTATGAGTTTTGTTTTTCTCAGAGAGTGAGTTGGAGAATCGTTTCGAAACGAGAAACGATTCCAGAGCGGGAAATGAGAACGTCAACGTTTGCGGCCTGAGAAATGACGTGGAACTTTTGGTTGTGACCGCCATGGCTGACTTCTTCAATCTGGTCAACTTCTGTTGCGTCTTGACTCATGTTGGATGGGAATAGAAAATAGGAGTTTTTACATATATTATCATTATATTCTTATATATTTATAAATTAATCATCTCTTAATATCAAAATTTCAAATTGATATTCAAATATTAAAATTCATAATAAAAGCTCAACCTATATTTTTCATTTTTGTAAAATTTATAATGATTTGATCATGGTATGTGTAAATATATGAATGTTATAGTTCAAAAAAATGATAAAAATAATCAAATTATAAATACATATATTTTAGATAATTGATTTATAAATATTTCTAAAAAATAATAATTTAATAATATTAATTTAGATGATATCTAGCATTATTAATTCATCTATTGATAAAATTAACATGTGATTTTAACTATTGAACTTAGATATTTATACATGTCATAATCAAAATTTTGAAAATGTCATAAAGATAAAATATAAGTTCAATATTTATTAGTTTTGATATTTTGATAAGAATGTAATAATTTGAAATATGAGGGCACTAGGATAATAAATAATAAATATTGAAGTGTTGTATATATAATAACTCTTTTTATTTAGAATTTCTTTGGGATGTGTACAATTATTTGTAAATATTATTATAAAATTATGGTGAGAAAAATAATTTATTTGCCAGCTATTAAGACTCATTAGCATTATAGTTTTTTTTTAAATTGACCATTAACTTATAGCTTTTTGTTAAAGACATTCTTCTTGTTGATAAGACTAGAGAGGGAGTCTAAGAGAAACTTGAATTATGAAAGTCAACTTTAGAGTTTAAAGGTTTTCATTTAAATAAATCTAAAACTGAATATATGGAGTGTAATTTTAGTTATAAAAATTTTAGTAGTGTTGTGACATTAGATGATCAAGTCGATAAAAGAGTGAGTAATTCAGATATTTAGGCTCTATTGTTCAAAATGATGGTGAAATAGATCTAGATGTTATTAGTAGAATTTAAGTTGGATGGTTGAAGTGGAGGAATGCATCAACCTTGTTATGTGATGGAAAAGTACTGCTTAAATTTAAGAAAAAATTTTATAAGATTGTGATAAGACCTGCAATAATTTATGATGCAGAATATTGCAATAAAAGAGAAGCATGAGTAAGTTAAGTGTTGCAGAGATGAGGATGCTCAGGTGGATGAGTGACTTTACTCTTAGAGATAAAATGTGAAATGAGTATATTCAAAAAAAAAGTTGAAATAGCTTCAATGGCAGATAAGATTAGAGAGAATTGCCTTAGATGGTTTAGCCACATAAATTGTCGGCCATTCGATGACTCGATTAGGAGAGATAAATTAGATTTTGTATATTAAGAAATGTAGAAATAAAAAAAATTAAGATGTATAAAAAATGATATTAATATACTTGAATTAAATAGAATTTGACATAATGAATGAAGATGAAGGATTCAATAACCCACTTAGTGGGATAAAGGTTTATTATTATTGTTGCATTGAACATTATTATGTCAAGGTAAACGAATTATATCAATTAAAACTTATTATGCTTTCTTGAGATCATTTTCCGCTATTAAAAATAAAATATTAAAAACATAATCAAGAAGGAAGAACACAACACAGACATTAAAAAACAAGGTTCATTCAAATAGCCATAACATCACAAAGCTACATAATTCATTTTATAATAATAATTAGCAAGATAAGACCTGCTAAAATACATACTAATGCAAACAAACAAAAAAGTAAAAAATAAATATAGAAGAATTGTTCTTCCAAATAGAGCAACTGAGCTAAGTTCATTCTTAGAAAAGAAGAGGAAGCAACCAACAGAGAAGCACTCTTCAGAAAAATGGCGGAAGTATCACCCATCGCCGTGGATACTTCGGTCTTCCTTCCTTTCCATCAAACAACTGCAAGTAAAACAGTAGCAGTAAGAACAAAAATCAAGCTAATATTATCATCAAAACAATTCATAACTAGTTGACTATTCTATTTCTAGGAAAAAAATGAATTGGATGCTACTACATATATTGACGAAGATATGAAAAAAGAAGAAGAAATGGTTACATAAATAGATATGTGTCAAGGCACATCACCCATGAGAGAATTTTCTTTAGTCAATGATTACTCCACTCTTCTTAGTTTAAGCCTTTCGATCGAAAACATCTCTGATCATTAATGCATTAGTGTCAACTTCAATCTCACTTTGGTGCACGCTCCTTAATAAATGGTATCAAAGTCCATGGTTTGATTTGAATCAAGTAGTTCAAATGATTTGTGGCTCCTATATAACCATTGGCGGCTTTCTACCATAGTTCACGAAGGAGCGATTTTAATTGTGAATCCACCAGGATGATCTAACTCTTGGTGCATGATATTTCATGGTGTTAAAAACTCTTCTTAGGGAGAGATTGTAGCCATATATTAGAGTATCTAGCTTAACCTACATCAAAAAGTTAAAAATAAACTTAACCTATGGTTTGTTCTTGGGTTGAAAAAGAGTTTGATCATTGGTGCATTTGCTCTAACTTCAATCCTACATATGCTTATGTTCTTGATTAGGATGTTAATCAAATGCCTACATGGTTGTGATCTTTAACAGTAGGAATGATGCAATTCAGACCTGAAATCAGTCTGTCTAGCAGATGTTAAGTTTTCCTAATAACAAAACAGTAATAACTAAATGTAGTTTATAGCCCAAATAGATGAGTGCACTGTGACACACCACGGCAATCAAAGGAAAGGCTATAGAACTTTACCTTCTTCAGCCTGCGGTGCTTTCCCAAGGCCCAATTAGACATAATACCAACAGCAGCAAAAAGAAACAAGTAACCAGCTACCGTTTGAGTAGCGACATTGAACCCAATCCACTGGTAGATCTCTGTCGTGTAGTTCGCACATGTCACAATGTTAAACAAGAAACCACGAGGGATTTGATAACCTCCATTGCCATTAGGACTCCTGAGGTTCTTCAAAATAATATGGCAGTAGAAGTTTGAGACTTGGCATAGTAAGCCGAAACCAAAACCAATCTTCCACTGCAATTCACTCACAGGAGTGTAAAGTGGGTGGTTAACATAGTAAGCAATATATGTCCCGAATGTCCAGTAATAGGCACAGTTCCTGAACACATTGGAGAGGGGAGAAGTAGCATGGCTGAATCTATGGACAAAGAAAGTCTCCACAATACGCTTGAAGTAATGGAAGCACCAGTAATACATGGCATAGGTCTGGACGGGATGGATCACTCGCTTTTCCTCATAACCAAAATATTTGTAAACTGGAAAGAAGTAAAAGATGGGATAGATGATTAGAGGGCCCAAGTATTCACAAAAGAAGAGTGTTCTGTATGATACTTGTGGACCCAAATCCTTGAAAACAACGGTCAAATTTGTTGCATTTCCATCAGAATAATCTGAAAGGCTCTTTGCAGAATTGAGTACAACGGGTTTTTTCTGTTCTCCGGGAGGGAGGGTGAGACGCTGCCGAGCAGGATAGAGCTTTTTGACTGCATCACATGAAGGAATGTCATGCTAACGAGTAAAATTGAGAAGAACTGTGCAATAACGAGAGATATGGAACCAAACAACCATTAGATTCATAAAGTTTCCTCAGGGTTTTTTGATTTGCTGACATCTATTAAATAATGCTAAAGTTATTAGAAGATAGAAACTATTTGATTTGTCTGCATCTTTAAATAAAAATTTCCAGATTAAGTGATTACATGTGGATACATGTTACACAAATCAGGCAACTTATAGCTATTAAGTGATTAAATGATAAAAAACAAACAGAAATATCATAGTCATCATTAATCATCATGTAGCAATACTCTTTAAGCAAAACTAAGCACACTAAATTTAATAGATACCATTTTATCGAGATAACACTAGAAATATGAATCGAATAGCCCCTTAACCAAATTTTATAACCATGATGACTATGAGAATTCTTTTTTAAGTGTGGTTTCACAATGCATGCTTGGATGCTAAGCATGTTAGGTTTGATCACAGCTTCGCTCGGTAAAAGCTTAGATATATATATATATATTAGAGCAAGAATTTGGTGGATTAGCGTTATAATCTATAAACATAAATATTCTTACACGCAAATTTTTTCTAAGCGAATAATTATCTGCATGCTTTAAAATCTCAAGAACAAAAAGCAAGAATAACTATATGATAATGCCAAACACAGTTGGACAGCATCTAAGATGGGCGGACAACAGAAATTTGAGTGCAATGAGAAATAAAATAAAAATTCTCAGCATGGAAAAGGATAGTAGTAGAACAATGATAAAATATGACTAAATTTTTTTAGACGAAAAAATAAGAAGAATGACACAAAAATATGAGAAAAGTTTCAGTTTAGTAGAAATGCTTCATCATAAACATTTAAAGCGCCATATATAAATAGAACATGCAGTAGCCTGTGAATTTTAATAAAAACCCAACAGAACGGTAATGAGACATAATAAAACATTGGTTCCTCAGTTCTTCACTTATTAATGGCAAAACAAGCATTTCATACTGATGGTATAAATGAGAATAAGTTTTAGGGATTTTTAATAGGGTGAAATCACTAAAAACTGTGGAGCAGAAAATGCTGCATCTTGGAGTTGCAACTTCTGTACAGCTAATATTGCTTATCTAGAAAATAATGGAATGTTCATCGTCGGTGTAATTTCTTCACTTGATGGACTTGCTTTTACAATACAACCAAGTTGTTTGTTTTCTTATTGTGCTTACTAATGAGGGCATAACAACAACAACAACAATTCTTTATCCCACTACATGGGGTCAGCTACATGAATCATTCATCTCCATTGTACTTCATTAAGTGTCCAATTCTCATTTAATTCTAATATAAGTCTTCATAGGTCTATCTCTATCTTTCTTTACATAGATCAAATCTAATGCATCTACTCCTCTAACTGGGTCATCAGATGACTGATATTTTATGTGATCAAACTATCTAAAATTCTCTCAAATCTTATCACCAGAGCTACTCCAACATTTTCACATATAAAAAATGAAATTATTTTGCCTTTTACAAATGTTTAATTTATCCAATATATTTAAATGCTTACTACATGAATATGTTGAATTTCAAATACATGAGACTTCAAACTACATTTTCTCAAGAAAGCACAAGATGGTCATTCTGAAATCGGCCACTCAATCATTTTTCTTCCATATAAACTCAATACCATAATATGTATATATTACTGGATGATCCCCAATCTAACTTTTCATTAATTAATCCTCCTAAATTTGATTGCTAAAAGCTTTAATAAAAGGAAAAAGATAATGAAACAAAGCAAGTTACTTAAACCTTTCTAAGAAGAGGAAGTGTATTGGATTTAGTTCCATATCAATATAATTGAAAAATATGATAGTGTACATTTTCAAGTGGTCAGCCATATCCGGCATGCTTAAGATTTTAGGTTGAAAATAAATTTAACACCTTGTTTCTTTACTATCCCCCCTCTTGTTAATTGCTCATGATAATTTGAGGTAAGGCTCCATAATGAATTCAACAAAGAGAGTTAACATAGCATATTTATACTCCATTCTTTTTCTCAATCCCCAATCAAAATGAAAAAAATGGTTTTGTCATTTTATTCAAAATATGTAGTTAGAGTAACGTTTGTCCTATCTCTTTTTTGATTGGTCATGTCCTAAAATAAAATGAAAACAAAGAGAAGGGGTTTAAATAAATAGTTGAAAATTTCTTCACATAATCCTCAAGACAAAAGAGAACAGAGAATCATTTTAGAGAGCTTAATGACTGTTTTTTGTGATAATAAAAGCAATCAACAAAAAAAAAATGTTGTGTGATTAAAAATAACTTTTAAAAGGTTGTAACGGCGAAAAAAGAAAAGTTGGGGATTTACATACATACCAAACAATTCTTACATATTTACAAATCTTCCAAAGTATAAATATAAACTGTTTCGCATGAAGCCAAACACTCGCACTCACAGTTCAGAATCCCTTTTTCACTTATCGACTAACCAAACGAGGAATAAGATCGTACTTTCCAGCAACTAAAATGAACAAGTCCAATTATTTCATTCCATAAATGACCAATCACAGCCAACCAAGCAATTCAAACAATTGTAAAGATCAGCTAGGCAATTTATACACAACATTTCGTTGACCACAACCGAGACAAAATTTACACTTTACAATAAGAAACAAGGTCAAGCACTTACTCCGTGAGTGAATCGCCCGCTGAAGATCGCTCACCGTCGCCTGCAACCAAAACACGCGATAAAAATCTCAGATCTGCTTGAATACATTTCCCACAAAGAATACGATAATCCTCTTCCCGAACATCACAAAGCAGCCATCAACCAAGTTTCATGGAGCCAAAACCCATCTTTTTTTGCACCGAGAGAAAAAAGGATTTCCCGAAAAAAAAAAGAGAAATCAAAAACAAAAAAGACGCCATACCAAAGCATCGAGCTCGATTCCGCCCTTAATGACCTCTCGGCCGCTGCGAGAAACGACGGTGACCTTCATCTCGCCTGGATCTGTGGCAGACGTAACTACGTCGAATGGGCAAAAGATCTAACGCCTTCCAACCTAGAAGATGGCTTCTCAGGAAAATAGAAGGGAGGATTGAAAGAAGATATCAAGTGTTGTTACTTTCGCTGCCTATCGCCATATTTAATATGATGAGGATTTTAATGGCGAAATGGCCAATGCTTTTTTGCTCGCAATTGGGGAAATTATGGCTTGTGGTTGGGAGTAGGAGAGCTAACTTGCCGAATTTAATATGACTGTGTTTGAAAAACAATATATATATATATATATATATATATATATATATATATATATATATATATATATATATATATATATATATATATATATATATATATATATATATATTATCACATATTTTTTATATATATTTATATATAATATTAGTTTTATATTTATATAAATAGCATCTAAATCTTTCTTACTATATTAAAAATAGCACTATCAATAATCTTGTAAAGTGAAATACACTTTTTGATACAAAAAAATATATTATATTTATAAATATTAAATTTTAATTATTAGATACATAAAAATATAAAAATTTTATGTTATATATATAAAGTTTTCACATAATGACTTGAGAGCTAGTTATATAACAAAAAAAAATCATAGAATCTAAAGAGGTTCATCAATCTTCATTTCATGTGATGATTTAATATAATTGAGAAAAAAAATTAAATTAAGATATTTTAATTTAAATTTAATTAAAATATATTTAATAATTATTAATTTATTTTAGAATATATAATTAATCAATTATAATGTATATTATATTTATTTTATGATAAATTTATTATTATATATTTTTATGATTAAATTTAAATTACCTTTTTCTTATCAAAATATTTTAAAAAATAATCATAGCATATATATTTAGCTTCTTCTATCTTCATTCATAGTTTCTTATAAAATAGCAATTCAGTTAAGTTAATTTGTGGATAATATGTTAAATTCATATTGATTAGGTAATCAATTTTAAGGATATTTATTACATAATTAGCACATCGAATAATAAATAATAGATGCTTAATTATATTATTTAATTATAAGTTTTTAGATAAAATTCATTAAGACCAATTTAGAAGTTATTACAAACAATAATTAAGTTAAGTAATGCTGGATTTTTATGTTTTGGTATAAAGAAAAAATACGCCAGGGATTTATAAACATAAAGAATAGCCAAATATAATGAAGAAGCTACTATATATATAATTAAAACAAATAATAGCTAAATTTATAATTAAAACAAATATTTTAATGAGATGTGCCCAACAATAACCAAAGTGTTTTGCTTTGAATCCAAGTGAGCTCAATCCACATATTTATAATATAATTAAAAACTTTATAATATAATTTGACAAACAAAACAATTATTAAATCTTGTATTATTATAGTCCAAATGAGTATCTAGATAAAAAAAATCTAATGAACTTAAGATTAGGTGTCAATTCGGGTTTGTGGGTTGGGTTCGGGTATGACCCAAAATTGACTCGACTCGAATATGTTCAACTGAACAAGTATATTAAGCGAGTTCAAATTTTAACCAAACGACTCAAAACCCGGATAAACCAGAACTTCGACTGTATAAAGTGTAACATATATAGTGATAAATAACTGAAAATCAACTTGTCCCATTTAACTAAAAAATAATCTATTTAGCCAAATAGACAAAGAAAATTAACATTAAATATTATTACTCAAAATTTCATGAGATGCTATAATTTTTCATGTAATTGTTCTAACAAGATTTTATAATATCACATTGCGTCAGAAAACCGATTCGCGGTAGAGTGAAAGTTTAATTGTTGTGAAATCACACACAGTATTTAAAGAGTGAACAAGAAAACTCAATTTTTAAGTAGAAAATCTCGAAAGAGGAAAATCTGGGAACTTTAGTAGAAATCTTCCACTATGTATTTGTTTTGGAACAAGTTTTCCGTCTGATTCATTGTATATGAAGAGGTATTGAATCCCAAAATCAGCAACAAATCGTATAAGATGATAGTGTAAATCGGCGGCCAGCGATGAAGTCATCAGGATGGTGGCCGGAAGATATACATCGAGGATCGATGGCGGTGGCAATGATGGTAGTTATTGTGATAGCCGGATATGATCCGGCGATGGTTGGCACGATGCCGGCAGCGAGGCGGTGGTATGAAACGGAAGAAACGCAAAGGATCGGCGTGGTAATCGCGGTGGTTGGTAACAACGGGGTGGTCGGCGTCAGTGGTGGCGCGATTATACGGAGGATTTTCAAGCTTTAGAGCTCTTCCTCTCTTTTGCTTGACCTCCCTTCATATGAGGAATGATGGGCTATTTATAAATTGGAGGTATGGAGTCTCTGTAAATACATGCAAAATTCGAACCACTCCACTTCATCGGACGACTTAGAATGATTCCTTTGATCATTTGATGTATTTTAAGTATTTGAATGCTCAAACAAAGTTGGAATTATGAGATCTTGGGCTTGTTAGATTCGGCTCGTCAAGACGCTCAATTTGACTATAAACACTTCATGTTTAAGAGCTATTTATGGATTTAAATGATATCCCAAAGTTTCTAATGATATTTTAAGTGTTTGATCTAGTTTCAAGGATCAACTTGCTTTTGACATCAAGATTATCTATTAGGAAATTGTCATATCAATATCATATAACTTGCTTATTATGAGCCAAAAATAAAATTAACACAAGTAATACATCATAATCTTTCTTGACATTACAAATAATTATAATAAAATAATAATAACAACATTTAATTAATCAAATTCCACAACTGTGCCATACACTAATTCTACATTTCTACTTTAATAGTATTGAATATATTCATTATTTTTTTTTAACAAAAAGATAGAAATTTAATTCCATAAAAAAGAAATTACAAGATCCTTAAATGAGATAAATCTTAAAACTAATGCTCAAAAGTCAAAGAGCTACAAAAGAATCCTAAAGATAAATCCCCATCCAAATACAAAGAGAACAAAGAAAATAAAAAAAAGAAACTAAAGCTCTAAGCAAAGTGAGGGAACCATCTGAGAGAAAAAGCTAGCAAGCTCAAAGTGAACTGCAAGACTCCCAACCTGTAAGAAAGTCCTGCAAAGCACCTTGAAAAGTAATAGCCATATATATATATATATATATATATATATATATATATATATATATATATATATATATATATATATATATATATATATATATATATAAAAGCAAACTAACCCTAAAAGATCACAGGAGAAAAATAGCTGTTGACCTCACTTTTGGAGTGAGCTCTCAACCCCATCCTCTTGTACTTAAAAATCTTCTAGACACTAAGATTTTCTTATTTATAAGACACATCTAGTGATTAGGTGAACACTTAACCTAAGCCTAGAGATTTAGAAGTGTTAATCATAAGATTAGGCTATACGTGAGGGCTTAAAGAAATTATCTATCATATAGTCTAAACCCAATTTAGATACACTTTCTCAAATCAAACTCAGATTTAATTCTCAAACCAAATCTCAAATTCAAATTCGAATTCCAAATCTAATTTCAAATTTGACTCCAAATGATTGAAACCCAAAATCAAATTATGAACCACATTCATAAGCTTAGCTAAAAATCCCTTTAGATCAAATCAAACACAATTGATCTCTTCATAAATCAATTATTCTTTCATTTATATTCATAAATATAATAAAATCCAAATTCAAATGATCAAAACTATATCAAAAATCAAATCCAAATTCAATCTAAGCCCTTTAAGCCAATTCTTTAGACCTAGCCAAATTCTATCTAAATTAAGTCAAAACTAATGGATTTTCTCTCAATCATTCATTCAATCATTTATCTAAATATAAATAAAACTATGTCGAAACCAAGTCAAGTATTTTTTGACTTAAAACTTTCAATTGAGCCAAAACCTATTGGACTCCAACTTGATTGCCATTGAATTTATATTTCAATCCAGGCTCATATATAAAACTAAACCAATCAAACCAAAACCATACCAATTGACCAAAAGGTCTTGACCCAAAGTGATCTATGAAGCTAACTTCCAATCCAACCCAAATTAGATTGAACCAAGCTCACCAAAACCTTCCACCATGATTATTGATCACCCTAGGAGTTGCAATCAATTGGGTCAAACCAAGTCAACTTAGTCATTTGATCAAGTCAACCCTTAGCTCAAATGAACCAAAACTAGCCAAAATTCATCCAACATCAAATTGATTGAAACCAATGATTTGAATCAACCTAAAATCAATATTTAAATATGACTTAACCACCGACCAAAGCCCAATTAGCCATTTGATATCAAGTTGAATTGGCCTAAAGGATCAAATTGGGTCAAATCATGATCTAACGCGAATTGATTGCAACCAATAGCTCAAGTTCATTTCAAATTGGTTATTGAACTTGACCAAAGCCATAATTGAGCCTAATTTGATCAATTGATCAACTTGACCCAATTTAGCCCAAATTGGCTTAAAGGGTCAATTTGGCCTAAATTCAAATTAAATTCAAATTGATTCAAACCAAAGATCATCCATCTTGATTAGAATATGAATCATAACTCAAGCTAATTTGGCCAATTTTGGTCAAATTTATCAACTTGACCCATTTGACCCATTTGATTCCAAATGAGCCAAAATCAATTTTAAGCCAAATTAAATCAAATTAATCATACAAAAATTCTTCAAATTATCATTTGAACTTAACCTAAGCCTTGGTTTGACCCCATTTGACCAATTGGTCAATTTAACCCGATATGACTTAATATGACTCATATAACCCAAATTAAGCCAAATCCCTTGAAATCAAGCCATGACCCATTAGGGGCTGATTAAACACGTCCCAAACCCATTTGGGATCAACCCAAAATCAACCCAACCCATTTAAATTCCTCATAGATCCTCCCCCACATAGGATTCCACTAAACCTTATTTAATTCTCTCCATCACATGCATTTAACTCATCTCCAATATTTGCATTCAATGGAGCTGATCATATGGCAGTAAGAGAAGACTTTGGAGTAAAAATTTAAAATCCTCAATCAATTTATCATCCATCCCAACCACCCCAAGCAAGATTATAATACTTTAGAGCCAAAAAAATTCAAAAAAAGATGGATTTTTGGCCACTATAAAAGGAGGGGGAAATGAGGTTTCATTCCTCTTCCTCCTATCACCATTCAGCTTCCAAGAGCTCCCCAAAGTAAAAAAGAAACCCATCCCTCACTTCTTTGAGTCATTTTTTGAGCTTAAAAATATAAATAGTTACTTTTTCGGCGAGACAACGGTGAACATTGGAGATGACGATGTTCCAAAGGGAGGCAAAGGTTAAAAAATTATTTCAAAGCTTTCTCACATACCTAGGAGTTCGCTTAGATCTTCACTGAAATCATCCCCGGTGAGGTAACATTAAAAAACCGTGGCCGCCCTTAGGATCCCTCATTTTGAGATATTTTTTGCGCAATTTTTAAGAATCTACCCTAGATAATCCTACATTTTTACTTTAAATCATCCCAATTAGAAACATAATTTTTGCGATCGGTGAAAATGAGTCCATTTGTTTTCACTTATAAATCATATTTTTTCTTTTAAAATCATTTTGTCATCTGTTCCGGATGTCAGACGGCAGATCGCCTCGGGCCTTGGAAGCTTGATGCGATATGGACGTCGATCGTCATGCGATTCGCAATGACGCTTAGATCCGCAGCGTCGATGTGATCTCATCCGAATCATGTGATCGACTCAATGCGCGTGCGTCATAATGGCGTAGTGCTCGTTTGTTGACCCATTTCCATGCGGTCATGCGGCGCCATATGGTGCACACGTGCCGCGGCCGTGCATCAATCGTCGCGGCAGCGTTACCGTCGTGGCCTATTTTGATTTAAAAATAAATTTAAATCACCTGGAACTTTAAAAATTTATTGAAAATAAAATACTTAACCAAAAATTGCAAATAAGTGCTCATTGGATTTGTCTTTCCGAGGGGAATTCAACAAACCCAATATCCCCAAATTTTATTGAGTATTTTGAGTTTAATTTGAGTTTTAGTAAAAATTAAATTTTATTAATTAAACCAAAAATACATGTCAGATTAAGTTGAAATTTTCAGGAATTGAAATTAAAGTTAAAACACACTTACCATAAAACTCTTAAGTAAAAAAGGACTTCTGAATTAAGAGAAATTAAATTTTGAAGTTAAGATTGTCCATTTTAATAAAATAAATCAATTAAAATTCAGAAATTTACAAAAAACTTCAAAATGGCTTAAATCACTTCAATTGACATCTTGGACTCTTAAGGAAATAATGTGATGAATCCTAATGAACCCCAAACAAACACTTAAGATTAAAGTTTAATCAATTAAGGACTTAATTAAAATATAATCTAAAAATAATTTAAATATCAAAATCAAAATAAAAAATGAAATAACACTTAAGTAATCATTAATCAAACCTAAAATCAGAAAAATATCATCCTCCTAAGAAATTAAATTAAATATGATTAAACCTATTTAAATTAATAAAACTCAATTGAACGATTAAATCTTAAATCAAACTTAAAATTTAATAAATCTTTGAAACTTTAACATGGGTCAAACTAGTATAACTAAACCTACACTAAGCATGGAGTCTTAATCATATGAAACTCCTTAATGAATATAAATAAACTAAACTAATTAATCATTAAATAAACTAAAAATCAAATTGATTAACAAACCAATTCAACATAAACATTTGATATTAATTAAATTAAACCAAATAAAGTTAAAGTAAACTTAATTAACATATGATTAAATCACATCCATTTGGAATAAGATAATTAATTAGCCATTAAACATAAACCTAACTAAATCAAACATGAATGAAATCTAATGAACATAATAAATGAAGAAAATCAAACATAACTATGATTATGAATAATCAAGTTTGATTGAAATAAAAAATAATAATTAAATCACATAATCTAATCAAATGATAATAACAATAATCCTTTAATCAAATCAAACTTAAGTAAATACTTAACTCAAATCAAATCACTATGTAAATTAAGTCATTAATTAAATAAATCTTTGATTAATCTAATGATTTAAAAAAGTTTAATTACCTTAATCAAACTTAATTAATTAAACATTTAATTAATACAAACTTAATAAATTAATCTATCATCTTAATGAACCAAATTAATATTATAAATCACATTAAAATTAATTCAAATCAAACATTTAATTAATCTACTAATTAATTTACATTAAATAAATTAATTAATAATTCATTAATATAAACTAAATCAAACATAAATGCAATTAAATACTAATCAAATCTTAAATTAAACGTAAATCATTAAGTCATTAATTACATCATTAATCTAAATAAATATAAAATCAAATTAAAAATTAAATAAATCATCATTTAATTTAATAATTAACTTAAACACACTTATTAATTAAACTAATTACCCTTAAGCTAATCCAATTGAATAAAACCTATGCAAACTAATGAATTAATCATCATCTTAATGAACCAAATTAACTTTAAATTAAATTCAAATCAAATACTTAATTAATCTACTAATTAATTTGATCACACATCTTAAATAAGATAATTAAGTCAATCAAATTAATCATATTAAACTTAAACCTAATCAAACATAAATACAATTAAATACTAATCAAAATCTAAATTAAACTTAAATTATTAAGTCATTAATTACATCATTAACCTAAACAAATATGAAATCAAATTGAAGATTAAACAAATCTTTATAATTAACATAAATATGCTTCTTAATTAAACTAATCACATAATCATATTGAACTTAAGCAAACTCATAGACTAATAAAGCTAATCAAATCAAATTAAATCAAATTAAATTAAAATTAAGACTCTCATCAATTTAATATGTAATCAAATCAAATCTCATTCAACCTACTTAAATAAGATAAACTAATTAACTATCCATGGAAATCAAAATACAAACCAAACTTTGATAAACATGATAAATGGATGAGATTAAAAATAAATCCTAATTACAAAGAATCAAACTCAATTAAAATCAAAATAAAATCTCAATTAATATAATACGATCAAACTACAAATAAATGAACCACAATCAATTCAAATAAGTATAAAATTAAGTCACATAACCATAATCAAAGAAAAGAATTAAATATTAATTTAAAAGGATATTGAATTATCAAGATTTAATTAAACCAAAACATTTAATATAAAATTAATCAATCAAAAACACATGAATTTAAACAAACTTATACTTCATTAGAGATCAAGGATAATGAATTATCAAGATTTAATTAAACCAAAGTATCTAATCTAAAATTAATGGATCAAAAAATACATGAATTTAAACAAACTTAAACTTCATTAGAGATCAAGGATATTGAATTATCAAGATTTAATTAAACCAAAACATCTAATTTGAAATTAATCAATCAAAAACACATGAATTTAAACAAACTTAAATTTCATTAGAGATCAAGGATATTGAATTATCAAGATTTAATTAAACCAAAACATCTAATCTGAAATTAATCAATCAAAAACACATGAATTTAAATAAACTTAAACTTCATTAGAGATCAAGGATATTGAATTATCAAGATTTAATTAAACCAAAATATCTAATCTGAAATTAATCAATCAAAAACACATGAATTTAAATAAACATAAACTTCATTAGATATCAAGGATATTGAATTATCAAGATGTAATTAAACCAAAATATCTAAATCAAAATCAATCAATAAATCAAATACTTAAACAAACTCAAATTCTAAATTCTAAATTAAATCAAATGAATTACACAAATTCAAATGGGCTAATTAAGATACTTAAGGACCTTAGTTAGATTCTTTAGAGTTAGGATGTAATATGGTGAGTTCATCTACAAATGGAATTCATTCTACTCTTCATTCCTGAAAATTTAAACATCATTTTAACCAAATAAAAGTGAAATAAAAAATAAATAAATCATTAAATCATTTAATTGAAATCACCCAAAGCTAAAATTTAAACAAATTTAAACTCCAAATTAAAGCTTAAACTAAAGAAGCTTAGTAAAGTCTTGTCACACAAGCCTTAAGCACACACATTAGAATACTAAGTCACCACTTCTAAAGTGCTGCATGTATGATATTATGTTTTGTTTTGTGATGTAATATTTTAGACTGGATGTTAGAGTGTATGTTTCATAGACTGAATGTTAGGTCATTATTAGCCTAATCATATTTTTTTGCATGGGGTTGTGCTTAAGGGACCGCTATAATAAAAATATAAATACTTTTGTTATGCAGGTTGCGTAGCCTCTAAGTGTAACCCATGTTAGGATAGGTGGGCTTGGTTACCCATGTGTGGGGTGCTAAGTCCAAATTATTCATATAACCGCTTGTAGGGTGTGTTTAGCTAACATTTATTTTAGGTAGATTTTTTTTCCTATTTTTAATATAATTTTGCATTAAGAATTAGGATTAGTGTTATGGGGAGATTAGGATGAGAAGGCTTAGTCCATGGGTGCCTTGCCTTTGGAGCAAATCAAAATCAAAAGGAAGAGAAGAAATGAAGAAAGAAGATCCATAGCATATATTATTTTTTATAATCGGTTATATAAGAGAGTCCCATCCATATTTTACTTCTTTCTGGGGTGTACAAACTGACCCATTTTTTATTCTTTTATGGTCTATAAAATTATTTGATGTTGTGTTTAGATTGACACTAGAATTGCATAATTTTCTAGTTTTTATGATTGATATTGAATGCCTGGATGTGTAGGCTCTTAGGATAAAATTAATTTTTCTACCCAATTAATAACTCATAACTAAAATTTTAAAATAACTCATAACTTCACATAAAAGCCTATGAATTAAATCAAGATAATAAAATTTTTGTCAACCCTTTAGCTAAATGAATGAATGTATAATATCATGCATGTTATATTATTCTACTCTTCTTAAGAGGAGGCTTCCATCTTTGCCAGAGAATAAAGGCTTAACTTGTGAGATCCTTTGATGGAAGAACACCACTTTCTCTCTTGAATTAGCCCATAATCAAGTTCTCATGCATTTAGGCATACAAAATCTCATAGCCTGTGTCAAAATAAAGAGTTCAAAAGAATCAAATAATTTTGATAAAATTTGTATTTGATTAAGTCATGAATTCATACCACTCATGCTCTAGTCTCTTAGGAAGTGAGTTTAAAGACTTAGTCTCCCTTCTAAATGAACAATAGCCTAGCCATCTTGTAAAGCATAAGACTTTCCTACATGGATTTAAAGTGTAGAGAAGTTAGGTTGCCACCCAAGGATAATAAGTCCAAGTATGGGTTTATTCTTCTTGTGGAGGTAAACCATATACCCATTTTCCTTAGATTTAGGTCATGCTTCATTTAAAAGCTCCCAAGCTTAGATATGAGGTAGATATTTCTTTGGCTACAAGCATAAATCCTCACATTTAGCATTTTCATCTTATGTGGAATTATAAGCCCAATCTATAAAGAGTCAACTCAAATAATTAACTCTCTTCAATTTTAAAAATATAAAACCCAATTATATGATAGATTGGAATGCTCATTAGGCTTCTTAGTATCATGAACATTTCTTACTTTCTCCCTTTGGATTCCAAAAATAAGTCTTCTCCTTGATCTATCCCATTTGATTTTTTAAAATAGTCAATTCATTGATGGTTTTAATCTTGAAGTCTTTGGAGACCCTAATTGTCTACTTTAATTGAGAGCATTCTTAGGAAATTCCTATTCCTTAGGATGTAATTAACTATGGGGGTTTGCCTCCATAGGAAACTTAACGAACCCGACTTAAAATAAACTCTACTTTATTTTTTCATGTAAAGTAGGGGAAAGATCTGTATATTCAAGACATCATGCCTTGAGTCCTTATTGTGATTAAGTCCATTATAGGGTGGTGATTTCTATCTTCGAGATAGTACATCATTCCTTAATGTCATACCCATCACTTCAATAAGTACACTAAGATCCGCGGTGTGGGCACCAGAATGAGGGTATACTTATTATGATCGGGCACGACATCAATGAATAGTGCACTATCTCAAAATACAAAAATCACTACCCTATAATAGACCTAATCACCTAATAAGGACTCATAAGGCATGATGGGTCTCAATATACTAGATTTTCCTACTTTACATGGGTAAATAAAGTAGGATTTATTTAAACTGGGTTCTAAAGTTCTCTATGGGGGCAAGGCCCATAATTAATTACATCCTAAAGAAAGTGAGTTCTTTAGGAATACTCTCAATTAAAGTAGACAATTGCTATCTCTAAAGATTTCAAAGATAAGACTATCAATAAATTAGCTATGTTTGAAAAATCAAGTGATGATCAAAAGGAGAGATATTATCAAAGCCAAAAGAGATGAGGGGATGCTCATGATACTAAACCAGTGAGCATTAATCTATCATATGGCTTTTTATATGTTTGAAATTGAGGAGGATTATTTATTTGAGTTATAATTTATTAAAAACCTAGAACTTGTAATCCCACAATACAAGGTTGTGAAAATACTTAAGTAGTGAGGATTTATGCTTATAGCCTATGAGAAAACAATAACCTTAGATCATAAATCTAGAGAGTTTTAGTGAAGGCCAAAGTACGTCCTAAATCTAAGGCGAAAATGGGTATATTATTTACCTCCACAAGAGAGGATAAACCACCTGACTGCTAGACTAATAACCATCTAGAGTGACAGCCAGCTAACTCCTCTTACATTTTAAAATCATATGGTCAAGTCATATGTTTTTGCAAGATTGTTATGTTATTATTTAGAAAAAAAATTAAAGTTCACCCACTCTCTAAGAGACTAGAGCATGAGTGGTATGAATAATAACTTTGTTTAATGCAAATTTTATCAAATTTTATTTGAATTTTGACTCTTCATTTTGATAAAGGCCATAGGATTTTTACATGTCTAAATGTATGATGAAATGAGATTATTGGCTAAATCAGAGAGAAAAATGTATTTTCCACCACAGTTGAGACCCTCAAAGATCAAGTCTTCCCATATTGTGCAAGGATGAAAATCCTCTCTTAGCAAGTGTGAAACAAGATGATATGCATAATATTAAGCATACAACATCCAACTAAGGGGTTGCTAAATTTTTTAATTATATTGATTTAATAACCAGGCTTTAAATGAGGTTATAAATTATTTAGAGAATTAGTTATGAGTTATAGTTGGGATAGAAAGTTTATTTTTTCATAAGAGCTTAACTAGATCCAAGCCACACATTAAATCATCATAAATAAAAAAAACTAGAAAATACATGCCATTTATATTACACAATTAAACAAAGCATCAAATAATTTATAAACCCAACGTAAAAGAATAATAGTCATGCGTCAAAATCAGCATAAAGAAGAGAAATGGGTAGCTGAGCTCTACCCTTATACAACCTGTTATATGAAAGAATAATTACAATTATATAAATAAATGTTATGGGGGTTTTCATTCTTCTCCATTTCTTCATTTGGGTTTGCTTACTCCAAAAGGATCATGGGGGCCTCCCATGACAAAGTCTTCTAGCCTCCGCTCATCCTAATCCCTCGTAACACAAATCCTAATTCCTAATACATAATTATATTAAAAATAGGAAAAGTAAATCTAATTACACCTGCAAAATAAGTGTTAGCTAAACACACCATACATCCTAAGCAGTTATATATATATAATTTGGACTTAGCACCATACACATGGGTAACCAAGTATAATTGTCCTAATTTAGATTATGCTTAGGGGTTAAACAACTTGCAAAAGAGAGTATTTATATTTATTTTAAGCACCTATTAAGCATAATATTCTGTAGAAGACGTAATTAAGCTAATCACGGCCTAACATCCAGTCTACGAAGTATACACCATAACATCTAGTCTACAACAATACATCATAAAACTAAACATACATCAAATCATGCATCACCTTAACATGAAGCTAGAAATGATGACCCAATCTATGGTGTGTGTATTAAGGCTTGTATGGTATGCCTTAGCTAGGTTTTGTTGTAATTTTCTAAGTATGAAGAGATTTAATTATGAAGGGTGGTTTCACTTTAAATGACTTAATTGATTTGTGAGTTTTTCTTAGTGTTTTCCTTTATTTCACTCGATTTTCATTTTAATAATTAAGTGTTATAAAGAGAAGAAAAGAGAGGGTCACTCTCTCTTATCCCTACCTTAAGTCTCATCTAAAGATAATTAATTAATCAATTATCTTTAGTGAATGGATTTTTTACATATTTTAAATTAATCTTAAGTTTAATTTCACTTTAAATAATCTCATTTAATAAGAAATATATCTTAAGATTAATTGAAATTAATTACTATCACATAACACATATTTGTTCATTTCTTTTCATCATATATATCATGCATATGGTTAAGTCCTAAACATAATTATACATACAATTTATATCTTAGCACACTTAAATAATGAATGTAAGCAAATATATTTGGAATTGATGTTTCATTTAGTTGAATTATTTTATCATATTAATTTAAAGCTCTATCTGAATTCTTACACAAGAGCATAAGAGAAAAACTATAAATCATATGACTAATCAATCCAACCACTTGAACAAAATATGAACGCATATCTTTTTAATAGAAAGAGGGAGTTTCATTCATTAGCTAAATACACATTCAAATGTATGAAAGTTTTAAGCACGCCATTATTTTTTGCACCAAGGGAGTGAGGTAGGAACCTCCTTTGGGCTACTTAGTCGCAGGCCCCTAAAATGTCCGTGACTAATATACCACTATTGTTAAATTCATATGGATGTATAAGCAACTATAAGAATAAAAAACCATGCAAAATTAGAGTTTGATTTAATTGATTTATTTGTGTGAATGACTTAAAGCTCTATCTAAATTCTAATATCAAAATGCATAAGAATGAAATCAAATGATGCTATTGTTCTACACCGGGGGAGTG
Organism: Cymbidium sinense; assembly: GCA_021442155.1. Classification (NCBI taxonomy): domain Eukaryota; kingdom Viridiplantae; phylum Streptophyta; class Magnoliopsida; order Asparagales; family Orchidaceae; genus Cymbidium; species Cymbidium sinense. The sequence continues at coordinate 305,323,450 of CM038215.1, forward strand.
AGGAACCTGGGGCTACTTAAATTCATGCCCCTAATGTCTACTAATATATCAATTAACATTCTTACTTATGCAAATCAACATATGAAAGTAAGAAAGAAACTTCACTTCATACACTAAGCTTATATTCACTTGCACTTCCTATGTATATATATTACTAAAGTCACAATATATATTATTATTCATTAATGAGCTTTTGAAAATATATTTATAATTTAATAGAGATAATAGCATATTTTAATTAAGCCAATATATGCAAGTTTGACATAAAAGAAATCATTTTATTTAATTAATTTTTGAAAGAAATGAATGTATGACTACAAGTGGCATACAATATTTTAACATGATTGGAAAGAAATAAAGAAACACAAGCATGTAATTTCATTCAATCCAACTAATTCCTAAGGACAATCACATTAAACAAGCTTATTTAAAATAAACCAAAGTTTCTTAAAGCTATTTTTGATTTCATGTTTGATTTGATTTGAGGAATGTGAAAGAGGTCTGCTAATCCTAATCCCATTTCCCAATATGTGAGTTAATTTGATTTAATGAAGCAATTAGGTAATTTTTATGGATTGATTAAGTTAAGCATGGATTAAATCAATTAATCAACTCTTAGCTATATCACATTAAGGTAATTAATTAAATAATTATGAGCTAATATGATGTACAAATAAATTGAAAAGTAAATAGCAATGCTCCTATGAAATGAAAGGGGTCTAATGCAATTAGCTCATAATTATTAATTAATTAAGCTTATGGAACTCACTTAATTACTTTTATGATTTTTTCATACATGTGATCTAACCATAATTTCATTAACTCTCTCTTTAGGTTATTTAACACCCAAAGAGCTACCTGAGAGTTAATTAGAGAAAACAGGTTTAATCAAGTTAATTAAGTTCATTAATTATCTAATTAAATCATACTTATCCTTAATCAATAATATAAAATGGTCTTAAGGAAAGAGAGAGAAAAAGAAGCCTAAGTCTCAATCCCTAAATCTTTAATTAGATTAAAGTTTAGATATGATTTAGGTTTTGATTAAATTAATGAGTTTTAAATTGATTTTAAGGAGAATGAAGAAGACTTAAGAAAAGGGGGGTCCCAACCATTTCCTAAGTTTCTCAATTAATGAGGCTAATGAGCTCAATGATCAATTCATTCATTGATTAATTATCATTAATTAAGCTAAGAGAATAAGGCTTAAAATAATTATCTCACCAATTAATTAGCTAATAAATTCCAAGAAAAATGGGGGAGGGAGAGGTCATCCTTTTAAATATCTCTGAAAAGTTTAAAATTAATTCAGATGATTAATTAAAGAGTAATTAGGTTAATTAATTTTTTTAATTAAATTATAATTAAGCAAAATGTACTATTTAAAGTTAATTAATAATAATTTGTTGGATTCTCCGTTGAAATACTTTTAAAACGAGCCCTCATTTATATTTTTTTTAGATTTTCTAGATTAAATTAATTAATTACCCTAGTTTTAATTAAAATGATTTTCATAGCTTTTATTGAGATAGATGATAAGTTATTATGCTGTTGAGTAAATGGGACAGCTTTATGGATTATCAATCAGATCTTCAACTAATTAATTAAGGAGAGAAAATAGAGGGGATCTAAGTGTGATTAGATCACAACCGTCCATTCCAATCACGCAGAAGGGATGGCCCATGATCCATCCTCCTATGAGCGATGAATGATGAATTTCGTCCGCCATGGATCGTTCGATCTGAGCTTACCCAAGCTTAGATCCACGTCAAACTCAACCCACACCTTCACGCGAAGAATCCATAAGAATCTAGGATGGGGTCAAATGCAAGTTTCTTTCAAAAAGGACCAACACATTTTCATACAAAGATCAATTTTAATGGCATACCTCATCGGAGCTTATGATCAGTGGTTCCAATGATTGAGGAAGCTTCATTTGGTAGAAATGAAGTCCTGTTGAGCTACATGAGCTTTAATTTGAGGCCAAGCTCCTCCCTTTGAGAGTTCTATCTTGGTCAAACTCCTATCGCTAGTGGTTTAGAAGCTTGGGAAAAGGTTTGAATGGTTTCAATGACACATGAGAATGGTGCGTGCAAGAGGAATTGAAGTTTGATGGATAAATGGAGGAGTATGGATCAGAGGAACCCTACCTTATTTTGATTTCTCACGGGAGAGAGAAATTTTGATCGAGGGAGGCTTGGGAAGGCTTGGAAATGCTTTGAGGAATTTCATTTCTCACTTGGGGGCTCAGAGAGTTTGAATAGTGACAATCCCTGTGAAAATTGAGAGAGTATAGCCCTCAATTGAGCTTGATGGACGGATGGGATCGGTCCCTAATTTTGGCCGGCTCACACGTACTGGAGGGGTCTCACCCATTCCACGCATGATTGGAATGGAGAAAGTTGTGGCAGGAGGTTCAAGGCAAGATATGGGCATGTGGCGGCTGATCTCCTCTTCTCTTTGTCCATGGGGTTCGACTTTGAGTGAAGAGAAAGAGTTGGGTTTCCTTTAGTCCATGGCTGATCTTAAGCTTGCTTAAGTTAGGCTAAGAAGGCTAGGCACACACCATTTGGCACTTGGATGGCTGTCTAAGTGATAAGAGAGTAGACTTTTTCAAATGGAGAAAGAATCCTTTGTAAGGAAGCTTTGTCCAATGTCTAATCCCTTTGGATGGGGGTCCACTTTGCTTTTGGGCAGATTTTGGGCTGACCTAAGGTCAATTTAGGTTGGGTTTGGTCAACCATAAAGGTTCCATGGGTTAATTTTGGGTGCTTTAGCTTCATATGGTCAAATGAGTTCATATGGGTTCATGTTGGGTTAGGTTGACCAATTTAGCAAATTAGGCCAAACCAAGATTTGGGTTAGGTTCAAATGATAATTTGAAGAGTTTTAGTTCAAGTGGTTTCAACCAATTTGACCAATTTGACCAAATTGGGTTATTTTAGGTGTTGGTTCAAGTTTAATTGGTTAATTGAAGATGATTGTAGGCTTTGGTTTGATTTAGATTTAATTTGGATTTTAGCTTTTTTGACCCTTTAGGTCAATTTGGGCTAGTTGATTGGTTGACCAATTAGTCAATTCTAATTGTCTTTGGTCAATAAATGATTTTAAATGAACTTGGTTTGTAATAAATTTGGTTATGATTGATTTATTTGATTTTAAATTTGTCAACAAAACTAGTCAAATGGTCAATTGGACTTGGTTTGGCTCAATTGAGGGTTTGATCATATTTAATCATTGATTATGAATAGGTTTGAATCAATGGTTTAAATCAATTTGGAGTATGATAAGTTTTGGCTAGTTTAGGTTTCATTTGGGCTAAAGGTTGACTCCAATTCAAAGTAGTTGATTTGATAGATGATGATTGATCATGATATGAGAGGGATGCTTGGTTCAATCTAATTTGGGTTAAATTAGAACTTGGCTCAAAAAAGTTTTTTAGGTCACTTTAGGTCAAGTGGACCTAAATGTGTCAATTAATTTGGTTTTTGGCTTGATTCAAGTTTAGTTAAACTCATACATGAGCCTAGGATTGAAATATAAATCTAACTGCAATAAATTTGGAGTCCAATAGATTTTGGCTCATTTGAAATTTTTAAGTCAAAAAGGCTAACTTGGATTTGACTTGGGTTGACTTGAGTTTGATTTGATAATTATAGTTTATGTTTATATTCGAATGAGTGATTGAAGGAAAGATTGATTTATGAAGAAATCCATGAGTTTTGAATTGATTTGGGTATCATTTGGCCAAGTTCAAGGAATTGGCTTAAAATGCTAAAATTAGAAATTTGAATTGATTTGGGTTTGGTTTTGGCTATTTGGATTTATGTTTCATTTATATTTAGGATATACATGAATATATAAATGATCCATGAGAAAATCACTTGAGTTAGGAGTGATTTGGAAGCATATTTGATCAAGCTTAAGGATGTAGGTCAAAAGGGCTTAAGTAGTGAATTGAATTAGTTTGATTTATTTTTTTATCATTGGAGGGTGGGTTTTATTTATATTTGTGAATATAAATGAATGAATAACTAATTTATAAAAAAACCAACTGATTTTGGGTTGGTTTGGTTTAAAAATTGATTAAGCTTGTGAGAGTGAGTCATAAGGCTTAAGAGGAAAATTTGATCTTGGTTTTGATTTAGTTTGATTTGGTTCTGGCTATTTGAGTTTATATTTCATTTACATTTGTAAATATAAATGAAGGAATAATTGATTTATAAAGAAACCAATCAAGTTTGGGATAATTTGGGTTGTTGATTTGATTAAGCTTATGAGAGTGAGTCATAAGGCTTAAAAGGGAAATTTGATCTTGGTTTTGATTTTATTTGTTTGGTTTGAAATTTGGATTTGGATAAATGATTGAAGGATTGAATCAATCTCTAAGAAAATTAATTGAATTGGGATTGATTTGAATTTGGTTAAGGCTAAGTCCATAAGATGAAATCAATGGGCTTATGAAGGGTTTTGGAATTTAGTCATTATAGAGAAATCTTGAACTTGAATTTGATCATGAGATTGATTATAAGTCTTGGAAATTTGATTTGGTATGAATTTGAGGTTTGGTTTGAGAAAGAAAGTATGGATTAGGTTTAGGCTATAGGGTAAGCAAGTGTATCCTAAGTCTTTAAGGCATAACTTGTTCCTATGGCTAACCCTTCTAAGTCTCTAGGCTTAGGTTAAGGGTTCACCTATTCACTATAAGTGTCTTAAGACTAAGGAACTCTTAGTGTCTATAAGAGTCCTAGATATATGATGAGGAAGTTGAGAACTCACTCCAAAAGAGAGGTTAACAATAGCACACAAGAGCAGTAAAACTAACCAAAAAAGAAAGATCATAGGAGCAAACTAGCCAACAAGTACCAAACTAAGGCAACCCAAGCACTCCACCCAAGCTCCAAAACCTAAAGGCACCAAGATAGAAACAATAAGAAAAACCAGCACAACAAACCAGAGACAAATCACCACCATCCACCCTGGCGAAACACCAAATGAACCCTAGCTTAGTCTCAAAATATTCTTTAGGAGCAACAAATATGTGAGCATCTAAACTTCAAAAAAAGGGTTACAATCACATAAATTCTACAAGCAAAATAATAGAGAGAAAGGATAAGCATCGAAGTCATCATAGCCAAAGGTAACCAACAATAAAAGAAACTAATCAAGGCATCCAACAACATAGCACACAAAAGTAGCAAAACTAACCACAAAGGAAAGATCGCATGAGAAAACTAGCCAACATGCACCAAACCAAGGCTACTCAAGCACCCCATCGAAGCTTCAAAACTTGAAGCCACCATAACAGAAATAATAAGAAAAATTAGCACAACCAACCATAGACAAATCATCACTATCCACCAGCAAGCAGGAACAACACCAAATAAAGAAAACCAGCAATAGGCTCAAGCTCATAAAAGCATTCTCTAGGAGCAACAAATATGTGAGCATCCAAACTTTGAAAAAAGGGTTACAATCACATAAATGCTACCAGCCAAATTATAGAGAGAAAGGATAAGCATCAAAGCCATCATAGCCAAAGGCAACCACCGATAAAATAAACCAAGGCATCCAACAACATAGCACACAAGAGCAACAAAATCAACAACAAAGGAAAGATCACAGGAGCAAACTAGCCAACATACACCAAACCAAGGTAACCCAAGCACCCCACCCAAGCTTCAAAACTTGAAGCCATCAAGACAGAAATAACAAGAAAAACTAGCATAACAAACTAGAGACAAATCACCACCATCCATCAACAAGTAGGAACAACACCAAAAAGAGAAAATAAGCTCAAGATAAACTAACCATCAAAGTAAAATCCAAGGCACAATAGGAAAGCAGCCAAAAGCACTCTAAATAAAAGTCATGAATAGATTAATATTTATCAAGTAATTAACATGATACATTCTCTGACTCAACAACTCCCTTCTTAAGTGATACTTCCCAAGTTGTATCTTCATTGAATAGCTACTGATATAAAAATATAAACAAGAACATATGTTGGTAAATCTAAACAAATATTTAGACATAATAACCAAATAGCTGACCTCCTCATTATTAGACTCCAGCTATACTCCATCATCTTTTATAGTATGTAATCATTAATATTGCAATCACAATAAACAAAAAACTATAATAACTATTAAACTTAAATATGCATGTAAGCATAAAAAAAATATAATATCAAATCTGAGATAAAGAATACTAAATGAAATAACTTAGCAAATGATCATCACGACAAAAAACCTGAAATATTATTCATAAGCCATAATATTCCTCCTTTAAAGTCTTGCATGAAATTATAAAATACTCAAAGAGACTAGTTTGCTATGTTAATTGAGATATCACCATCATCCTTGTCACTTTGATTGGAAGTGTACTTCATAACATTTCATGTAACTTCTTCAAGTTCAGAATCACTTAAATATACAACAAAGACAAGCTTTAATTATAGAAATTAGAGATACATAAATGATTTAAATGAAAATTTTATTACAAAAATATGCTTCAAACCTTTATCCCCATATAACCAATCCCTTGTGCATACCAACGCCTCCACAATGTCATATTTTAGTGCACTCCGATATTGATCAAGACTCTTTCCACTATTACTAAATGAACTTTCGGATGCAATAGTAGAAATTGGTATACATAAAATATCACGAGTCATTGCAGCAACTTCAGGAAACCTGTATTAGTTGACTCTCCAATAATACAATATGTCTAACTCCATTTTTTTTATCAATTCTTGGCTCATCTAAGTATAACTCAAGCTCAGATTTTCTTGACATATTATATTCATCATCAAAAGAATCAAAATCATTAACAAAATAAAAAGATATTATAAAATATTAACAAAATAAGCACAAAAAATATATATAATTGACTAAAACAAAGTAAGAGTACCTGCAAAAATTATTATTTTATAATCGTTGAAGTTAATGCTCTTGAATTATCATTTTGTGATGTTCTAGTGAATTATGAAGTTTGTAATGATGAACCTTGCATACTTGATTTTGAATAATTTATAAACAATGAGAATAACTTTTCTTTCACATTTACAACTTCTCTAATATAATCACCCCCATAAAGTCTTTTATAGCACCATTCAACATAATTAAATTTATACCTTGGATCAAGGATAATAGCTACTATCAGTACTACACAAAAATTAGACTAGTATTTCTCAAATTTTGAAAGCATATTTATTGTCATCCTTCTAATGTAGTCATTATCACTTGAACTTTCATGCTTTAATGCTGCATATGCTGTTGAAACACTAGGAAAATAGAGATTTGTTGTGGGATATTTTGTGCTAGAAAATACACATATAATTTCATAAAATGGTGCTAAGAAGTTGCATATGCTTATAATTTTTTCCACTCAGTATTTGATGGACAACTCATGTAGTTCGAGTTACCCAACTCTAAATGCAAAAAAACATGTCTATAATATATAACAATATCAAGCATAATAAAAGTTGAATTTCGCTTAGTAGGAGCATCTTGTCTTAATCCTTTTGTTCATCACGATAACTTTGTTTGACACATTCCAAAAAATTTTACTTTCTTGCTTGAGAACTATGGTGAATTTTTATCTTTAATCTTCATCTAAAATGAATTAAATGAAAACAAAAATAAAATCTTCTTTTGTTGGACACCATGTTGATCCACAAATGTTCTTATTGGGGTGATCGAGTACAACATTGAGGAAAGGTGTACTATCCCAAAAAATAGAAGTCCTTCAATGGACTAATCACCTAATAAGGACTCACAGAAAGATGGGTCTTGGATGTACTAGATTACACTTTTCATAGAAAGTAAAGTAGGGTTTATTTTTAAATCGGGTTCATTAAGTTCTATGGAACCCATAGTTAATTACATCAAGAAATGAGATTCATACTCTCAATTAAGGTAAATGATCGTTGTTCCAAAGATTTCAAAGATAGGCGATCAATCAATTGGTTATTTTTGGAAGATCAAATGAGATTGATCAAAAGGAGGGAGTTATTATCGAAACCAAAGGGAGATAAGTATGAGATATTCATGATGCTAGGAAGCCTAACGAGCATCCCAAACTATCCTATGGTTGAGCTTTATATTTTTAAATTTCAAGAGAATTATTTGTTTGAGTTGAATTTTTTTATTAGAAATCTAAGACTTACAACTCCATGATACAATATCATAAAAATTCCTAAGAGGTGAGGTTTTATGCTTGTAGTCTGCAAAGGAAAATAACAACCTCAGAACCGAAATCTAGGGAGCTTTGGTGAGGGCCAAAGCACGACCTAAATTTAAGATGAAAATAGGCATATGGCTTACTTACATAAGAGAGGATAAATCACCCGACTATTGGACTTATAACTGTCTAGGGGTGGCCGCTAACTAACTCCTCCTCCTACAATTTTAAATACATGTAGGCAAGTCATATGTATTTGCAAGATAGTTAGGTTGTTGTTTATTTAGAAAGAGGTAGTCCTTAAACACTCCACAGAGGCTAGATCATGTAGGGCATGAAAAAATGACTTAATCTAATGCAAATTTTGTTATATTTTATTTTAATTTTTGGACAATTAATTTGACATAGGCTATGAGATTCATATGCTTAATGCATGAGAAATTGCTTATGTGCCAAAATCAATGAGGAGGTGTGTTTCCACCATAGCTCTCAAAGGTCAAGCCAACTTTCCTAGCAAAGGTGGAAACCCACCATAAGTAAGAGTGAAGCAAGATATTTTTTATGCATTATGTGAAACATACAACATCCAACTAAGGGTGGCTAAATCTTTTATCTTGATTTATAACCTAGGATTTAGGTGAGGTTATGAGTTGTTATTTTTTTTTTTATTTTTGAGTTGATTAATTAGATTGAAAATTTATTTTTCCCTAAGTGTCTACTCGCATCTAGGCCATTCATCAAAGAAGGGAATAAATTAAGAAAAATATGCCATCCTAATGCACAAGATAGATAAATATCAAATAATTTATAAAGCTAGAGTAAAAGAATAAAAGGCCTTTGTGGTCGGGCTCCACCGCATAAACCCAAAAAGAAATGTGGGTAGCCCAGCTCTACCCTTATACAACCTAGATTATAAATGAATTAATTATAATAAAAAATGAATTCATGTTATGGGGGTCTTCATTCTTCATTTATTCATTTCTTCATTTCTTCTTTCTTCTTTCTTTCCTTCTTTTGGTTGGTTGAGATATAGTTGCTCCAAGGCTTCACATGGTGCATAAAACTTAGTCCTATGACCAATGTTTACCTTAATCTTCCCCATAACATTAATTCTAAATCTTAATTACAAAATTACATGAAAAAGGAGAAAAGTAAATCTAATTAAAAAAGATAAAACACACCAAGCATGTATATGAATAAATTAGACTTAGCACCATACACTTGGGTAACCAAGTTCACATGACCTATTTTGGATTATGCTTGGGGTATAAACAGCACATCAACATAAACATTTATATTGAGCTCCTTAAAAAATCATGTATAAGATAATGATTAGGCTAAGATGGATTACATCATCCATCTACACATCTATACTAAAATATTACATCACAAAATAAAATCAGGCATCAAACCATGCACCACCCTAACATAGAGCTAGAAATTATGACTTAGCCTAATGAGTGTGCCTTTTAAGGCTTGTGTGGCATGTCTTAGCTAGGCTCTAGGATTGAAGTTTTCTAATTATGAGAGATTCAATTTAGATGGGTGGTTTCAATTTAAGTAATTTAGTTAATTTGCCAATTTTATTTAATGATTTGATTTTATTTAAATGAATCTATATTTAATTGCTAAAGGTTGTGAAGAGAAGAAAAGAGAAGAGAACTTCTCTTTCCTCCTTATCTTAAGTAATTTCTAAGGTAGATTCATTAGTGATTTTTCTTTAGTGAATATTATATTATGTGTTTTAATTATTCCTAAGTTTATATTTACTCTAAATAAATCTATTCAATAAGAAATGCATCTTAGGATTAATTAAGGTGAATTGCTATCACAAAACAGATAACCATTTATTTCTTTCCAACATGTGTATCATGCATATAAATAAATCCTAAGCATATCTATACATGCAAAGCAAGTATTTAGCACACCTTAATGATGAATGCCAAGAGATATTGTTTAAGGAAATTTGGATGTTTCATGATTGTGGTGTTTATTTTTGGGATGTGGGACACCACACAGATCTTAGGGTATACTTAATGAAGTGATCATGTATGATATTAAGGAATGATATACTATCTCAAATGATAGAAATCACCACCTTATAATGTACCTAATCACCTAATAAGGACTCCTAAGGCATGATGGGTCTTCAAATATACTAGAGATCTTTCCCCTACTTTACATGGAAATGTAAAGTAGGGTTTATTTTAAGCTGGGTTTGTTAAGTTCTCTATAGGGGGAAGCCCCCATAGTTAATTACATCATAAGGAATAAGAAATTTCTTAAGAATACTCTCGATTAAAGTAGACAATTAAGGTCTTCAAAGATTTCAAGGTTAAGACTATTAAAGGATTGGCAATTTTAGAAAATTAAATGAGATAAATCAAGGAGAAGACTTATTTTTGGAATCCAAAGAGAGAAAGTAGGAAATACTCATGATACTAAGAAACTTAGTGAGCATTTCAATCTATCATATAATTTGGCTTTATATTTTTGAAATTGAAGAGAATTAATTATTTGAGTTGACATTTTATTAGATTGTTAGGGCTTATAATTCCATAATATAAGATTGTGGAAATGCCTAAGAGGTGAGGATTTATGCTTGTAGCCTGAAGAAAATAGGTACCTCAGATTCCTAAACTAAGGAGCCTTGGTGAGGGCCAAAGCATGGCCTAAATCTAAGGCAAAAATAGGTATATGGTTTACCTCCGAGAAAATAAATCACTTTCATTGAGATTGAATGGCGAAACTCTCCTAGCTTTAAATCCATATAGGCAAGTCTTATTCTTTTGCAAGATGGCTAGATTGTTATTTATTTATAAAGGAAACTAAGTCCTTTATCTCAAGAGAAGATGAGTGGTATGAAATGACTTAATTTAATGCAAATTTTATCAAATTTATTTGAGTCTTTTGACTATTTATTTTGACACAGCTATGAGATTTGTATGCTAAATGCATGAGAATTTGATTATGGGTCAAATCAAGAGAAAAGTGTTCTTCCATCAAAGGCTCTCACGGGTTAAGCATTGATTCTCTATGATGGAAGCCCCTCTTATGATAGTGGAATAATATAACATGCATGATATTATACATTCATTCATCTAGCTAAGGGGTTGCTAAAAATTTTGTTATCTTGATTTAATTCCTAGGCTTTTATATGAGCTATTTTTAAATTTTAGTTATGAGTTATTAATTGGGGTAGAAAAATTAATTTTTATCCTAACCTGCATCCGACCACATATTTAAGCGTCAATCATAAAGAAACTATGAAAAGTATGTTGTTCTAATGCACAATCTAAACACAACATCAAATAATTTTTAGACTACCATAAAAGAATAAAAGGCCAGTCTTGGTGGGTTTCCATACACCTCGAAGAGAAAAAAAATATAATTGAGCTCCCTTTACCGGATTACAAAAAAATAATACATGCTATGGGGGTCTTCTTTTCTTCATTTCTTTCTTCTCTTTTTTTGATTTGATTTGTTCCAAAGGCATCATAGGGCAACCCAGGGACTAAGACTTCTGGCGACTGCTTATCTTAATCCCCCATAATACTAATCGTAATTCCTAATGCAAAATTATATCAAAAATAAGAAAAGTAAATCTAGCTACACTTGTAAAATAAATGTTAGCTAAACACACCATACAACCCAAGCAGTTATATGAATAATATGGACTTTGGACTCCACATGGGTAAAACACTCCTAACATGGGTTGCTTTTACACATAAACACCCCACATAAAAAAATATGATTAGGCTAATGCTAACATCCAGTCTACGAAACATACACCCTAACATCCAATCTAAAATATTACATCACAAAACAAAATACAACATCATACATACAACGCCCTAACTTAGCATTAGAAGCGGTGACTTAGTATTCTAATGTGTGTACTTAAAACTTGTGTGGCAAGACTTTATTAGGCTTCTTTAGTTTAAGTTTCAATTTAGAGTTTGAATTTGTTTAAATTTTACCTTTGGGTGATTTTAATTTAAATGATTTAATGATTTATTTTTCATTTCTATTTCACTTTTATTTGGTTAAAATGATGTTTAGGTTTTCAATAATGAAGAGTAGAATAAATTCCATTTGTAGATGAAACTCATCCTATTCTACATCCTAATTCCTAAAGAATCTAACTAAGTTCCTCAAGTATCTTAATTAGCCCATTTGAATTTGTGTAATTTATTTGATTTGATTTAGAGCTCAGAATTTGAGTTTGTTTAAGTATTTGATTGATTAATTTTGATTTAGATATTTTGGTTTAATTATATCTTGATAATTCAATATCCTTGAATTCTAATGAAGTTTAAGTTTGTTTAAATTCATGTTCTTTTGATTGATTAATTTTAGATTAGATGTTTTGGTTTAATTAAATCTTGATAATTCAATATCCTTGATCTTTGATGAAGTTTGAGTTTGTTTAGGTTCATGTTCTTTTAATTGATTAATTTTAGATTAGATATTTTTTGGTTTAATTAAATCTTGATAATTCAATATCCTTTTGAATTAATATTTAATTGTATTCTTTGATTATGATTATGCGACTTAATTTTATGCTTATTTGATTGTGGTTCATTTATTTGTAGTTTGATCGAATTAGATTAATTGAAATTTTATTTTGATTTTAATTGAGTTTGATTCTTTATAATTAGGATTGTATTTTTAATCACATCCATTTGTCATGTTCATCAAAGTTTGGTTTGTATTTTGATTTCATACATTGGATAGTTGATTAATTTATCTTATTTAAGTAGGTTGAATGAGATTTGATTTGATTACATATTAAATTGATGAGAGTCTTTCTTAATTTAATCTAATTTGATTTAATTTGATTTGATTAGCTTTATTGGTCTATTGGTTTGCTTAGGTTCAATGTGATTATGTGATTAGTTCAATTAAGAAGTGCATTTATGTTAATTATAAAGGTTTGTTTAATTTTCAATTTGATTTCATATTTATTTAGACTAATGATGTAATTAATGACTTGATAATTTAGGCTAGGTTGGGTCAAGTTGACCAATTTGGCTCGATTGATCAAATTGGGTTTAATTATGGCTTTGGTCAAGTTCAATAATCAATTTGGAATGAACTTGAGCCATTGGTTACAATCAATTTGTTGATCATGATTTGACCCATTTTAATCCTTTAGGCCAATTTAGGTCAATTTGGATCAAATGGCCAATTCTGGTTTGGACAATTGATTACTGATCATCCGGATGATCAACAATCATAGTGGAAAGTTTTGGTGAGCTTGGTTCAATCCAATTTGGGTTGGATTGGAAGTTGGCTCAAATAGGTCCTTTAGGTCACTTTGGGTCAAGTGAATCTAAATGGGTTAACTGGTTTAGTTTTGGTTTGATTCGAGTTTAGTTGAACTTATATATGAGCCATAGATTGAAATATAAATTTAACGACAATTAATTTAGAGTCTAAGGAATTTTGGTTGATTTGAAATTTTCAAGTCAAAAGAGTTGACTTGGGTTGGTTTCTATTTGATTTGATGATTATAAGTTTATTTATACTTGGATAAATGATCAAATGAATGGTTGATTCAAGAGAGAATCCATTAATTTTGACTTGATTTGGATATAATTTGGTTAAGTCCAAAGGTGGCTTAAGCTTAGATGATTTTGGATTTGATTTTTTGATATGGTTTTGATCATTTGAATTTGGATTTCATTTATATTTGTGAATATAAATGAAGGAATAATGATTTATAAAACTCTCAATTGAGTTTGATTTGATCTAGAGTTTTGGATAAATTATGAATGGTTCATATGACTTAGAAGGATTTTAGGATTTGAATTTGATTTTGGGTTTTATTATTTATTGAAATTTAATTTGAAATTAAATTAGATTTGGTTTGAGAATTGAATCTGATTTGATTTGATAAAGTGTATTTAGATTGGGTTTACTATTAATTTCCTTACAAATAACCTAATCTTATGATTAACAAGTCATTAGTATTCTAATCATGGATGTGTCTTATGGCTAAAAAAATCTTAGTATCTAGAAAATTCCTAAGTCTAAGAGGGTGGGGTTGAGAGCTCACTCTAAAAGTGAGGTCAACAATGATGCATGATTTTGTTTAAGTAGAAGAGAACGACTCTTTTATCTATTAATCAAATGCACATTTTCATGTATGAAAGGCATAAGTGAGTACGGCGCTAATATTTTCTGTACCAGGAGTGTAAGGTACAAAACCTACTTAGGGCTACTTAAATCCTCGCAACCCTGGGATATCTAAACTAATATACCATTTTTCTTAAATATATGTACATGTGCAAAAGCAAATTAATGGATAAAGAATCATGCAAAAGATTTTTGTAATTTGGTTTGGTTTATATATATGCAATATGAAGATCCTTATTAATTCTTGGCATGGGAGTGCATAGGAATGAACTTAAGCAAGTGTTATGTTCTTTTCAAATAAACTATATACTTTGCAAATCCTATACAAACCCAAGTTAAGAAAAGAGAAGAAACTACATAAAACACATTTCTATATTATAATAACATGCAGGCTTATAAATATTTATAAGTAGCATACTTTCATTTTAAGATCATTAATTTATAGATTTTGAAAATAATTTTTGATTTAGTAGTGATAATAATCATTCATATTCTTACTTTAGCCAAAACATGCAAATTGACATAAAAGAAAATATTTCATTCTAATTTGATTTTTCAAAAGGTATGAATGCATAAGTTCACATGGCAAATAATATTTAGCATGCTTGGAAAGAAATAAAGTGATGTAAGCATGTAACTTCATTCACCCTAATTAATTTCTAAAGATAATCTTATGAAATAAGATCATTTAAAGAGAATCAATATTTCTTAAAGAGATTTTTATTTTTATTTTGAGTTTGATTTAAGAAATATGAAAATGGTGTTTGTTGGTCCTAACCCATTTCTCTCATGTGTATTATTTTAGTTTAATTTTTAGAATCATTAAATTGACTTTATGTTCTATTTAGGTTAAGGTGTAAATTAAATCTATTAATTACCCTTACACCTCCTTAACATAATTATTCAAACAATTTGTGAGCCAACATATGATATGCAACCACATAGAATTTAAATCAACAATGCTCCTAAAAAAGAAAGGGGTCTAATGCAATTAAATCACAATTAATGATTAATTAAGCTAAAAGGTTTAATTAAGTACTTTCATAACCTTCTCACACATGTAAGTTGAAAATGATTTCCTTAAATTTACCTTAAGCTCTTGAACACCTAAGGATCTACATAGAAAATGATTGATTAAGTTTAGATTGATTTTAAAATGTTGATTAAGCTAATTAAGAAGATTATTAGTGGATTAATCCTTATTAGGTTTGAATTAAGGAAGAAAGGGGGTTTATGGAATAACTTAGGGAAAATACCCCAAACCCATTCCATAAACCTTCTTTTCACTTAAATAATATGTAATTATCTTAATCAAGTGATTAAACTATTATTCACATACTTAATTATCCTTAATTATATTAAGAGAGTGATTAGAGATTCATTAATTTATTTCCCTAATTAACTCATTAAAAAATTACAATAAAATTAGGGGAGGTAGAAGTCATCCCCCTAAATATGTCTCAGAAGTTTGGAATTAAATAATAAAATGATTATGGAGTAATTAAGGTTATTAAATTTTCAATTAAATATTAATTAAGGAAAATCCACTATTCAAAATTAATTAGAAATAATTTTATTGGATTTTCATCTGAATTAACTTTAAAATGAACCCTCATTTATTTTTTTAAATTTTTCTACATTTAATTATGTATTTTTGAAGTTTTAGTGATTAGAGGATAATTAAATACCCTAATTATATAATCTCAATCCACGTTGATTTCTTGATGCGGGCTTTTCCGCGTGGCGATGAGATTGGTTATTTAAGTTATCACATCCTATGTCGCATCAGTCGACGACACTACACATTTTCTCCTTGGACCGTCTAATCAAAGATCGGATGGTCAGGATTAAACCCGTAGTTTCAAAGGATTAAATAATTGGATCTAAAGCATTTAATCAGGACCATCCATCCAAAACACGCGGGATGGACGGTCCATGATTCATCCCAGCCTTCGCCTGTGGGATACGGAGGCCATCCGTCCTCCATGGCTTGATCTGAGCTCACTTAAGCTCGGATTGGGGTATGATTCAACCCACACCATCTAGGAGCAATAAGAAACACATCCAATGGTGGAATTCAATTGAGATTACACTTCCCTTCATAAAGGACCAAGGATTTTCTATGTTAAGCTCGATTTTATTTTATACCTCACCGAAGGCTATCACCAGCACTCTCAACCGTTGATGTAGCTTTGTCTAGTGGAGACGAATGCCTATTGAAAGTTTGAGGGTTTGAGATGAAGTGGATCTTCCAATTGGCCAAGATCCCCTTCAATGGCTTGCAACTTTGGTTGAACTCCTCCTTCCCGTGGCTTAGATGCTTAGGAAATGATTTGGGTGAGCTCGATTAGGTCCCCTGATGGTTCTTGCAAGAGGAATTGGCCTTTGGTGGAATGATGAGTGAGTTGAAATTTCTTCCCACCTTCTCTATTTTCGGCTTAAGGAAACCGAGAAGGAGAAGTTTGAATGAGTTTTAGAAACCTTGGAGAAGCTTGCTCTTTGGGTTTTAGAGTTCAGCAAGTGATGTCCAATGAATTGAATTGAGGGGGAGTATATCTCCCCCTACTTTGATCAGACGGCCATGAGCTTACATGCCATTTTGATCAAGTTGATCTTATGAAATGGGTTGTTTAGGTTGTTAGGAGTCTCATGTGGTTCAGTTTTGCCAGAGGAGAGGTGGTGTGGAGTTGCACATGTGTTAAATAAAGATGTGAGGGATTCTATGTGGAGAATTTTTATTGGGTAGGTTAGTTTTGGCTTTGAGTTGGGTTTGGCTGACCCAAACCCATTGGGTCATGTGCACCACATCCCTTGGTGTCCAAATGGACTACTAAGAGGATGTCAAGTGGTCTTGAGTTGGAATATGATCAAATTCCAAGTGAATTTGATCATAGCTTACCTCATGATCTAGGGGTAAAATGGTCATTTGGTTTTAATTTTAATTTGTGTAGATTTAGTATGATTGAAAAATGGGTTGTGTCAATTTTTAATGAATTTGGAGTTGATTTGATATCATTTGGCTCATATTGACCCATTTAGGTCAAAATGGGTCAACTTGGGTCAAGTTGATTAATTGGTCAAATTGAGTCAAACCAAGGGTTGGGTCAAGTTCATATGTCCATTTGGAGTGATTTGGTATCATTGGTTTGGTTCAATTGATTTATATTTAGTTTTGGTTCATTTGATTTCATTTAGGTCAAATGGGTTAGGTTGACCAATTTGACCCATTTGACCTAATTGGGTTATGTCATGGGTTGGTTTAGGCTTGGTTGAACATTTAAAGTATTTTGCAAGCTTTGGTTTTCACTCAATTTTGGTTTGGTTTGGTTTCAAGTCAATTTGACCTTTTAGGTCAAGTTAGATTCATGGTCAATTGAGTTAGGTTGAGTCTAGTTGGCCAATTGAGGCTTTGGTCAAGTTCAACAAGTGATTTAGAATGAATTTGACCCATTGGTTGCAATCAATTTAGCTTAAATCAAGATTTGACTCATTTTGACTTTTAAGTCAACTTGGGTCAACTTGGGACAAGTAGCCAATTGGGCTAAGTTTGGCTCAATTGATAGCTTGATAGTGTTCAATCATTGATATTGGATTGGTTCAGATCAATAGTTTTAATCAATTTGGTCTATGACGGATTTTGGCTAGTTTAGATTTCATTTGGGTTAAGTGTTGACTTGGTCAAAGGCTAAGTTTTGACTTGGTTTGACCCAATTTGAGTGATTGATCATCTTATGATGATTGTTACTCATAATGTGAGGCTTTGATGGACTTAATTTAATCCAATTTGGGTATGATTAAAATTTAGCTCAAAATGATGGTTTAGGTCACTTTGGGTCAAATGAGCCTAAATGGATCAATTAACTTGATCAAGGGTTGATTCAAGTTTGGTTGAACTCACATATGGACTTATGATTGAAATTTAAATCCATTTGCAAGTGATTTGGAGTCAAATAAGTTTTAATTCATTTGATAATTTCAAGTTCAGAGGTTGAACATGAGTTTGATTTGGGTTTGAATTTTGAATTTAGTTTTGGTTTGATGATTGAAGTTTATGTTTATATTTGGATTCATGATTGAAGGATTGATTGAATCATGAAGAAAATCCAAAGTTTTGGATTGATTTGAGTTTGATTTGGCTAATTTCAAAATTTTGACTTGAAAGGGTATAGGTTGGTTTTAGGTTAGATTTGGGTTTGAGTTTTGAATTTGGTTTTGATTATTTGAATTTATATTTCATTTATATTTATGAATATAAATGAAAATATAAATAGTTATGAAAAAATCTTTTTGAAGTGATTTGAATTTGATTTGAGCTAAGTACATAAGATGAAATCAAAGGGGCTTAGGAAAGATTTTGGATTTGGAATTCAATCATGGGTTTCAATCATTTGAAATTGATTCATGATTTGAAAAAATCTATTGGGTTAGAATTGGTTTAAGATTTGATCGAATTGATTTTAGCTAAGTCCATAGGATGAAACCAAAATGGCTTAGAAAGGTTTTGAATTTGAATTTGATTTGAAGTTGATTTGAATTTGAAGTTGATTTGAGTTTTAAGTTGATTTGAATTTGAAGTTGGTTTAGATTTGAAGTTGGACTTGAAAGAAGGAAGTAAGGATTTGGCTCAAGGTATAGGGTAGGCAAATTTTCCTAACACCCCTAAAGCATAACATGTTCCTATGTCTAACTCTTTTAAGTTTCTAGGGTTAGGTTAAGTGTTCACTTAATCACTAGAAGTATTTTAAGACTAAGGAACTCTTAATGTTTAAGATGAAGAAGTTGAAAGCTCACTCCCAAAGTGAGGTCAACAAGAACCTTTCACATATTAAATACTTTCACAAACTTTTGAGATTGAGCTATCAATGTCTTTTAATCCTTATTGAAAAATCAAATTTATGATATGTGCACAACATCATATGTGAAAGAATTGCTCATTGCAAAGAAGGCCGCTTCTCAAATTTAAATGATTTCTTATGAATTCAAAGGATACGTTATTAGCTGAAGCATTATCTAAAGTAATGTTAAAAATTCTTTTCTCAATCTCCCAATTATATAAAAAAGTTTGAGTTACTTCAAATAATGCAAGATCGTCATGTGGATGTGGCATAAAGCTGAAATTAAAAAAAAAAATTTGCAACCTCCATGTATTATCAATGAAATGTGATGTTAAATAAATAAATTCATCAGTATTAATGGAAGTCCATAAATTTGGCATCAAGCAAACTCGACTAGTGATAGTCTTTAGCATTGTTTGGATTTGCCCCTTCTCTTTCTTGAACATCTTTTTTCAATCATTTCTAATAGTATTTCTTGACATAAGTTACAAGTCTCGATGCAAATAATATAAATATTGTCTAAAACCAGGCCATTCAATACATTGAAAAGGTAAATCGTGCATAATAATGCAGGCGATGAGCAAGTCAAGAAATCTTGTTGGTTGAACTTAGCATTACACATGAAAATAGATGAAGAAGAATTATTTTGCAAAAGAAGTTGGCCTATATCATGTGTATCCCTTTTTTACAAGTTTGTAAGTGTCATTTCAAATTGTTAGTGCCAAATTTGCTATCACATATGTAGTTTGCACTGCACTTTTTACATTTGCATATTTATTTCCCATCATTTCCAATATGTAATAAATTAAATTATCCCCATACAAATGATGACAATCTTCCCTTCTTTCTAGCATGCCTATTGCTTCTCTTCATTGATTTTTGAATTTCATTCTCACCAATATCCCCATGAAAAAAATCTTCATTTTCTTGAGCATTGCTACTAGTATTGAAATCCTCCATCTAAATTAAAAAATTGATAACGACTAATTTACAAATAATACATGTATTAAACCCTAGTCAACCATTTACAAATAATACATGTGCTAATAAAAATAATGTGCAGATAAAGTAAATAATACTCAAATAATAATAAACATAGTAAACTTCAACACAAGTCTTAGCTCTTGCTAAGTTCTCTTCAAGGATATGAAATTAAATCGACATTGATTCTAACACATTAATCGAGGTTCATCATAATATTATCAATTCTCCACAGAGAATCCCCCACAATAAATTGATAAGTTAAACATGTCCATTCATATGCGCAAATAAAGAAACGATCACCAATCACGAACGAGACATAAGTACTCGGAGATTCAAACAATAAATGTATAAGTTAAATAACACATCCATTCATATGCACAAACAAAGAAACGATCACCAATCACAAACGAGACATAAATACCCAGAGATTCAAGTTAAGAAATAATAAACGAATAGGTTAAACAGCATGGCCATTCATACAAAGAAACGCTCACCAATCATGAACGACAGAGAATGATTGATTTACATCTATCATGGCTCTTCGAAGGTTGATTATTGTCTGAAGATGAGAGATTACCTCGGGGAATAGATGATGCTCTCCGAAGGTGGAGATGTAAAGAGAAGCAAAATGAGAGAAAGAAGAAGGGCGACAGAGAGTTGAGATGGCAATGTCGACTAAGAGGGATTTGGCCTTCGCACTTTGTAGTATTTGCCTTCTCGATCGGGAGTCGAGAGACGCCGAGACGGAGTGCCGAGACTCGAGATGGGGCTAGCGAGGACCAACAATGAGAAATTAGGGTTTTTCAGCCATTTCTTTCCGCGTTATGCCATTATGATGAATTTGAGCCGCCCATATGATCAAATGGCTTGCATAGACTCCACAATTTGCTAATTCCAATTTCCTGATTCGCTTTCGGCAGTCGGCTTTTGTGATTGGTCACTTTTGGGTATTTCGGATCAACACGAACCTGGCTCAAAAATTTATACGTCAACTATTGAGACACGAACACAACCCGAAATTTATTTTAGTTGATCCTAACCTGCTTTTTTCGAGTCGAATTCGAGTCAAGTTGTCGTGTCGAGTCATTTTTTGACATCCCTACTTACGATTTCTCAGTTATGTTGTCAGTAATACATTTAAATGCTCGAGAAATAAGATATGATAAAGAGAATAAATATAGATCATCTGATGAAGTATTTGAGAATTTCATCTATAATGATCAAAATCTTACTCTAAAAAACTATACTAGACTATAATCTTTTTCAGATCAAAGAAAAATCTAAGATGAGAGAGCATGAAAATTTAAAGACATTCAAAGCTATGTGTCATCTATAATCATCATCTCTGATCTAAGATGAGCATTATATAAATTTTGATTAATTAATCATGTGCTTAATTCATCCCAAGATACATTTAATGGTTAATAAGTCATCTTCATTAAATTTAAGTGAGAGCATCATGATATAATTTTTTTTAAGCAAATTTCACTCATATAAGGGTAAAACTAAGGAAAAAAAATACGATTTACTAAAAATTTTAGGAACAAACTTTATTGTATAGATGTCTGATAAAAAGATGAAGAAACAATGAGTAGGGATTTGTATTCTTCTTCTGGATTAAAAAAAAAAAATCAATGGCAGCATTAACTTTAGTCTCATAAATTTAAATAATTTGCTTTAATGTTAGTTGAACAACAAGTGAATCGTACTTATGATTATTTTATAGACTTTCCAGAAGCTTTGTTATAAACTTTGATTTATGCTGCTGAATGAAGTATTTTCTTAGTATTATCATCTTTTATGGCTTATGTTCAAAGAGAAGAGAAGAGAAGAGAATGATTAGGGATTTGTTGCATAATTTAATTGATGTCAGATTTTCTTTATTGTTAGGGTATTGGAGAGCATTGGGTTTAGTGTGATAAGTAAATAAATGATAGATGACCCACCGTCTCTTAGCTCGGTTGTGGCGGCTGATCGAACCCTCGAGGCAGGTGTTGATTCCTTTCAGGCGGAGGTGCCTCTTCGGGGGATATCAAGGGGACCCGTTACGCGTGGGTGATGAATGTGACGCTGTAGGCCTTAAGGGATTAGTCACAACGACATCCCCACCCACAAGATGGGTGGGGTGTTAGGTGGATACCCTTCAAAAAAATAAATAAATAAATAAATAAATGATAGATGCATTAAAGTAGTAGCATTAGCTATCTAATCATTAGTCAAAATATGTGGCATAAAATTAAATTTAATTGTTAGTCTATTATGGCTCATTTTACTCATTATGATCCAAATTTATTAACTAAAAAGTTTATTATGTTAATATTAAATTAAACATACATAAAAGATAGAAATTTATTATAAGAGATAAGAATATCTTTATAAGTAAAATTACAATTAAATGGTACTTTTATGTGACTCATAGGAGTGATATGATCACTATTATAATAAAAATATTATAAAAATTATTTTTTTTAATAAATATATTTTAAAATATGATAAGATCTAATTTCTGTAATTGGATCCGTCTGATGAGGATTGAGTCTATAATTACGTTACATTTGGAATTGATCCGTTTGAGTTGCCTTCCCGGTTTGGAATTACGTCGCTTGGTTTAGGCATAGTGCAGTGAGTTGACTCAGTTCTGTGTGCTTGGAACCCGTCTGAGTTGAGTTGCTAACCGAGTCTGATCGGATGAGATCTGGACTGTTGGATGGCTTCTTTTAACTACAGCCGTTGGATCTGAGTCCTCGGATCGTGTCTCTCTTTGCCTCAATCGTGAACCATCAGATTTTTCTTATTTGATTCTAACCTTTGGATGTGTTTCTTGATCAGACGCTAGAGATGCTTTAATGGTGTGAGTGGATTACAGCTGTCGTTCGGCGCGTATGATGAGGGAGCTGATGGACGTTGGCCGTCTGATCTTGATCAATCGCGATGATGGATCCGATGCCGACCGTTTGATGAAGCTTGCGGGAGAAGCTAAGCTATTCGAAGGGGAATGTCGTTTCTGAACCGACCGTCAGTCTTCATTCGAAAGTGAGACGCGGAGAGGGAGAGCTCTGGGAAAAGGGGGCGATGCTGAGGAAGATTCCGGCACTTCTCCTTTCTGATGGAGGTTTCCGGCGACTTCCACCGTGGGAATGGTTCTGGAGAGGAAGAGGAAGCTTCGAGGCGAAGAAGAAGAAGAAGCTAGACAGAGAGGAAGGAGTTTCTTGAATAAAATTTTCATCCCTTGTTTGATTTTCTCATCTCTATTTATAGTTTTTGGCTTGTTCTTCTAGAATGTTCATTAGCTATGTCTCTGGTACTTATTTCTGTTAATTTCTGTTATAGATCTTGCCTCTGTCGTGTAATCAGTTATGTTTCTTGATCTCCTGCTATCATTCCTCCTTTCTTACATTCTTTTCGGCGTTATTTTTTGTTATTGGTTGGATAAGTTGTTTCCTTTATTTATGTTGAGCAATTTCTCTGCGTATCTTGTTCTTGAAAAGTTGTAATTTGTTTTTGTAGTTTCTCTTGTCGGTCTTTGGGAGCTTTTTTTTATTGTTAAATGCATTATTTCTTTATTACTCTCGTTCTAATTTGTAATTTTATTCTTTGTTTTCTATTTTCTCCAAACTTGTGAAATCTTCTAGCCATTTTGGCCTTCTTCTGGTTCTTTTGTCTCTGTTGTTGGCTTGGGGATATGTGTTCATATCATTACTCCCCTCCTCCACCCTGACCTTGTCCTCAGGTCAAAATCGAGAAAATTTTCACGCATTTCCTTCTCTCAAGATATATCACTTTTACTTTCCCTTCCTGGATTAGTGCTTCTTTGATCTGTTGATCTCCCCTTAGTATAGTTCTGTGGTCCAGGACTTTGATAGGTCTAATAAGCATTTGTCCATCTCTGAATTGGGTTGATAAATTCTTTGGATGGATAGTAGAGTCTTGTCGTATGGTTTTAATCTCGGATATGTGAAATACATTATGTATTTTTCTTTGTTGCGTAATTCAATTTTATAAGCCACCATTCTTATTTTACGTAAGACTTTAAAGGTCCATAATACCTTCTTTGTAATTTGGTATATTGCTTTTCTCACGAAATCTCGTAGGGTTGTATCTTAACTAATACCAAGTCATTGACTTCTAATTGAAGCTCTCTTACGTGTTTATCGAATTTGTTTCATCTGTTTTGAGCTTGTTGTAGATTGGTTTTCAATTAAATCTGGTCTCTCTGTTGTAACATGCTTTCCATACGTGTTTCTTTGTTGGAAGTTCATTGTGAGGTACTACCTTAGGGGGAAGTCTGCCATATATAATCTGAAAAGGGGTCATCTTTGTTGATGTGTTGATGGAAGTATTATATGAGAATTCTGCCCAGGGTAGGAATTTTAACCATCCTTTAGGTTTTTCCAATACAAAACTTCTCAAGTATTGTTCTAGGATCCTTGGTTACCTGTTTGTCCATCTGCGGGGTGGTAAAGCCTGTGTTTTAAAGTAGTCCCACTTGATCTGAATAATTCTTGCCAAAATTGCTCATAAACACCGGGTCTCACTGATCATTCCCATACCATGGAGTTTAATAATGTATGTGATAAAATCTGAGCTATATAGACAGCAGAAAAATTATTTGGTAGAGCTGAAAAATGAGCATATTTGGTCCACTACAAGTATGGTGGTTTTATTATGAGATCTGGGTAAACCTGTAATGAAGTCCATGGATACCTCTTCCCATATGGCTTGTGATATGGGCAGTGATTGTAGTAATCCTGCTGGCCTTTGAGTATCATACTTAACTTGTTGACAGATAGGACAGGTGGATACAAAATATTTTATATCTTTTTTCATTTATTTCCAGTAGAATTGTTGGGTAATTCTGTTTAAAGTCTTTTGGATACCTCCATGCCCTCCCACTGGTGTAGAATGTAATTCTCGATAATAGTATTTTGATTCGAATCTTTGGCTATTACAATCGTCTTCAGAAGATAAAGAATCCATTACCATTTTATGCTTGGGAAAATTCCTTGGATTATTTGCTATCTATTGTCAGACTGCTGGAGTTCATCGGTGCTTGTTTCTTCTTTAATTTGTTGAACCAAATCGTAAAGTGTTGAGTATAAGCATATAAATGTACGATTGGAAACTTACGCTTTGCCTTATTGACTTGACAGATTGGGCTCTTTCGGATAGGCATCTGCTTGTTTGATGTCCCCGGTTTATACTCAATAGTATAGTCAATCCCAAGAGCTTAATTAGAAATCTTCCGTAAGTTTGAATGGTTTGTTGCATTAATTCTCTAATGCTCTTTTGATCTGCTCGATTGTAAAACTTGTTTCCAATAAGTATTGTTCCATCCATTTTTCGCTTATAGCATAAAGTTCTCCGCATATGTTGATGTTTTCATTGTGGGAGATAACTTTTTTTAAATAAGCAAGAGGGTGATTGTTTTGAGCTAATACTTTTATCATTGTCCTCAAGCATCTGCTTTCTAAAATAAAAGGTATAGTAAAGTTTGGAAAGGCTAACACTGGCAATGAGATCATTTTTCTTTCAGTTGTTTGAATGCTATGGATTCTTCTGTCCATTGGAATTGTTGTTTAGCAAGCATTGATGTTAAGGGAGATGCCATTGCTGCATAATTTTTTACAAACTTTCTATAGTATCCTGTTAAGCCCAAGAATCCTCTTAACTGTTTTACTGTTTTTGGCCTAGGCCATGCTTGTACTGCTTTGATTTTGAGGGTCCACTTCTATCCCTCAGTGATAGTATGTGACCCAAGTACTCTATTCTATCTTGGATGAAATAGCATTTGGAAGGTTTGACATATAGTGTATGTTGTTTTAGTTGTTCTAAAATAGCTTGTAGATGACCTTGGTGTAGTTCCAATGTTTGATCAGATATTAATATGTCATAAAAAAAAACTAAGGCAAACTTCCTTAAAAATGGTTTAAGTACTGAATTCATTAATGCTTGGAATGTTGAGGGAGCATTGGTTAATCCAAATGGCATTGCTAAGAACTCATAGTGACCTTCATGAGTTCTGAAAGTTGTTTTATAGATGGCTTCCTCTGCCATTCGATTTGGTGATAACGGATCTTAAATCCAATTTGAAAATACAAGAGCCCCATGCAATTCATCCATCGACTCTTCAGTGGGAATGGGAAACCTATCGTATAGTGACCTTGTTCAAAGCCCTATAATCCACACAAAAATGCCAAGTGCCATCTTTTTTTCTTTATTAACAAAGCTGGAGATGAAAACGGGCTGGTACTTTCTCTTATGATTCCTGATTCTAACATTTCTTTAATCAGCTTTTCTATTTCTCCAAAATGGGGATATCTATAATTTTTTACTTTGACAGGTTGAGCTCCCGGCTGCAACTATATTTTATGGTCTATCTTCCTATTGGGAGGTAAACTTGTTGGGGTCTGAAATAATTCCTGATATTGCATTAATACTTGTTGTATGCCTTCAGGTAATTTGTTGAATTTCATGGTTGCTTCTCGTGTATTTTCGATCTGTAAATATGAAACTATTTCTTTTTTGTTTTGTAATTTAGTAAACTGGTGGAATGTAATGCTATCCACTTTGGATGATGTATCTCCTTGTAGTTGCACTAACTGGTCATTGTGATAGAATTTCATGGTGAGCTTTTTATAGTCAGTTGTACACTCACCTAATTGTTCTAGCCAATCGAATTCCTAACACTACATCCGCCTCCTGCAGGAAGAAGATAGCAATCTGTAGTGAAAGTGTATCCTTGTATTTGTATAGGAATATTTGAGCATATTCCTGAACACTTTAATGTTTCTCCATTGCCTACCAACACTTTAAACACTGAGGCAGGAGTTACTGTATGGTCTATGAACTTGGCTAGTTTGACCGATAAAATTGTGAACCACTATCAATAAGTACCTGGACCTTTTTGTTGCCAATTAGGCCTTGTAATCTTAATGTTCTAGGGTTAGACTGACCTGTAAATGCATTGAGACTGATTTCAGGGAATTCTTCTTGTAGCTCTTGCAATTCAGGTTCAGAGTCTTGCTGGACATACTGTTCTTGATCCTCATTGATCACTATTAATTTTGACTTGCAAATATGTCCTCTATGATACTTATCATCACAATTAAAGCATAATCCCTTTTTCTTCTTTCATCTATTTGTGTTGGTGTCGGCCGGGATGGGGTTGTTTTGTCTATTATGCATTCCATTGTTTTGATTAATTGCTGGAATTCCTGGAGGTAATGGCAGTAAAGGTGGTTGATAGTTCTGATTTTGTTTACTCTGTTGAGCTTGATGTGTTCTATAATTTCTTGGCATTGTTATATCTTCAGCTAGCCTGTCCTCCATCAATTTAGCTAACTGGAAGGCTTGCTGTAGTGAACTAGGTTGCAATGCTCTTACTTCCCTTTTTATATCTTGCCTTAACCTGAATTCAAACAACTGTAAGATTCGTGGAATACCGATTCTGCTAATTCCTCAAATTGCTATAAAATTGTCGACTGTAGATTTCTGTTGTAATTTTGCAAGTTCACCTCTTAAATCTCTATACAAAGAGGGACCAAATCTAATAACTTGCTCTTTAAATTGTATCCATGAGTGTAATTGGTGATTAAGATGCATCCATTGGTACCAACTTAGTCGGTCCATCCATGTAAACATGCTATTAAGAATTTCTCTTTATTGAAATATTGAATCTTAAACAAACCACCCCTAGGGTTCTCTCCATTGAATCTTGGCATATCAACTTTCACAGGCCTATTGTTGTGTTGAGTTTGTTGTCTAGGAGGAAAAGAAATTTCAAATTGAGGATGGGTACATACCTGTGATTGTTGTTGTTCTTGCAGAGTACTTTCCAATTTTTCTTCAATTGCTGAAAGTCTTCTGAATACTTCATTTAGTATCATAGTGATGGATTGCATTTGCTCATCATTTTTATTCAGCCTGTTTACACATTCATCAATAGTTTTGGCTGTATGTCTTGTGCCATCTGCCATTGTTTGAATTGTGGGAATCAACAAGAGCACCAATGATAAGATCTAATTTCTGTAATTGGATCTACGGAGGATTTACGTCTCTGGAATTGGATCCGCTTGAGTTGCCTTCCCCGGTTTGGGTCGACTGCTTGGTAGTGCTGAGTTGACTCGCTTCGGTGGAACCCGCCTGGAAGCCGAGCTAACCGAAGTCCGACGGATGAGATCTGACCGTTGGATGGCTTCTTTAACTACGCTGGATCGAGTCCTCGGATCGTGTCTCTCTTTGCCTCAATCGTGAACCGTTAGATTTTTCTTATTTGATTCTAACCTTTGGATGTGTTTCTTGATCAGATGCTTGAGATGCTTTAATGGTGTGAGTGGATTATATTCGCCGGCGATGATGAGGAGAGCTGACGCTGGCCACCGATCTTGATCCATGATGGATCCGATGCCGACCGCTGATGAAGCTTGGGAGAAGCTGCTATTCGAAGGGAATGTCGCTGAACCAATCCGCTTCATTCAGTGAGAGAGGGAGAGCTCTGGGGGCGTCTTGAGGAAGATTCGCACTTCTCCTTCGATGGAGGTTTCCGACTTCCACCGGGAATGGTTCTGAGAGGAAGAGGAAGCTTCGAGGCGAGGAAGAAGAAGAAGAAGAAGCTAGAGAGGAAGGAGTTTCGAGATAAAATTTTCATCCTTGTTTGATTTTCTCATCTCTATTTATAGTTTTTTTGTTCTTCAGAATGTTCATTACTATGTCTCGGTACTTATTTCGCTAATTTAAGATCTAGTCCTGTGTGGTAATCCATGTTTCTTGATCTCCTATCATTCCTCCTTTCTTTCCGTTTTCGTTTCATTATGGATAAGTTGTTTCCTTTATTTATGTTCAATTTCTCTATCAGATATCACATCGGAAAGTTATAATTTGTTCTGTAGTTTCTTGTCGCCTTTCGTGATTTTATTGTTCTGTCTCAGAATTATTTTTTATTACTCTGCCTAACTTCTCTCTTTATCTCTGTTTTTATATGTGTTCATATCAAAATATTTAGGATACTAAAATATTATATAAATATATATTAATATTTAAATACTACTTTGTTTTCTATTTTCTCCAAACTTGTGAAATCTTCTAGCCAATTTGGCCTTCTTCTGGTTCTTTTATCTCTGTTGTTGGCTTGGGGATATGTGTTCATATCAAAATATTTAGGATACTAAAATATTATATATATATATATTAAAATTTTATGATATTTACATAAAGCCCCTATTTGGGTTTGATTTCGTGATAAATTTTTTCCGCGTTTTGTTTCTTTCTTTCTCAGTGCAATTGCAAAATGGTAGGGCTACGTTTGTTTTGGTCGGTGAAACCGCAGTGGCTTCCGCTGCGATCCAAGCTAGTTTCTTTGATCATCGTGCTGCTCTTGCACTTAGCGCTCGTCATGGTTCTCCGCATATTCCCTACCCTCTCGCTACTCGCTATGCTTCCAATTGCAGGTTCTTTCCTGTTCCTTCCCTTTCGCTTTTCCCGCTTTAGATATATTTACCTTCTACAAGGGAACGTCTTGTTGCAGCTTTGGTTATGGTGTCAACGTACGTCTTGGCTGGGTGGTTGAGGCGGCTTTTAGATATGACCGCTTCCGCTCCTGCTATGGTTATTAGCCATATCTTGTTCATTTGGGGAGTTCACATCACAGTTGTCCGTGAAGGTAAAATTTCTTTCTTTAGAATTACTCGTTTTTTTTATCTAATTACAGTTTTTTTTTCTTTTTTTGTTGTCTTTTAACATCTATCGATCTGGTTTTGATGAAGAAAGCGAAGTAGTCATTGGTTATATGGGCCTCATTGTTGACGTAGAATATATTTAATGAAGTTCGTGCTCTGTTATTCCTATGTTTTAATTTTTTAGCATTTTCTGCCAAATTTCCTTGCTTATTGTCATAAAAATCTGGGTTAACATTGTTTTCTGAGTCATTTGGTTTCATTTGTCATTATAAGCTATAAATCACTGATAGTTACTGAAAAGATCAGAAACAAAGAATACTTTTGATTGTGCATGTATATATATGTATGTTTATCTGTGCCGTTGATGTGCATTTTCTTTTTAATTTAAGGAATTCAAACTTCAGTAATGAAAGGTCTAAATGGCATGACACAACAGTTTTTGTAATGAACATTATGACAAAACAATTAATTTATACGCGTTCCCAAGTTTATTTGATTCAGACTCATGATTTTAAATTTTGGAAAGCGTGTTTAAAAATTAGGTTTCAATTTCGTTAATTAAGCATCATTCATCTCTCTTTTTATTCTAGATTCCTAACCAAACTTTCATAAAATTGCAGCTTGTTTTTACCCTTTTTATATGCAATAGCTAAAGATATTTGGTTATCATTTTCACTATGATACCTCGATAATTAATCTCCATGCTACTAAACTTTATTAATGCATACATACATACGTAAACACACATGCACTATGTAATATAATAATATACTGGTAATTATGATCTTATTGTTTGTCAAAAACTTTTGGAATATTGGAAGAGACAATTATATTGAGAGAGAATGATAGACAAACCGAGGAAGACTTGCACTATTTATCAAGTATGAGACTTGGAAGATGTCAAATGAGTAACATAAAGGAGCTATTAGAGTGTGCCTATAAAGTTAATTTCATTTGATGTATATTTGACTTAAACTTGGATTGTCTAATGTTTGTCCGACATGTGAATGTTGTTTTGAAGGTGTGTCCAATTAGTGTTGGGTTTTTGAGAAGTAAGTAAAAAATGAGAAACCCACCATATGGGTTACCCGACAAGCACAACACCTTATTTATAAACATCCATCCTTCATAGATATGTAGTTACCTTTTATTTTAAATTTTACTTTTGCGGATGTATATCCAAAGAAATTGATAGAAGTATATTCTTTTTCATGTGGTTCATTCTTAATGTATTGAACTTATTGAACATTGATTATCATTCGGATATGACATGCAGCAATACCAAACTTACTGGATGGTACTCTAAACATGGAATGCATTCTGCTCTTGATTGGCTTTTATAGGTGAGTTCCATCTTATGTTTTTTCCCTTTATCATTTGGTTGACATGGTATACTACTATCATATTAAATAATGATTCAATCAGTGCTTATTTCTAGGTCTTTACCTAGTTTTGGAAGAAATCGTTTGTCTTCTAAAAGAAGGGCAGGTTTTTTTGATTATCACTGTCAGCTTGTGTTTTTAACATCAATTTTGTTTCAGCAATATTTCTCTGTTTAAGCTGACTCTAAATAATTGGGATGTGACTGATAATTGTGTTAATGATGATGATGATGTGCTTTGTGTCTATGATGTAGTAATTCATTCAGTTGAAATAGATAGAGTTTGTATTAAAATGCTTAGTTCGTGGATGCTTATGACATATATACAATTCAATTTATTGTAGGTATAGTCATAAGTTTGCTTATTTTGGTGTAGTTATAAGTTGCATAACTTAGAATGTTCCATGAAAGTGAGTAGGATTCCAATGCTAGTTTTTTAGACAATGATGACTAAATGATAGTTGAGCCCAATATGGAATAGTCACTGTCTAACTTGCAATCACTATTTGCAGAATTTCTTATGGTGATCCTGGAATTATATCAATTGAATCAACTTGCACCAGAGCACTTGGACAAACTGATCCTTTAGAAGTTGATCTTCCAAACAAGGTTTGAGGGTGAACAATGAATTCATGAAACATAAAAAAAATATGCATGTGCAATTTGTATTTTGTTTAAATTTACTTATAGTAGAGTTCACAAGGACAAATTCTTTTTAGGCTTATTCCAAAGTAGTATAATCAGATATTTATGATTTTTGATATATTTTGTGAAAAGTAAGCTCACACCTTTAAATAATTTTATAGTTTGTATATTACATGACCAGGATACTCCATTTATGGAAACATGTCTCTAGTTCACATGCTACGCATGCCAATTTAATTAGTTGTGTTTGATGGACGAAAGCAAGAACAATTAGCAATAACAACGCTGATTATAGAGGAAATGACAATCCTATGATGAATATCTATTAACATTATGAACAATTGTGCATGAAATGAATATATTGTAGGTATTAGGAGTAGAACCTAATGGAGTAATTGTGATTTAAAATAATTTTAAGGGATTTTGTCTCATATAATGATGGCATAGCCGCATAATTGCCATTTATAAAGTGGATTGATGTATGACTTCTTAGGGTCTTAAGATTTCTAATTCATATATAGCAAGCAATGTAGATTTAGATATAGTCGAATAATGAAACAAGCATTCACTTCTCGCATGTCACAAGCTATTATTCTTAATCTAGTATTTGTTACTATTGATGAAAATTGTGAAAATAATAAAAATTATATCTAACAAAATTATGACCTTTATAGAAACTAATGATAGGAAAGTCAAGGATATTAAAAAATCATACAAAAGGTTGAAATATGTTATTATTGATTTTTTTTAAGGTGGTGCAACATAAGGACTTCATAGGAGGTTACCCATTTTATTAATACTCTCGCTTAACTGCATAGTTTTGATGGTGCACTAGTACTGGTATGGTTGCACTCAAAATATGTTATTATTGGTTCAATATACATTGAAAGAAATACTTGAAATATCCCTATGGAGATTGGAGAGTTGTGATTCTAGCTAAAGATTTGTAAATTGAGAAGCCACCTCATCTATTCATGTGATACCTATTCAGATTGTAAGGGTGCAATCGCTATAAAAGGATATCTTTTTGCTTGGCTT
Source organism: Cymbidium sinense (assembly GCA_021442155.1). NCBI lineage: Eukaryota > Viridiplantae > Streptophyta > Magnoliopsida > Asparagales > Orchidaceae > Cymbidium > Cymbidium sinense. The sequence continues at coordinate 305,356,332 of CM038215.1, forward strand.
TGCAAGCTTTGTAGGCTTCCACAAAATACTCTCTAACTAGGGTATGCTCTCTTGGTTAAACATCTCTTCATATGACCCTCTATTTTTAAGTGACCGCTGCTTATAGACTCTAGAAGATTGTCATCATCTAATAATTTGATTTTTAGAGTTTTTTTTTTCTTTTGTATCTACTTAGTGGGTTTACTTTGAATTTGGTGAGGGTTTGTGAGTGCTCTTATTTTGTACTATTATTGTTGTAGAAATATCGGGCGTAGAGACTTGTGGGCTCAAAAAATTCGCCACCGACCCTCAAATAAAATGAATGAAGAGTGATTTGCCACGCGAAATGAGATAGTAGATAGACACTACCGAGAGATTTCACCATTTCACTTAGATTTGGGTTTATAAGGCAAAGCTCTATATTAATTCTTTATAAGAGAGAACTTTCGACAAAGACTAGTTAAATCGCTTAATCGTATATAAAGAAGAATATGAGTTTAAAGTTTGAATTTATGAAATTCACCATTTTATCTTAAAGCGGATGGTTGTTGGAATGATGACGTGCTCGATCTAGATCCCACATTTTATCATTATGTCTTGATCCTTAGTTTAATTTCTGTAGTGTAATCAATCGACCGAATGATCTTTATCACCAACATTCAAGAAAAATCCTTCTGGCTTTGGTCAAGACAATTTTAAGTATCTTGACAGAGGGTTTTACCGACAGTAATCCTATAATTCACAACTCAAACCAGAAAGCATGCGAGATACTGCCATGATCGTAATATAATAAAGTCTTAGCCAAACCAATCGTCGAGGACTACGGTCAGAATCATCATCTCCATTACCGCAAGCCACACGAGGATCTGAGCGCCTTAGCAGTAGATTGATTGAGAGTAACATAGAGATTTGATTGACATCGGCTCCTTTGTGAGTGAAGTTTTAATTTGTCCCTCAAAATAATAATAATATGGATATATTGAGTTTTGCTTTAAATTTTTAATAATTGAATTTCATTTAAGCAGTTTTTAGATTGATACTTGATCTAAGTTAATTTGATTTAAAATTATAATCACATTTTGAGATCCTCCAGGAAATCAATTCAACATCGCCATCATCATTAAGTTCTTGATTAATTTGAATATGTTTGAGAGTTTTAGATCTTATCAACTCGCTTTAACTCCCAACAAGATCAAATCTTTATCACGATAAATTGGCTGAGATTTTACTAAGTTGAAACTTTATAATAATGATTTTGTTAACCTGACTCGCCCCAAGACTAAACCGGTAGAACCCAGATCCAGAGCGCATCTATAACCGATATATTTAAGAATGCCTTAATTAACACTTTCGCTAAAAAAATATTGCGAATCCGTGACGAAGGTGTTGTAAATTATTCTAACATCTTATTAGATTATTCATATTTAATTGATTCCAGAGTTGATTAGTCTGAATATTCTAGACTCTCGACATACAATTCGCCGCCAACTATACTCAATCTCCTCGATATAATTGTATTTAATAGAATTTAGTATATTTGAAGAGTATGTGCTTTGATTTGATGTTCAATCAAGATTCTTTTCTTCGACATCATCTAATTTTCAATCGCTCAATTAGCCTTTATGATGATCACTTACTTTAATACTTTGAGTATTCAATAAAGGCTATATTCATATAAACAAGCATCAATAATATCCCTAACTCAACATTAGATTTCATATTTAAGGAATAATTGGACTTCAAGTTTTGTTATAATTCTTTTATGAATTTAACATTTAACTCCCCCTATCTCAGTTAAAACTTGTTTAGTTATCCCTTCTTTTTGTTTGATAAATTTGCTGATGGACTCATTTGCTTAATTTTTTTTTTTTTTTTGTAAGAATTTTTTCAATTTTTTTTGTAAGAGGTCTTTATTTCATTCCATTCTAAGAGAGGCTTTGAAGAACAATTTTTTACCTGGGCTTTCAACCCGCAGATAAATCTTGTAAGTCTTTCACTTTTTTCTTTGATTTAATGTTTTACTTTTGTATTCATTTATATTCTTTTACCTCCCCTCTTTTTTTCTTATTTGATTCTTTTAATTTGAATTTAGTTTTAGATTTCTTTGCTTAGTGTTTTAAGTTCTTTTTTTATTTTCATTTTTTTTCTAAAGATGCGTGAGACATCTAACAATTTATTTTGGCTTACTTGACTCCCTCGAAGAGTGTCTTCATGACACCACAACCGATTTTCTCCACGCCTTCATGACGAGGCCTTCAAACCCGTAAACAAGATATATATATACATTCACATGTTTATCACACATGTTCACTCTTTTTTTTACGCGATGATCGTGATGAGACGAGGGAGATGCAAAGAGAAGAATCTAATGACAATATTTCTCTTACTGTGAAAGGAATGGAGAACTGAGAGAAGAACCCCAATCCTGTCCTCTGACAAAGGGAATTGGAAAGGGATGAATTTTCGGTGTAGAAGAAAGGAGGGAAGAGGAAAATTTCGGATTGGAAGAAATGAGGGGAATGGAAGGGATTTTCGGTTTGGTGAAGAGAAGAAGGAAGAAGAGAAAAGGAGAAGAGTACCATACTTTATTAAGGAGGAGAAGAAAGCTTTTGCTTTGGATGAGGGAAGTGGAGAATCATGGAGAGTCCGAAGAAAAGAGGGAAAAAGGGGAGACAAATTTAGGGAAAAAAGATGGCATGCTCAAAGGAGAGCAGCATCGAGAGGAGGAGGAAGGCTCATGTGGTGGCCCTCTCTCGTCTGATGGGCCAAGATAAGATGAACAAGCGAAGGGGAGAACACGCTATGAAGAAGAGTCATTTGCTAGGATTTAGGATTTAAAGTAAAATTAGTAAATAGCTTTTAAATTGATTTTTAAGTGTTTAATTAACTTGAATTTTACCATGATTAGATAATTAATATATCAATTAAGAGGTTATTCTTCAGCCGGCCGGGCAGAATCACTTTTGCTTCAGACGTAATTAGCAATTTCAAAATAGTATCAAGATACCCATAAACAACTCAAAGCAGAAAGCATTAGGGAGATAATGAAGCATCGTGATCGTAATATAATAAAGTCTACCGCCAAACCAATGATCGGACTCAGTCAGTCTCTCATGGAACCACCGAGAGACACGGTAGCGTCTTCTTTCTTAGACGATTGAGAGAAATATAAGAATACTTGATTGATTTCTTTGTGGTTTTTTTTAATTTATTACCCACAAACAATTTAAGCGGATATATTGAGTTTTCTTTAAATTTTTAATAATTGAATTTCATTTAAGCAGTTTTTAGATTGATACTTGATCTAAGTTAATTTGATTTAAAATTATAATCACATTTTGATGGAAGTATCCCCTCCAGTTGAAATCACCATTCAACATCGCCATCATTGGGGTAGTTACTTGATTAATTTGAATATGTTTGAGAGTTTTAGATCTTATCAACTCTGTTTAACTCTCAACAAAAGATCAAATCTCTTATCACATAATTAATTTACCGATATTTTACTAAGTTTTAAACTCTTATAATATTTTGGTTTTGTTAACCAACTGACTAAACCAAAAAGAACCCGTGATCCCACAGAGCATTGATTTATCGTCGATATATTTAAGACGCCTTTAATTTAAATTTCGCTGCACAAATATTAATCCGGGCGTAGAAGGTGTTGTAAATTGGTCTAACATCTTATTAGATTATTGATTCATATTTAATTGATTCCAAGTTGATTGTCTTTGAATATTGATAATTCTCGCCATGACAATTCCCAAATTCGTTGCCAACTATACTCAATTTCTCCTTGATATAATTCGAGTATTTAATAGAGCGAATTTGAGTATATTTGAAGAGTATGTGCTTTGATTTGATGTTCAATTAAGATTCCTATTTCTTTCGACATCATCTAATTTTCAATCGCTCAATTAGCCTTATGATCCCTTACTTGTGAATTTAATACTTTGAGTATTCAATAAAAGGCTATATTCATATAAACAAGCATCGACTCCAATATCCCTAACTCAACATTAGATTTCATATTTAAGGAATAATTGGACTTCAAGTTTTGTTATAATTCTTTTATGAATTTAACATTTAACTCCCCCTATCTCAGTTAAAACTTGTTTAGTTATCCCTTCTTTTTGTTTGATAAATTTGCTAGAACATGGACTCATTTGCTTAATTTTTTTTTTTTTTTTTTTTGTAAGAATGGGTCCTTCATGACTCTCTTCAATCTCTATAATTAAGGCCAAGAGGGGGCCTTATATTTCATTCCATTTGTTTGAGGAGTTGCAGTGCTTGAAAGAGAAGGGACAATTTTTTACTGGGCTTTCAACTCCGCTTAGATAAATCTTGTAAGTGCTTTTCACCTCTTTTTTCTTTGATTTAATGTTTTACTTTTGTATTCATTTATATTCTTTTACCTCCCCTCTTTTTTTCTTATTTGATTCTTTTTAATTTGAATTTAGTTTTAGATTTCTTTAGATTTTTTTTTTTTTTTTTTATTTCTATTTTTTGTTCTAGATTCAATTTAAATTTCTAAGATTTCCAGTGATGACATCTAACAATTTATTTTATTTACTCCCTCCTGTAGGCTGCTATGACACCATAAGATATCTCTCCATTAGGCGATATTCAAACCCAGAAAGAAAAAAGATATATACATATACACATTCATGTCACCACATGTTCGGACTTTTTTTTTTGCCAGAATGATCCAGCGAGACGAGAGGGGAGATCTGGAAAGAGAGAAAGAATCCAATGACAATATTTTCTCTTAGCAGAAAGGAATTGGAAAGGGAGATCTGAACCCAGAGAAGAACCCACTAATGTGTCTCCAGTCTGCAGAAAGGGAATGGAAAGGGAGGAATTTCGGTTTAGAAGAAAGGAGGAAGAGGAAAATTGGATTGGAAGAAATGAGGGAATGGAAGGATTTTCAGGAAGAGAAGAAGAAGGAAGAAGAGGAAGAAAAGGAGAAGAGTGAATACCTTTGCTTATGGTTGGAGAGGAGAAGAAGAGCTTTACTTCGGTTTGGATGAGGGAAGTGGAGAATCAAGTGGAGAGTCCCGATTTGAAGGAAAAGAAGGATCTTGGAAAGGGAGATGAACTGAGGAACAGATGCGGTGTGTGTCAAGGAGAAAGCATTCAGTCAGTTGAGAGAGGAGGAAGGCATGTGTGGCTCTCTGCTCGGGCCAAAGGGGCTTCAAGATAGATGAACAAAGGAAGGGGAGAACACAGCGAAGAAGAGGATGAGGGGATTTGGATTTAGTTAGTTAATTAGTAAAATAGGTTTTTTAAATTGATTTTTTAAGTGTTTAATTAACTTTAATATGAATTTTATGACGACATGATTAGATAATTAATATATATCAATTCAAGGTTATTCTTGTGTTCCGAACGCAACGACGCGGTCCGTTTGAATGCGCTTTCGGTCGACGCCTAATTAGGTAATTTTAGCTCAAACGCGCGTTATCATCATTTTATTTTCGCAGATTGCCGAATTGAGCAATTCTTAATAGATTTCGACATTTCAAACTAACGCACAATCAATTTTCGAACTGGGTTTGGTTTCGACCTTCCGACATGATACGCAGACGCGGTTACTTCGATCGCTTGATCAAGTTGCAATATTTATATTTCGGCTGATGTTACGCGCGACAAGCGGTTGATTCGTTGGTCATTTAGGTTGATTTTGGTGACATCGATTTTAGCCTTCGACACGTCTTGCACTTTCGATCATTCGACATTTCGCACTCGTCCGTTGCATAGCCTCATTTGGTAGTGACGTTAAGTTAACGACGAATCAATTTCACGAATGGTGCGTATATCACCTCCGACCTCGATATGCGCGGCGCGATTGACGACTCGATCGCTTGATCGATGATCATCGCCAGAATATTTATATTCGACCCATTTTGATGTTCGGCGTGCGACGAAGTTCGTCATATTTTGACTGATTGGATGGGCGATCTGCTCAGCTTCAAAGCATCAAATCGATCGAATTCTCCTTATAAGCTCGATTCGGCTTGCGTAGCATATGTGAAAGTCAACAACTATTTTAACATTGCACAAATATCTTGCACACACATAGATGAATATTTTACATGTTATAAGATACTACTTTTCATATGAAAATTTTCGAAAAAGGGAAAATCATGAGTCTTAGTTCAATTAAATATAGTTCCCTTTTGTTAGTTGAAGGTTATAATGATCTGGGGAGGCTTTCATTGGAGTCTAAGGAGTCATCGTGCATTACCCAAAATTGTAAATTAAATCCCCAAAACTTTCAAATTAGGGTGGCTATCCTTTCTGTCAGTTTAGTTGTGTGGTCGGCTAGATTTGGTAGAGTCGTTGTTCACTATTGATTAGTTTTTGACGCAACTCTAAACTAAGAAGTAGCTCTCCCTTATCTTTATATCCTCTCTTTGCTTGTGCTCTGTATTAATGATTGATGCTTTGGATGATCTTTAGCCTTCCTCTCAGCATTATTGCACTAGGTTAGAACTGATTTGAAGATTTTTTAGAAATTATTGAGAGGTTCACTATCGATTTATCTATTAATTAAAAGGTGCCTTGAGTGTTTTTTTAAGCTAAAGATGATTTTTCTTTTTTAGTTTACCTCGTTCCAGTTGTGGACAATAAATTCCTTTCCTATTTTGACTTTTCTTCTATGAGACAAAAATCAAATGGCTGTTTTCTGGCTGTCAGAGCAAATAGTTTTATTGTTTGTTTGATTACTGTGATATGGTAAGCAGCTTCAGTACCTAGTATTTTCTTGGAATCAAATGGCAGTAGAAAAATACTGGGGCAATAGCTATGTAGTCAATATATGGAAAACTAGAACAAATTTTCCTTCTAGCATTGCAGTAGAAATAAACAGGGATAACAGTTCTGTAGTTTTAAGAATGAATAACAATAGTAGATTTCCTTTCTACCTCTCTAAGAGGACTTCAGGTCTTTGACATTGCCATAGTAGTTAGAGGCTATGGCTTTATAGTACACTAGTAGGAGATTGAGGTACAGTGGCTTTTAGGAATTTAAATGAAGAAATGGAAAATAAATATTTTTTATTGCATTTATTGTAGAATCTAAGCCTTTAAGTTGGCAAATATATTAAAGTTAAGATTTAACCCAAATTTAAACAAATTCTACAAAAAGGAGAAAATCTATCTGCATAATAAATTAGATAAGTTCAATCTAAAATATAATTCCAACAAAAATTATCTTAATCCCAAATTTAAAATTTAAAATAAATAAGCTTTTTGGAACAAGTTTAAAAATTCAAACTTATATTTATCTTGAAGTGAGGTGAATTTTGATCTAACGGGTCATCTTTCAAGTTCATGATCTCTTTCAGATAATGTTCCATTGACATTGTCATTATGCCCTTCTATCAACATTCTCTTCAATCACAATTTTTTGATCTAAAATTCAATACCATTAAAAATCTCCACTAGAAATGAACCATTAAAACTTCAATGAGCATGATTTCTTGTTCCCTTCATGATTCAATACCTTGTGAGAGAAGCTTCTTATAGATTGTTTTGAAGGGGAGAATCAAATTGATTATCCATCATTATCAGATATCTGGATCATTTTTGCATCCTTGTTACAAAATTTCTCACAAAGTAAACAAATTATAGTAAATCTGAGAAAACTCAATTACACTGTCATCTAATAGTGATATTTTTTTTGTGAAGAAGTATGGAAGGGGGGAAGAGAAGGAAGAAATCAGAAGAAGCCGTTGAAATGTAAGCCTCATAGCTATACAGTGAAGATTACGCCTTCAATTTTGCATCTTTTCCTATTAGAAGATTTAGCTCCCGTTGTTATCGGTTTTGTTGTTTTTCCAGTATGCGCACTAATATAATCTACCTAACAATAGTCACAACGAGTAATTCTGGCCATTCCTTCCATGTATGGGCTGATCATTTCATAGTGATGGTTGTGATTGGAACATTATGTAGTAGTAGAATCTGATTGTTACATATCATATTTATCTGAGAAAAATAGTTTTTATTTCATTTTGTGGATTTACATAGTGAGTATATCTTCCTGCTTTGTTTTATCTTCGCATTCCTAGCAATTTCATCAAGGAACATTGTTATGCTACTTTAATATAGCTTCTCTTTTCACAGGACTCTCTGCTTTTATCGAGAGTTAGGCATTGCCACTTTTGTAAGAGAAATGTTGAGGGATTTGATCACCATTGTGCTGCATTTGGGAATTGCATAGGTTTGTCCTATTTGTGCTAAATTACAATATCATAGCTAAGTTGATTGTGTAATGATTTCTACATCAGATTTTAATGATTTCTACATCAGATTTGTATTCTATTTGTAATCAATTTGATGTGCTGTGCAGGTCAGAAGAACCATCACCTATTTATGGTTCTTGTTATTGGCTTCATTATAACGGAGGCCACATTTGTAATGTGCTCTAGTCAATGTATGCATGACATTTATGACCGACTTGCCAATTAGCATTGCACATAAGTTTTTGGCTCTCTATTGAGGAAACTATCATCTCTTTTAAGCGAGCAATATACAATATAACCTCAAAGTGGTTTTATGTTTATATGACTTAGTTCAATTATCTATAATATGCTGTTTTTATTTTTCTTTAATGAACTAAGGATCTTTTTTTTTTCCAACAAATCTCACTATATGAAAAATTAATTTAAAATTTTAATCCATTAATTAATTTGAGAGTGGATTGGATGGCTTCATTCTCAATATTCAAAATTTTATTGCCTTTATTTATTATATTCAATTGTTTTATTGCAGATATCGAAGTGTCATCTCATGCAAATAGCTTAAGGTTTGAGGTATGTCAAAAATGAGTCTCATAATGTTTCTACTTTAAACCACATATTATCTTTGTGCCTAATCTTTATCTTTGGCTTGTAAATATACCAAAGATATTAGTGCCCACATAAAGGAATTTTGTGGATTTCACTTATGTGGGGTTATTGCGTTGGGGTGGTGGTCTTTGACATTGTTTAAATATGCATTAAAAAAAAAGAAAAATAGATGAAAGGTGGATGGTTGATGTGCAAAGCTTAGCTACTTGCAGGTGACCTGCGTGCTGCTGTAATTGGTGTGGATAATGGGATTTGTTGCGAGGGGTATGTCTTTGGAGGGTCGAGTGATGCTTTGATCTTATCGTATAATGATAAATGTGAGTTTTATAGTCTTGTTGTGCTCGAATATTTGCAAAGTAGTTGGTGACACGAGTAGTTCTTCGCATATTTTGATGGGGTTTTTGAAATTTAAATTGAGATTATAGGTAGTTTAGTTTGGGAATTTAAAAATAAGTTAGGATTTACTTTAATCTAAATTGAGACTAATCTTATGTCAATCTTATCTACTAGTAGTGTTTTCAAAATTCCCGGTGCAATGCTATGCATAAAATTTTTTTTGCTTCAATGCAAAAAGCACAAAGCGTAAAATATTTCTTTTATAAATTAGAGCTCTTATATTTTTATATCATATATACACATTATTTGTATGCATTAATCATTTAATTAACTAAACTTAAAACACATAAGATAATAATGTTTAAAAAATGTAATGATAGTAATAATAAAGAATAGAGTGATGGAAGAACAGTCAAAATTAAAAATTCTTATGAGATTGAAAAATCTGTAGAGATTGAGAGGTAGAGACTTTGGGAAGCACGGGAGTAGGAATATTAGGCTCTAAGAATCATGTAAAACATACATCCATAAGTATTTTAAAGAAGAAATTTGCGGGTGATAATCTACTAATCACTGTGATAGTAAGCGATAATAAGCATTTAAGATAATTAATGATGAGAGGGTGTGAAATGAAGAAGCATAGAGAACGAATTAACTCCAATGAGAGAAAACAGAGAATCAACTAACAATAACTCAATAATCCTGAGCTAAGTGAGCGCTCACATCCTAGTTATTATGAAAAATGTTGAACCGAGCCATTAAATTTGAACTAGGATTTTATGTGAGTAGTTGCCAACGTGCAACATTATGACACTTTAAAGTGGTATAGCATAAGCATGCTTTTAATAACACTATCTTTTAGCCTAGGTTATGATAAATTTATAAATAGTGATATGAGGCATGTAATTCAAAACTTGTTGGTTTGAATATATTTTACTGTTTAGTTTTAATCTTATGAGTGCAAGTTGGATGTGTGATACCATCGAGTGCAATACAATTAAGGCTGTCTAATCATTGGAGAATAGATCTTTTTTACCAACTTTAGGCTTGCTTTTTCTTGATTATTTTATTTAGTGTTTATTTCTTCAACATGATTTGTTATTGGTTAGCTTATGTCTTTTGATTTTGATTAAAAAGTGATACATGAAAATTTTGATTTTTGTGGAAATTAATTCATCTGCTTGCTGATTTTTTCTAGATTTTTTTGTTAAAATTCTCAGATATTTTGGATCATTTCATTATTATTGATTTTAAATTCCAATATTATATGTTTCCATATAAGAAAAGTGAGTTGTCGGATTAAGCACACTATTAATTGCAGTAGAAAATTCTAACCCTAAATTGTCATGCATCTTTAACTTTGTGAACATACTTGTTTAATCGTGTAAGCTTGTTGCTTGTCAGCAGTGCATAATTATTGTCTGGGATTGAATGTCAATTCCTACCTATAGAAGTAAAAGTAAGTTAAGTTTTTTTTTCACTTTAAACATGTTTGTATAGTATAGGCTAGTTGTTCTTGCAGCAGTTCAGCACCATTCTCTGATTACTAACATTACCAACCAATTCCTAATTTTAAAAAAAAAACAAAAAGATTAGATTGACTTCTGGTACAGTTTTTATTGTTCAGAACGTTCATTTCTTTTTAAACTGACAGTCTTTTTGTCCTTCAAATAAGTTCATTTCAAAAGGAAAATATCGAGAATCTTTACTTATTCTATTTCTTTCTGAGTGCTATCAGTTGGTTTAATGTAGTTTTTACTTTACCAATAGATACTTTAAATATCAAGCTCATTCAGTCAGTCAATCTTTTCCTTTTTCCAATTCTCACAGTAAATTGTCTTTTCTGGTAATTCATACTTATTTTCTATTGATTTGAACACACGTAAAGCATAATTATGCTTTCTTGGTGACAATTTCAGTGCTATTACTCATGCAGAGAAACGTTTCTGGCAACTTAGTTATTAGCACGCTGCTTTTCTCTGTCCTACAAGTTCTTTGGCAGGTTAGCTGTGATACCTTAATATTTTTTTTTACAGTTTCAAGTCCTGATTTACTGTCTCTATCAAAACTGAAGTTTTACCAAAAATATGGTGATAGGATTTAGTGAACGAGCTATTGTAATGTATCATTGCGAGAACCTTGTCATGTAGGAAAAATTCTTTTGAGGATAAACTTTTGAGATAATTAAACATATCCTAGGATGCAATTAACTATTGAGGTGCTGTTATATCACTCTGGCCTTGCATTTAGTATTGTAACACTTCAAATATTGTTTATGATTCATGGAATTGACATTGCTACTTTCATGGGTTTTGACTGTTGAGTGCACTGAAAGTTTTTTTATTTGTTTTCGTTTTCATGACTATCCAAATAAATCCTCTAATATTGAAACCAAGGTCCTTATATTATTGCGTTAGAATTAACCTTGCAATGTAGTCTGTCAATTTTTAAGTCAATCATGTCAGTTCTTTGATTCGCCTGCCTTTATGAAATAAAACACTGAAATGTCCTTATGCAGAGTTCCATTGATCAATATTGTTTAGGTGGATAATGCTTGTTGTAGCCTTTTGAGTTACCAACGCCCTGTGGTTTAAATATTTAATAGAACTCAACACCTACAACTAAGGAGTTCCAATGTATATATTTTTGGACTAAAATAAGAGTTTTCATCTAACATCTAAAGGTCTATTGATTACTTGAAGGAACTTCTAGTGCAACTTTTTTAACCATAGGTTATGATTGGGACTTGGTGGTGCAAATTAATTAGTTAATAGCATTCATAGAGACTTCAAGATTGCACATGGTACCTGTTGGTGATGTGGAGAAGAGTATTCATAAATTAGCTAGTTTTTATATTTTTGATGCTTCAATGTTCATGTTTATCGCACTATTTTATAACTAAACTGTTCTAATCTATGGCAGTTTGATCTCATTATTTCCCTGTATTGCATATTATAAGACCTCTGCGTATCAGTATGTTGTGCAAAAAATGTAACTAGAATATTACACATTTATACTCTTCTTTCAGGTGCCTTTTCTGACTTGGCATGTATATTGTATTTGTTGCAACATCAAAACTGAAGAGTGGGTGAGTATTTCCACTTAAAATTTTTTTCATTACCAACTTCTTAACGTTCTGTCTTTAACTCCGGCTGGAACCATTTAGTAGGTTAACTGGAGTAAATACTCGGAATTTCAACTTGACACTCAGCCTCAACAAGGTCTCTCTCTAAAATATTTACATGTTGTAGTTTGTTAGAGATTATTATTCAATTTACCATTTGTGCTTCCTTTCTGTTGTCTTCTCAGCAAGCCCGTTCACAACAGCCAGGTTTGTGAATCCATATAACCATGGTATTCTGAGCAACATCAGAGAGTATTTGACAAGGAGTTTACCTGCTAAGCACCTTGCAGTCTAATGATGAAGTAGTGGTTTTATTTGACTAACTTATGGGCCAAAATAGATGACTATTAAAGGAATTCAAGATCGACTCTCTACTTTGATTCAGTCAACAAGTGTCACTGGCCTTTGGAAACTTGATCAGGATATTCTTAGAGGTAAAGTACTTCAGTTAATACGCTGTACTTCTGATGACTACAACCAGAGTATATTTCTCCTTCTTTATTTCTTTGTATTGTTTATGCCTTTTGAATTATGATAGAATGTCATTGATTCTTGTTGTAGAAAATCCTGAAATTTCTCTTCCCTTGTTTTGGAAGAGTCAAGGGAATGCTACTGCTGGAAAGCTAGATATTTTTCACCTCTTGTTATTTAGCATTACCATTTTCTTGCAAATTTTATTCCATAACAATGGAATTCTATTCTTTTTTAAGTTGCTACGTTTCAAGCAGTTATATGTTCTTACTGTTTATAAATTTACTGATTTTGATTCATACTTGTTAATTTCGATTGTGGGTTTTTCAAAGTGTGACGGTTTTGCTGAGCCTTCTATAAACATTAGTGAAGTTATGTGTAAGACTTGAAGGAGAAATACAATGCCTCATTTTTTTTTTTCTAAAACTAGTTTTATGTTGCAGCATGTTCTATTTGATCAAGGAGAGTTCTTCTACGTTCAAGCTTGCTGCTCTAGTTTCTGCTAGCTGGTGTATGTAACATCAAGTCTCGCCATTTCCATGCCAAGTCCCCCGCAGCACAGAATGTTGAGTACAGAGCATTAGATTCATTTTGTCATAGAAAGAAGCAAAACCTTGGGAACCGGTAAAGGATTTTGTTTAGAAAAAGTGATAAAATCTATCTCCAATCATTCTGTTGATGATTTCCAGATATCAGAGGTTTAGGTGGTTAAAGGAAGAGATCGAAGTTACACTTCCAAATGTTTTGTGATGCAAAGATGAGTAAGATGAAAATTTTGGCAAAGTCTACTTCTTGTGCTGGCTTTCAAAGTAGATCCAATGAACTTGATAGTCAAGTGAGGCTTTTATCCTCCATGTTTGAAAGCTAGTCCTAGATTGTTAACCAAGTTGCTGTTGGGAGCACATACCTCATTTTGTAATCTTTGAACTTCCATTTTTCATTATGTAATACGTAATTTAATTTAGAAATATAAGTGCTGCCATATGTTTGGGAGGAGAAATGTAAAGTATATTTTTTCTTCATAAGGTTAGATCAATCTGAGACCTTTTTTTAGCCATTAGGTTTTAAGGCTTGCACTTTTGTTAAAATCTATAAATTTGCATATTGAGCTATGCCTATCTTCACACTTTGATCAGGTCTATCTTCACACTTTGATCAGGTCTATTTGGAGTTTATAAGTAACCAAGCAAACTCTCAAACATGGTTCGGTAGGAATATCACTGGTTATGATCTGTAGATCCATGTTTTGTGACCGCTTACAATTAAGTTAGGTATAAAAGAAATGATATTGTTAAGATGGATATATGATAAAATGAAGAAAAATTTGTTATGTGTCTTTGATTATATCAAAAGATTGTGAAAATAACACCTATTGAAGATGATTTTTAAAAAAAAAAAGATTTGAGCTGATTCTGTCATAAAAACACTTGGAGCAATAAATACATCAATATTGGCAGTACATGGAGTTAATGTGCTGTGCATAGGTAGGAAAAGGACTAGATTAGAGCCGAATTGATTTGAAGTTGTGAAAAAGACTCACGAAAGTTAAAAAATACATGCACCACTAAAATATGAAAGTTTACATAATGTTCCATACATCAAATATGTGAAATAAGTGTTGTCAAAGGCAAAGAGTGATATGGCCATAGTTCCTCACACTAATCCCAGAAAGATGCCAATACTAATGCAGCACCTATGAGAGAGCCTTTGCTTTAAAGCACCATGCATTGAAATAAGTATCTTGGCATGCCCAAAGTGATGGGGACTAGTACTTCAAACATGAAAAGATCAGTTAGTAATAATGATGACAACTGATGTGATGTTGTGAAAAGTGCACAAGAAGTTGGGAATCAATGTTGTACCTTGTTGGTGTTTTACGTAATAGAGAAAGAAATGACACCACATAAAGTTTAGGAATATTTTATTTAGATAACTAAATACAACATTAAAGAATAAATATTATCTCGAATGATAAACATGCTCTCTTGTAATAGATTTGATCATTTCAATAAAAGACTCCTAAGACTAATAGGTTTTTTGTGTACCAGAGTATTTTTCTCTGAACTACATGGAAAAGTAGAACAAGGTTTATTTTATCAGGATCATGGTTCCTATTAAGGCACATAGTTAATGACATCTTCAGAAGGTCTCTTCAAGAATTAAAGAAATAAGTGATTATTCACAAGACTACTAAGATAATTTTCAAAGGAATGATTTTTTGGAAATTCAATTGGGAGAGGTCCAAATTGGAGAGTTATTTTTTAAGAGTCAAATGGAAAAGAATTGCTTATTATTATTGGGATGCCCAGTTGATATTTCATCTATCTTATGATTGGGCTTCAAATTTGGGATTTAATTTTAGATTTTAAGTTATCATTTTCTTAGAAATCTAGCTTAGATTCTAGCGACAGAGGCGCAAAAATGCCTAGGGTTGAAGGCTTATTCCTAAAATGATGCTTTAGAATCTAGTCTACAGGTGCTTTTGACACATGTTAGATGTTCGACCTAGTTTTATTATTGAGAATCATTGGCCATTCTCCTCACTTGAGGGAACTAACCTATCCTTGACTCTTCTGGATTTACAACACACTGGAGAAGCATTAACACCACTAAGCGCGTTTAAAACCACGAGGCTAAGTCATGATCTGGGTGACTGGTTATATTCTTAAGGAAGGAGTCTATGAAGCTAGACTTACTCTCACTCCTAGGATCATGTAGGGCATGAAGATGTATCTAACACATATTTTTCATATTTATGAATTTTGACTCAAGATTCATTTAGGCCATGGAATACAATTTATATGCATCTAATGATTAAAATAAGATTATGGGCCAAATCGAGAATGAAGAATGTGTACTTCCATCATAAGCTCTCAAAGGTTAAACTGGGTTCTCGACAAGGATGAAAGTTCTTCATTAATCAAGGTGAAACAATATGATTTATGCATGATTTTTAAAACATCCACTAAGGGGTTTTATATTTTATCTTGTTTTAATACTTTGGCTTTTTATGAAGATTATGAGTTGTATTTATTTTATGTTTCAATTGATTTAGTTAGGTAGAAAATTTAGTTTATCCTATGAGCCTCATTAAGATTCATCAAGACAGAATGAAAGAAACCTAAGAAAAGTGTCTTTTGTTTATTGCGCAAAATAAATCAAATCAAATTAAATTATATAAAAAAAAAGGCCAATGCGACTAATCTTTGTACAGAAAGAAAAATGGGTTACGCTCTTATACAACCCTGAACTACAAGTTTAGATCTATTTAACACAGTCCCATGCAAAAAAAATAATGTTAAATCTAGAAAGAACGCCCTAACATCCGCCTAACGAACAAACAAGCTAGGCATCCAAAGCAATACACCACACGACATGTGAAGCACAACACAACATATCAATGAGATTAAAAGAAATCACAATGATCTAACCTAGATCTAGGTCCGTAACCCAAGTAATCTAGTGTGTAGAGGGTGTGGTAAGTCACTAAGCTTTTAAGTTCAAGTTAAATTTGAAGTTTGATTTTGTTTAATTTTACTATTGGTTGGTTTCAATTCAAATGGTTTAGTGATTTAATTTTATTTTAATTCCATTTTATTTTATTAAAGTTATAGGTTTTCAAGAATGAGAAATAGAATGAATTTCATTTTTAGGTGAAATTCACTTTATTCCACATCCTAAATCCTAATGAAATTTTCAAAAGTCTAACTAAGATCCTTAAGTATTTTAATTAATCTTTTGATGTTATTTATGTTTGGATTAGATTTATGTTATTTCATTTGTTTGAATTACTTTGTTTGATTTATTTCATTTTGAATTAAGTTATATGGATTTCATTTGATTTGGCTTATGTTAATTTAAAGAGTTTGATTTTATTCAATTTAACTTAAGTTATTTAAAATTATGGATTGTTCATTAAGGTTTAAGTTTATTAATATGAATCGTAACCTTAAGTTTGTTCATGGATTAGTCTTAACTTAAAGTACTTTTAATTATTTGTGATCGATTTAATTAATAGATTTTTAGATTCTTTATTTAAATTTATTGGAGATGTGGTTTCATTAAATTTTATTGATTCAAAGGTTAAAGTTAAAGTTAATTAATAGTTTTATTAACCTAAGGTTTTATTTCATTAACCTAAGATTTAATTTGATCACTTTAATTGACTTAGGATATTTAGAAAAGTTTCTAAATAGTTTTCTAATGTTTGATGGAGACTAGTTTGAATTACCACTTTATTTAATAGATTCATTAATTTCCTTAATCCAATATTTGATTAATATTGACCTAGGGATTTAGAAATTTGAAAAATCCTAATCCAGAGATCATTTGGACTTGAAATATTTCTGGCAAGTAGAGTTACATGCCTATTTTATATCCCTAAAGTTTCAGCTTGATTAGAGAATTAATTATGGTGTAATTAAAATTTTAATTATTTCATTAAAACTTAAATTAAGCCTAGCTTATTAAGATTTATTAAGGATTTTATTTTTCATTTATTCTTCACAAATACCTTTCCAATGAGGGTCTATTCATAATTTTTGGTTAACCGGTTGATTTATTATGATCTAATTAAGTTCAAGATTTAATTGAATTATTTAATTCATTTAATTATCTAATTGTTAATTAATGATTTATTAAGTTCATATAGGTTTGATTACATGTACCCACCTAGTGGGATTAAGGCTTGTTGTTGTTGTTGTTGTTGTATATAGGTTTGATTAGGTTTAATTAGTATTCTGATATTCATTAATGTTCATTGTGTTGATTTAAGGTTATTAGATTAAAGTTTTCTAATTATTGCATTAAAGGGTAATTAATTTAATTAATTTAAAGGTTAAGTACATAAAATTATAATTTCCTTGAATTGTGAGAATTAAATACCCAAAAATTCACCTAAGATGTATTTTATGCTTAATTTCATTTCTCCAAAGTTTCAAATTAATCGGATTATTAATTTGAGAGTAATTAGGGTTAATGCTTTTCAATTAAACCCAAATTAAGGAAAAATTACCCAATAAAAATTGGGCATTTTAATTTCTATGGATTCCTCTCATCAAGACTAATCCATGAGCTTTTAATTATAATTTTCTGATTTATATATGATTTTATATGATTTTTTGAAGTTTTCATTTTTTAAATTAATTAAACCGTATTTAACGATTTTTTAAGTGGGGGGTCCCACGCTGCTGATCGTGGCATGCGTTGGTCGTGGCATGTGTCCCTAAGGGTTTTAATCCAATGGTCCGCCTAGATCAGAGCCGTCCGATCCTAAGAGAAGGATCAGACAATCGGGATTAAATCCTGAAGCTCGCCGGCGAGAAACGGACATCGTCCGTGATTTCTTGCCAATCGCCGGCGAATCAAGCCTTGATTTCGATTATAAACTGATCATGGACTAATTTAGAAGCCATCCATACAAATGGATTGAATTGGGGAATCAATTTCTTTCACAAAGCTCCAAAACCGACGGCTTAGAGGGAGGGAGAAAATGCATACCTGGATTTCGGCGATCGCTGGTGGTGAGACTGATCCCGTTAGCTTCGTCTTGACCGAACAAACATGTGCATGAAGTTTGGTGGCTTGGTTCCCCGTGGATTGCTAGACCAACACATTCGGTTTGAGGTGGCGTTGGTTGTTTTCCGGCTTGCCGGCGGTGAAGTTTCGTTCAAGCTACCTTTGAGCTTGTGAACGTATTGGTGCCTTCAATTGGGGATAAAATCCACTCATTGGGATTTCACCATTAGAGGCCGTTCGGCCTTCATCCGTTCGCAAGCGTGCCGGCGGCGAGGGGGTCGGGATAGAGTTGGAAACTTCATCACTTGCCTTGGCGATGCTTTTAGAATGAAAATGGGGAGGTAATAGTCTCTCCTACCCCATTTTCCATACCAAAAAGCTCATAAGGAAGAATTTTGAAGGCCAAACTGGTCACTTGTAGCGGCAAGGCCGGTCATGGTGTGAGATCAACTCCCCTTGGCCTTGTGAATACATTGGAATGTTCACAGCACGAGTAGAGAGCTTCCTTGATTGATTTCCACACTTGGTTGAAAGCTTTTTTCTCCTCTTCCTCTTCTTCTCATTTTCTTCTTCCCTTGGTTGGCTAAGAGCAAGGCAAACTCTTGGAGGTTTTCACCTTTGCCTTAAATGTCTTCTCTACCATTGAAGGTAGCCATCCTCTTAAGAGGTGGCTTTTGTCTTGGAGTGGATGAGGTGGGAAGAAGGGAGTTTGCATGGGAAGAGGTGGAAGAAGGAAATTGACAATCTTTTTTCCTATTTTCTAATTTCTATTTTCTTTTATTTTGCTTTTATTATTTCCATGCAATATGACATTATCATCTTAGTTTGGATTAGAGTATGATATGCCCAAATTAATCTCAAATGGATTTGATATTAGGTTTAATTCCATTTGAATTGGCTTAGGAAATTTGAATCCAACCAAATGCTTTGATGCAAAGTATTTGGATTTAACTTTACCTTTGAATTTGTTTAGTTTATTCTTTTAACCATAATGCAATTGATGATCAATTGCATTATGATTTGATTAAATCATTTAATTTGAATTGATTTTAAATTTAATTTTATTTTAACTCATTTAGTTTAAATGGGTTAGGTATGATTTCAAATGAGTTCAAATGATCAATTTGATTCAAATGGAATGAGTTTGGATCCTTTCATTCATTTTAATTTGATTTATTTGAGTTAATCTAAATTGAAAATTTGGATTGATTCTACCTATATCAAATAGGTTAGAATAAACTCAGATTTTCTAGGACACTAGGTGAGGTATCCTGAACATTGAATTAAGAAAATCCTTTTTGAGATTAGGATCTCTTAATTGCCAAATTAACCTCATCCAAAAATGGGGTCAACATGCAATAAAAAATAAGTTACATTAGTGCAAGTTCAAAGCCTTAAATTTTTATATTCATTAATCTTAAAGATAAAAAGATGATGAGCTTGAGGAGATATGAGAAATAGAAGGATGGTTACATATGCTAGGGAGAAGAGTATTTTGCGATGATGAATATGGAATTTATAGTAATGAAGATTAGATAATTGTCAGGCTATTAATGCTACAAACTTTAGATTACTATGCAAGTTAGTTAACTTTGTTTTTTTTTTTTGGGTACTTTTTTATTTAACTTCATCTATTTCTCAAGATTTTGGAACTTGGAATACAAGTAAACTTGATATATTTATACCTTACCATAGATTAACACGATGATATCATTTTGTACTCTTTAAAATATTTTTCATAATCGAAATAGGCTTATTAAGTGAAATAAAATTTTTATTTGTGTCATCTAGCACCTCATGTTTCCCTGGTGAGTACTTAGCTGTCAGTTTTTTAGGTAGTCCATAACCTCGAGGGTATCTAATTCCTTTTTTTCTCTTTTATTTGTTTAGGCTAATCATCGTGGAGATAATGTTGGTGCTTCGAGACATGCTTCCACGATTGGAGTTGAATCGTAGTAAGGAGGCAAAATCACTCTGTTAGATATTCAAAATTTGTTAATGATGCCACATTTTGTTCATATTGATGTTTCTAACGTATGTTATAAATCTTTATTTGAGTAAAATTAATCTGATAACTATATGTTGGAGTGAAATGTCTGATGGCATAGTAGTATCTTGAGATGCGATGATATTCCTTTTAAACAACATGAACCATCAGGATTTGTATGTGCTTACAGAACTTATATTAATCTCTGTAATCATTTCATAAGAATAAGCATTGAAGACTGCATATGTATAGCTTATGATTTACTATAACGTGTTTCTACGTTTACTTTCTTATCCATTTCATGTTCATTCGCCAACAGATTTCCCTTAGTGTGCAAAGTG
Organism: Cymbidium sinense; assembly: GCA_021442155.1. Taxonomy (NCBI): domain Eukaryota; kingdom Viridiplantae; phylum Streptophyta; class Magnoliopsida; order Asparagales; family Orchidaceae; genus Cymbidium; species Cymbidium sinense. Next base: position 305,376,941 of record CM038215.1, read on the forward strand.
ATTAATGACAGCTTTTGAACCTCTATTTAATCTCAGTTCGGTTGTTTAAAATCCCATTTGTTCTGGAAGATGAACCTGGAACAAGTTATCTCCATTGTCATCTGGAACTCATGAGCGAATCATAGAAATAACATTTCTATTAGACAGACGAAGTTGTGTAAATCAATCCTTTCTATAGCCCCGGATTATTGGAAGTTTCATGCATTGATACACCCTCTTTAGGGTGGGCTTGGAGCTCTGATAAGGCTACATGGATAGATAACCCATGAGAAGATCAAAAACGTAGTCAGATATGCTACTGAGCAGCTGTGACTCTTAGGTCCTTGGAACATGTGCCTGGCCATCTTCAAGTCCGAGCTTTTAGAAAACCTGCCAGTGGCTATGATGACTGAATGAAACACCAGCTCCATGGTAATGGTCGGCCTAAAATTCTGTAATGGAAAGATCTTAAAACTCTCCTATGAAGCTTGAATTTTTATGTTAGGCTGGAATTTCATTGCTAGATGTTTTCTTGATTGGCCTCTATTCAAAAATTAAATTCAGAGACTTTCAGTGAATTTTGTACGAAACTAGAAGTAGCTTTTAAGTTCTCCACTAAAGCAGAATGGCTGGGTCTTAGTCATTATCAATATATTTAGGAATGGATGATAGAGAAATATGTCAATAACTTGTCATATTTGTCTCTGTTAAATAGGGCATTAATGAGTTCAACCTGTTCATATTTTCTAAATTAATTGGCTATTTGTTGCGAAACAATTTTGATAACCTATATTATACAAATTTATGGAGCCAGATGGATCATTTTTTTGGCCACCCAGAGGCTGTTTTCATTGATGATATGAAAGATAGTTTTGAAGTGCTAGACAAAATAAAGGAAAATACTGTTTCATGTAAATGGATTAACCAGTATAATACATAATTTTATATTATGTGAATTATTATTGGAAGTAATATGTAGATCTTAAGATAACAAAAGGCTTAGCCACTGCTTAAGGCTCCTGCCATTGTGAAGTCTAAGGTAGATACATCCAGCCTAATTTTATATTGCAAAGTCGTCTTGTTTATATTATGATTTTCAAGAGCACATAGTTTACCTACTTGTTTTAGAAATGAAGACCCATGGGCTTCTGTTCGTCATTATTTGTCTTGTTTTTTTACTTTAAAATGCCACATCTATTCCTTTTGTTTCATGTGGAAATTGCATAGCTGTGCTTTCTGCATGCGATACAGTTTCTGATCTCTTGCAGGCTAAAGCTATTTAGTACATGATGTTTGTTCAGCAATTGTGGGTGTGGTGAGTCCATATGCATAATTCTAAATAATCATACCTTTGGGCAATGTATAGAGTTCTACAATATGTGTAGGAAACTTTAGATAATGAAATTTTATTCAAAAGGGGAGCTTTTGATTCTTGTAATATACAGAACGTAGATGTAGATTATGCCAATTTTATGGTTGACAAGAGGTCAACTTTAAGATATTGTAGATTTTTAGAAGACTAGCTCTTGATTCGAAGGAGAACAACAACAACAACAACAACAAGCCTTAATCCCACTAGGTGGGGTCGGCTATATGAATCCTTCGTCTCCATTGTGTCCTATTATGTGTCAAATTCTCATTTAATTCAAGTATACTAAGATCATTTTTTATACATCTTAACCAAGTCTTTTTAGGTACCTCTACCTTTCTTAACATAAGGCAAATCTAATGCATCTACTCTCCTAATCGGGTCATTGGAATGCCGACGCTTTATGTGGCCAAATCATATAAGGCGACTCTCCCTAATCTTATCTACCACTGGAGCTACTCCAACTTTTTCCCGAACATACTCATTTTGCATTCTATCTCTAAGGGTAAAGCCACTCATCCACCTGAGCATCCTCATCTTCGTAACACTTAACCTAGTCTTATGTTTCTTTTATTGGCTAACATTCGCACATAAGTCATGGCGTCTTATCACCATCTTATTTTTCCTTAAGTTTAAGTGGAACTTTTCTATCACATAATAGGCCGATGCATTCCACTTCAACCATCCAACTTGAATTCTACTAATAACATCTCCATCTATTTCACCATCATTTTGAACAATAGAGCTTAAATATCAATCGCCACTCTTATTAATGACTTGATCACCAAAGTCACAACACTACCACTAAAACTTCTACAACTAAAATTACACTCCATATATTCGGTTTTAGATCTACTTAAACGAAAACCTTTAGACTCTAAGTTGACCTCCATAATTCAAGTTTCTGTTGGACTCTCTAGTCTTATCAACAAGAAGAATGTCATCAGCAAAAAGCATACACCAAGGTACATCTTCTTGTAAATGCCTTGTAAGAACATCCATAACTAAAGTAAAAAGATAAGGGCTTAATGTTGATCCTTGATGTAATCCAACTGAAATAGGAAAATATTTTGTCAATCCTCCTTGTATTTGGACACAAGTAACAGCTCTAGTATACATATCCTTAATGATTTGAATATAACCAATATTAACTTCTTTCTGTTCCAGCATGGAATGTGAATTTAGATTTATTGCATTAGGAATATGTGAATTGCTATGGCTGAAAAATACCCAAGAATATTTAAAAGTTGAATAAAAAGGTTCTATGAGGACTCTATTATGATGAAAAGTCAACCATTGATGTTGTACATAATCCCATACAATATTGCCACATATTGATGCACATAATCCTCTTCCTTTGACATCTCATTATTTCATGGGATCCCTGCTTCTAAATCATTAATCTATGAAATATTGTATTCCAAATTATTTTTAAGTTATTATTCTATGATTTTATGAAATACTAAACCAATTCTCTTTAATTCTTGTCAGTATGAAAAATAATTTCAAACAATTGCTATTTAATTTTTCTCTAACTTTACAAGTTAAACCAAATCAACAGAGAGAGAATCTTCAATGCATGGTATAGTCGTTTTACCATATCCATGAACCTTTGCTTACATAGCACTTGCAAATTAAGTGCATACAATAGTGTGTAATTACAACATCAATTCTGAGATAGATGGACTTAAAAAACATTTGTTCATATTGACCCATGCATGATACATCAGAAATGACAAAATTCAAATTCAACGGACTTTTGGTGTAACAACTCGCAAATCAGGGTTGAGATGCACCAAACATCGCTAAAACTAGCCCGAATGACATCCGATTGACGAATTGTGATTGTGAACGCCGAAATTGAATATGATACGCACAATTTAACGATCAACCGACGTCATCGATGGTCAACGCCAACGCGATATCGGAAGTCGGAAGGACGATGTCCAAATGACTCTGTTTATAAAATTGAGGCCGTTAGCTTCAAATGTCAAAATTATCAAATGATTTCACGCCAATTTGGACGAGTCTCAAAATATTGAATGATTGACAACGCAAATCGAGATTGAATACACTGACGCCATCAATCCGTCGAAATGATCTCTAATTGGCGAACGAATTCACCATTGTGAACATTGGCCGTAATATAAATACACATCACAATGATTAACCGATCGTCGATCGAGCCGCCAACGCCAGCTCCAACGCATATCGAGTCGGAGGTTGCGATGATGCAAATGATCTCCGTGAAATTGATTATCGCTAAAGCCGAAATCTATCAGTGAGCTCGCTCAATTTGGACGAGTTTGCGCGAATGTCGAGTGATTGAAAGCGGCGACGCGTTTTTTTTAAGTTGAAATATCTCGATTTGACGCAAATCAATCAAGTGATAAAAGCATCGTGCGTCCAAACATCTAATAACTTAAGATTGATATATATATATATATATATATATATATATATATATATATATATATATATATATATATAGATAGATGTCGGCATAAAATTCATAATAAGATGGGTTAAACATTTAGAAAAATAGCCTATTTATACCTAATAACCTAAAACAACCCTAATTTCTTCATTCATGGCCGACTAAACATTTGACCTGAGCAAGATCGCACATAAGCTCCTTTCGTTCAGCATTCGGTCGATCCTTCTTCCTCTCGCAAGCAACCACCTCACCGGTTCCCTCTTTTTCTCCCGTTCTCTATTTCTCTCCGGAAACCGCAAAGGAATGATAAGAAAAGGGGCAATCCGCACGGATCCCCTTCATTTCGATCTCTCCTACCTTTCCTTATTCTCTCTCGTTCCTACTGCTTGAAGGCTGGTGGCAGCTTTCGTATAAACCGAGGGGAAGAGAAGTTGGACTTGTGATGTTCGTCAAGCACCTGCTGGAGAAGGCCATGGGAACTGGTTTCGGGTGGGGCATGCAAAAGTTACCTTGTAAAAGTTGCAGGTGAGATACTCCATTGTGCAAACCGAACGCTCGATCCGCGCCAAAATTCTCTCGTCTCCTTCCCAATTCACGATCCCTCGTCCATGGAATCCACATCTTCCATTGCCCAGACGAGGTGGGAATCGTCGCCAAGCCCTCCGAATGCATCGCCATGCACGGTGCCAACCTTCATTTCGTCGACGTCTTCGTTCCTGAGAACAAATGGTCTTCTACTCCAGGAGTGAATTTGTTTTTTGATCGTCTAATTCACCTCCACAATCTCAGCAAGCAGAATGATCAGATCATTGTTCTTTATACTGAGGGGATGTGCATTAGGCAGATTTTATTTATCTAAGAGCAAGAAGAAATGGAAATATATTTTGATAGGAGTTGTTTGTGGAAGTGTTCTCTTTGTCTTCATTGTATCTTTGATTGTGCTGTTTATAATGAAATGTAAAGGCCATTTGGCTGAGCAGGATATGACTGTGAATGCTGTTGCTAGTTCTATTCCTGCCGGAGGGTTAATGGCTAATTAGCTAAGAAGAGTTAATTGAACTTTGTGGCTTATATTATATTATGTGTGAAAATGATTGAAAGAAAATAAGCCAAATGCAAACATAACTTTGAATTCATGTTATATTTATGAGGAGCTTACATGAAGTTAGAAGGTTAATTTTCAAATAAGATAGAACTCAAATCAAGCTCTATAGTGAGATTCACAAAGAATAAGCCTTCTTATTTAATCCATATATCGGAATATCCAATTTAAAATAGACTAAAGAAGGCTTCAATTAAACTTAAAATTGATATATGAGATTTGTTAAGTTCTATTTTAAAGTTGAAGTGAAAATCAAATGAATCTCAAAAGAAATTTTCACTAAAGACGAGTAGTTTGTTGGCAAATATAACTAAGCTCATAATTACAAAGCCAAATAATATCTAAGAATTGAAAAAATTTAATAATACATTACGCCACTAGATTCGTAACACATCGTACAAGCGAATAAGAGTTAATTAAAGCATTCTTAAATACACCCGCATGAGCCTCAACACTATGCTGAATGTTTAGATTCATGTGTTCGAGGATGAAGGTTATTGTTGATGAATTTGAGTTAACAAAATTTAAAAATTTATTATAAGAATTTCAACTTAGCAAAATATCTGAGAAGTTAATTCTATCATGTGACACTAGATCCGATCCTCTATTAGGAGCTAAACAGAGTTGACAGGATCTAAAATTCTCAAATATATTTGATTAAATCAATTAACCATTTCGATGATGGCTGTGTTGAATAATGATTTCAACTGAGATATTTTATCAAAATGTGATTCTAATTTCAAATCAAATAAACTTAAATCAAGTATTAAAAATGCAAATTCAATCATTAAAAGTTTAAAGTAAAATTTAATTTATCCACCTTCCGCAACTATTTGTTCAAGGTGATAAATTAAAAAAAATTCTATCAAAAAAGGATTTAGTCAAATCATGTTTCTACCATGTTCACTCTCAATCAATCTCATCTAGTAAGAGCTGACCGTCCTATGTGGTTTGGCGTAGCGTAGACGATAGCTGACGACCAAAGTCTGACGGGTTTTTAAAGTCTCCATTATATTACGATCACGATCGTAGCCCGTATGCTATGGTTTTGTTCTTTGAGTTGTGAATCATAGGGTGCACCTGATAGGGTAAAAAATCCTCTGTTAGTTAAAGTAAACTTAAGCCTGTCTCCTTAGACAATTATCACCCCAAGTCTACAAGGATTTACGACGTAACCACGTTGGCGATGAGGATTCTACGGTTGGTCGACCACCTCCTCGACTAAGTAGGTAGATCAACGTAGGGATGACGAACATGATCTAGACGACGTTATCATTCCCCAACCACCGCTTTAAGCTAAAATGATGAATTTCATAAGTTCTAAATTTTAAAAACTCTACACGCTATTACTATACGCTACAAGTCAATTTAACGACAAATTTTAAAAGCTTTTCTCTCAGTATTGAGAGGGGTAATTAACTATAGGCGCTTGCACTTATAAGAAACCTAGAATCATATCTAAAGTTCTCACAAAAATGAAGGAAAAATCTCTGGGTAATGTCTTATCTACTATTTCATCTGTCTTCTGAAAATTTCACTGACATAAATCATACTCTCTTCATCGAGAGTTCAGTGACAAATTTTCGGAACCCACGGGCCCGCTCACTATTATTGTGCCTTCGCATGGTTCTCTGGTAATATGAAATGCTCAGGAGAAAAGGGGCATTATCAAAGAGTTTAACGATTCACAAATTAAAAGAAAATCGTGATAAATTCTGTTTCAAGTCAATGGATTAGCCACATGAACACACGATAATCCATTAATTCTATTTTATTTATTTGCATTAGTATTGGAAGTAATATGTATATTTTATTTTTCTATGTGAATTCTAAGATAGATTCATGCAGACTAACTTTATATTGCAAAGACGACCCATAGCCTTTTGTTTGTCATTATATATGTTTTCAGTTCACTTTATTCTCTATTCTCTTTTGTTTATATGGAAATTGCACCGCTTTGCTTTCTGTATACGCTACACCTTCTGAACTCTTGTAAACTAAGTAATTTACCTTCTTAAATTTGAAAACGCTTTTATGTAATTACGTATAATTTCATAATTTGCATAATATGGAAGTTTTGTCAATATTTCTTAGATTTGAATGGAATGAAAAATCATTTCACCATGAGATTTTTTATACTGTTCAGTAATTTGTTTTTTTTTCACATAATTGCAAATGAATCCTGTAATAGTTTGCTCCACGTATCAGTACGTAGGCACAAAGCAACCACAACTTTTTCTGACGTTTCTTAACAGTCTCATTTGCTTGCTGCTGGGCCATTACAAGAAAAGCCTCTTCCTTAATTATTGGCAGAACCCATCCCTCTCTCTCTCTCTCTCTCTCTCTCTTCCTTGTCTTCTCAGGTATCTCCCACTAAATTGCATGCCTTCGCCTATAAGCTTCTTTGAAGACCAGAAAAGATAATGGCGTCAATATCACCAAGCACTATAAGAACATAGATTTCTATCATTGAATATTTTTTACATTTTTGATGTCATAAAATATAGTATTCTCATGTGCTTTAATTATTTCTCTATTATATGAGTGAGAGCTTTTTTTACATTATATCATTAGTTACAATGTACTTATTATTAATTACTAAGTTGGATCAAATTCACTAGTGGTCAATGAAAGTTGTAACATAAAAACTTAAATATTTGGATGAGTGCTACTCATTTTGTATTTTTACAATATTTTTTCATTTATTCGATGTTGAACTAAGGCTATATTTGAGGGAGCAGTGCGATACAAAAATGTATCATTGTGTTGTTTGAGAATTATATTTTGAGGAATTTGTGATGGGTAAGATATTTTTTTTTTAATCGGCGTGTTTATTATAAATTGGGAAAGTTATGATTTTATATATAAGAAATTATATATCTATATATATATATATATATATATAACAATTTTTTTCTTCAATAATTTTATCATTATTTTTTATATAATTACAGTTGATTTAAACAGATTTTAAATTTTAAATTTTAAATTACAGTTAACAACAACACATTTTAATCATTGAAAAGCAAGAGTTCATACAAAGGAAACCTTAGAATGATGAGTGAAAACTCGATAGATTTTAACCTTCCACTTTGGATTTGTGAATGGATTTAATGATGAGCGGTGAGTATCAAAGTACATTTGTAGGATAAGGAAGCTGCTGTGGCTACTATTAATTATAATGACTTGCTCCTTCTTTTATTCTTTTTTGACTCATAAAGTGTTCAGGTGGTCTCTAAAGACTCGAACTCATACTGATATTTGACTGAAATATAATAATTTCTTTCTTTTTGTGTGCATCTTGAGTGAGCTCTCAGATTTCCAGCTTGATTTACACGTTTTTGATTTTTTTTTTAAAAAATTAGTTAAAGCAACAACTAAAATAAATCTTTTTAATGATTTCTCAAGCTCTCATATTATATAGATTGTTTTCAAGTATCAGATGTAATTAACAGGCAAATATCTTATACACAGAGAGAGAGAGAGAGAGAGAGAGAGAGAGAGAGAGAGAGAGAGAGAGAGAGAGAGTTATGGTTTGTTTTTTGGATTAAAAGTTGGTTTAAAGATTTTTTTATTTGTCTTTTACTTTTTGAAAAGGGGTTAAAACAGAGTTTTCAGTGATATGGAGTTAAAACACAGTTTCAAAAAGTACACTATTCAAACGGGTATCAAAATTAAAAATTCATATTTTCAAACGTAAAACGCACTAAAAAAGTCCTCTCAAACAAAGCCTATATCGTATAATATAGACAAAGAATGTAAAGTTAAACCAGGCAATTAAAACCTGATTAAAAGAGATTTCGTACAAAAGATGAAGAAGTAAGAAAAGGCATATTCGTTAAAGACTTTTAATTAATCTCAATGCTTAACAGTAAAGCTTTTCAGGATTTCGATTAGTGTCTTTCTGACTCAAAGAGAAAACGACAGTGTCCCAACAAAAAAAAAAAAAGGGTAAAATTTTCCAAGATTCCAACATCAAATCGAAGTGAGTCCTAATACTTCTTGGCTTCCTTCTTATTGAAAAATCTTACAAAGTCTTCGTGTAATCTTATACTTTGTATTTATCTTTGTCTTTGATTTCATTTTCATGTCGATTTCAATAAATTTTTAGTGATTTTATTTTGATATTATTGTGAGCATAAATTAAAATTTAAAAGAAAAGCATTCTTGATGCATATGAAGAGATTGCTTTGATGCTAGATTCATCGTTTAAAATTATTATTAATATGAATGTTTTTAAGTATTGATAGAGACTATTGATAAAAGAGATTTCTAATAAATTTTTATTTCTAGAGTTAAAGCATTTTGTAATCAATTTGGGGCTATTTGATTAGCTGAATTTGAAATACAGAGTAAATTAAAAATAATGTATTTGAAATATTTTTAGATTGTTTGGATGGAAACTCTAAAGATATATTATTTTACTTTTGTTTGTTTGATAAAATCAAAGTAATATGAAGTATTTGTCAGAGTAGTGATGGGCGATAATTATAGGTAGCGGGTCGGCGGGTCAGTGATGGGGATGATCGTCAATTTAAATCGAATGATGTATTTGAAATTCAAATTTAAATTCAAATACATCAAAATTGAACTGCTGAGTGTATTTCAAATTCACACAAAAAATATAGTGCATTTTAATATATTAAACCAAATAATAGAATTTTAAAAATATATGTATTTAATTTATATACTACATTTACTTCTAATTAAAATATTTTAATTATGTTTAGGATGAGTTATTGTTTAGAAAAATATAATTTTTAGAATGACGAGGTTAATAATTTATAGTGAAAAAAAATTATGTTGAAGTAAATTTATCATGTTTAATAGTTTTATTTTCATTATTAGGATGAATTTATACATTTTAGGTAGAATCTTTTTTAAGGATGGGAAATGTGATAGTTGTGCAAATTGGGTCTCATGTGGAGGGTTTTACCACGATGCACTTTGAGGCAAGATATGGCGTTTAGTTAGCTTACGGTTAACATTCCAAAAAAAAAAGAAGCAATAGCTCTCACTAGACATTCCGAGGTGTTAATATTTTGAAATAATTTATTAAGATATTTTAATTTATATGATTTTATAGATAATCTAATATAAGAAAATCTATTCTCTTAGAAGTTTCATTGCAATAGATGAAGTGAATGGTCCTCTTACAAGAGCTTAATCCTTAGGTTGAAATTCAAATGAGTTGACCATTATTAATGTATTATATCTTACTTTAATTTTCTCTTGATTTGCACTCCATATCAAGTGATATTAGAAAAGATTCAACCATGATCATATATTTTATTTGATTTATGAATGAATGACTACTTTGATTTTTAAGGTCTTCTACTATATGATTTAACGAGGTTCACTGCGAGGAGACTTTCATGATTGCTAATGATGATAAAATGAATTTTATTTGAATAAAGAGATTCTCAAGGTGAAAAACTTTTACCACGAGGGAAAAGGATTATGACACGTGAGAATTTAGATTTAATCTTACATTAGATAATAAATTATTCAAAGAATACTACATATTCTAGAATTTGAGTTGAAAATGAATTAACATGTGTGACCACTTGTATATCAAAGCAAAATTTAAACTTACTTTGATTTATCATTTTTAAAATGATTAGGCTTTACCAGATAATTCAAGGATAATTTTTTTTTTTATAATCACTATGCCTATCAATGATAAATTTGTAGGTGACAAAATGATGCATATTTATGGATGAAATCAACATCTTCGAGATTATTATGTGCAGAATATAGAGATACATCTGAATTTTGTTGTGTACTGATATTCATAGCATTTCATATATGAGTTTTTTAAGAGATATTCTAGATTTTGTTTCATTTTGTTAATTGTGCGCTTGTATCCAAAGTGCACAAAATACATTCTAAACCTTTTAAAAAAATTACTAGTGTACATAATGTCATGTACTACACAACAAAATTTAGATCCATTTGGACTTTGCACATAATAATTTCTCCTTTTAAGTTTGGGTACTTGTATAGGTGGGGAGTGAGCATTAGGTATATATATATATATATATATATATATATATATATATATATATATATATATATATATATATATATATATCGGACTTATATATATATATATAGTGCAAATGGAGAAAATATTATATGAAGTCGGACGACGTCCTGATCGTCAACAACAATGCAACACACGGATTAAAATATGGCTTTTCTTACTTTATAATGTAACTGACATTGTTAACGCGTTAACGACCGAATCCTCGTTAAAACAATGGGAGAAACAGTTGAATGCGTGAAGAAATTTAAAAGCAATATATAAATAGATTTATTGCATAATATATTTTTTTTTTAAAAAGCGAGCTCAGAGAGAAACAAAAATCTCATTTCATTTTTTGGAAGAACCGTGAAGATGAAGAATAAATTTGGAAGTTGTGGCCATATTAATGATCAATTTAGATGATGTATTAAATAAAAATGATCGATAAATTTTTCAACCGTTTTATATATACAATTTTTTGAAACAATTAGTGATATTCTTTGAAATTCTTTTATGTAATATATATTTTCTTTTGGAGTTCTTTAAAAGAGATTTTGTTCATTTTAGAGTGTTTGCATGTGACTTTCGACTCTCATAGAGTACACCTCATTTTTTTTTTTAACTATGTGGAATATATGTTTACCATAACCTAATATAAGATGTTTGGAGATGTTTCATGAAAAATTTGTTGATTTTGGAGCTATTTTGTATGTATACTCATGAGGGTACACCCCATTTTCAATTTTTCAAATGTACTTTGTCATGTTTAGTATATCTCGAAGATGTTTGAAGATGTTTCATGAAGAATTTAATTTTGGCTATTTTGTATGTGCACTCTCTGTACTCTTATGAGGGTATACCTTACTTTTTTAATTTTTTTAACTGTGGGGTTTGCCATATGTTTAGTATATCCCATTGGAAGATGTTTGGAGATGTTTCATGAAGAATTTGCTAGTTTGAAGGGTTATTTTGCATGTGCACTTTCTATACTCTCATGAGAGTACACTTTATTTTCTCAATTTTTTCAATTATGGGTCTTGTCATATATTTACTATATCCCATTGTAATCTGTTTGGATATGTTTCATGAAGAATTTGTTAGTTTGTAGGAGCTATTTTGCATGTGTACTCTATGTACTCTCATGAGAGTACATCCAATTTTTTCAAAAATTTTAACTATGGGGTTTGTCATATGTTTAGTATATCGCATTGTAAGATGTTTAAAGGTGTTTCATGAAGAATTTTCTAGTTTTTGGGGCTATTTTGTATGTGTATTCTGTGTACTCTTATGAGAATACACCCTATTTTTCTAAAATGTTCTATTGTGGGGGCTTGTCATATGTTTACTATATCCCATTATAATCTGTTTGGAGATGTTTGATGAAGAATTTTTGATTTTAGAGCTATTTGATATTTATGTACTCATGAGAGTACACCTATTTTTCTAAAATTTTTTAATTGTTTTGTCACGTTTACTATATCCCATTATAATATGTTTGGAGATGTTTCATGAAGAATTTGCTAGTTTTAAGAGCTGTTTTGCATATGTACTATGTGTACTCTCATGATGGTACACCCCATTTTTCTAAAATTTTTAATTGTGAGGCTTGTCATATGTTTACAATATAACATTATAATCTGTTTGGAGATGTTTCATGAAGAATTTGCTGGTTTTAGGAGCTATTTTGCATATGTACTCTATGTAATCTCATGAGAGTACACCCCTTTTTTTAATTTTTTCAACTATGGGGCTTGCCATATGTTTAGTCTATCCCATTGTAAGATATTTGAAGATGTTTCATGAAGAATTTTTTGATTTTTTAGGGCTATTTTACATGTGTACTCTGTGTACTCTCATAAGGGTACACCCCATTTTTCTAAAATTTTTAATTGTGGGGTTTGTCATATATTTACTATATTCTATTGTAACTTGTTTGGAGATATTTCATAAAGAATTTACTAGTTTTAGGAGCTATTTTGCATGTGTAGTCTGTGTACTCTCATGAGGGTACACCCCATTTTTTAATTTTTTCAACTATGGGGCTTGTCATATGTTTAGTTTATCCCATTATAAGATATTTGAGAGGTGTTTCATGAAGAATTTTTGATTTTGGGATTATTTTGCATGTGTACTCTCATGACGGTACACCCCATTTTCCTAAAATTTTTAATTGTGGGACTTGTCATATATTTACTATATCATATTGTAATATATTTGAAGATGTTTCATGAAGAATTTGCTAGTTTTAGGAGCTATTTTGTATGTGTACTCTGTGTACTCTCATGGGGGTATACCCTATTTTTTCATTTTTTTAACTATGAGGCTTAACATATGTTTAACATAATCTATTGTAAGATGTTTGGAGGTGTTTCATGAAGAATTTTTTGATTTTTGGGGTTATTTTGTATATATACTTTGTGTACTCTCATGAGGGTACACCCCATTTTTCTAAATTTTTTAATTATGGAGCTTGTCATATATTTACTATATCCCATTGTAATCTGTTTGGAGATATTTCATGAAAAATTTGTTGGTTTTAGGAGCTATTTTGCATGTGTACTCTTATGAGAGTACACCTCATTTTTTCAATTTTTTTAACTATGGGGCTTGTCATATGTTTAGTATATCCCATTGTAAGATATTTGGAGGTATTTTATGAAGAATTTTTTGATTTTTGGGACTATTTTGTATGTGTACTGTGTACTCTCATGAGGGTACACCTCATTTTTCAATTTTTAACTATCATATATTTGGTATATCCCATTGTAAGATGTTTGGAGGTGTTTCATGAAAAATTTGCTATTTTTTAGGAGCTATTTTACATGTGTATTCTATATACTCTCATGAGGGTACACCACATTTTTCTAAAATATTTAATTGTGGGACTTGTCATATATTTACTATATCCCATTATAATCTATTTGGAGATGTTTCATGAAGAATTTGCTAGTTTTAGGAGCTATTTTTCATGTGTACTCATGAGGGTACACTTTTTTTAATTTTTTTTAACATTTATCGTATATTTAGTATATCCCATTAAGATGGAGTGTTTCATGAAAATTTTCTAGTTTTGTGGCTATTTTGTATGTGTATTGTGTGTACTCTCATGAGGGTACACCCATTTTCCTAAAATTTTTAATTATGGAGCTTGTCATATGTTTACTATATCCCATTGTAATATGTTTTGAGATGTTTCATGAAGAATTTGTTGATTTTAGGAGCTATTTTGCATGTGTACTCTCATGAAAGTACACCTCATTTCTCTAAAATTTTTAATTGTGAGGCTTGTCACATGTTTACTATATCCCATTGTAATATGTTTGGAGATATTTCATGAAAAATTTGATGGTTTTAGGAGCTATTTTGCATGTGTACTCTCATGAGAGTACACCCCATTTTTTAATTTTTTTAATTATGGCGCTTGTCATATGTTTAATATATCCCATTGTAAGATGTTTGGAGGTGTTTCATGAAGAATTTTTTTTTGATTTTGGGGCTATTTTGCATGAAAGACATTTGTGTCTGTGCAGGTGAATGAGGTAAATGACTGGTGCGATGATGAAGCCGTTATGTCTAATGACCTAATTATGGGAAAACTCCTTGGCTCTACTGTTCACAATGAAAAGGAGGCTTATGTATGTGATTATGCATCAAACCGATTCAATGTTATTAGGAAGGATCATATTATTGGCCAAACTCAAGAATTTGAAATCAAAGGATTTTTATGTGCAAAACATGTAAGAAAATCTAAAGCCACCAAATTTAGAAAAGCACGAGGTGTTGTTATTATGATTAGATTTTCTATTGATTTAGATGGGAATTACAAGATTAAAAATATATAGAAAGTCATAATCATTAATTGGCAAAGGGTGACCTACATCTTCTATATCAGAGGCATCGTGAGAAGATGTTGAAGTCAATGATAGAGAAATTAGAGCAACTAATGTTTAGCTATCTAAGTAGAAGTTGGGAAGAATATTGGCTTCACAAAAAGAGATGCTTTCAATTTCATCCAAAAAGAGAGAAGATCGAGAATTGCAAATGGTGATAGTAATGCATTAATACAACAATTCAAGGAAAGACAAACAGAAGATGGGATGTTTGCATGGGATGTCCAAGTTGATGAGTTATAGCTTGGTTAGTTTTTTTGGAGCAATGACTTGCCAAGAATAGAATATGATTGTTTTGGGGATGCCATAATTTTGATACAAGTATTCAATAAATATAATCTTGTCTGCCCCTTTTGTTGGAGTGAATCACCGGAAATATGTCTTATTTGGAGTAGTCTTTCTATTAGAAGAGACAAGTCATTCACATGGCTATTCAAAATATTTCTTTGATTAATGATGTAGATCATAATAATATTCAGATCAAGATCAAAATGGAGCTATTGAAATTGCATTATCACATACTCGTCATAGGTTGTGCCAATGGCATATTTCAAAGAAAGCTCCTTTGAAGATACATTGCTTTAATAGTAATAGGACAATACAAAGTCTCTTTTATATATGCAAGCTTGGTCTACCATGCTAGAAGAAGGTAATTTGAATGATCATGCTTGGCTGTCTGAGCTATATAAAATTAGATGCAAGTGGTCCACCACATTCTACAAAGACTCATTCTGTATGAGTATCTTGTCAATGCAATATAGTGAGTTCACGAATAATGTATGTCATAGAATATCTAAACCAACAAGTTCAATCATGATTGTTTCTTGGGATTGGAGAAGATTGTGGACACATGGCTACATAATAAACATGATGAAGATTTTGCATTAGTCAATTGTTCTTGTTAAGACACCAATTAAATAAGCCTATGTTATAAAGAAAGATTTATACAATGTTTGAAGAAGAAATTTTGCATGGAGCTGGTGGATTAGCAGCAAATGTGTCAGACGATAATCCCATGAAGTATTTGGTGAGAAACTTAAAGAATAAAAGTTCTTCCAAAATATGGACTATCTATTTTGACAATATATGTCTAAATGTAACTTGTAATTATAAAAATTTGAAATGATGAGTGCTTTGTACATCCGAAGTTCTGTAGGAAGATATTGTACATGGAAGTATCTTCTTATGTGATGGTCAACCAGAGCAAAGAGAGAAATCTACTTTGACAGATAGAAACTTATAAAGATGTGTAACAAATGAAAATGAAATGACATTATTTTTGAAACCACATATATGCATATCAAATAAGGTAACAAGAATGAAAGTATATTTGGGTTTCTTAAAAACTATCTGATAATGTCGACTTATATTATTTGGAATTCACCAACCTACAAGAAGAAGAAGTCAACCAAAACACATAAAGGAAATGACTTTTAAAGGATCTAAGTAGATCAAAAAGTGTTTCAAATGTAATCAAGGAATATTGGGAGAGAAACAAGAAATCCAAGAGTAATTTTCTATCTGCCTCTGAATTTATAATTTTTAAATATTGCTTTTAAACTTTAAACTATTATATTTTTAATGTTATAGAGACCAAAGAATAACCTACAAGGGGTGGAGACCATGTAGGGTCACCCATTGCAACACTTTTTTCTGTTATGCTAGAGTATTTTTCAAATGTATACATGGAAAACCCTTCATTCATGCTCTCATATATGGATCTGACAATGTTTTATAAGAAGAATTTAAATTTCCGCAATTAATCGGTGAATTACAGTGATGATGGATATCATTCTGAGGAAAATATTTTAATGTGTGATATCACTTGGTTGTCATGTGTTCTTGTACATACTTTAATATCAATTTGGATATGTGATTAGTAGTTACTATATTGTACTTGGAGGTAATCTTTGTACCGACTTTATGCTTATATTTTTAATGTCTTTGGTGATATACGTAATGTAAACCACGAAAATTCCCATCAATAATGTAATATGCGCATTATATTATCAAAATTCTTGAAGATTTTATCTCCAAACAAGAGATAATATCTGAAGAAATTGAAAAAATGGGCTGTAGCCTCATGAGAGTATAGAGAGTACACATTCATAGCAATTCTGAAATTCCACCAAGCAGCTTCCAAACAGCTTGTAATGACATATACTCAGCATATGAATGAAGGAATGGGTAGAATAGCTGAAAAAACTGAGAAAATAAGGTGTACTCTCGGAGAGAGAGAATCTGCAAAATGCAAAATAGCATAAAATAACCTCCAACAGCTTGCATTTGCATATACTAAATATTTTATCTACAAGCGTAGAACATCTTACTGGGAAGCGTGATGTACTCTCTTGAGAGTATAGAGAACACATGAAAAGTAGCTCAGACCAAAGAAAAATCTCCAAGCGACATTTGCATATACTAAAAATTTTATCTACAGATAGGGTAAAATATCTGATAGAAATGGAAAATATGATGTGTACTATCTTGAGAGTCTGAGTCTGTTCTGAAGCTCAAGTAAAATCTCCAAATAGCTTACATTTGCATATACTAAAAATGTTATCTCCAAGCAGGGCAGAACATCTCGCAGAAATGGAGAATAAGATGTACTCTCATGAGAGTAGAAAGAGTACACATGCAAAGCTGCTCCGAAACTCCACCAAGTAGCCTTCAAACCGCTTGTAATGACATATACTAAATATTTGAATGAAAGAATTGGTAGAAATGCTGAAAAAAACTAAGAAAAGGATGTACTCTCATGAGAGTACAGAGAGTACAGGTGTAAAATAGCTTCAAAAACTTACCAGGAAGCCTCCAAAATGCTCACAATGGCATCTACTAAATCAAACGGTAGAATTTTTGAAAAAATTGATAAAATAGGTGTACTCTCATGAGAGTATAGAGAATATCGTCTGGCGACTCAGATAATCAACCAAGCACCCTCCGAATAGCTTGTAACTCTACAAGAATTTTCTTAATTCTTATAAAATTTTCATTGTTTAGGGAATAGAAGATATAAAAAAATATTGAAACTAATAGCACAATTAGGTTCAAAAGAGATTTTTTTTTTTTTAAAATTTTTTATAAAACTTTCAACTATATTTTAGCTCTTTGAACAAAATAATGAATAATATTTAATAAATTATTAGAATATATTGGATTGTGGCATTGAGCTTCCGGTAAATGATAGTGCTCTTATACTATTTTCCATTTTAAAAAAATAAAAAGAAAATAAAATAAATCATGATTTTAAGTTTGGATCCAAATTATTATGGATGGAGCTCTTGCTTGCCTACTTTATAAAGCATGATTGGAATGATTGTAAGTTTGGATCCAAATTATTTTGAGTAAATGATAATCTCTCTTATCGCGTATTTTATAAAGCATTATAGGAATGATTTTAAGATTGGATCAGAATTATTCGAAAGGGTTGAGACTTTTTTTAGAACTACTCAAATTTATAAAAAATTTTCAATTCTTATATTTTTTTACTTATTCAACAACAACAACAACAACAAGCCTTTATCCCACTAAGTGGGGTACATGAATCCTTCATCTCCATTGTGTCATATATGTGTGTTTCTCATTTAATTCAAGTATACTAAGATCATTTTTTATACATCTTAACCAAGTCTTTTTAGGTCTACCTTTACCTTTCTTAACATAAGTCTCGCATCTACTCTTTTGGATCATGGACGATTGACATTTTATGTGGCCAAACCATAAGGCGATCTCTCTAATCTTATCTATCCTTTGGACCTACTCAACTCTTTCTGAACATATACTCATTTCACATTTTATTTCTAAGAGTAAAGCCACTCATCCACTGAGCATCCTCCTCATCTCTGTAACACTTAACTTAGTATTATGCTTATTATTGGCCAACACGCACATCATAAAAATTTTTTCCTTAAGTTTAAGTGGAACTTTTCTATCACACTTGAGGCCAGATGCATTCCTCCACTTCAACCATCCAACTTGAATTCTACTAATAACATCTCCATCTATTTCACCATCATTTTGAACAATAGAGCCTAAATATCACTCACTCTTATTAATGACTTGTTCACTTAATGTCACAACAATACCACTAATTTCTACAACTAAAATTACACTCTATATATTGGTTTGGATCTACTTAAATGAAAACCTTTAAACTCTAATGTTGACCTCCATAATTTAAGTTTTTCTTAGACTCCCTCTCTAGTATTATCAACAAGAAGAATGTCATCAGCAAAAAGCATACACCAAGGTACATCTTCTTGTAAATTCCTAGTAAGAACATCCATAACTAAAGCAAAAAGATAAGGGCTTAGAGCTGATCCTTGATGTAATCCAACTGAAATAGGAAAATATTTTATCAATCCTCCTTGTGTTTGGACACAAGTAATAACTATAGTATACATATCTTTAATGACTTGAATATAACCAATATTAACTTCTTTCTGTTCTAGAACTCTCCAAAGAACATCTCTTGAAACTATCATAAGCTTTCTAAACCAATAAATATCATATGTAGATCCTCACTTTCTCTATACATGCATCAAACCTCTTAACAAATGTATAGCATCCATAGTAGATCTACGGCATGAAACCAAAGAGAAACTTTTGTATCACAGTAATGCTCAATTACTCTCTCCCATAATTTTAATGTATGACACATTAACTTAATTCCTCTATAATTTGCACACTCTTGTGCATCACCTTTATTCTTAAATATAATAACCAACAAACTCTTCCTCCACTCATATAACATCTTTTTAGTCTTTAAAATAACATTAAAAAGATTAGTAAGCCAATAAATTTCTTGATCTCCTAAACATTTGCACACTTCTATTGGAATATCATGAGGTCCTACTATTTTTCCACATTTCATTTTCTTTAAAGCTTCTCTAAATTCGATTTACTAATCGATAAAAAATAAAATTCTCTATTTTTTTATTAAGGTTGCTAAAATCAATCATACTTTCGGATCCTTCATTAAAAATTTTATCGAAATATCTCATCCACCTATTTTGAATATCCTTTTTTAAGAAAAATACTTTATTATTTTCATCTTGAATACACCTCACTTGAGCTGGTCTTTACTTTTTCTATCTCTTTGGTTGGCTAACTTATACATACATTTTTCACCTTCTTTGGTATCTAATATATTGTATAAATCACTAAAAACTAAATTTTTTGTATCATATATTACTTTCTTAGAATCTCTACAAGCCACTTTATATCTTTCCCAATTCTCCGAGTTTTTACATATAAACCAAGTTTTATAACAATGATTCTTATTTTTTATCTTTTCTTGCACACTCTGACTTCACCACCAACTATTTTTATTAAAAGAAGCTTTTCGTTTTGATTATCCAAGGATATCTTTAGCAACTTGCTTAATTTCACTTGTTACTTTTTCCCACATAACATTAGCTTCCTTATGAACATCCCAAATTCTAAGCTCTTGTAGCTTGCTCTTAAAAATATTTTTATTTGTGTCTTTTAAGTGTCCTCATTTAATCTTAGGATAATAATTTGATTTATTTTTTCTCTTATAATCTTCTATCTTAAAACGTAAACTTCTAAGCAATTATAACAAAAAAATATTAACTCAAACTTCCAAGCAATTACAGAGAGTACACGTGCAAAATAGCCCCTAAAACTAGCAAATTTTTCATGAAATATCTTCAAATATCTTCCAATGGGATATACTAAATGTATGACAAGCCTCACAGTTAAAAAAACTAAAAAAATAAGGTGTACCCTCATGAGAATACAGAGAGTACACATGCAAAGTAACCTTAAAAATCAACCAATCAGCCTCCAAACGGCTTGTAAAGGCATCTACTAAACATTTTAACTCCAAACAGGGTAAAATAGCTGAAAAAAAAAAGAGAAAATGGGGTGTACTCTCATGAGAGTACAAAGAGTACATGTATAAAGTTGCCTCAAAAACCAACCAATTAGCCTCCAAACTGCTTGTAGAGGCATCTACTAAAAATATTATCTCCAAACAGGGTAAAAAAACTAAAAAAAATGAGAAAATGGGTTGTACTCTCATGAGAGTACAGAGAATACATGTGCAAAATTGTCCCAAAATCTACCAAAAGCCTCAACATGCATTATACTAAACATATTATCTCCAAACTGGATAAAATAGTTAAAAGAAAATGAGAAAATTGGATGTACCCTCATGAGACTACAGAGAGCACACATACAAAATAGCTCTAAAAACTAGCAAATTCTTCATGAAACCTCTCCAAACATCTTATAATAGGTTATGTTAATCATATGACAAGCCCCACAGTTAAATTTTTTTAAAAAATGAGGTATACTCTCATGAGAGTATAAAAAGTACACATACAAAATATCTCCTAGAACTAGCAAATTCTTCTTGAAACATCTCCAAACATCTTCTAATGGGATATACTAAACATATGACAAGCTCCATAGTTAAAAAACTGAAAAAATAAGGTGTACCCATGAAAGTACAGATAGTACACATACAAAATAGCTCCTACGATCAGTATTTTGCATGAAACATTTCCAAACATCTTAAAATAGGTTATGGTAAACAAATTGCAAGCCCTATAGTTAAAAATTTTGAAAAAAAATGAGATGTACCCTCATGAGAGTACAAAGAGTTCACATGTAGAACAACCCCAAAAGCAATTTCTTCATGAAACATCTCCAAACATCTTCCATTAGGTTATGGTAAACATATAACAAGCCTCGGAATTGAAAAAATTGAAAAAAATGGGTTGTATTCTCATGAAAGTACATAGTACACATGCAAAATAACTCCAAAACTCATCAAATCCTTCATGAAACATCTCCAAACATCTTACAATAGGATATACTAAACATATGACAAGCCTCACAATTAAAAATTTAAAAAAAATGACGTATACTCTCATGAGAGTACAGAGAGTACACATGCAAAATATCTCCAAAAATAAGCAAAACAGTCTCCTTTCCTTTAAAGAACTCAAATGTTTCAAATGTGCTTCTATTTGACTATGAGAACAACTGTGAAAACTTTAAAATTAATCAAGTTCAAGAATGCAGGAAGAAATACTTTATGTAGTCACCTATAATACCTCAATTTTTAATGCCCAAGATTTAGCAAATTTCTGAGTGAAGGTCGGACGCATGCCGAGAGAGAGAGGGAGCTAAGAAAAATTTTTGCACAAAAATGAAGTCCCTAAAATGTTATGTTGTGAAGAATCTGGAACAACGCACGTAATATTTTCTCCCCCCACTGTTTTAACGGGACGGGCCGGGCCAAGCCGGGTTAACGTTAACGGCGTCGTTAAGTTACAACGTTGTAAAGTAAGAAAATCCATATTTTAATACTGGACACATGTTACGTTATGGTCGGCGTCCGGACGTAAAGCTACGTCCAGCCTCCGCACGTAATATTTTCTCGTGCAAATGAGGAAGAAAGGTGATTGACTCCAACTATTAGCAAGTGTATTACATCATTGTTTTCAAGCGCAGAATATTGATTGGTATAATCCGCTAAATGCTTACATGAATAAAAAAGATGCACCAATTTCAAATGATTTATTACTAAAAAATCTTAATATTTATGGTTTTTTTTAAAATAATATAAATTTGTATTCATTAAATAAAGATAATGCACCAAAAAACCAATAATGTTTCAGCTTTTATAAGGTAGAATTAGCTCTAAAAACTAGCAAATTCTTTATGAAACCTCTCCAAACATCTTGTAATAGGTTATGTTAATCAAATGACAAGCCCCACAGTTAAATTTTTTTAAAGAATGAGGTATACTCTCATGAGAGTACAAAAAGTACACATATAAAATAGCTCCTAGAACCAATAAATTCTTCTTGAAACATCCCCAAATATTTTCTAATGGGATATACTAAACATATGACAAGCTCCATAGTTAAAAAAACTGAAAAAATAAGGTGTACTCTCATGAGAATACAGAGAATACACATGAAAAATAGCTCATAAAATCAATAATTTTTGCATGAAACATCTCCAAACATCTTACAATAGGTTATGGTAAACAAATTGCAAGCCCTATAGTTAAAGATTTTGAAAAAAAAATGAGATGATCCTCATGAGAGTACAGAGAGTTCACATGCAGAACAACCCCAAAAAACCAGCAATATCACCATGAAACATCTCCAAAAATCTTCCATTAGGTTTTGGTAAACATATAACAAGCCTCGGAGTTGAAAAAACTGAAAAAAATGGGCTGCATTCTCATGAAAGTAGAGAGAGTATACATGCAAAACAATCCCAAAACTCAACAAATCCTTCATGAAATATCTCCAAACATCTTACAATAGGATATACTAAACATATGACAAGCCCCATAGTTGAAAATTTTGAAAAAATGACGTACACTCTCATGAGAGTACAGAAAGTACACATGCAAAATATCTCCAAAAACAAGCAAAATAGTCTCCTTTCCTTTAAAGAACTCAAATGTTCCAAATGTGCTCCTATTCGACTATGAGAACAACTGTAAAAACCTAAAATCAATAAAGTTCAAGAATGCATGAAGAAATACCTTATGCAGCCTATAATGTCAATCAATTTTAATGCCCAAGATTTAACAAATCTGAAGGTGGGATCTTGGGAGAGAGGGAGCTAAGGAAAATTTCTGCACAAAAATGAAATCCCTAAAATGTTCTGCGGTGAAGAATCTGGAACGATGCACGTAATATTTTCTCCCCCCACTGTTTTAACGGGACGGGAACGCTATTAAGTTAGAAAATCCATATTTTAATACTGGACACATGTTATGTTACGGTCGGCGTCCGGACGTAAAGCTACATCTGGCCTCCGCACGTAATATTTTCTCGTGCAAATGGGGGAAGAAAGGTGATTGACTCCAAATATTAGCAAGTGTATTACATCATTGTTTTCAAGCGCAGAATATGGATTGGTATAATCCGCTAAATGCTTACATGAATAAAAAAGATGCACCAACTTCAAAAGATTTATTACTAAAAAATCTTCATATTTATGGCTTTTTTTCAATAATATAAATTTTTATTCATTAAATAAAGATAATGCACCAAAAAACCAATAATGTTTCAGCTTTTATGAAGTAATATATAAAAAATAGCTGCTTTACTGATAAGCGTAATCTGCATCTCTGTCAAAATTCAAAATCTTCGTAATTGTAAGTATCCAGAGCTAAAGACCTAATAAATTCAAGTATTTAGACATATATATATATATGCCTTCTTGAGACCTTTTTTGTCTCAAAGGAATCATCCTTATCTGATTCCTCCTTACTACTATATTTTAATTTTAAGATGCGGCCTCACTCATCCTCATATCTGAATAACAAGAATCCGATATCGTAAGCTGAACTAGTTGTTAAAAACAGTGAGAGCAGATGAAAAGTTGCCACTCTCTTCTCTACCAGATGAACTTATCATAGGAACAACTCTTCATTCTGATATAATGGTTTAGACAGGAGAATAAATATTTTCGATCCGGTCTTTGTGGAACGAGAATTGGCTTGATGATAATATATAAGATCAACAAGCTTGTCAATTCCTGAATCAACAAGCTTGTCAATGTTGGGAAGAGTTCCTTGATAACTGGAGTATCAGTATGGATTTCAGTAGCAGGGGTGGACCTACATAGTCCTCAGGTGGGCAATTGTCCGCACTAAAATTTTTTATATAATTATATCTAATAGGCTCACCAAAAAAAAAATGTTCTTCTCGGTTGCTCTTTCTCCATCTTCACCGTAGTCCTGCACTTCCTCTCTCCCCTACTTCGTAACCCTCTCTCTCTCTCTCTCTCTCTCTCTCTCTCTCTCTCTCTCCATGTCATGCAATCTAAAGGCTGCTAAATCTGTTTTTTTTTTTCTCCTTTTTTTTAGAAAATGTTAAAAATTTAGAGCCCTTGCATTTGGCCTACATTTTTTCGTTAATGAGAAAATCAAGACAAAATCTAAAATTAATTAGAACTTTTAGTTTCTTTAAAAAGTTTAAAGTATAAAAAATAATTTTTCTAAAACATTCAATTAAAATAATAAACTATTTTTAAAAAATTTAAGTTAAAATGTTTTAGCCAAAATTTAATAAATTTAGAAATTTAATTTAATAAGAGTATAATAAATGAATGCTCATATAAATTTATATTATATTTTATCTTAAAATTAAGAAAAGAATTTAAAATTTATCTTAATTAAATTTTAATATCCATATAATTATAATATATCCTAAAGATAATATATAATAATGAATTATATTTTTCATAAAAAAATAGTCGATACCAATTTTTTTTATATCTATTCATATATAAATATTTCTTTCTATATTTAATATATTTAAATTTATTATTATTATTTTAGTTTTAGGAAATAATCTAAAAATAATAATGATAAACATTGTCATAATTTAACATTAATAAAAAATATATTTTTTTTGAAGAATGCTAAATTAATGACTATTTAATACATTTAGTTTGATTCTTATTGAAGTTATTATATAATATTTATCAGTTAACATTCTAGGTCAAAGTTAGTATCGTTAAGGATTTAATCTATAGTTGATTTGACTCCGGCTCAAAATTGACCCAAAATCATTTGATCTTATCTCGAATGGAGTCATGTCTTGTCATAAGCAAACGTTTGTTTTTGTTTTTTTAGTTTTTAGGGTTTAAGACAAATTGATGGAAAAGCCAAAGAAGAAATCAAGCATAATCGTCATCGTAAACATTTACATAATATAATGGACATGCTTTGCAACGTGCAGAGGGCATCTTCGAATCTGATTCCTGTACGGTTATCTTCTGATCCCCTTGCGTGGGTCTGCCATGATTGAATTCATGTGCTCGGTGCTCCTCATCAAATTCAAAGGGAAAAAGATAACTAGATACTTGGGTGGTGCTCAAACACCACAAGATCTCTTCTTTGTTCTTTCAATCAGAGAGAGAGAGAGAGAGAGAGAGAGAAGAGAGAGAGAGAGAGGAAAGTCCAAAAAAATAAAGCTAAAGCTGCCTCTCCTATGCTTCTCTCTCTCTCTCTCTCTCTCTCTCTCTCTCTCTCTCTGTGTCTGTCTGTAGTTATTAAGTTTATATAGACATAAAAGTAAAGCATAAAGCAAGTTTTGTTCCTCTATTATTCTACTTAAGGGTATGTTCTCAATAATACAAAATAGAAGAGAACAACTATTGAATTTGATTTAATTGGCTGACAAATATCTATAAGAGCTCATTTGGTTGTTTGAAAACAAAAAAATATCATTTCAAAATATAATGATTTTTTATTCATTTATTTTAAATGTGTAAATGAAATTTTTTTTAAAGTTCTTAAAAGATTCTTGATATTTGAAACCATTATTAATGTTTAATTAACTAGAATCAACAATAATATGAAACATTTGAAAAAAAAAATCAACGAAGTGTCTCCTATGAGGCCATATAGATTCATGATGGTAAGCTACTGATGATCAAAGAACCCAATGAACAAAAACCCTAATAACAGAACCAAAATCAATGTATTAATTTGCTGCTACAGCTCTCCTCACAATCACTTTCATTAAGAAATAGTGATTGAATTAAGGAGCAGGCCGTCCTCCGCAGCAAATCTTCTTGAAATTATGTATATTTTGAAAGTTTAGCTAATGACTCTTTAATTTTGTCACTTCCTTTCAAATATTGGTTACGCGACTAAGTAGCAGCAAATGATTTTCACACTATCCCATGAAATGGTTTTGCTATTCACTTTCATCAGCCTTGTGTCCGCTTTAGCTAAAGCTAATTGAAGTTGTAGCATTACTTTAACATGAGGAATTGAGAGAAAACATGTCTTTTCTCTCTCTCTCTCTCTCTCTCTCTCTCTCTATATATATATATATTACTAAAACACCTCCTTATTCAGCCAGTAGCACCATTGTCACACTTACCTTGACTCGATGAGGCTCTCACTATTCCTGTGCACCGCCACGACGGCCGACGTTAGAGGGCCTTGCCATCGGTGGCACACCGTTCTTCCTTATTATTTCTCCTTTGAAGCTTGCTGCCTCTGATAATCATGGACATATTTCTGTTTCTTAACCTTGTATTTTTTTTTATTTGCTTAGTTAGGGTTTTTTTTTTCATAATAATTGTCATTATTTTTTAAATTAAATATTTTAAGAATTTTTTTTAATATGATTAGAGAAAAGAACAAGAGTAAAATCGTACATTAAAAAGACTCGGGTTAAAAATCTTATTAATATCTTGGTCATATGACCTAATTTTTTTTTTTTTGAAATCCATTATTGCAATGGATGGTATGCTTGAAGAGATTGGAGAACATTTAATTATATAAGCTGTTACTAATAATGTTAGTGCTTACAAGACAACAAAGAATAAGTTGATTAAGAAAAATGAAGATATATATATATATATTAGACACCATGCACAACACATTATATAGATATTATCCTTGAGAAACTTGGAGACTTGCCTTAGTATAAGAATTTGAGAAAGACAAAGTAGATTAGTAAATTCATGTATAATGATAATTGAATAACTACACTCATAAAAAAGTTTATAAAGAATGAGCTCTATAATCTAATGTTCTTAGATTTGCCATTGTTTACCTGCTTTACATATCATTTTTTACAAGCGACATTTTTTAGAGGCTTTATTCAGGTTCACTCAATGGTTGAACTATGTTTAGAACAATTAGCTTAAGAAAAAAATAAGTAAGAAAGATTATTCTAAATTAAAATTTTTGAGTGAGTGCGCATTATACCATAACAACAATCAAGCTTTTAATTTAACTTTTGAGAATGATAAATGCAAAAAAAAAAAAGTTATAGATTTCATTTATAATATAATATATTTGATTGCACAAAACTTGAAAAAAAATCAAGCTATAAAAAGATTTGAGAGATAACTAATGAGAAGTGGGAGTTTTAGTGTTATCATCATTTGCATGCCACTGAATATTATCTAAATTCTCAATTTAATTATGCTGAGAACTAATCAACCAATCTTAAAATCAAATTGAGTTTATATTACATCATGGATAGATTGATTGATGATGCATCTAAGAGATTGAGGTTGGTCTACAAGTTGTTACATTTTGGAATAAATAAGGATTATTTGGCTTATAACAAGCCAAACACATTACTACAAATGCTCCCTAGCCCTAGGTAATTTTTAAGGTTTCTTTATTTAATTTTTTATTATAAATAGTTGAATAGTGGATTTAGTTTGGTGATAACACTCCAAATCTATAGCAATTTTATGTTAAAATATTTGGACTTGCATGTTCATCATTTAGTTGTGATCAAAATTTAAGGACTTGTAATTAAGCTTATACCAAAAGGAGAAGCCATTTGATAACCTTGAGGATAAATACATTGGTATATATATATGCATAACAAGAGATAAAAAGGACAATTATTTAAAGAAAGGGTCTTTTAGATTTTGATGAAGATCCTTCAATCTATAATAATATGCTATTAGACGATGAATCATTCGAGGATGATGCCTATGAAGTTACACCAACTGATTTACAAAAAAGATCACAACATTGATTTATTTGATTGAGACAAAATGAAAGCTAATACCAATAGGTCTAATACAATGCAACATAAAATTAATTAGAAAGGAACCGAAAGTTGTAACTATCAATATGGTCATTATTTTAAATTGTAATGAATATTCTTATTTATTTTTTCTTATTTGAAAAAAGAAAGATGGTTGAGATTCAAGATGAGGAGGAAAAATGGAGAACATCGAAACTACTAAGAATGATATAAAATAGAAAATTATTCATTACGATGATGATTCAAATGAAGATACGAAGATTTAGTATGTGATGAGAGTGTTGACAATTTTTAAATTTGTAGATTCTAGCATAGTTATATTACTATGTTTTTATTTTGTGAGTGAGGGAGAAAGGACTTATTATGTTATGTGTTCAACTTCTGCCTGCATAATACTAATTATTTCATGATTTGATGTTATATATATATATATATATATATGAGAATGAGCTTCAGAGAGATAAAGAAGAGTGTGCTAAGAATTTAATTGCTTCTCTAATAGAGGAGAGAATATTATATTTTTGATCTTTGTATAACCAAATCAGTAACAATTGGTAAAAATTATTATATTTAATGAGCATCCGCATTAATAATATTTTTTTTTATAATAATATCCTTGAATGCTGCAATTATTAATAAATTTAGTTATAAAATTGTTCTGAAAAATAATTCGTAAGAGTCATTAGGGTTACATAAACTGTTGTACCATAAAAAAAATGATTTTTCACATCTAGTATTTTACAGCAGATCTGATAATAAAAATCTCCTTCTTATTAGATAAATTAAAAAAAAATCAAACATAATTATAACGTCGGTCTATATATAAAAAATCATTTAAAAGCTCATCTCTTTTTTTCAAGAAATTATAAGCTGAGCTAGTGTGATGTAATCATATACATCTTAATTATTTCAAATCTCTTAATTAATATTGCATATTAAATTTTTCTTCTGATTTTCTCTATTTTTGTGCACTAGATTGGATTGTGCAAGAATTGCTTGATGCATCAATCTTAAACAGTTGGCTTTCCTGCCAAGTTAGCCTAAACTGCTTTACTCAATCTCCCTTTATCTCTCTTCATCCTTTATACTAAGTCTCTGTGTCTCTCTCTTCAACCCTGGTACAAAGGGAGGTTGATATCTATACAGAAAGAGAGAGAGAGAGAGAGTGCCTTGGTCTTGGAGAAAGCAAAGTAGGACCAGATTCCTTCAGTCATATGGACCCATAAACAAATGTTGAGGGTGCTTAGGGCACTTCAACTTTTCTTTTGGCCTTTGGTGTCTTACTATTTCTGACTCATGTGGGTCCGCTTTTCTTTCTCTCTCTATTTCGCTCCTTCTTTCTTTCCTTTTTCTGTTTTCTTCTTCTTTTGTTTCTTCGTTTCACTGCATGTAGTCTTCCATGACTGGAATCCGGTCTTAGGTTTTTCTAATGAGTTCTTGAGAGTGCGTGGGTTTTAGTGTGATCTGAGCTTCTTTCTATTCAGTATGTCTTCTCTCTCTCTCTCTCTCTCTCTCTCTCTCCCTCTATCCCCCTACCTCCCTTATATATAATATGTTATATGTTCATGCTGAACTGTCCTATGCAGAATTTGACAGGCCTAATAAAGAAAAAAAAGATGGATTAGAGGGATCATTTGATCAAGTCAGCCAAAAAACCACTAGTAAATTCACACCAGTGTTGTCTCTCAAGTTTTTGGTAGCTTGTTTTTCTGCTACCATCCATTTACTTAGCTTTCATATATGATGATGTGTATATCATGGTTACATGGATGGTTTGCTGTGTATCATAATTAAAAAAATTTTTTTGCTTTGCTTTCAAGCTTTTATATATGATAAAGCAAATACAATAATGCGTACGTTTATGAAAAGCCGAATTCAAATAAATCAGCAAATTAAACCACCTTAATCGTTTTTTTTGCTTTCAAGAATATGTGCAGATGCTGATGCTTTCTAGATTACATAGAGATTTCTATGAAAAAATTGCATTAATTATTTTACCAAGAAGTGAAGCAAGAAAAAGATGAGATATATGATCATTTGGCTTAGTTTAGGGTTTAGGGAAATTAAGTAAAATGCAGTAACGTTCTATATCATTAATACCATGCATTAAGTCTCCTTCGAATTGAGAAAAAGTAAATTAACACAATTGACAGCATATTACAAAATAATATAAAAAAATTAACATTAGCCCAAACAAATTAAAAAAGAAAACACACACACACACACACACACTCTCTCTCTCTCTCTCTCTCTCTCTCTATATATATATATATATATATATATATATATAATTAATTATCAACATTAAATTCTTAGAAAATAAAACATACATCCACTCTAATAATAAGATATATTAATCAAAATACAATCAAAAACAAAAGCCAGAGAATTATAAATAGTTATATATAGCAAACACCAAAAATTATGTTGTAACAAATGCAGAAAGAAGAAATATCTCTCAAATTAAAGAAAAAAAAATCTAAATTTTGACATTACGTTTAACATTAAGTTTAACATTAAGTATTAACATCATTTTTTTGGAGAAAAACATACTTAAAAGTGAGATAATTAATCCAATAAAATAGGAACACACCGAAGTTCTTAATTTCTCATTAGCACCATGCATTAATTAGTGTCTTCTTCGAATTCAGATAATCAAATCAACAACCCAACTTATGTCATCATGCTACAGCTAGATTAACATAAACATATAAAAGAAATATACGCCAACCCATATTGAAAAAAAAAAGAAGCAAAAATAGAGCAGAAAGAAAATAGAAACCTACCAAATCTAGTAGCTATATATCCAGCAGCTTCCCATCGAATGTAAACCCTTTCTCTCCACAATTTCTTTGAAGCCGTCTCAAAAGTCAAGCTCCCAAATTCCATGTTCCATACCGTTACCACTCCGATCAACATCAGCATGAACTCATGATTGATCGATCATTCATGTCTTACAATAAATTTCCTGTAGAAGAGGAACTGAAACCGGAAAGATGCTCACCACTAATCCATCTACCTCCATGATCTTCGCCACTGCCGCCGTCGCCGCTGCCTGGCCAAATCTGCCCATCATTTCTTCCCATGTTGAAGAATTGCCTTGGCAAGTTAACGGTGGTGGTGGTGTCGGCGGCAGTGACAGCTTGAGAGCTCTCTTCCATCTTCACCGTCGGCATGATCTTTCCATGTCCACCAACTAGTTCACTATCAAAAGGGTATAGTCCCGGAACCATCGTCGCCGTTGGCATGGATTGCTCGGGTAGTCCTCCTAAGAAGGGAAACTGTTGGATTTGTTGAATCCTCCACTGCTCCAATCCCATGCTCTCCGGCGCCGTGTCAATCGGTTGATGGATTCCAGCAAATCCGTAATCCGGAAGGTGGTGCCACGGAGCGAGGAATGGCGGTGGGGCGGTTCGGAACACCCCGGCAGCGGCGGAGGAAGAGGAAGCAGTTGGAGCGACGGGGACCGGTGTCGATGACTTAGATGAAGAGGGCTTGTTTCCCCGCTTGTTGCGGCGGCATCCGCCACCAACCGGGACGCTACGGAGCGCCCCACCACGTGTCCAGTAGCGGCGGCAAGTCTTGCAGAAGTGCCGTGGTTGGGTGAGAGAGTAGTTGTTGAAGTAACAAAATTTTGTGTTGGTGGAGTCACAGCGGGGGCACTTGAGGGCGGCCTCGGCCTGGGGTATTTTTGCCAGTCTAGCCCTTTCTGCCATAGATACACCAGACACGGGACGAGACGCGCTGCCTCCTGCTGCCACTTGGTGTGGTGCAGGGACAGAAGAGGCAGTCGCCCCGAGTTGTGGAAGTTGATGAACGCTGCCTTCATCCACGGCGATGTTCGTTGATCCTTGCTGCAAGAAAGAGAGGTATATATGACTTGGAAATTTTGTTTAATGAAGAGATGGAAAAGTGAGGGATATTGTATGAGAATATTATTTAGCTTTTGTGAGTATCGTTCTTTATGTGATGAAGAAGCTGAGGATGGGAAAACAAGAAGAGAGATTAGGGATTACCTGGTTCCAGTTGGGCGGATCTAGATAGAGAGGAACAGATGAGAAGACCATGGTTGGTTGGATATTGGCTAGTTTTCTTTACGCAGCTTGATCTCTTCTCTTTTTTTGGCAAAAGGTTGATGTGTTTGTGGAGATGGTGGAGAATCAATCCTCCTACAAGAGAAGGAGAGAGAGAGAGAGAGAGAGAGAGAGAGAGAGAGTGAGAGAAAGGAAGAAGAGGAAAGGAAAAAAGAGAGAATATATTAATCTCTTTTGCTTTGTGGAGAGCTTCTATATTTTAAGGACGAGAGAGGTGCATTCCTTAGCCTTTAAGACAATGATCATGGTTTGGTTGCTGGTTATTCTGCCTTAATAGTGCATATAAAGTTAATAATGCAAGCTACAGAACAAACGAGTTATTAAGTAATGCTTAGGGACGATGTGATCATTCCATCGTGGTGTGATTTTGCATCATAATGATTTTGGTTGAGTAGTTTTCCCGGCCTGATGTCGAGATTTAATTCACTCTCTTGGGCTATTTTTATTAGCTAGCCTATTGTGCTTCACTTTCAGGTTGCATAAAATATTATGTACATATATTATAAATTGTTTATTATTATTAAAAAAATAATGCTTTCTTTAACTAGAAAATCAATAATTATTAAATACATGTATTTATATCTTTTGGTGACATATTAGACATAAGATATACTTACAAAAGAATATTTTTCTTCAAGAAATTAGATATGCAACACCTAAATCATGTATATTTACAAAATAAACACACAATTTATCTCTAATAACATCATCTAAATTTTAAAAAGAATAACAAAATTAAATTTATATTTTTAATCTAGAAGATTTACAAACATAACACATAATTCTTTTGCATTCACATATCTAACACATAAAATTTAATATTTACACACAACACTTTTTATATCCATGAGAAGGAGCAAGCATTTCATTTTTAAAAATTAATCATAGTGTTATCTTTTATATAATATTAAAGATTTAGTTATTCTTTATGCAAATATTAAATTCTAATTATAAAATATATAAAAATTTGTGTGTCATGTATGTAAATGCTTCTTTTTATTTTCATAAAATTTTAAATAATTTAGTCATATCATGAGCAACGCACGTGTATGATATTTTTTTTATATAGATTTTAGACTTTCAAAATTTACATAATTTCAAATTAAAATTCTAATTATTTAAAAACATTTCCTAACTAAAAAATTTAATTATAAATCTTCAATCAGTTTTTTTCTTATAAACACATAAGAAACTTTTCTTTCCACCCATCAAATCATCTCACCCTTATTATTTAATATTTAAAATATAAAATTTTAAAAAAGAATGATTTAATTTTACAGATATAATTTATATAGTCTGGTGTGTATAATGCTAAGTCCTGTGTGTGGGGGTTGTGGGGGAAAAGATCGGTCGTGGCAGTGTGGGCATGGAGTGGTCGACGTCGAGCCTCCTTATATTAATTCTTTGATCCTCTCTCTGCATGGGATTGTAGCTACTGAACCGAGGGCCTATATATAGTGCTTTGTGTCCATACATGCCTTCATTTATTTGTTTTTTTTTGTTTTATTATCGCTTCCACTACACGCTAAAAGGAAGGTGCTCAATAGAACTGGACGCCACATAAAAGCTATTTCTTTGCCTATTGGCTTCTGTGTATAACTGGGGCTGCTAACTGCATATGACAACCAGGTTGAAATTATTCATTGTGATTTTTATGTAAAATCTTATTTATTAGCTAGTATGATTAGATATCTATTAACGATTAATATATCAACTTAGAGCATGAATCTTGAGGTAACACATGCATTGAAATCTTCTAATAGTTAAATTTATGATTGTGCAGAAATTACCGATCTCTCGATGAAGAGTTTGATTTATTGTTAAATTTTCGTAAGATAGATGAAATAGTAGATACACTACCAGAGATTTCGCCTCATTTTGTGAGGACTTTAGATTTGGTTGGGTTTCCTATGCAAAGCACTTATAGTTAATTACCCCGTGAGAGAGAACTTCGATTAAAGATCGTTAGATGCGCGTAGCGTATAATGATATAGAGTTTGAAATTTAGATTTATGAAATTCATCATTAAAGCCAAGGATGGTTGGAGAGAACGATGTGAGCGATCAGAATCCCATGATTCGAGTCATCCCGAGTTGTCATACGCAGTCTACTTTGTGGAGGAAGGCGTATTAAATACATTTGACATGGGTTGCATCATCCAAGAAAATATTATAGACTTGGGGTGATGTTTGTCTAAGGAGACAAGTTTAAGTACACCTTAGTTATAGAACCATTGGGGAATATATCTGATTTGTTCATAATATAATGGTTTTATGCATTTAGGCCATTTTTGGATGACTAGTCGATGCTAGCGCATCATATGTGGAGACTTCAAAGCTCACGTGGTGGAGGACCTGAGGCATGTCCTACTTAGAATGAGATTGATCGAGAGTAAACATAGTTGTATACTTAATTTGACATTGGCTTATTTATGAGCAAGAGTTTTTTTAATTTGCCGCCTTCAACAAATAATTACGGGAGGTGGATTGGATTGGATTTTGCTTTAAATTTTTAAAGATGGAATTTTATTTAACCATTTAGAGCTTATTGATTTGTCTGACTTTACATTTATATTGATAATTAATTTAGATTAATTTGATTTAAACTTGCAGGAGTATTTTGATGGCAAGTATTCCCTCCGATTGAAATTCCTCAGTCATTCCTCACGGGTATATAAGTTATTTGATCTTTAGTTTATTATTTTAGATCCTGTCGACTATATTAATTTAATAATAGAGGATCAGATCTACTATCATGTGACAGAATTATCTTTTTAGATATTTTACTAAATTGAAATTCTTTTAATATTATTATTGAATTTTTAGGTTTTGTTAACCCGGATCCAGTTCTAAGACCCAATCAGGAATCAACCCGCACAACATCGTCATACACTAAATTTAGGCATTTAGCATAGTGTCGGGGCCCATGCGGGTGCATTTAAGAATGCTTACATAATTTTAAGGTATTGAATTTGAGTTTTAATCATACTTTATAATATGTGCAAGAGTTGATTCAATTAATTAATATCTTACTTAAACTTGGCAATGCGATGTGTTGCGAATCCGATGATATTTGTTTTAATTCTTATCCAATAAGTTAAAGTAATACTGTTTATTTTTGCATTTGATTTTGAATTCATTGAATTCTCAAGCTTCAATAGGGCCTAGCTCGTGTCTATTGATAAGCTTGCATGGTTACTGCAAATTCTGTTTAGATGCATTAAGCTATATTTGATTTCTCCAATATATAACGTAGTGAAACTTCAAGTGATTATTGAATGGCTTTATGCATGATCTTCAGCAAGCTTTCAAGTCTTTATAACTTTATCATGTCTAATATTTATTTTTATTTGTAGAATAGTCATTAAATCTCTTTAAGCTTGCTTGGATCTAAGTTCTTATGATATGTTTTTGGTTTAAAGTTTTAGAACTCCTGCGTGCAATTTTGATCTTAATTTGATTCTAAACTTAAGCTTGATTAGAGTAACTTTTGATTTGAGTGTCTTATTTTAATCTCGGTGAGTTCGAGGTTTGGCAAAATTTCAGTCTCCGTCGTCTCGGATGAGTACGCATCGAGAGTGTTGAGGCCTTCCCACCACACTTATAGGAAGCATGCATGGTAGGTGTTTTGTGACACTGCGGCTTAAGAGGTCTTCCAAACCCACCACGCTTAAGAAATCATGCATAGACATTCAATATCTGTGTTTTAAATAAAATTTGGCAGCCTCTTAGTGTTATCCCCGTGTAAGGGGCTGCATCGAGAGTGCTATGGCCTTCCCACCATGCTTATGGGAAGCGTGCATGGTAGGTGTCTTGCGACACTCCATGCTTAAGAAACTCTTCTCCATACTTCTAAAGAAACATTTGAAATGAAATTCGATAGCCTCCCGATGTCATCCCCATGTAAGGGGTGTCGGAGGTAATCTTATTCTTGCTTATGGGAGGCGTGCATTGTAGGTGTCTTACGACACTGTAGCTTAAGAGGTCTTCCAAATCCATCACTTAAGAAAGCATACATAGGCCTTCAATACTTGTGTAAGAGACATCTGAAATGAAATTCGGCAGTCTCTCGGCATCATCTCTGTGTAGGGGGCTGCATCGGGAGTATTGAGGCCTTCACACCATGCTTATGGGAAGCGTGCATAGTAGGTGTCTTGCAACACCACGGTCGAGTGAATTTCTGTACCTACCGCGCTTATGAAAAGTATCACATAGGCCTTCAAACTTGTATAAAAGATATCATGATTTCCTCGTCATGTTGAAGCAACACGTACGAGTACTTATGTATAACAAATTTCCCTGCTATGCTGGAGCAACGAGTAGGCACTTGAGACTTTTGACATTCATTATAATTCTATCTTTACATATACATGAAGGAGAAACGATAGGGCACAAGTGCGATCACTCTAGAACACATGTCCCTATCTCATCCACTTTTTTCCACATGAATACCATACAAACATGCACTCCACTTCACCATTTTCATACCAAACATCAAAGCATTGTTATGAGGGAGGGCCAAAAAAATAAAAATAAAATAAAATAATAAAATTATTTTCGGTGTTACAGTACCCTTGCTATAGTAGATGTGCTATAGTGTTTCCGCGACGGGATGCAGGAGTTCGGCTTAGGAAGTTATGCGAGAGGAACGGATGGTAGCCGTTTGGCTAGGGCTTCTTGGCTCGGCAGGAGGGAACAGGGAAAGGAGGTGATTGGCCAAGGCAGTTTTGGAGAGTTTGACTCGAAGAGAGGGAGACTCAAATCACGGTGCGGTGTTGACCAATTTTGGAGCAAGTTCTCAACTTTCTCATCATAGATCAATGACTCTTATAGACACTAAGAGCTCATTAGTCTTAAGATACATCTAGTTATTAGGTGAACACTTAACCTAAGCCTAGAGACTTGAAAGGTTTAGCCATATGAATAGGCTATGCCTTAGGGACTTAGGAAAACTTACCTATCTTATGACCTAAACCCAACTCATTCTTCCTTCCTCAAACCAAACCTCAAATTCAAATCCAAATCATAAACCAATTCCAAACTCCAAATGATTGAAACCCATGATCAAATTCAAATGAGCCAATTCAAATCAAACTCAACCAAATTTCCTTCTAAGCCCTTTTGACCTACATCCATGAGCTTGGTCAAATTTACTTCCAAATCACTCCAAACTCAAGTGATTTTTCTCCGAATTTTTTTATATCTTCATTATATTCAAATATAAATGAAATATAAATAAAGAAGCAAAACTAAATCCAAAATCCAAAATCAATTTATTCTTTAAAGCCAATTCCTTAAACTTGGTCAAATCTTATTCAAATCAATTCAAAATCCATGGATTTCTTCATGATTCAATCATTCGTTTAATCATTGTTCCAAATATAAACATAAATTACAATTATCAAACCAAATCCTAGCTAACTCATATCAAACCCAAGTTAGCCTTTTTGACTTAAAATTATCATATGAACCAAGATCCATATTGCTCTAAGCCATTTGCATTTGGATTTATATTTCTATCTCAAACCCATTTGTCAATACAACTAAACTTGAATCAAGACGTGATCAAGCCAATTAACCCATTTAGGTCCACTTGACCCAAAGTGACCTAAAAGACATTTTTGAGCCAAGTTCTAATCCAACCCAAATTGGATTGAACTGAGCCCATCCAAATCTCATATCATGATCAACAATCATCCTAGTTAATCAATTATCTTGAATTGGGTCAAACCAAGTCAACCTAGTCGACAAGTCAATCTTTAGCCCAAATGAAACCTAAACTAGCCAAAACACACCATATGCCAAAACTGAAACCTTTAATTCAAACCAATTCATAATCAATGATTGAACACGATCAAATCCTCAATTGAGCCAAACTAAGTCCAATTAATCATTTGACCCAAGTTGACCTAAATTGGCCTTAAAAACTAAAATAGGTCAAATCACAATCCAACCCAAATTGATTGTAATTAATGGTTCAAGTTTATTCCAAATTGATTATTGAACTTAACTAAAGCCATTATTGAGCCCAATTTGACCAATTGGTCAACCTAACTTGACCTAGCCCAAATTGACCTAAATGGTCAAATTAGCTAAAATCTAAATTAATTCTAAATTAAACCAAACCAAAACTTACAATCATTTTCAAAGCCAATTAAACTTGACTCAACACCTAACCTAACCCAATTTGGTCAATTTGGTCAACTTGATCCATTTGACCTATATGAACTCAAATGAGCCATAATCAAATCCAAAATAAATTGAATCAAACCAATGACACCAATATACTCCAAATAGTCATGTGAACTTGACCCAACCCCTGGTTTGACCTAATTTGACCAATTGGTCAACTTGACCCAACTTAACCCAATTTGACCTAAATAGGTCAAATCAAGCCAAATCAAATCAAATTAACTCCAAATCACTTGAAATTTAGGCTATCCCACTTTTGACCCATTTCAAATCTACCCAAACTAAACCCATAGCCAAATGACCACTTTTCCCTTAGAGGTGAAATTTGGGCATTCCATGAGATAAGATATGCATATTTGGTCATTTTCTCCCCAGCCACTTGACACCCATTCATAGGTCCACCTAGGCACCAAGGACCATGGCTGACTTGACCCAATGGTGGTTGGGTCGGCCATGACTCATGGGGAGGTGAAATCACTTCTCCATTCCTATTGGAGCATTTCAAACCACCAAGGACACCCACTACTCTCATGGCAGCCACTTCGTATTCTTCCTCTACTCATGTCAGGCCAAGTAGAGTGATTTTTTGCCCAAATTGAGCTCCCCATCTCAGCCATTGATCCACCAAGCCGAAACCATCACCATTGTCCAAGCCAAGGAAGGAGAGGGTATACCCCCGTCATTCTCACTCAAACTCACACATTGACACTTGATTCAACACTAATAGCCAGGAACTGAGATCCCAGAGCCTCCCCTTGCATTTCCTGAGCTCCCTAAAATTTTCATTCTTGATTTTACATGAAACCAAAATAGGGTCGCAAACTTGTGATTCCCATTTCCTCATTTCACAACCAAAGTGCAATTAATTTTGCACACACCACCCTTGGACCTAGACGAACCAAACGAATCATTTCTCAAGCTTCCCGATGATTGGAGGGTGGAGTTCGATCAAGACTGATTGCTTATGTGTCGTGGGTTAGTCTTCTAAGCAAATTACACCAAATCAAAGCTCATGCAGCTCAACAAGGCTTTATTTATGCCAAATGAAGCTTCCTTAATCATTGGAACCGTCGGTCACAAGCTCCGATAAGGTATGTCATTAAAACCGATCATTAGCTCAAAATAGGTTGGTCCTTTGTAAATTAAACTTGTATCTCATGTGATTTCCACCATTAGATGTGTTTATTATGCTTCCCTGAAGGTGTGAGATCAATTTCATCTCCATCCGAGCTCGGGTGAGCTCGGATCAAGCGAAAATCGATGAACGGTATCCGTCGCTCGCTGCTTGAGAGAAGACATATCACAGATTGTCCATTTTGCATGATCGAAATGAACGGTCCTGATTTGATCACACGTAGAAACCCTCTTTTCCCCTTCGGAATCGCGCATTTAGTTGTGGTTGTCCGATCTTAGATCAGACGACCCACGTAGAAAGCACATTCCGCCGTCGTCTGCGTCAGCCTTTGATGTGATAACTTAAATAACTAATCCTATCATGCCACATGGAAAGTGCACCGTGTCAACCGCCACATGACACCGACGGGATTAGGGAGGTTAATTAGGTTAATTAATATATTTTTAATGCTGAAAGTTCTAAAATTCATAACTAATTATAGAAAAATTCAAAAATACAAATGAGTGATCATTTTAAGGTATTTTAAAGGGAAATTCATTAAAATTATTATTAATTAATTTTGAATAGTAATTTCTTCTTAATTAAGGTTTAATTAAAATTTAATTAGCTTAATTACTTTCTGATTAATTATCTAATTAATTTCAAATTTTTTGGAGATGTTTAGGGGGATGACCTCTGCCTCCCCTATTTTTCTTGAAATTTATTGGATAATTAATTTGGAAAACTAAAAACTTAAGCCTTAATTACTCTCCTCTTTTAATTAATGATAGTTAAGAAAATGAATAGTAAATTAATCAATCAATTAAGCTTATTAATCTCTATTAATGATAGTGAAGTTCAGGGAAATGGATTGGGACTCCCTCTTTCAATCTTTTCTTTAAGTCTTCTCCATTACCTCTTAAATAACTAATTAATTAAAACCCCTTAATTAATTAAGTAATCAAAATCCAAATCATACGAACTTTAATTAACTAATTGAAAGAATTTGGGGATTGAGACTTAGGCTCCCTTCTTTGCCTCTTTCCCTAACTTTATTTCATATTATTGATTAAGGATAATTAAGACTTAATTAGATGATTAATAAACTTAATTAATTAGATTGAATCTACTTTTCTAATTAACTCTTGAGTAGCGCTTTGGGTGTTTAACAACCTAAAGAGAGAGTTAATGAAATTATGGTTAGCTTCAAAGAGTAATTGAGTGAAACTTAATTAATCAATAATTGTAATGCATTAATTCATTTTCATTTCATAGAAGCATTGTTATTTATTTTTTCATGTGGCTACATATTATATTAGCTCATAATTATTTAATTAATTACCTTAAGGTGATATAGGTAAGGGTTAATTATTTAATTTAATCTAGGCTTAACTTAATCAATCCATAAAATCAACTTAAATATTTTTTTATTAAATCAAATTAACTTACACACATGGGAATGAGATTAGGACTAGCAAACCTCTTCTACATTTCATAAATCAAATCAAACATGAAATAAAAAATGGCTTTAAGAAACTTTGGTTTATTTTAAATAAGCTTGTTCAATGTAATTGTCCTTAGGAATTAATTAGATTGAATGAGATTGTATGCTTATTATGGTGTTTATTTTTGGTTCATATGTATGTGTGTGTGTATGGGGAACTACACATATCTAAGGGTGTACTTATTGAGGTGATCAAGTACGATATCAAAGAATAGTATACTATCTCGAAAGATAAAAATCACTACCCTACGATGGGCCTAATTACCTAATAAGGACTCCTACAGCATGATGGGTCTTCGAATGTACCAGAGATTTTCCCCTACTTTACATGGATGAATAATGTAGTTTAAACTGGGTTCTAAAGTTCCCTATAGGGGTAAGCCCCCACAATTAATTACATCCTAAAGAAGGTGAGTTCCTTAGGAATACTCTCAATTAAAGTAGATATTATTATCTCCAAAGAATTTAAAGATAGGACTATCAATAAATTGGTTGTATTTGGAAAATCAAATGGGATAAATCGAAAGGAAAGACTTATTATCGAAGCTAAGGGGAGATGAGTTGGGGATGCTCATGTTACTAGGAAACCTAGTGAGCATCCTAAACTATCTTATGGTTGAGCTTTATATGTTTGAAATCGAGGGGAATAATAAGTTTGAGTTAAAATTTTATTAGAAATCTAGGACTTATAATTTCACAATACAAGATTATGAAAATGCCTAAGAGGTGAGGATTTATGCTTGTAGCCCTAAAGGGAAATAACAACCTCATATCCTAAATCTAGGGAGCTTTGGCGGGGGCCAAAGCACGGCCTAAATCTAAGGCAAAAGTGGGTATATTGTTTACCTTCACAAGAGAGAGTAAACCACATGACTGCTGGACTTATAACTGCTTGGAGTGGTAGCCAACTAACTCCTCCTATATTTCAAAACCATGTGATCAAGTCATATGCTTTTGTAAGATGAGTAGGTTATTATTATTTAGAAAGAAACTATAGTCCTTAAACCCACTCCCTAAGAAACCGGAGCATGAGTGGTATGAATAATGACTTAGTCTAATACAAATCTTATCAAATTTTATTTAATTTTAGACTCTTTATTTTGACATAGGTTATAGGATTTTATATGCTTAAATGCATGATGAAGTTGATTATGGCCTAAATCAAAAGAGAAAGAGGTGTTTTTCCATCATACGCTCTCAAAGGTTAAGCCTTCTTACTATCTCGTAAAGATGGAAATCCTCTCTTAGCAAGAGTGAAATAAAATGATATGTATAATATTAAGCATTCAACATCCATCTAGGGGGTTGCTAAATATTTTATTATCTTGATTTAATGCCTAAGCTTTATGTGAGATTATGAGTTGTTTTAAAAGTTTAGTTATGAGTTATAGTTGGATAGAAAATTTATTTTTATTCTAAGAGCCTTATCGCATCTAGGCCATACAATAATCATCAATCATAAATAAATTATGAAGAGACATACTTTTTCTAATACACAAGCTAAACAAAATAATAAATAATTTTATAAATCTAATGCAAAAGAATAAGGGTCGCGATTGATTCATCGTCAAAAAAAAAGAAATGGGTAGTAAGCTCGCCTTATACATCCCGGTATATGAAAGAATAATTACAAGTTACAAAATGATAAATGCTATGGGGGATCTTTAAGTCTTCATGCTCCCTCCATTTCTTCATTTGATTTGGTAGGCTTCTAGGCATCACATGGCACCCCAGGATTAAACCTTCTGGCCAATGTTCATCTTTAACCCCCATAACACTTATCCAAATTCCTAATGCACAATTACATTAAAAGAGTGGAAATGTAAATCTAACTACACATGCAAAATAAGTGTTAGCTAAACACACCATACAACCCAAGCAGTTATATGAATAATTTGGACTTAGCACCCTACACATAGGTAACCAAGTCCACCTGTCCTAATGTAGATTATGCTTAGGGGTTAAACAACCTGCAAAAGAGAGTATTTATATTTATTTTAAGCGCTCCTTAAGCATAATTCCCTGTGAAAAATATGATTAGGCTAATCACAGCCTAACATCCAGTCTACGCAACATACACCCTAACATCCAGTCTATAATATTACATCACAAAATAAAACATACATCAAATCATGCACCGCCTTAACATAAAGCTAGAAGTGGTGACTTAATCTAATGTGTATGTATTAAGGCTTATGTGGTATGTCCTAACTAGGCTTTAGAGTTCAGATTTTCTAAGTATGAAAGAAATTTAATTATCAAGGGTGGTTTCACTTTAAATAATTTAATTAATTTGCAAATTTTACTTAATATTTTATTTTATTTCATTTGACCTACACAACAACTAAGTGTTATGAAGAGAAGAAAAGAGGGAGTCACTCTCTTTTATCCCTACCTTAAGTCACATCTAAAGTAAATTAATTAACCAATTCCCTTTAGTGAATGACTTATTATATGTTTTAATTATTCTAAGTTTAGGTTCACTTTAAATAAACTTATTC
The DNA here is from genome assembly GCA_021442155.1 of Cymbidium sinense. Taxonomy (NCBI): domain Eukaryota; kingdom Viridiplantae; phylum Streptophyta; class Magnoliopsida; order Asparagales; family Orchidaceae; genus Cymbidium; species Cymbidium sinense. Next base: position 305,420,688 of record CM038215.1, read on the forward strand.
AATAAGAAAAGCATCTATGGATGAAAAATATATTTTCATCCTTCATTCTATTATCTTCAAAGAGAGAAAAGAAATAAAATGAAAAAAAAATAATTCTCAACAATACTTCTTATGTTGTACACTATGCAGATCCACAAATATTCTTATTAGGGTGATCGGGTGTGGCATTGAGGAATGGTGTATTATCTCGAGAGATAGAAGTCACCATTCTACAAATGGACCTAATCACCTTAATAAGGACTCCGAAGGACCATGGGTCTTCAAAATGTACCAGAGATTCTTCCCCTATTTTACATGGAAAGTAAAGCATGATTTATTTTGAATCAGGTTCATTAAGTTCCCTATGGAGGCAATCCCCCATAGTTAATTATATCATAAGGAATGAAATTCCTTAAGAATACTCTCGATTAAGGTAAATGATCATTATCTCCAAAGATTTTAAAGATAGGACTGTCAATCAATTGGTTTATTTTTAGAAGATCAAGTGGGATTGATCAAGAGGAAGGAGTTCTTATCAAAATCAAAGGAAGATAAGTAGGGGATGCTTAGGATATTAGGAAGCCTAGTAAGCATCCAAAACTATCCTATGGTTGGGCTTTATATTTTTGAAATTGAGGTGATTTATTTGTTTGAGTTGAATATTTATTAGAAATTTAGGGCTTATAATTTCATGATACAAGGTCATGAAAATGCATAAGAGGTGAAGATTTATGCTCGTAGCCCGTAAAGGGAAGTAGTAACCTCTGAACCTAAATCTAGGAAGCTTTGGTGAGGGCTAAAAGCACGACCTAAAACTAAGTCAAAATGGGTATTTGGTTTACCTCCATAAGAGAGGATAAACCACCTAATTGTTGGACTTATAAACGCCTAGGGCTGGCCGCCAACTAACTCATCCTGTGATTTTAAAATCATGTAGGCAAGTCAAATGCTTTTGCAAGATAGCTAAGCCGTTATTTATTTAGAAAGAAACTAAGTCCTTAAACACACTCTCTAAAAGACTAGATCATGTAGGGCATGATTAATGACTTAAATCTAATGCAAATTTTTGTTATGTCTTATTTTCATTTTGGACAATCAATTTGACACAGGCTTTAGGATTCATATGCATAATACATGAGAAATTAGATTATGGGCCAAAATCAGTTAGAAAAGAGGTGTGTTTTCACCATGGCTCACAAAGGTCAAGCCAAGTCCTTTAGCAAAGGTGGAAGACCTCCATAACAAGAGTGAAATAAGATACTTTTTATGCATGATGTAAAAACATACAACATCTAGCTAAGGGGTTGCTAAATCTTTTATCTTGTTTATAACCTAAGCTTCAGGTGAGGTTATGAATTATTTATTTTTAATTTAATTTAATTAGTTGGATAGAAAATTTATTTTTCTAAGAGCCTAATCATCATCCAGGCCATACATCAAAGCAAGGAAGAAACTAGAAAATACATGCCATCTTAATGCACAAGCTAAACAAACATCAAATAACTTATAAAGCTAACACAAAAGAGTAAGAGGCCTTTTATGGTCGAGTTCTGCCGCAAAAACTCGAAAATAAATTGGGTAGCCGAGCTCTACCCTTATACAACCCAGATTATAAATGAATTAAATACAATTAAGAAGGAATTCATGTTATGGGGGGTCTTCATTCTTCATTCTTCATTTCTTCATTTCTTCATTCTTCTTTCTTCTTTCTTCTTTTGGTTGGTTGGAATGTGGTTGCTCCAAAGGCTTCACATGGTACATAAGATATAGTCTTATAACCAATGTTCATCTTAATCCCCCATAACAATCATTCCAAATCCTAATTGCAAAATTACATGAAAATGGGAAATAGAAAATCTAACTAAAACCTATAAAATAGAGATTAGCTAAATAAACCACACAATCTCAAGCATGTATATGAATAAATTAGACTTAGTGCCCCACACATGGGTAACCAAGTTCACATGGCCTATTTTAGATTATGCTTAGGGATATAAGCAACCTGCACAGCAAAAGCATTTTTATATTTTTATTACAGCACCCCTTAAGCACAATCCCCTACAGAAGACAATGGTTACACTAAGATAACCCTACCATTCAGTCTATGCACATACACCCTAACATCTAGACTAAACAATTATGTCACAAAATAAAAGCAAATCATCAAACCATGCACCGTCCTAACTTAAAGCTAGAAGTGGTGACTTAGTCTAATGTGTGTGCCATTTAAATTTTATGTGGTGTCTTAGCTAGGCTTTAAGGTTAGAGTTTTCTATGCGTGAGAATGTTCAACTTAGAGGTTAGTTTCATTTAAGTGATTTAGTTGATTAGGTTGATTTTATTTGATGATTTTATTTTGGTTTGAATGAACCTACACTTAATTACTAAGTGTTGTAAAGAGAGAAAACTTCTCTTTCCTCCCTACCTTAAGTAATTTCTAAGGTAGATTCATTAATGATTTTTATTTAGTGAATGTTTTATTATGTGTTTTAATTAATCCTAAGTTTAGATCTTCCCTAAACAAACCTATTCAAGAAGAAAGACATTTTAAGATTAAGTAAAGTGAATTACTATCACAAAACACACAACACTTTATTTCTTTCCCAACATGTGTAACATGCATTTGGATGAATCCTAAGCATATCTATACATGCAAATGGAAATGTTAGCACACCTTCATGATGAATGCTAAGAGATATTTCTTAAGGAAATTTGGAATGTTTCATGTATGCCTGATTTTGTTAAATAGAAAAAGAGAGATTCTTTTATCCATTATTCATATGCACATTTACATGTATGAAAGACATAAGTGAGTATGACGCCATTATTTTCTATACTAGGGGTGTAAGGTGCATGACCTACTTGGGGCTAATTAAAGCCTCGCAATCCCGAGATGTCCAGACTAATATATCACATTTCTTAAATACATGTGCATGTACAAAAAGAAATGATTGGAAAAAGAGTCATGCAAAAAGTTTATGTTTGTTTGTTTGATTTGGTTATACAATTTACATGTGTAAGTGTGAATATCCTTCTTAATTGATAACATATGAATAGATTTAAGCAAGTGTTATGTCCTTTTCAAATGAACTATACACTTTTCAAATCTTATTCAAAACTATATTAAAAGATGAGAGACGAAAAAGTCACATAATGCACATATTATATTATGCTCACATTCAAGCTCATAAATAATTATAAGTAGAACTCCTTTGAGTTGTAATCTTTGGTTTATAAGTTTTGAAAAATAATTTTGGATTTAATAGTGATAATAGCCATTCATATTCTTACTTTAACCAAAACATGCAATTTGACATAAAGGAAACATTTCATTTTAATTAATTTTTCAAAAGACATGAATGCATGATTTTCATATGACATACACATTTAGCATGCTTGGAAAGAAATAAAGTGATGAAAGCATGTAAATTCATTCACCCTAATTAATTACTAAAGACAATCCTATGGAATAAGATCATTTAAAGTGAATCAAATTTATTTAAAGAAATTTTTAGTTATATTATGAGTTTGATTTGATTTTAGAAAATGTGAAAAGGTTTGCTGGTCCTAAACAATCTCTCACATGTGTATGTTGGTTTTGTTTGTTTTTAGAACCATTAGATTGATTTTATATTTTTCTTAAGTTAAGGTGCACATTAAGTCCATTAATTACCCCTTACCTACACCACTTTAGCATATTTAACTAAATAATTATAAGCCAATGTATGACATAAAATCACAAGGAGTTTAAATAAGCAATGCACCTAAGAAAAAAATGGGCCTAATGCATTTGTCTCACAATTAATGATTAATTAAGCTAAAGTGTTTAATTTAAGTACTTTCATAACCCTTCCCTCACATATGGGTTAGATATGATTTCCTTAAGCTACTTAGGTAATTGAACACCTAAGCATCTACCCAAGAAGGAATTGATTAAATTCAAATTGATTTGATTTTAAAATTTTGATCAATTAAGCCATTTAATAAAGAGATTAAACTATTCGATTAATTTGCACCTTAATTAGATTTTTTTATCCAAATGAAATAAACTTAGGGGAAAAGATTTTGGAAAGAACTCCTAATCTCATTCCTTAAGTCCATTTACTATTCTAAGATAATTAGCAAACTTAATTGATGAATTTATCACTACTTAATAGGTTAATTAATCATTTAATTAATTAAGAGAGTAATTAGAAGTGAATCAAGCAATTACCCTAATTAAACCATTAATAAATTCCAAGAAAATTAAGGGAGATAGAAGTCATCCCACTAAACATACCTGAGAAGTTTAGAATTAATTAATAGAATAATTAGGGAGTAATTAACATAGTTACATTCTTAATAAAACCCAAATTTCATGAAATTTACTGTTCAAAATCAATTAAATTTAATTTTATATTATTCCCCTTAGAAATATCTTTAAAATGCATTTGATTTTGTATTTTTATGATTTTTCTATATTTAGTTATGTATTTTTAAAGTTTTTGTGATTATTAGATAATTAAATCCCTAATTATATAACTAATCTCATTGGCGCCACGTGGAATGCTGATGCGGTGAGAGCTTTCCACGTGGCACGATGAGATTCATTATTTAATTTATCACATCGACTACACAGTCAGCCGACGGTGCTGCGCTTTCCTTTGGGCCGTTTGATCAAAGATCGGACGGTCAAGATCAAGCCCGCGGTATTAAAGGGATTAATCATGAGATCTCACGTGTTTTAATCAGGACCGTCCATCCAAAACATGCGAGATGGATGGTCCATGATTCATCCTACCGCCTGGGAAGATGGCCATCCATCCTACGTTGATCCGAGCTCACTTGAGGAGATTTATCACAAACCATCTAGGTGCAAGAATAAAGACATCCAATGGTTGAATAGCAATGGGATGAAACTTTCTTTCACAAACGACCAAGGAATCCTACACCTAAGCTTAGTTTGAGAAATACCTCACTGAAGGCTATCACCGGTGCTCCCAACTGTCGATGTAGCTTCGTCCAGTCGAAACAAAGCCCTATTGAAGGTTTGAAGGTTTGAGGTTGAGTAGATCCTCCAATTGACCAAACTCCTCCTCATAGGCTTACAACTTTGGTTTAGCTTCCTCCTCCCGTGCCTTAGGAGCTTGCAAGAAGCTTTGGATGAACTCGATTGGGTCCTCTGAGGGTGCTTGTAAGAGCAATTGACTTTTGGTTGAGTGATGGATGAGTTAAAATTTGCAATGGGGTCCCCTATTTTGGCTTGAGAAAATTGAGAATGGAGAAATGGGAAATGCTTGAAGAAGCTTGGAGGAACTTGGAGAAGCTTGCTCTGAGTTCCCTTAGCTCAATGGAGTGTGAATCCTTTGAATTCAAGTGAAATTAGGGGGAGTATATCTCCCCCTACAAGGGTTAGACGATCGAGAGGTGATTTTCCATTTTCATCAAATTGATCCCATGGAGTGAGTTGGTTAGGCCATTTTCAATGGCATGTGATTTGATTTTGGTAGAGGAGTGGTGTGGTTAACTTCCCATGTGCTCATTTGAGTGGAGGAGTGATCCCATGTGGAGAATTTCCAACTAGGTGGTCAGTTTTGGCCTTGGGTTGGGTTTGGCTGACCCAAACCCATTGGGTCATGTGCACCACACTCACTAGTGCCCACTAAGAGGATGCTAAGTGGCCATGAAAAGGATATGCCCAAATTCCAAGTGGAGTTGGCCATAGGTTATCCCTTGACCTAAGGGTAAAATGGTCATTTGACTTTAGTTTCACTTTGGGCAGATTTGGAATAGTTTGAAATTGGGTTCATCTAAATTTCAAGGAATTCAAAGTTGATTTGATATCATTTGGCTCATGTTGACCCATTTAGGTCAAAATAGGTCAACTTGGTCAAGTTGACCAATCGGTCAAATTGGGTCAAACCAAGGGTTGGGTCAAGTTCATATGACCATTTGAAATATTTTGGTATCATTGGTTTGGTTCAATTTGGATTATATTTGATTTTGGTTCATTTGATTTCATTTAGGTCAAATGGGTTAAGTTAACCAATTTGACCCATTTGATCTAATTGGGTTAGGTCATGGGTTGGTTTAGGTTTAGTTGGTCATTTGAAATATTTTGGTAGCTTAGGTTTCAACCAATTTTGGTTTGGTTTGATTTTGGCTTGATTTGACCTTTTAGGTCAAGTTTGGGTCATAGGGTCTAGTTGGCCAATTGAGGCTTTGATCAAGTTCATCAAGTGATTTAGAATGAACTTGAACCATTGGTTTCAATTAATTTGGCTTAGATCAAGATTTGACCCATTTTGACTTTTTAGGTCAAGTTGGGGTAACTTGGGTCAAGTGACCAATTGGGCTAGGTTAGGCTCAAATGATGACTTGATCAAGTTCAAACATTGATTTTGAATGGGTCTAGATCAATGGTTTCAATCAATTTGGCCTATGGTGGATTTTGGCTAGTTTAGGTTTCATTTGGGTCAAATGTTGACTTGTTCAAAGGCTATGTTTGACTTGGTTTGACCCAATTTGAGTGATTGATCATCTTATGATGATTGTTGTTCACAATGTGAGGCTTAGGTGGGCTTAGTTCAATCTAATTTGGGTAGGATTAGAATTTGGCTCAAAAAGGCACTTTAGGTCACTTTGGGTCAAGTGAGCCTAAGTGGTTCAATTGACTTGATCAAGGTTTGAATCAAGTTTGATTGAACTCACATATGGACTTATGATTGAAATATAAATTCATTTGCAAGTGGTTTGGAGGCAAATGGGTTTTGATTCATTTGACAATTTCAAGTTCAAAGGATGAACATAGGTTTGATTTGGGTTTGATTTTCGAATTTAGTTTTGGTTTGATGATTGAAGTTTGTGTTTATATTTGGATTCATGATTGAAGGATTGATTGAATCATGAAGAAAAATCAAGGGTTTGGCTTAATTTGAATTTGATTTGGCTAAGTTCAAGAATTTGACTTGAAAGACTTAGGTTAGATTCTGATTAGATTGAGTTTGAGTTTTGAATTGATTTTTGGATATTTGAATTTATATTTCATTTATATTTGTGAATATAAATAAGAATATAAATGGGTTACGAAAAAAAAATCTTTTAAATTTGAAGTGATTTGAATTTGATTTAGGCTAAGTCCATAAGATGAGATCAAAGGGCTTAGGAAAGATTTTTAGGATTTAGAATTCAATCATAGGTTTCAATCATTTGGAATTGATTCATGATTTGAGAAAATCAATTTGGAATTGATTTAAGGTTTGAGAAAATCAATTAAGTATCATGCATATGTTTAAATCAACATCATCTTAAGGTTAGTTGGAATGAATTACTATCACATAACCCATGTTTATTCATTTCTTTCCATCATGTATATCATGCATATGATTAAATCCTAAGCATAGCTATACATGCAATTTATATCTTAGTAGACTTAAATGATGAATGTGAGTAAATGTATTTAGAATTGAAATTTTATTTGGTTGAATAATTTTGTCATACTAATTTAAAACTCTATTTAAATTCTTATGCAAAAGCATAAGGAAAGAACCTTAAATCACATGACTAATCAACTCAATCAAATAAACAAAGTATGAGTGCATGTATTTTAATAGAAAAAAAGGGGATTTTCATTCATTAGCTAAGTACATATCCACATGTATAAAAGTTTTAAACAAGTACGTCGCCATTATTTTGCACCAAGGGAAAGTGGTAAGAACCTCCTTGGGGCTACTTAAAGTCATGCATACCTGGAATGTCCAGACTAATATATCGCTATCCTTAGATACAAGTGGATGTATAAACAACTACACGAATTGAAAACCATGCAAAAATTATATTTTGATTTGATTGATTTATTTTGTATAAATGAATTAAAGCTCTATCTAGATTCTAATGTCAAAATGCATAAGAATGAAATCAAGCAGGTACATTGCCATTGTTCTGCATCAAGGGAACGCACTAGGAACCTCCTTGGGGCTACTTAAAGTCGTGCATCCCTGGAATGTCTAGACTAATATACCCACTAACATTTCTTATACAAATCAACAGATGAATGTAAGGAAGAGAATTTATTTCACACACTAAATTTATATTCATTTGCATTTTATATATATATATATATATATATATATATATATATATATATATATATATATATATATATATATATATATATATATAATGTATGTATGTATATTCAATCATTAGTAAATTTTTGAAAATATATTTGAGATTTAATAGTGATACTAGCCACACATATTTTTTATTTAAATCAACACATGCAAATTGACATTAAGAAAAATCAATTTTTTATGATTAATTTGAAAGATGAATGCATGAGTACAAGTGGCATACAATATTTAGCATGATTAGAAGGAAATAAAATAACATAAGCAAGTGATTTGATTCAATCCAACTAAGTCCTAAGGACAATCAAACTAAATAAGATTATTTAAAACAAACCAAAGTTCTTTAATGCCATTTCATTTTTATGTTTGATTTGATTTAAGAAAATGTGAAAGGGGTTTGCTAATCCTAATCTCATCCCCATGTGTGAGTTAATTTGGTTTAATGAAGAATATTTAGGTTGACTTTATATCTTAATTAGGTTAGGGTATGAATTAAGTCAATTAATTAACCCTTACCTACATCACCTTAAATTAATTAACTAATTAATAATGACCTAATATGATATAAAATCACATGAAAAGTAAATTTGCAATGCTCCTAAGAAATGAAAGGGGCCTAATGCAATTGGCTCATGATTAATAGTTAATTAGGCTTAAGGAATCTCACTTAACTACTTTATGATTTTCTCACACATGTGAGCTAACCATAATTTTATTAGCTCTCTCTTTAGATTATTGAACAGCTAAAGAGCTACCCAAGATTGATTAAAGGTGATTAGATGTGAATGAATGGATTTTAAATTAAGTTTCATTTTTAATCAAGGCATTAATTGATTAATTAAATCTTTTGATTATATCTCTTAATTTGGATGATGAAATTAACTTAGGAAAATGGATCAAGAGATGGGTCTCAATCCTAATCACTAAGTCATTCCAATTAACAACCCTTTGAAATAGCTCACATCTTAATTAAGTTAATTAATCAAAAGGTTAATTAATCACTTAATCTTTAATTAATTGAAATGGATAAAGAGGCTTAATGAAATGGTAAGGAATGAACCTAAACCATTTCTCTAAGACTCTTCCGCTAATGAGGGCCATGAGCTTAATTTATGGATTAAGTTACTATTCATTTACTTAATTATCATTAATTAAATTAAGAGGGTGATTAAGACTTAATCAATTAATTTTCCTAATTAAGAAATAAATAAAATTCCAAAAAAAATAGGGGAGGAAGAGATCATCCCCCTAAACATCCACAGAAAAGTTGAGATTAATTGGGTGATTAATTAAGGAGTAATTAAGCTAATAATATTTTCAATTATACTTTAATTAAGATAAAATCATTGTTCAAAATTAATTAATAATAATTTTAATGGATTCTACTTTGGAATATCTTCAAAATGAGCCCTCATTTATATTTTTTGAATGTTTTTTAGGATTAGTTATGATTTTTAGAAGTTTCAGCCTTAAAAATAAATTATTTAAGCCTAATTAAAGCCTCAATCCCGTCGGGCCACGTTGAGATTGACATGGCACTCTTTCCATGTGTTGCGATGGGATTGGCTATTTAAGTTTTTACATCTATCACTGACACGGATTGCGGCAGATGCAGCGGTGGGATCGATGGAGGTAGCTTCCCCTAATTGAGGTGAGGCCCTATTGAGAAGCTTAGGGTTTGATTTGGTGTAGAGCTCTTGATAGACCAATCCACATGTGTAAAGACTTCGGCTCTGATCAATTTCCAATCTTTGGTGGTCAGAAAGGCTCGGGGATGGTTCAGTTGGCATCGACGGAGGATGAGGATGGTGTGGGTGCAAGGAATTTGTGTTTGAACAAGTAGAGGAGTATTGATCGGGAAGGTGGTGTCCTGTTTGAGCTTTGCTTAGAAAGGAGGAATACCGATTGAGTGTGGCTTGGGAATGCTCTAGGAAGCTCTGCGAGATTTCAAAATCGCTTAGGAAACTCACACAAAGTAATTTGTGTCATTTGCTGCTCGAATTGAGGGGGTATATCCCTCAATTACACTTGATGGATGGATTAGATTGATTTCTGAAAATCAACCGATTGGCTACCATCGAGTCATCGGAGGGGTCGTCGTCAGCTCCACTTGGCACATCCTGGTTGGGGGAAGTGATGACAGGAGTCTCAAGGATTGATATGGAAGGATTGTGTGTTTTTGGTTCTTCGCCTTTGCCCATGGGGTTCGGCCATGAGAGGTGGTGGCTTGGCTTGCTTCTCTTCGTCCATGGCAAGGGCTAGGATGGCTTAGGGTGGGCTAAGCCTAGGAGTTTCTCATTAGGAAGTTTGATAGCTGCCATGGAGATGGGAGAGTGGACTTTGCCTCTTAAGGAAAGAATCTAATGCAAAGAGGGGTGTCCATTGGTTAATCCCCTTGGAATGGGTTCCAAATGGACTTGGGGTATTTTGGAGCTAACCTAGGGTTCGTTTGGGTTGAGTCAGGTCAGCCACCAAGGTTCCATAAGGTGTTTTTGGGTGATTTGGCTTCATATGGTCAAAATGGATTTATTTGGGTTAGGTTGGGTTGGGTTGACCAATTGGTCAAATTGGGTCAAACCAAAACTAGGGTTAGATTCATATGATGATTTGAGATGTTTTGGTTGAATTGATTTTGATTAATTTGACTCATTTGGATTCAAAAGGGTCAAATGAAGTTGACCATATTGGGTTAGAGTCAAGTTCAATTTTGAAAGTAATTGTAGGCTTTGGTTTGGTTTGATTTAGATTTAATTTGGATTTTGGCCAATTTGACCCTTTAGGTCAATTTGGGCTTGGTTGGGTCAAGTTGACCAATTGGTCAAATTAGACTCAATCATGGCTTAGGTCAAGTTCAATAAGTGATTTGGAATAAACTTGAGCCATTGGTTGCAATCAATTTGGATCAAATCATGATTTGACCCATTTTAGCTTTTTAGGCCAATTTGGGCCAACTTAGGTCAAATGGCCAATTGGACTTGGTTTGGCTCAATTGAGGGTTTGGTTATATTGAATCATTTATTATGAGTGGGTTTGAGTCAATGGCTTCAATCAATTTGGTATATGGTGAGTTTTGGCTAGTTTGGGTTTTATTTGGGATAAATGTTGACTTGGTTTGACCCAATTAAAGGCAATTGATTAACCTAGAATGATTGTTGATCATGATATGGGGTTTGGATGGGCTTAGTTTAATCCAATTTGGGTTGAATTAAAACTTGGCTCAAAAAGGTCTATTAGGTCACTTTGGGCCAAATGGACCTAAATGGTTCAATTGGATTGATCATGGCTTAAATCAAGTTTAATTGAACTCACATATGGATTTAGGATAGAAATATAAATCCAATTGCAAGTGATTTGAAGTCATATAGATTTTAGTTCATATGATAATTTCAAGTCAAAAGAGGCCAACATGGGCTTGACTTAGGATGACTTAGATTTGGATTGATAAAAGTGGTTTATGTTTATATTTGGAACAATGATTGAAGGAATGATTGAATCATGAAGAAATTCATAAGTTTTGAGTTGATTTGGATATCATTTAGCCAAGTTCAAAAGGGCTTAAGTAAGTATCTTAAGACTAAGGAACTCTCAGTATCTATAAGAGTCCTAGATCTACGATGAGAATGTTGAGAACTCATTCCCAAAAGTGAGGTCAACAAATGATTGCAACCACTAACAGATACGATCTACTCTTAAACCCAAGACATAGAAGGAATCAAGATCTTAGTGCAATGCAACTCAACATATTCCAAGGGCATAAGAGAGGAAGGAAGGATCCACTTAGGATCATGCATGTGAACCTTCCACTAGGGAAGCAGGCCCGACTTATCCATAGAGGATAAAAGTTGAGTTTGATATTGACTTGGGAAGAAAAGATCTGTTAGGTATGAGTGCATGAACCTTCCACTAGGGAAGCAGGTTCATATCATCCACTAGGGATGAGGATTTGATTAGGTTTGATTTTATGAGGGCTCCACTAGGGAAAATATATGATTCGCACCTCTCTAGGGAGGAAATTGGTTTATTTAAATAGTGGGGCATCCAGTGGGAATAAAAATTTAATTTAATTTATTGACTTATGGTTTGAGGCTCCACTGGGGAGAAGATGATGGATTTAATTTGGATTCCACTAGGGAAAGATGATGATTTGATAAAATGGATCATGTCGATGTGCAATGGATCCATAAAGAAGGGGCTAATATCAGCCTAGTCCTGTCTTAGATTTATAAATCCAAAGGAAAAGTCTACCAGCCATCAGGTAGGACTAACCAACCTAAGGATTGCCTTTCGGTGTGCAAAGGTCAAATTAGGAAGAAAGCTTGTAGACTTACATCCTCATAAATAAAGGACCACTAGGGTGATTGGTTGATAGCACAATAAATCAAACCCGACCTAAGACAACTATTGAGAGAATGCCGCTATGGACTCACATCGACTCAAGAATAGTTAGAATCAATTTAATTTAAATTTTTAGATAGACCCTATCGATGTGCGATGGATCCACTAAGAAGGGGCTAATATCAGCCTAGTCTTATCTTAGATTTACAAATCCAAAGGGATAGTCTACCGGCCGTGAGGTAGAGCTAACCAACTTAAGGGGTGTCTTTCGGTGTGCAATGGTTAAGTTAGGAAGAAAGCTTGTAGGCTTACAACTTCCTGAACCAGGAACCACTAGGGTGATCAGTTGCTTGGGCATGAAATCGAACCAGACCAAAGGCTGTCCGTCAGTGTGCGATGGTCGTGCTGGAAAGAATGCATGATAGACTTATATCTCCCAAAGTAAGGACGACTGTCGGGGTGACTCATTGGTGATGCAACAAGTCGAACCTAAATTAAGGGCGACTACTAAGAGAGTGCCGACCCGGGGACTTATCTCAACTCAAAAGTAGTCAGGTAATTCTTATAGGGAGTTTTGCTGACACTGCCCTAAAGATAGGAAGCTTGAAAAAAGGTACCAGGTTTTCCTAATGAAGATATAAAGATATATATATATATATATATATATATATATATATATATATATATATATATATATATATATATATATATATATATATTTGTTTTGTTATTATGTTTGTGTGAACCCTGTTGGTATGCGAGGGAGCACACTGAGAAGGAGCTCATATGGGCCTAGTCCTATCTCAGACTTACTAGACCAAGGGAGAATCTTCATATCCGTGAGATAAATTCTCCAACCACAGGGGTGGCTACTAGGAAAGGGGGACTGCCCAATCCAAGAGTAACTAAGGTAGTGTCTAAATGGGGTCACTAAGAACATGATCCAAATAGAGTGCCCATAGAGGAGGTGCAGCTAGGGGCTTTATCCAGAACCCTGTAAAAGAAAGCCTATAGGTATTCGGTGGCCAACTCAAGAGAAAGCGTAGCAGTCTTACATTTGCCAAGAGTGGTGTATCCACTGGGTGGGTCACCATCAGCATGACGATAACCAACCAACCTAAGGTGCCCGTCAGTGTGCAATAATCAGTCTAGAAAGAAGGCATGTAGAGTTACATCTCCCTAAAATAGAACTGATTGTCGGGATAGTCTGTCTTCGGCTGAACAGGTGCTATCCGACCTAGGATGACTACTCAGTGGAGAGTCTCGTGTAAGGACTAAACCCAAGTTTGAAGTAGTCAGGAGGAAAGGAGCCACTAGGGGACTTATCCTAAACTTCAAATATACTCGATCCAATCAATGCATGCTGGCTAGTTCAAGAAGAAAGCATGTAGGCTTACATCCTCTTAAATAAAGTCATCACAAGGTAGCTTACTAGCTACGTAGTAAGGCCTACCAAAATAATAAGGCACTCGTCGATGTGCAACAGTCAAATTAAGAAGAAAGCGTAGTAGACTTACATCTTCCTGAATAAGGGACCACTAGGGTGACACACTAACAAGGTAGCACGTCAGCCTGACTTAGAGCAGCTAATGAGTGAGTGCCATAGTGGGCTTGCCCCCACATCAAAATAGCTCGAGATAAAAGATATGTGTTTGTGTGTTTGTGTGTTTGTGTGTTTGTCATATATACTCAACCAAGTCAGTTCATGATAGCTAGTTTAAGAAGAAGGCGTAGCAGACTTACATCCTCTTAAATGGAGCCAACATGAGGGTAGCTTACTGACTGCACAGTAAGGCCTACCATGTTAACGAGATGCTCATCGGTGTGCAGTGGTCAAGTCAGGAAAGAAAATGTAGTGACTTACATCTTCCTGAACAAAGGACCAATAGGGTGACACACTAGCAAGGTATCATATCAGCTTGACCTAGAGCAGCTAATGAGTGAGTGTCACAGAGGGCGTGCTCCCACATCAAAATAGCCTGAGATAGAAAACATGCATGTGTGTTTGTGTTATGAAAGAAGGAATAAGAAGCCGCTTGGGTTCTTTTACACCTACCTTAAACACATCGTGGCGGATTTGCAAGCAAAGATATTTTTAAATAACTATGAAGAGATTAAATTTGTGATGAAAGAAAGTTTTATTGATAATTATTTTTAAACAAGATTTTTGGATAATATTTCTTTAGGTAGAGCCCGTTGATTGGAAGCATAGGGCGCTCTCCATTACAATTTATAAGCTGATAGGATCCTCCTTGGTAGGCCTTTTCTATGGCAAAAGGGCCTTCCCAAGTGGCTTTAAACTTGCCTCCCATCTTTCGACAAGAAATATTTGGTCTCCTTAGAACTAAAATAAGCTCTCCTACTTGAAAAGCTCTAGGACAGACCAACTTATTATGAGCTTGAATCATCTTGGCTTTGTATAACTCAAGATTTTGGCATGCCCGAAGGCATCTCTCCTCCAAACCTTCGAGCTCTTCTAACCGCAACTTGGAATTCTGCTCCATTATGATCTTGCTACCCATAACTATCCTTAATGATGGGAGTTGGACTTCTAATGATAGAACTGCTTCAGACCCATACACTAAGGAGAAAGGGGTAGATTTAGTTGAAGTCTTGTATGTGGTGTGGTATGCCTACAAGGCTTTAACTAACTACTCATGCCACTACCGCTTGTTGTAATTGAGTGTATTTTTTAATATATGGATGAAAATTTTGTTGAAGGCTTCTGCTAATCCATTTTTCCTTGGGTAATAGATGGTAGAATATCTCTGATCTATGCTGTGTTTTCGGGCAAAGCTGTTAATTTTAGTGCTCTTGAATGCAGTACCATTATCAGATATAATTTGTTGAGATACCTTGAACCTATATATGATATGATTCTTAAAAAATTGGAGCACATGCTGAGCTATGATCTCTCTGAGTGGGATTTCTTCCACTCACTTGGAAAAGTAGTTGGTGACCTTGGAAGAAGGAGGATCGATAGGGCCCACTATGCCTGTTTCACAACACTCAAATGGCCATGAGGCCAATGTAGGGTGTAGAATATTGGGTGGTTGGTGTAGGACCACACCGTGCACCTGACATTGGTGGCATCTCTTAGCTACATCCATGCAGTCTGTGATCATCGAAGGCCAGTAGTATCCTAGTCTCTTGATCTTGGCTTTCATCTTTGGACTGGATTGGTGAGCTCCACACAAACCTGACTGTACTTCAGTCACAATCTTGCGGGCTTCGTGTTTGTCCAAATAATGTAACCACATATGATTGAAGGACCGTTAGTATAAGGTGTCATCCATGAGAGAGCCTGAGAGAGCTCTCTACTTCACCTGATGGGCTAGTGACTTCTCTTGTGGTAGTTTGCCTGTATGTAGGTAATCCATGAATGGTTGCCTCCAATCTGACTCATCATCCTTTTTGGAAACAACAACCTCCCCTTAAAGAGAGAGTCTCTCGATGCGTTCAGCATCAATAAGAGATATGACCTATCTATTTTGGACCTTTATTAGTGTGGACTCATCTTCCGGATATGTCAACTACTTGGCAAGCTTGGCCAATGCATTTGTTACTATATTATCAGCTTGAGGGATCTTATAGATGATAACCTCTAGGATTTAAGCCAATAACTCCATGGTATACTTATAGTAATAATGGAGCTTAGGCTTCAAAACTTTGTATGACCTGACAATTTGGTTGATAACTAGTTAAGAGTAATCAAAGATGTAGATGCTCTAGACGCATAGCATAATGGCTAACTCTAAATCGGCAATCAGAGCCTCATATTTAGCTTCGTTATTGGTGCATGGATTGGATAGATGTATGAGAATCTCATCACATCACGATCTAGAATTAGAAGAGCTATTCCTATCCCTGCCATTCCTGGAAGAGTAGATTGTGATTCTTCTCCTTTTTGAAAGGAAGTCGCACCATCAAAATACATCTCCCAATAGCAAATGCTAGTGTCTCCTAAGTTCATGATTTGTTCATCAGGGAGGTCATCACTAAGCAAGGAATCAGCAGGAAGTGGGTGTGCTACCAAGAAATTTGCTAGTGTCTGTCCTTTCATCGCAGGGAGGGGTATGAATGTAATGTCAAACTACGATAAATCCATGGACCAATGTGTCAACCGTCTGGATAGCGTCGGCCGTGTCATGAGATATTACAGTGGATTGATCCTAGAGATCAAATTCACCTTATGAAAAAGCATGTAATGTCATAGCTTTTGGGATGCAAAGATTAAAGCTAGGCAGTGCTTTTCAATAGGTGGGTAGTTTGCCTCAACAGGGATTAGACGATGAATGAGATAGTAAAGTGCATTCTATTTCCCTTCATCATTGGTTTGCACCAACAAAGCACCAAGGGAGTTGTCAATTACAGTGGTATATAATATCAATGGTTTGCCCGAGATAGGGGCTACTAGAACTGGCAGCATCATCAGGTAGTGCTTAATGTCTTCAAAAGCATGCTGGAAATTATCATCCCACTTGAACTTAGCATCCTTTTTGACAAGCACTGAGAATGGTTGGCATCTTTCTGATAAGTTGGATATAAAGCATCTTAGATACGACAACCACCCTTGGAATGATCTGAGTTGAGTTAGACTTTTAGGGGGTGACATTTTTAAGTTAGCCTTGATTTTTCTCTGGATCGATTTCTATTCCCCGATGTTGGACAACAAACCCAGGGAATTTTTTTGAAGCTACTCCGAATGCACACTTCAGAGGATTCATTTTGAGGATATATTGTCTTAACCGTTCAAAAACTACTCTCAAGTCAAAGAGATTGTCTTCATTTTCTTTACTTTTTACTACAAGATCATCAACATAACATTCAACTTGATGATGGATAAGTTCATTGAAGAGCTGAGTCATGGCCTACTGGTATGTAGCACCAACATTTTTAAGGCAGAAAGGCATGACCCTATAATAATAGATTCCGACCAAGGTTCAAAAAGCAATTTTTTCTCATCCTCGGGGGCCATCTTAATTTGGTTGAAGCTAGATAACCCATCCATAAAAGAGAATACCACATGATATGAGAAAATGCCCACCATCGATTCCTGTATAACAAGTGGAAATTCATCTTTAGGACACACCTTATCTAGATCCTTAAAATCGACACATATGTGAATTTGGTCATTCTTTTTCTTAAATAGGATGACATTGGCCAACCAGGTGGGATATTTTTCTTCTCTAATAAAGCCAGCATTCGATCGATTTCTTGATTTCAGAAATGACCTACTGCACAATTTCTAATCGCATGCGTCTATGAGCTTGCTTAATAGGGTTATCATTAGGTTCTATTGCTAGTTTGTGGACTACTATGTCAGGAAATAAACCAGGCATTTCTTTATAACTCCATGCAAAGCAGTCCTTAAACTCAATTAATGGTCTAACTAAGTCATTAGTTTCTTCTTCATTCAATATGGAACTGATGTATGTCAGGCGTGGATCTTCTTTTGTTCCTAAGTTGATTTCTTTGAGTTCGTCGATGGTTGATCTGATTTTTTCTTCAAACTCTGGTGGTGCATCTTTGACTTCAAGCTCATTTGGGTCATCTAAAGTTTCTAAACACACCTCCTCATATGAGTTAGCATGATTTGAAAAGAACTTAACAGACTCCAAATGATTGGTGATGACTAGGCAATGGTTTCATCATCGATTGTACCCACTGTGCCGAATCCTAGTCCTGTTCTTAATTGAGAATATCTGCAATGGTTGTCCAATAGCCTTTGAAAGTAATCTGACCTACGTTTAAACAAAGTATGTGGGATTAATCCCTTCTTTACTAAGTTAAGAACACAAGGCGAAACCAATCATAAGGCAATTGTATTAAATCTTTATATGAATCATCCTCAAGTTCTACACCGGCTTCCTTAGTTGAGGATGATGCTCCTAACAAAAACCTCTTTGGCTTGATATTTGTGGATGACTTGGGGGCCTCCTTAACTACCAAATCTTCAACTTTCTGGAAAGAAAGTTAGGTTAGAGCTAAAGTTCCCAACTACTGCCTCACTATTCTACATAATAATGATTCATATACATTCATGCTTTGCTTAGAGGCCTGGTCTTTATTGCTATCTGGCTCGAATGTCACCTCCAAAGGGACCTACTGAGAGGGGTTGGTTGGCATGATAACCACATGAGACTCATTCTCTGAATTGGACTCTAAGTCTATGTGGGTAGTAGGGGTACTCCTGTGAGCTAGAATATAGCTCCTATTGGCTGGCCACCAGCAAAGAGGTCTTCCACCTCTAGAACTACATGTAGATCTGCCTCTGCCTCTATCTTGTGGGGGTCGAGTCATCCTACCCATGTGTTCATATGGAGGAACAAATTATGGGTGAAATCTAACTTCAGGCTCTACTTCTTCCTCAGTGTCTGATTCTCGCTAGCTTGTATTCTTATTTTCCTTTTCTTTTTCTTTTTCTTTTTTTTATTTCTTTTTCTTTTAATTTTGAACTTTCACCAAGTTCATAATAATAGACTTTCTAATTTGGAGGAAGATAGTAGGCTGCATCTGCATACATCTCGACCTCTCTGACTGAAAATGACTTCAAGTCTCCTTTAACGCAATACATGATTTCACCTCTTCAAAATTTGATTCATTGATGTAAAGAGGATGAAATTGTATTATTTCCATGTATCCAAGGTCTACCAAGCAAACAAGTGAAGGATGTATCTAAATCAATTATGTAGAGCTTAGCTTCTATCATCCAGTCATATATCTCTAATGGAAATACTATGCTTGAAGCCCTCTCGCCTTGCTCATTGAATCCTCTCAACATCATTCAATCTCATCGAAGTCTGGAGATGACAATCCTCAAGTAGGCAAGGGTCTTTAGACTCTTAATGTTCACTGATGCACCTAAATCAACTAACACCTGGAGAGTCTGAATCTACCCATGTCCACTGTAATGTAGAGGGGACGGTTGTGCTCGGTTGTCCCCAAAGAAGGTCTTCATCGATGAATGTAACTCCACCGGCTTCTCTTGAATAACATGCCTCCTCCCCAATAGTGGTCAACTGAGCTAAGCATATTTCTGGATCGAGAAGAGCTTTGATCATTGCCTCTCTCATCTCTTTGGACAAGACAAGGAAATCATATTTGCTTAGCTTAGCTGGCAACTTCCTTAGGTGAGCAAGGACATTGTAGTCAACTCTGGACTGGTCCTCCACAAGCATATCCATAGGTGGAGCATCCTGTGGAGGGGCTTCTTGATCACTAGAACCAATGACTTGCTTACCCTTATCCTGAGCTGCTACCCTATGAGGTAAAAATTTACCACTACGAAGGTTGACTTTAGTGACTACATGAGATAGTTTAGTGGAAAGTTCTACCTACTTGTTAAGTTCACCTACAGCTTCTCTTATAGGATCATCGGAGTCGATTGACTCCAAATCAATCTCAATAGGCAAACCCAAATGATTTAAGAATGGAAATTCCATCTCTAAATCAAAAGAAGAAGAGTGATCGGAACAAGAGTTATTATTAATTAGACTTGGAGAGCTATCTATAGGAATAAAATCAGGCAGATCTTCAAAAGTAAAATAAATGCAAGTGAAATTAGCTCACTTCATTAATTTCTTAGATTTGGATGGAGGTACAAAATAGAAATCAAGTAAAGTAAGCAGAGTGAGGGATTTGACACTCCCCTCTGATGATACAATATGACTGCTAGAAGAAGAGCTGGCTGTAGAAATTGTAGCTGCAACTGTGGAAGGAGTGCTGGAATCGATCGATTGTTGCACTACTATGCTATCCAAGGCAAGTGGAGGTTATCGCTGCTGCTGAACTCCTACCTCCCTCAAGTTGTCCATAGCAACTTGGAAACCTTCATTAGAGTTGGAGGTTTGAGCTACTTCAAGCACCTGCAAGAATAATTTTCTGATCTTAGAAATAATTTTCTTGGAGGTTTGGGATAGGGCGATATCCCAACCTTCCTTTATCTTAAGAGGATTGCATGTATCCCTAAGGACTCTAACAGAACTAGAAGATTATTCTAATAGGTATTCCCTGGGGACGACAATGGTACCCGACTTGAAGCTACGCTCAAGCTAGTCCTTAAAGGTAATGCAATCTTCTAAGACATGGCTTAACATGTGGTTGTAGGGGCAATAGTTTGGATCATGACTCTTGCCCACTTCTTCCGGCCTCCGAGGCTCTGGTAACTAGAAATCAGGCTTCTTTAAGAGATTCTTAAAGATCTTCTTGACTATCTCCCTCTTAAATGAATAAGATTTATTCAATCTGTCGGCAAGAGAAGGTAAGTAATAGCTATCTTATAGCGGGTAGGAATATTACTGTCGATGATGTTGATGAGGAGGTGGAGGTGGTGGCCACTGTGGCAACTAAGGTGGCCGATATGAAGGCTGAGGTGGTGGCAAGGGTAATTGTTAAGCTTGAGGCCTATCTGACTGAATCCTAGCTGGCTGCTTCCCCTTGTCAACTGCTGTGACTACCCTTAGTTTCTTCTCAAATGCCTTCTGAGGTCTGGGCTTGGCTGACTGGTCCTGGAAAGGCAACTGTTTGGCCTCTTCTTGTAGACTAGCCTCCTTGTTGATTAATTTCTCGAAGGTTTTGATTGTAAAACCCTTGAGCATGAAAGCAATTGGGCCATAGATGTTCTTTAGGAGAATCTCTTTGGTGTGATGTTCAGATAGCTGTGGTTTGCATTTCATACTCAAGTTTTTCCACCTGAGAATATAATCAATAAGGGACTCATTGGGGACTTGCGTCGCTATAATAAGATCGCCTACAGTAACCCTTTGATGAGCTCTAGAAAACCTGTTGATGAAGATGTGCTCCAACTCAGTAAATGCCTTTACCAAACTATTAGGCAATTCGGCATACCAGTCAAACACAACACCCACTAGACTGTTAATAAACAATCTGAAAAGAAGGGCGTCACTACCTCAGGAATTCCAGCAACCGGCCCTGAAATGTGCAATATGTTGGAGAAGGTTCCCACTACCATCAAAAATCTTGAAGTAAGGGGGTATAAGCCCTTAGGATACTGGACAATATTAAATTTCACCGGGTATGGTCTACCCTTTGGAACAGATGAGCCACCTCGAGCTTGTGCCAATGCATCCCTCACCTGTTGCTCACCAACTGCTTAATATCCTTCTCATGCATGGAGGTGTATCCACCACCTTCTTATGCAAGCTACCATTATCTTCCTCTATGGGAATGCACCTAGGATGATCTGAAGTATGTACCAACTTTGCTCTGTCGGCTACTATGGGAGAAGGTTGTGAAACTAGGGTTGAATTCTACAATGCGGAAACCATTATCATCAACTCCTCAATCTTCTTCCCCATTTTATCAATATGATCATCTCTCTGCCCAAGTTGGTGGTGGAGGTATTAAGTTAAATGGACAGTGTCATCCTCTTCAACTACAATACCTTCCTAGCTCTGCTGGTCTCTATGGAGGGAGCTCCTAGTATCGGCCATGTGGACTTCAACCTAATCCTCAAGAAGGTCATCTTCATCATGATCAAATGCTACCCTCTCATCCTATGAATCTGTGTGATTACTGCCTAAGAGTTCCCTCTTCTAGACAAAGTAGGCTGCTACAATCTCATCCAAGGAATGTTCTCCTACCTTACTGGGCTACACCAGAACAAAAACTCGCTAATGACCAGTAATAGAACTGTGGTCACTGACAGAAATACATCTAACGTTACCTACCACTAGAGTGTTATCTCTGGGAGTACTATGCTCACTAGAAGATATAATCTCATAACTGCTCACTATCGATGGAGCGCTTTCTCTAAGAGGGTCCCGCCATGGGCTGCAAAGCTCTTCTCCCCTCTACTGCGCTATCACCGACTCTCATGGTGGTGTGGTGCTCGATCTTTGGGGTCTCCACTCCTTCTCAACCAAGATTGAAGTAGGAGGTTGAGTAGGGGAACTCGCCCTCACCTCAGTCGGTGGAGTAGATGGAGTGGGATCCTTTGGCCATAGATAGATCACTAAAGGGGCTTTTTTCTCCTCAGATGTTGTCTTCTATGTTTTTGTGGGAACAATGGATGGCGGGACCTGAACTGGCGATGGCAGGCGACGAGTGGATTGGTGTGGTGGAGAGGACACTAGCTCCACCCTTGTCGAGGCTTTCCCCCTACGACTGGTGGTACCCGTCAACACTATGATTCGATTCTATCGGCTCTAGTGGCCCAATGACTAGGGAAATTAACTAGAGCATTGGATGCCGACTGCCTGGCAAACCTTTATCGCTCCCTACTCCTTGACTGAGTTGCTACTTGGGACTCTGATGCTCTATCCCTACGGATCTACCTGGTAACACTCCTGGGGATGATCATCCTCAAGTCAAATAGTGTGCTTGTGTTGACCTCATTTTTAGAATGAGCTCTCAACTTTTCCATCTTAGACATAGGACTCAACTTGGACACTAAGAGTTCTTTAGTCTTAAGACACTTCTAGTGATTAGGTGAACACTTAACCTAACCCTAGAGACTTAGAAGAGTTAGCCATAGGAATAGGTCATGCCTTAGAGGTGTTGGAAAAATTTGCCTACCTTATAGCTTGAACCAAATCTTTACTTCCTTCTTTCAAGTCAAAACTTCAAATTCAAATCTACCTCAAATCATAATCAACTTCAAATCCAAATCAACTTCAAACTCAAATCAACTTCAAATTTAAATCAAACCTTAAATCAATTCCAACTTAATTGATTTTGTCAAACCTTAAATCAATTTCGAAACTCCAAACCAACTTCAAACTCAAATCAATTTCAAATGATTAAAACCCATGATTCAATTCCAAATCCAAAATCTTTCCTAAGCCCTTTGATTTCATCTTATGGACTTAGCTCAAATCAAATCCAAATCATCCCAAATTGAAAAGATTTTCTCATAACCCATTTATATTCTCATTTATATTCATAAATATAAATGAAATATAAATTCAAGCAACCAAAACTAAATCCAAAAACTCAAGTCTAAATCTAAAATCTTTCCTAAGTCACTTTGATTTCATCTTATGGACTTAGCTTAAATCAAATTCAAATCACTTCAAACTCAAGAGATTTTCTCATAACTCATTTATATTCTTATTTAAATTCGCAAATATAAATGAAATAAAAATTCAAATAACTAAAACGTAAACCCAACCTAAACTCTTTCAAGTCAAATTCTTGAACTTAGCCAAATCAAACTCAAATCAATCCAAACCTTTGGATTTTCTCTCCTAACAGTCAATCCTTCAATGACAAACCAAATTCAATCATAAACTTCAATCATCAAAGCAAAACTAAATTCAAAACTCAAACCCAAATCAAACCCATGTTCATCCTTTGAACTTGAAATTGTCAAATGAATTAAAACTCATTTGACTCCAAATCACTTGCAAATGGATTTATATTTCAATCATAAGTCCATATGTGAGTTCAACCAAACTTGATCAAGCCTTGATCAAGTCAATTGACCCACTTAGGCTCACTTGACCCAAAGTGACTTAAAGCACCCTTTTGAGCCAAATTCTAATCCTACCCAAATTGGATTGAACTATGTTCATCTAAGCCTCACATTATGAGCAACAATCATCATAAGATGATCAATCACTCAAATTGGGTGAAACCAAGTCAAACTTAACCTTTGACCAAGTCAATATTTGACCCAAATGAAACCTAAACTAGCCAAAATCCACCATAGGATAAATTGATTGAAACCATTGATCAAAATCAATTCATGATCAATGATTGGACTTGACCAAGTCATTATTTGAGATAAACCTAGCCCAATTGGCCACTTGACCCAAGTTGACCCAAGTTTACCTAAAAAGTCAAAATATGTCAAATCTTGATATAAGCCAAATTGATTGCAACCAATGGGTAAAATTCATTCTAAATCACTTATTGAACTTGCCCAAAGCCTCAATTGACCAACTAGACCTAACCTAGCCCAATTGACCATGAACCCAACTTGACCTTAAAGGTCAAATCAAGCCAAAATCAAACCAAACTAAAATTGATTGAAACCAAAGGTTCCAAAACATTTCAAATGATTAACCAAGCCTAAACCAACCCATGACCTAACCCAATTGGGTAAAATAGGTCAAATTGGTCAACTTGACTCATTTGACTTAAATGAATTCAAATAAACCAAAAACCAAATATAAATCAAATTGAACCAAACCAATGATACCAAAATATTTCTAATAATCATTTGAACATGACCTAACCAATGGTTTGACCCAATTTTTCCAATTGGTCACTTGACCCAAGTTGACCCATTTTGACCTGAATGGGTCAACATGAGCCAAATGATATCAAATCAACACAAAATTCATTGAAAAGTGGTACAACCCATTTTTCAATCATTCCAAATATGCCCAAATCAAAATCAAAGCTAAATGACCATTTTAGCCCTAAGTTAAAGGGTAACCTATGATCAAATTCACTTGGAATTTGATCATATTCCAACTCAAGACCACTTAGCACCCTCTTAGTGGTCCATTTGGACACCAAAGGATGTGGTGCACATAACCTAATGGGTTTGGGTCAGCCAAACCCAACCCAAAGCCAAAACTGACCTACCTAATCAAAATTCTCCACATGGAATGCCTCACATCCTCATTTAACACATGTGCAACTCCACACCACCACTTTGCCAAACCGAAACCACATGACACCCCTAACAACTTAAAAACCCCCATTTAATGAGATCAATTTAATCAAAATGGCAAGGAGGCTCACGACTGTCTGATTCAAGTAAGGGGAGATATACTCCCCCTCATTTCATTCCAATTCATCACACTTGCATTCGATTGAGCTCAGAGGACTTAAGGCAATCTTCTCCAAGTTTTCCAAGCTCTCTTCATTTTTCTCCTTCTCAATTTTACTCAAGCCGAAAATAGGGAGTTGAGGGAGATTTCAAACTCACTCAATACCCAACCAAAGTTCAATTCCTCTTGCAAGCACCATCAAGGCACTAAGTCAAGCTCATCCAAAGAAAATCCCAAGCCACAGGTAGGAGGAGCTAGACCAAAGCCGCAAGCCATTGAAGGGACCTTTGGTCAATTAGAAAATCCACTTCATTTCAAATCTTCAAACCTTCAACAGGACTTCATCTCCAATAGACAAAGCTACCTTAATGGTTGGAAGCACCAATGATATCCTCCGGCGAGGTATGCTTCAAAATCGAGCTCCCATTGAAAATTCTTTAGTCTTTTGTGAATGGAAGTGTAATCTCATTGCATTTCCACCATTGGATGCGCTTCTTCTTGTTTCTTGATGGTGTGGGTTGAATCCCTGCCCAATCTGAGCTCAAGTGAGCTTGGTTCAATCCATGGAGGACGGACAGTCTCTATCTCCCGCAGATGAGGGTAGGGATGAATCATGGACCGTCCATCCTACGTGTTTTGGATGGACAGTCCTAATTAAAATGCTTTAGATCTGATGATTTAATCATTCAAAATTGAGTGTTTAATCTTGACCCTTCGATCCGTCCAGCGGTCGAGAAAGCGCTCCGACGTCATTCGATTTGACAACTTAAATAATAAATCCCATCATGCAATGTGGAAAGCGCGTGCCGCGTTAGCAGCCCACATGGCATCGATGGGATTAGTTATATAATTAGGTTATTTAATGACATATTAATACAGAAACTTCAAAATTTTATAACTAAATATAGAAAAATTCAAAAAATACGAACTAAACTTCATTTTATAATTCAAAGGGGAATAATATAAAATTAAGTTTAATTGATTTTGAACAGTGACATTTACTCAATTTGAGTTTTATTAGGGATGTAATTATATTAATTACTCCTTATTTATTTAAATAATTAACTTCAAACTCCTTAGGGTTAATTAGTGGGATGACCTCTGCCTCCCATGATTTTCTTGGAATTTATTATTATATTAATTTAGGTGATTCCTTATTTTATCTCTAATCACTCCCTTAATCAATTAAATGATTAATTAACCTATTAAATGGTGATGAATTTATTAATTAAGCTTGTTAATCATCTTGGGTCAGTGGATAGACTTAGGGAATGAGATTAGGATGCCTTTTCTAAATCTTTTCCCTTAAGTCTATTTCATTTGAATGAAAACTTAATTAATTTATAAATTGATTACTGATTTAATCATTTCGCTAAATAGCTTAATTAACCAAAGTCAAAATAAAAATTTAATCCAGAAACTTAATCACTTAATCAATATCTTTCTTGGGTAGATCCTTAGGTGTTCAAAAGCCTAAGGTAAGCTTAAGGAAATCAAATCCAACCTACATGTGTGAGAAGGATTATGAAAGCACTTAATGAAAACCCTTTAGCTTAATTAATCAATGATTGTGAGCCAATTGCATTAGGCCCCTTTCTTTCCTAGGTGCATTGCTAATTTAAATTCAATGTGGTTGTATATCATATGTTGGCTCATAATTGTTAGGTTAATTATGCTAAAGTAGTGTAGGTAAGGGGTAATTATTAAACTTAATTCACACCCTAATCTAAATAAAACATAAAATCAATCTAATGGTTCTAAAATTAAACTAAATTGAATCACATATGAGGGAAATGGGTTAGGACCAGCAAACTCTTCTCACTTTTCTAAATCAAATTCAAATTTAAAAATAAAGTAAAAATCTCTTTAAAGAATTTTAATTCACTTTAAATGATCTTATTACGTAGGATTATCTTTAGGAATTAATTAGGGTGAATGAAGTTACATGCTTACATCACTTTATTTCTTTTCAAGCATGCTAAATGGTGTATGTCATATGAAATCATGCATTCACATCTTTTTGAAAATCAAAAATAAATGAAATATTTCATTTATGTCAAATTGCATGTTTTGGCTAAAGTAAGAATATGAATGGCTATTATCACTACTAAATCAAAAATTATTTTCAAAACTTATAATCAAAGACTATAAATGAATATATGCTACGTATAAGCATTTAAAAGTTTGCATGTGAATATAGCTTAAAATGTGTTATGTAGTCTTCCTTTTCTTTTCTTAACATGAGTTTGTATAAGATTTGCAAAGTGTATAGTTCATTTGAAAAGAACATAACACTTGCCTAAATTTATTACTATGCACTCCTATGTCATGAATCAAGAAGGATCTTCACATTACACATATAAATTAAACAACCAAAATCAAGCAAACAAACATAAACCTTTTGCATGATTCTTCATCCATTAATTTGCTTTTATACATACACATGTATTTAAGAAAAGTGGTCTATTAGTCTAGACATCCCGGGGTTGCGAAGCTTTAAGTAGCCCTAAGTGGGTCATGTACCTTATACCCTTGGTGTAGAAAATAATGACACCGTACTCACTTATGTCTTTCATATATGTAAATGTGCATTTTATTCATGAATAAAAGAATCCCGCTCTTTTCTACTTAACAAAATCATGCATCATAAAAATACTTAAATTTCTTTAAGCAACATCTCTTAGCATTCATTATTAAGGTGTGCTAAATATTTGCATTGCATATATAGATATGCTTAGGATCATTTCATGTGTATGATACACATGTTGGAAAGAAATAAATGGTTGTGTGTTTTGTGATAATAATTCACCTTAATTATTCCTAAAATATCTTTCTTATTGAATAGGTTTATTTAGAGCAAATCTAAACTTAGGATTAATTAAAACACATAACAAAATATTCACTAAACAAAAATCATTAATGAATCTACCTTAGAAATTACTTAAGGTAGGGAGGAAAGAGAAGTTCTCTTCTCTTTTTCTCTCTTTACTACACTTAGTAATTAACTGTAGGTCCATTCAAAATAAATCAAATCATCAGATAAAATTAACAAATCAACTAAATCACTTAAATGAAATCACCCTTTAAGTTGAACCCTTCATACTTAGAAAACTCTAACCTTAAAGCTTAGCTAAGACATGCCACACAAGCCTTAAATGGCACCACATTAGGCTAAGTCACCATTTCTAGCTCTATGTTAGGGCGGTGCATGGTTTGATGCCTAATTTTATTTTATGGTGTAATATTTTAGTCTGGATGTTAGGGTGCATGTACGTAGACTAGATGATAGGATGATCTTAGTCTAATCATTATCTTCTATAGGGGATTGTGCTTAAGGGGTGCTGTAATAAAAAATATAAATACTTTTATTGTGCAGGTTGCTTATACCCCTAAGCATAATCCAAAAATAGGCTAGGTGGACTTGGTTAACCATGTGTGGGGTGCTAAGTCCAATTTATTCATATACATGCTTGGGATTGTGTGATTTATTTAGCTAATCTCTATTTTATAGGTTTTAGTTAGATTTACTTTTCTCATTTGTCATGTAATTTTTTGCAATTAAGATTTGGAATGAATGTTATGGGGGATTAGGATGAACATTGGTCATAAGACTATGTCTTATGCACCATATGAAGCCTTTGGAGCAACTACATTCCAACCAAGCCAAAAGAAGGAAAGAAAGAAATAAAGAAGAAAAGAAGAAATGAAGAATGAAAAACCCCATAACGTGAATCCCTTTTTTTATTATAATTAATTCATTTATAATCTGGGTTGTATAAGGGTAGAGCTCAGCTACCCAATTTCTTTTTGGGTTTGTGTGGTGGAGCCCGATCACAAAGGCCTTTTATTCTTTTGCACTAGCTTTATAAATTATTTGATGTTTGTTTAGCTTGTGCATTAAGATGACATATTTTTCCTAGTTTCTTCCTTATTTTGATGAATGGCCTGGATGCGATTAGGCTCTCAGGAAAAAATAAATTTTCTATCTAATTAATCAACTCAAAATTAAAAAATAATAAGTCATAACCTCACCTAAAGCCTAAGTTATAAAATAAGATAAAATATTTAGCAACCCCTTAGCTAGATATTGTATGTTTCACATCATGCATAAAAAGCATCTTGCTTCACCCTTGCTTATGGAGGGCTTCCGCCTTTGCCAGGGAACTTGGCTTGACCTTTGAGAGCCATGGTGGAAATACACCTCCTTCTTGATAATTTTGGCCCATAACCAATTTCTCATGCATTAGGCATATGAATCCTATAGCCTGTGTCAAATAAATTGTCCAAAAAATGAAAATAAAACATAACAAAATTTGCATTAGATTTAAGTCATTATTCATGCCCTACATGATCTAGTCTCTTAGAAAGTGTGTTTAAGGACTTAGTATCTTCTTAAATAAACAACAGTCTAGCTATCTTGCAAAAGCATATGACTTGCCTACATGTATTTAAAATCATAGGAGTTAGTCGGTGGCCACCCCGTGGTTAGTCCAAGATGGGTGGTTTATCCTCTCTTATGGAGGTAAACCAAATACTCATTCTCTCCTTAGATTTAGGTCATGCTTCGGCCCTCACAAAAGCACCCTAAATTTAGGTTCAGAAGTGGTTGCTTCCCTTTGTGGGCTATAAGCATAAATTCTCACCTCTTCGGTATTTCCATGATCTTGTGTCGTGAAATTGTAAGTCCTAGATTTCTAATAAAAATTCAACTCAAATAAATAAATCACTTCAATTTCAAAAATATAAAGCCCAACCATAGGATAGTTTGGGATGCTTACTAGGCTTCCTAGTAACATAAGCATCCCCTACTTATCTTCCTTTGGTTTCAATAATAACTCCCTCCTTTTAATTAATCCCACTTGATCTTCTAAAAATAAATCAATTGATTGATAGTCCTATCTTTGAAATCTTTGGAGATAATGATCTTTTACCTTAATCGAGAGTATTCCAAAGGGATCTCATTCCTTAGGATGTAATTAATTATGGGGGCTTGCCTCCATAGAGAACTTAACGAACTCAATTTAAAATAAATCCTACTTTACTTTTCTATGTAAAGTAGGGGAAGAATCTCTGGTACATCTGAAGACCCATAGTCCTTAGGAGTCCTCATTAGGTGATTAGGTCCATTGTAGGATGGTGACTTCTATCTCTCGAGATAGTACATCATTTCTCAATGCCATGCTCGATCACCCTAATGAGAACATATGCGGATCTACATGGTGTCCAACACAAGAAGTGTTATTTTTGTCTTTATTTAATTCATTTTTTAGATGAAGATAAGAATAAAAATTTTACCACAACTAGACTCTAAGTGTCCGCGTGCTCTGCCTACCTAGCATAGTACCATCCATAGACTGGCATAGGACTTCCTCCTATCCCTAGCCAAAACCTCAAGGTATGTGGGCGGTGGAGGCAATGCAGCTATCCTCCTATAGTCTTCCTCTCCATCTGATGCTGAGAGGGTGTAAAATATATTGCCACTAAGAAGTGGAGAGGTCTCACGAGGAGATCCCTCCTCAGCAACATAGGATTCTATCTCTCGCATGCATTGGTGCCCTATCTTGCGGTTTATTGTGGCCTTGTGAGGCAGTGGTAGGGTAGAGCGAGAACTAGATCCTACCTCGAAGGTAGGGAGACTATCTTTATAGCCTTCTCCTTAGGGGACCAATGAGGAGGTACTATGCATACACGGGTAGGAGGAACTGATTATGTGGGAACTGAACTGATTGGTGGAACCTCAACCACCATCCTCTTCAAGGAAGGATACTCTGTATCGAAAGGTAGGTCAATGCGGATGGACCCGGCCACCTCATCCTCCCGGCGGTGAGGTCGCCCCTCGGGTAACCTCCCTCAAATACTGGCCAAAGAAAACTAAGTGGGTGGAGCCAGTCATAAGGAGGCTGGCCTGATCAAAGGCCAAATCTATCCTAAATGGAAAGGTAAAGATGAACTTCTAGGAGGCCATGTATATTGACTACAAAAATAAACTGCACTGACTGGTCTGCACTGTATCTCTACATGTGTTGAAATATAACTTGAATCAGATCCTTACTTTAATACTTGTCCCAAGAGAGTCATGGAGATTTGGAGTCCTGAACCCACACTTAACAATTCAAATATGTTAAGTGGGGTTCAGTGGAGATATTTTGATATTATGAGGAGAGTCTTTCCCATTTGGTTTTGATCTAGAACCCATACTAAACCATTTTAAGTAGGTTGGGTGGGGTTCAAATATTTGAATATGTTTGTATTATTATCTTATTTGAATTTTTTTATTTTGAAAGACCTTACTTAGCAAATTTAAGTATACTAAGGAAAGGTTGTGTTTATATGTTTTGAAAATTTTGTGAAAAATCTTTGCTTGATTATGTGTGTGATATATGTGTTTGTTTGATTTGAAAATGAGGTTCACCTCTCAACAAATTTGGTATGTTAACTAAGAACCAAATGTGATATGATTTGAAAATATGATTCTCACTTAATAAATTTGGTATGTTAAGTGAAACCAAATGTGATTTGAGAATGGGATTCTCACTTAATAAATTTGGTATGTTAAGTGAGAATCAAATGTAATATGATTTGAAAATATAATTCTCGCTTAACAAATTTGGTATGTTAAGTGGAACCAAATGTGATATGATTTGAAAAAGAGATTCTCACTTAACAAGTTTAGTACGTTAAGTGTGAATCAAATATGACATGATTATGTGATTCTCACTTTACAAATTTGGTATGCTAAGTGGAACAAATATATATTTTGAAGATGAGACTCTCACTTAACAAATTGGGTATGTTAAGTAAAAGCCAAATGTATGTTTTGAAAATGAGGCCCTCACTTAACAAATTGGGTATGTTAAGTGAAAGCCAAATGTATGTTTTGAAAATGAGACCCTCACTTAATAAATTTGGTATGTTAAGTGAAGGTCAAATTCATGTCTTGAAAATGAGACTCTCCCTTAACAAATTGGATATGTTAAGTGAATGCCGAATGTATGTTTTGAAAATGAGACCATCACTTAACAAATTTGGTATATTAAGTGAAGGTCAAATTCATGTCTTGAAAATGAGACTCTCACTTAACAAATTAGATATGTTAAGTGAAAGCCAAATATATGTTATTTTTGAAAGAAGGGACATCTATTTAACAATTTTAGGTATGATAAATAGATTTCGATGATATGTTTTTCTTTCACGTGTAATTTAGAGAGAAACTTCAATTCTAGCTTATGTGAAGTGAAGTTTCAATTTTATGTTATGATCTTGTCTAAAAATAGACTCATCATTCAATAATTTTGAGTATGTTGAATGAATATGGTCATTTTCAAGAATGTGCTTTTGAAAAGATGGAAACTCCAACTTTAGCATATATGAAATATGTTAAGTGGAGTTTCAATTTTATGTTATGATTTTATTTGAAAATAGAATCATCATTCAACAATTTTGAGTATATTGAATGAATATGGTCATTTTCAAATATATGCTTTTGAAAAGAACCTCCATGTAACAATCATAGGGTTTGTTAAATGGGGTTTGATTATGTGTGTTTTGTGAAAGGTACTTTTGGAAAGTGACACTTTGCAAACGAGTTTATTTTCTTAATCGTTAAGATGAACCTTGCCTCACCAAGCTAGTGGTAAGGAGGTTCTAAATTTTTGTCATTTCCTTTTATGAATTAATTTTATTTTTCACCTATTGGGAACCCCAATAGGGGTTCTAGGACCTACAAGGAGTGAGGTCCTAAAACCTAGAAGATGTTTTCTAGCTTTGCTTAAGAATGAAATAAGATGAGTGCCAATGGAAGGAAAGATAGTCTTGGACTCATTTAAAATACAAGTCCACTATCGATGTTTGGAGACAACAATTGCCTACAGAAGGAGAGGGGAACGATCCCCAGTGGAGTCACCAGAAAAATCTATGGTGTTTATTTTCGGTTCATGAGTATGTGTATGTATATGGGGGGACACCATGTAGATCTGAGGGTGTACTTATTGAGGTGATCAGGTATGACATCAAGGAATAGTGTACTATCTCGAAAGATAGAAATCACTACCCTATGATGGACTAATCACCTAAGGACTCGGCATGATGGGTGATATACTAGAGATTTTTACCCTACTTTATATGGATGAATAAAGTAGGGTTTATTTAAACCAAGTTCTAAAGTTCCCTATTGGTGCAACCCCCATATTTAATTACATCATAAGAAATGTGAGTCCTTAGGAATACTCTCGATTAAAGTAGGAATTATTGTCTCCAAAGAATTCAAAGATAATACTATCAATAAATTGACTATATTTGGAAGATCAAATAGGATAGATTGAAAGGAAAGACTTATTATCAAAGCCAAGGGGAGTGAGTAGGGGATGCTCATGATACTAGGAAACCTAGTGAGCATCCCAAACTATCCTATGGTTGGGCTTTATTTGTTTGAAATTGATGGAAATTATATATTTCAGTTAAAATTTTATTAGAAATCTAAGACTTATAATTCCACAATACAAGATTATGAAAATTACTAAGAGATGAGGATTTATGCTTGTAACCCCAAAGAGAAACGTCAACCTCAGATCCTAAATCTAGGGAGCTTTGGTAGGGGCCAAAGCATAACCCAAATCTAAGGTGAAAGTGGGTATATTGCTTACCTCCACAAGAGAAAATCACGGTGGACTTATAGCACGGAGTGGTGAGACTAACTCCTCCTACATTTTAAAATCATGTGGTCAAGTCATATGCTTTTGTAAAATGGCTAGGTTATTATTAGTTAGAAAGAAAATAAAGTCTTTAAACCCACTCCCTAAACTAGAGCATGAGTGGTATGAATAATGACTTAGTCTAATGCAAATCTTATCAAATTTTATTTGATTTTGGACTCTTTATTTTAATACAGGCTATAAGATTTTATATGCCTAAATGCATGGTGAAGCTGATTATGGGCTAAATCAAAAGAGAAAGAGGTGTTTTTCCATCATAGGCTCTCAAAGGTTAAGCCTTTCTATTATCTGGCAAAGATGGAAACCTTCTCTTGGCAAGAGTGAAATAAAATGATATGTATGACATTAAGCATTCAACATCGAGCTAAGGGGTTGCTAAATATTTTATTATCTTAATTTAATGCCTAAGCTTTATGTGAGGTTATTAGTTATTTTAAAAGTTTAGTTATGAGTTGTAGTTGGATAGAAAATTTATTTTTATCCTAAGAGCCTAATCGCATCCAGCCCATATAACAATCACCAATCATAAATAAACAATGAAGAGACATACTTTTTCTAATGCACAAGATAAACAAAACATCAACAATTTTATAAAGCTAATGTAAAAGAATAAGAGGTCGGTGAGGTCGGGTACCGCCGTACAACCCGAAAAAGAAATAGGTAGCCGAGCTCTACCCTTATACATCCTCGTATATGAAAGAATAATTACAAGTTACAAAATGATAAGTGTTATGGGGGATCTTTAAGTCTTCATGCTCTCTCCATTTCTTCATTTGATTTGCTCTATTTGATATGGTAGGCTTCTAAGCATCACATGGCACGCCGTGATTAAACCTTCTGGCCAATGTTCATCCTTAACTCCCATAACACTTAACCAAATTATTAATGCACAATTACATTAAAAGAGTAGAAAAGTAAATCTACTACACCTGTAAAATAAGTGTTAGCTAAATACACCATACAATCCAAGCAATTATATGAATAATTTGGACTTAGCACCCTACACATGGGTAACCAAGTCCACCTGTCCTAATGTAGATTATGCTTGGGGGTTAAGCAACCTACAAAAGAGAGCATTTATATTTATTTTAAGCGCTCCTTAAGCATAATCTCCTGCATAAAATATGATTAGGCTAATCACGGCCAAACATCAAGTCTACGCAACATACACCCTAACATCCAGTCTATAATATTACATCACAAAATAAAACATACATCAAATCATGCACTGCCTTAACATAAAGCTAGAAGTGGTGACATAATCTAATGTGTATGTGTTAAGGCTTGTGTGGTATGTCTTAACTAGGCTTTAGAGTTCAAATTTTCTAAGTATGAAAGACATTTAATTATCAATGGTGGTTTCACTTTAAATGATTTAATTAATTTGTAAATTTTACTTAATATTTTCTTTTATTTCATTTAACCTACACAATAACTAAGTATTATGAAGAGAAGAAAAGAGAGGATCACTCTCTTTTATCCCTACCTTATGTCACATCTAAAGTAAATTAATTAACCAATTCTCTTTAGTGAATGGCTTATTATATGTTTTAATTATTCCTAAGTTTAGGTTCACTTTAAATAAACTCATTCAATAAGAAAGGCATCTTAAGGTTAGTTGGAATAAATTACTATCACATAACACATATTTGTTCATTTCTTTCATCATGTATATCATGCATATGATTAAATCCCAAGCATAGCTATACATATAATTTGTATCTTAGCACACTAAAATGATGAATGTGAGTAAATGTATTTAGAATTGACATTCCATTTGGTTGAATGATTTTGTCTTATTAATTTAAATCTCTATCTAAATTCTAATGCAAAAGCATAAGGAAAGAACCTTAAATCACATGACTAATCAACTCAATAAAATAAACAAAGAATGAGTGCATGTCTTTTTAATAAAAAAGAGGGGTTTTATTCATTAGCTAAGTACACATCTACATGTATAAAAGTTTTAAGCAAGTACATTACCATTGTTTTGCACCAAGGGAAGGAGGTAGGAACCTCCTTGGGCCAACTTAGGTCATGCGTCCCTGGAATGTCCAAAGTAATATACCTCTATTCTTAAATACATATGGATGTATAAACAACTACAAGAATAGAAAACTATGCAAAAATAATAATATTTTGATTTGATCGATTTATTTTGTGTAAATGAATTAAAACTCTATCTAGATTCTAATGTCCAGATGCATAAGAATGAAATCAAGCGGGCATGTCGCTATTCTTTTGCACCAAGGGAATGAGGTAGGAACCTCCTTGGGGCTACTTCAAGTGGTGCGTCCCTAGAATGTCCAAACTAATATACCCGCTAACATTCTTACTTATACAAATCAACAGATGAATGTAAGGAAGAGACTTTATTTCACACACTAAATTTATATTCACTTGCATTTCTTGTGTGTGTGTGTGTGTGTGTGTGTATATATATATATATATATATGACTAAATTTATAATATATATGTATATTCAATCATTAGTAAATTTTTGAAAATATATTTGACATTTAATAGTGATACAAACCACACATATTTTTAATTAAATCAACACATGCAAATTGACATAAAGAAAAATCATTTTTAATTGATTAATTTGAAAGATATGAATGCATGAGTACAAGTTGCATACAATATTTAGCATGATTGGAAGGAAATAAAAAAACACGTGTGAGATTTTATTTAATCCAACTAAGTCCTAAGGACAATTAAACTAAATAAGATTATTTAAAATAAACCAAAGTTCTTTAATGTCATTTCATTTTCATGTTTGATTTGATTTAAGGAAATGTGAAAAAGGTTTGCTAATCCTAATCCCATTCCCATGTGTGAGTTAATTTGGTTTAATGAAGAATATTTAGGTTGATTTTATGTCTTAATTAGGTTAGGGTATGAATTAAGTCAATTAATTAGCCCTTACCTACATCACCTTAAGTTAACTAACTAATAAATAATGAGCCAATATGATATGCAACCACATGAAAAGTAAATTTGTAATGCTCCTAAGAAATGAAAGGGCCCTAATGCAATTGACACATGATTAATAGTTAATTAGGCTTAAGGGATCTCACTTAACTACTTTTATGATTTTCTCACACATGTGAGCTAACCATAATTTCATTAGCTCTCTCTTTAGGTTATTGAACACCCAAAGAACTACCCAAGATTGATTAAAGGTGATTATATGTGAATGAATGGATTTTAAATTATGTTTCATTTTTAATCAAGTCATCAATTGATTAATTAAATCTTTTTATTATATCTCTTAATTTGGATGATGAAATTAACTTAGGAAAAGGGATCAAGAGATGGGTCTTAATCCCAATCACTAAGTCATTCCAATTAACAAACCTATGAAATAGCTTACATATTAATTAAGTTAATTAATCAAAAGTTTAATTAATCACTTAATCTTTAATTAATTGAAATGGATAAAGAGGCTTACTGAAATGGTCATAAGGAATGAACCTAAACCATTTCTCTAAGACTCTTCACTATTAACAGAGGGCCATGAACTTAATTTATGGATTAAGTTACTATTCATTTACTTAATTAGTATTAACTAAATTAAGAGAGTAATTAAGGTTTAATCAATTAATTTTCCTAATTAAGCAATCAATAAAATCCTAGAAAAATAGGGGAGGTAGAGGTCATCCCCCTAAACATCCATAAAAAATTTTTGATTAATTGGGTGATTAATTAAGAAGTAATTAAGCTAATCAAATTTTTAATTAAGCTAAAATCACTGTTCAAAATTAATTAATAATAATTTTAATGGATTCTACTATGCAATATCTTCAAAATGAGCCCTCATTTATATTTTTGGATTTTTCTAGGATTAGTTATAATTTTTAGAAGTTTCAGCCTTAAAAATAGATTATTTAAGCCTAATTAAAGCCTTAATCCCATTGGGCCACGTGGCGGCTGATGCGGCGCGCTTTCCACATGGCATGATGGGATTAGCTATTTAATTTGTCACATCTACCGCTGACTCAAATTGCGGCAGATGCGCAAACTCTGTGGACCATTCTATCTAAGATCGGGTAGCCGCAATTCGATCTGCGATTTAGGAAAGGAATCAAAGGATCTAATGCGGGATTAGATCATGACCGTTTGTTCTGATCATACGAAATGGACGGTCTGTGATCTGTCCCATTCACGAGCGATGAAAGATGAATATCGTCTGTATTTCCCCATCCAATCTGAGCTCACCCAAGCTCGAATTTCCTCCAAATTGATCCCACACCTTCGGGGAGGGGAGGCGTACACATCCAACGGCTAAAATTCAATGTCATTTGAATTTGCTTACAAAAGGCTAAGCAATTTTTCATACAAGACTCGATTTGTAAAGTTACCTCACCAGAGCTAATGTCCGTGGTGGGATCGAAGGTAGCCACTTTAGTTGAGGTGAGAGCCTGGTTGAAGCTTGGGGTTTGATTTGGTGTAGAGCTCTCAGTAGACCAATCCACATGTGTAAAGACTTTGGCTCCGATCGAACTCCGATCTCCAGTGGTCGGGAAGGCTCAGAGATGGTTTGGTTGGCTTTGACGGAGTATGAGGATGGTGTGGGTGCAAGGAACTTATGTTTGATCAAGTAGAGGAATGTTGATCGGAAAGGTGGTGTCCTATTTCGGCTTTGCTCTGGGAGGAGGAATACCGATCAAGGGTGGCTTGGGAACGCTCTAAGAAGCTCTG
The DNA here is from genome assembly GCA_021442155.1 of Cymbidium sinense. Classification (NCBI taxonomy): domain Eukaryota; kingdom Viridiplantae; phylum Streptophyta; class Magnoliopsida; order Asparagales; family Orchidaceae; genus Cymbidium; species Cymbidium sinense. The sequence goes on from CM038215.1 coordinate 305,459,271, forward strand.
AGGAATTTCAAAATCACTTAGGAAACTCACTAAAGTAATTTGTATCATTTGTCGCTCGAATTAATGGGGTATACCCCTCAATTGCACTTGATGGATGGATGTGATTGATCCCTGAAAATCCACCAATTGACCACCATCGAGTCATCAGAGGGGTCACCGTTAGCTCCACTTGACACGTCCTGGTTAGAGGAAGTGGTGGCAGGAGTCTCAAGGGTTAATATGGAAGGATTGTGTGTTGTCAGTTCTTTGCCTTTGCCCATGGGGTTTAGCCATGAGAGGTGGTGGCTTGGCTTGCTTCTCTTGGTCCATGGCAAGGGCTAGGATGGCTTAGGGTGGGCTAAGCCTAGGAGTTCCTCATTAGGAAGTTTGATAGCTACCATGGAGATGGGAGAGTGGACTTTGCCTATGAAGGCAAAAATCTAATGCAAAGAGGGGTGTCCATTGGTTAATCCCCTTAGAATGGGTCTTGGGATGGTTTGGAGCTGACCTAGTATTCATTTGGGTCAGGTTAGGTTAGCCACCAAGGTTCCATAAGGTGGTTTTGGGTGATTTGGCTTCATATGGTCAAAATGGGTTTGTTTGGGTTAGGTTAGGTTGGGTTGACCAATTGGTCAAATTGGGTCAAACCAAGACTTAGGTTAGGTTCATATGATGATTTGGGATGTTTTAGTTGAATTGGTTTTGATTTATTTGACTTAGATTTGAATTTGACTCATTTGGATTCAAAAGGGTCATATGGGTCATGTTGACCAATTTGACCAATTTGACCAAATTGGGTTGGGTTAGGTGTTGAGTCAAGTTCAATTGGTTGATTGAAAGTAATTGTAGACTTTGGTTTAGTTTAATTTAGATTTTGGTGAATTGGACCATTTAGGTCAATTTGGGCTAGGTTAAGTCAAGTTGACCAATTAGTCAAATTGGGCTCAATCATGGCTTTGGTCAAGTTCAATAAGCGATTTAGAATGAACTTGAGCCATTGGTTGCAATCAATTTGAATCAAATCATGATTTGACCCATTTTGGCTTTTTAGGCTAATTTGGGTCAACTTAGGTCAAAGGGTCAATTGGACTTGGTTTGGCTCAATTGAAGGTTTGGTTATATTCAATCATTGATTATGAGTAGGTTTGAGTCAATGGCTTCAATCAATTTGATAAATGTTGACTTAGTCAATGGGCAAGGTTGACTTGGTTTGACCCAATTCAAGACAATTAATTAACCTAGGATGATTGTTGATAATGATATGGAGTTTGGACGGTCTTAGTTCAATCCAATTTGGGTTGAATTAGAATTTGGCTCAAAAAGGTCTTTTTGGTCACTTTGGGTCAAGTGGACCTAAATGGGTCAATTGGCTTGATCATAGCTTGATTCAAGTTTAATTGAACTCACATATGGACTTAGAATAGAAAATTTAATCCAATTGCAAGTGGTTTGAAGTCATATAGATTTTGGTTCATATGATAATTTTAAGTCAAAAGGGGTCAAGGGCTTGACTTGGGTTGACTTTGCTTTGGATTGATAATTGTGGTTTATGTTTATATTTGGAATAATGATTGAATCATGAAGAAATCCATGGGTTTTGAGTTGATTTGGATATCATTTATCCAAGTTCAAGAAATTAGCTAAAAGGGATAAAATTGGGAATTTGATTTGATTTGGGTTTGGTTTTGGCCATTTGGATTTATATTTCATTTATATTTGTGCATATAAATGAAGATATAAATGAGTCATGAGAAAATCACTTGAGTTTGGAGTGAGTTGGAAGCAAATTTGACCAAATTGAGGGATGTAGGTCAAAAGGGCTTAAGTAGGGAATTGATTTGGTTTGGTTTATTTTGATTTGATTTGAATAGTTTGAATTCAGATTTCATTTATATTTGTGAATATAAATGAAGGAATGATTGATTTATAAAAAAATCAACCAAATTTGATTTGGTTTGAATGAGGTTTTGGCTAAGCATATGAAGATGGTTCATATGGCTTAGAAAGGGGTTGGTTTTAGAGTTTGAATTCAATCATGGGTTTCAATCATTTGGAGTTGGATTTGATTTATGATCTTGAGTTGGGATTTTATTTGAAATTGGATTTGATATTTGAGAAAATCAATTGAATTGAAGTTAATTTGAATTTGGTTAAGGCTAAGTCCATAAGATAAAATCAAAGGGCTTAGGAAGGGATTTGGAATTTGAATTTAATCATGGGTTTCAATCATTTGATTTGGGATTAAATTTATGATCTTGGATTTGAATTTGAGGTTTGGTTTGGAAGATGAAAGCAAGGATTGGGTTTAAGGTTATAAGGTAGGCAAGTCTTCCAAAATCTCTAAGGCATAACCTCTTCCTGACTTTTCTAAGTCTCTAGGCTTAGGTTAAATGTTCACCTAATCACTAGAAGTGTCTTAAGACTAAGGAACTCTTAGTATCTACAAGAGTCCTAGATCTATGATGTGAAAATTGAGAGCTTACTCCCAAAAGTGAGGTCAACACTTATGATTCTTTATTTCCTTTCCAATCCTATTAAAGTGTTGTATGTCATTTGATTCATGCATTTATCTCTTTTAAAATTAATCAAATTAAAAAATGATTTCTTTATGTCAAATTTGTATGTGTTGACTTAATTAAAAAATATGTGTGGCTATCATCACTACTAAATCTTAAACATATTTTTCAAAAGCTTCTTAATAAATAAGAATGTGTGTTGTGACTTTAGTTATACATATATAGGAAGTGCATATGAATATAAACTTAGTGTATGAAGTGAAGTTTCTTTTTAATATTTATATGTTGATTTGCATAAGTAAGAATATTAATGGGTATATTAGTCTAGACATCCCAAGGATGCATGGCCTTAAGTAGCCCTAAGGAGGTTCCTACCTCACTCCCTTGGTGTGTTGACCTCATTTTTAGGATGAGTTCTCAACCCCTCCATCTTAGACATAGGACTTCTCTTAGACATTAAGAGATCCTTAGTCTTAAGACACATCTAGTGATTAGGTGGACACTCAACCTAGCCCTAAAGACTTATAAGGGTTAGCCATAGGAATAGGTCATGTCTTAGGGGTGTTAGAAAAATTTGTCTGCTCTTAGCTTGAACCACTCCTCACCTTCCTTCCTTCAAGTCAAATTCCAAATCAACCCTAATTGATTTTCTCAAACTTCAAATCAATCTTATTTGATTTTCTCCAAACTCAAATCAATGCCACATGGTTGAAGTCCATAATTGAAATCCATGATTGAAACCATGATTGAAATTCCAAGTTTAAAATATTCATTAAGTCCTTAATTCTCTCTTAAGGACTTCGTCTAAACCATACTCAAACCAATTCAAATTCTTGAAATTTTCTCATAACTCATTTATATTCTCATTTATATTCACATATATAAATGAAATATAAATTCAAATCAATCAAATCAAATCCAAAATTCAAATTCCAAATTCCAAAATCTTTCCTAAGTCCTTAATTTCCCTCTTAAGGGCTTAGCTTAGATCAACTTCAAATCAATTCAAATTCATGAAATTTTCTCAACACTCATTTATATTCTCATTTATATTCACATATATAAATGAAATATAAATTTAAATCAATTAAATTAAATCCAAAATTCAAAATCAATTCACTAAATCTTTCCTAAATCCTTAATCTCTATCTTAAGGACTTGGCCTAGATCATGATCAAATCACTTCAAATTCATGAAATTTTCTCATAACCTAATGATATTCTCATTTATATTCATAAATATAAATGAAATATAAATTCAAATCAATCAAACTAAATTCAAAAATCAAGTTCAAATTCAATCAAATTTCAACCTAAGCCTTTGAAGTCAAAATCTTGAACTTAGCCAAATCAACTTCAAATCAAGTCAAACTCTTGATTTTCTTCATGATTCAATCAATCCTTCAATCATGAATCCAAACAGAAATACAAACTTTAATCACTTAACCAAAACTCAATTCAAAAATTAAACCCCAAATCCATTCATGTTCTTCCTTTGAATATGAAATTGTCAAATGAACCAAAACTCATTTGATTTCAAACCACTTGCAAATGGATTTATATTTCAATCGTAAGTCCATATACAAGTTCAATCAAACTCAAATCAAGCTTTGATCAAGCCATTTGACCCACTAAGGCTCGCTTGACCCAAAGTTACCTAAAGTACCCTTTATGAGCCAAATTCTAATCCTAACCAAATTGGATTGAACTAAGCCCATCTTTGCATCTCATCATGATCAACAATCATCATGAGATGATCAATTAATCAAATTGGGTCAAACCAAGTCAGACCTAAGGGTTGACTAAGTCAACACTTAGCCAAAATTCACCATAGGCCAAATTGATTGAAATGATTGATCAAGACTCATTCATGATCAATGTTTGAACTTGACCAAGTCAACATTTAAGCCTAACCTAGCCCTATTAGCCACTTGACCCAACTTGACCTAAAAAGATAAAATTTGTCAAAACTTGATCTAAACCAAATTGATTGAAACCAATGGATCAAGTTCATTCCAAAACACTTGTTGAACTTGACCAAAGCCTCAATTGGCCAACTAGACCTAACTTAACCTAATTGACCTTGTGCCTAACTTGACCTAAAGGGTCATTTTGAACCAAATTCAAACTTAATCAAATTTGATTGAAAACAAAGATAGCAATCCACTTTATATGACTAACCAAACATAAACCTACCATTGACCTAACCCAAATAGGTCAAATGGGTCAATCTGGTCAACTTGACCCATTTAACCTAAATGAAGTCATATGAACTAAATTCAAACCTAAACCAAATTGATTCAAATCAAAGCCACCAAAACATTTCAAATGGTCATATGAACTTGACCCAACCCTTGGTTTTACCCAATTTGACCACTTGGTCAAGTTGACCCAAGTTGACCCATTTTGACCTAAATGGGTCAACATGAGCCAAACCATATCAAATGAACTCCAAATCCAATGAAACTTGGCCAAACCTATTTTTTCAACACACCAATATATCCAAATTCAAAAATTAGCCAAATGACCATTTTACCCTTAGGACTTAGAACAAATTTTGGCCAATTCCACTTGGAATTTGGTCAACCCCTCTATATACCTACTTGATACTCTCCTAGAAGATCAAGTGAACCCTAGGGAGGGTGGTGCACCCAACCCAATGGGTTTAGGTCAGCCCAACTCCACCCCATGGCCAAATCGAGCACATGGCATGAAATGGCCACATGGCAAACCTCTTCCCACAAGTTTTGAGCACATGGCCACTCCACTAATCCACTTCCTAGCCTAAAAGGAACTCAAGGATAGCCTAAATGGCCTAACAAACCCATGGCCTAAGCTCAATTGGATCAAAACAGCTCCTCCCTTCTTGGTCGTCTGATTGCCAAAGGGGGAGATATACTCCCCCTAATTCATTTGAATCTTCAATTCTCCATTATCGATTGGGTGTGAGGAAGCCAAAGGAGTCTTTTCCCAGTGATCCCAAGCTCCCTCAAGCACTTGCCAGCTTCATCTTCTCAGTTTTCATAAGGTGAAAATAGGGGAGCTCCATAGGATTTTGAACTTAGCCAATACTCAATATCAACCAAATTCCCTTGGCAAGCTCCATCAAAGGATCAAGTCGAGCTTTCCCAAGCTCTTTCCCAAGCTTCAAAGGTAAGGGAGGATCCAATTCAATTAAAGCCAAGCTCACTTGGAGGAGGAGTTTGTCCATAGAGCCATCCACTCAACCTCAAGAGCTAAAACTTTCAGCAAAGCTTCGTCTCAACCAGATGAAGCTTCTCCAAGGGAATTGAGTATCGGTGATCACCTCCAGCAAGGCATGCCATTTTCTTACCATTAAACTCAATGTGCTGTGGAGCTTTGTGAAAGAAATTTAATCCCCGCAATAGGATGTGCTTTGCCATTAGTTTAGATGGTTGATTTTCATCCAAAGGCACCGGATCTTCTCTTTGAAAGTGGGCCCGGTTTTCGCAGGAAGAACAAGGAGGATATCTAGTCATCCATCCATGAATTTTGGATGAATGACTGAGATTAAACCATGCTTCAGATTTAATTTTATCCCCTCTGAATGGAAGTTTTAATCTCAGCCGTCCGGTCCTTGATCGGACGGTTGAAGGAAAAGCGCGTAGCGTCGCCGCCACGTGGAATTATGATGGGATGTTTAAGTGGCCACTCAGAGCATGCTGCTTGTAAAGGGATGCCACATCAGCTCATACGTGGCATGCCGTAGGGATTAGGGATTTAATTAGGATTTAAATAATTCTAATTAATTATCTAAACTTCTAAATTCATTTCTCAACATAGAAAAATCAAAAAAATATGAAATAAGTTGTATTAGAAAGATAATTGAATATAGAATATTCTAAAATTAATTTTGATTAATTTTGAATAGCTCTTTTTTCTAAATTGGTGTTTTATTGGAAATCTTAATTTACTAATTACCCTTTAATTAAACCACTAATTGTTCCTAAACATCTTGAGTATATTTTGGGGGATGACTTCTGCCTCTCCTAATTTTCTTGGGATTTATTGGTGGCTTAATTGGGGAAATTGCTATTTCATTTCCTAATTATCCCCTTAATATAATTGAGGTTAATTAAGGGTTTGATTAGTGGTTTAATCCTTTGTTGAAGGTGATTAACATCTATTTCAGTGAATAAGGGGTTTAGGAAATAATTTTAGTGCATTTTCTCTAAGCTATTCCTTAAACTCCCTTCTCTTTCTTAATCTTCTCTTAATTAAGGGCTAATTCACTAATTACCCTCTTAATTAATTTCTTAAAATTCTAAAACTTTCCCGAACTCAATTAATCTACTTGGGGTCAATGCTTAGGTGTTCAAGAGCCTAAGTACAATTAAGAAAATTAAAATTTAACTCATATGTGTGAGGGGTGTTTTGAAATTACTTAAGTTAAACCCCTTAGCTTAATTAATCATTAATCATGAGCCAAATTGCATTAGACCCTTTTCTTCCTAGGTGCATTGCAAATTTAAATTTCTTGTGAGATTTTATGTCATCTCATTGGCTCATAATTATTTGGTTAGCTATGCTAAGGTGGTGTATATAAGGGGTAATTAACATGCTTAATTCATACCTTAACCTAATCAAAATATAAAATGAATCTAATCATCTAAAATTTGAACAAAAATATCAAACACATGTGGGAATGAGTTAGGAACAGTAAACTCATCTCACATTTTCCAAATTAAATCAAACTCAAGATCAGATAAAAATTACATTAAACAAACTTTCATTTGCTTTAAGCTTTCTTATTTCATAAGATTATCTTTAGGAATTAATTAAGGTGAATGTTTTTACATGCTTTCATTGCTTTAGTTCTTTCCTAACATGCTAAATATGTGTGTCATATGATTTCATAGATTCATGCTTTTCAAAAATTAAATTTAAAATGAAAAAGTTTCCTTTATGTCAAATTGCATGTTTTGGCTAAAATAAGAATATGAATGGCTATTATCACTATTAAATCCAAATTATTTTCAAAATATATGAATCAATTATCAAAACTGAAAGTGTGTTACTTATATCTTACTTATAAGCTTCCATGTGAGTAAAAATATAAGTATGTGTTTAATGTAGTTTTCCTTCTCATCTCTTTTAGTATAGTTTTGAATAGGATTTGGTAAAGTGTTTAGTTCATTTGAAAAGAACATAACACTTGTCTAATTATATCTCCTATTCACTCCTATGCTATTACTTAAGAAGGATACCTACACTTGCACATATAAATTACATAAACAAAAATAAATCAACTAACACAAACTTTTGCATTCTTTCTTTTTCATTCATTTCTTTTGTACACATGCTTGTATTTAAGGAAAGTGATATATTAGTCTGGACAACCCCGGGGTTGTGAGGCTTTAAGTAGCCCCAAGTAGGTCTTGTACCTTACACCCTTGTCTTGGCTTGTATACTCACTTATGTCTTTCATACATTCATATCTGCATGTGAAAATTGGATAAAAAATTCTTTTTTCTACTTAATGAAAATCATGCATCATAAGCATTTAAATTTTCTTAAGTAATTTGTTTAGCATGCATCATAAAGTGTGATAAACACTCCCATTTGGTATGTATAAATATGCTTAGGATCCATTCATATGCATGTTATACATGTTGGGAAATAAATGAAGTGATGCGTGTTTTGTGAATTTACTTCACTTTACTTAATCTTAAAATGCCTTTCTTTTGAATAGGTTTATTTAGAGTTCATCTAAACTTAGGATTAATTAAAACTCATAATAAAACATTCACTAAATAAAATTAAAACATGAATCCACTTTAGAAATTACTTAGGTTTGGGAAGGAAAGAGAAGGTTTCTTCTCTTTTCCTCTCTTTATAACTTAGTAATTAACTATAGGATTCACCTGAACCCAATCAAAATATGAAATAAAATCAACCCAAAATAATTAAATCACTTAAATGAAACCCTCCTCTAAGTTGAACATTTTTCACACTTAGAAAACTCTAACATAAAGCCATAGCTAAGCATATCACACAAACCTTAAAAGCACACACATTAGGCTAAGTCACCACTTCTAGCTTTAGGTTAGGACGGTGCATGGTTTGATGTTTTCTTTTGTTTTGTGATATAATGTTTTATACTGGATGTTAGGGTGCATGTGCGTAGACTGAATGATAGGGCAATCTTAGTCTAACCATTATCTTCTGTAGTGGATTATGCTTAAGGGGTGCTGTAATAAATAAAAATATAAATACTTTTATCGTGCAGGTGCTTATACCCCTAAGAATAATACAATAGGATAGGTGGACTTAATCACCCATGTGTGGGGTGAAGTCCAATATACATGCTTGGGATTTGTATGGTTTGTTTTAGCAAATCTATGTTTTGCAAGTGTTAGTTAGATTTCCATTTTTCCCTTTTCATATAATTTTTGTAATTAGGATTTTGGAATGATTGTTATGGGGATCAGGATTAACATTAATTATAAGTCTTTTCCTTATGTACCATGTGAAGCCTTTGGAGCATCCACCTTCCAACCATCAAAAGAATGAACCAAAGAAGAAAGAAGAGAAAAAGAAAAAAAATGAAGCTTAATGACCCCCATAACAATGAATTCTTTGCTTTATTATATTTAATTCATTTGTAATCTGAGTTGTATAAGGGTAGAGCTCGGCTACCCAGTTTGTTTCGAGTTTGTGCGGTGGTGCCCGACCATAATTGTCACTTATTCTTTTGTGGTTAGCTTTATAAATTGATTGATGATTTATTTAGCCTGTGCATTAAGTAGCATCTTTTTCCTAGTTTCTTCCTTGCTTTATGTATGGCCTGGATGACGATTAGGCTCTTAGGAAAAATAAATCTTTTACCAAATTTAACAATTCAAAATTAAAAATAAAAAACTCATAACCTCGCTTAAAGCTTAAGTTTAAAATCAAGATAAAAGAATCAGTAACCCCTTAGTATGATGAGTATTTCTTTTATAAGATCATGCATAAATGCATCTTGTTTCACTCTTGATTGGAGGGATTCCACCTTTGCCAGAGAAACTTGGCTTGACCTATGAGAGTCATGGTGGAAACACACCTCCTCCCTTCTCATTGATTTTGGCCAATAATCTTACTTCTCATACATTAGGCATATGAATCCTATTAGCCTGAGTCAAAAATGATTGTCCAAAAATAAAATAAAATGAAATCTGAATTGCATTAGATTTAGGCAATTATTCATGCTCGTACATGATGTAGTCTCTTTAGGGAGTGAGTTTAAGGACTTAGTATCCTTCTAAATAAATAACAGTCGAGCTATCTTGCATTAAGCATATGACTTGCCTACATGAATTTCAAAATCATAGGAGTTAGTTGTGGCCACCCCAGGTTGTAAGTCCAAGCAGTCGGGTGGTTTGTCCTCTCTTGTGGAGGCAAACCAAATACTCATTTTTTGCCTTAGATTTAGGTTGTGCTTTTGGCCCTCGCCAAAGCTCCCTAGATTTAGGTTCTGAGGTTGCTTATCCTTTTGTGGGTCATAAGCATAAATTCTCACCTCTTAGGCATTTTCATAACCTTGTATTATGGAATTATAAGCCCTAGCATTCTAATGAAAATTCCACTCAAATAAATTAAATCAATTTTAAAAAATGTAAAACCCAATCATAGGATAGTTTGGGATGCTCGCTAGGTTTTCTAGCATCGTGAGCATCTCTTACTTATCTTCATTTGGCTTTGATAGTAACTCTTTCTTTAATCAATCCCATTTGATCTTCAAAATGAGCTAATCGATTGATAGTCCTGCCCTATTGAAATCTTTAGAGACAATGATCATTTACCTTAATTGAGAGTTTTTTTAAAGAATCTCCATTCCATAAGATGTAATTAACTATGGGGGCTTGCCCCTGTAGGGAACTTAACAAACCTAGTTTAAAGTAAATCCTATTTTACTTTTTTCATGTAAAGTAGGGGAAGAATCTCTAGTATACCTCGAAGACCCAATGTCCTTATAAGTCTTTATTTTTGTGATTAGGTCCATTGTAGGGTGGTGATTTTTATCTTTTGAGATAATACACCTCTCCTCAATTTCATACCTGATCACCCTAATAAGTACATCCGCAAATCTACGTATCGTCCAACCAAGGCGATTTATATTCATGTGTTCTCATTTATCTTCTTACCACCCACAAAAAGGAGAGAGGAATAGATGAGGACATTGGAATATTAAATTTCCACCACATGGTGTAGAACAATGACGATGTACTTGCTTGATTTCATTCTTATGCATTTTTGACATTAAAATTTAGATAGAGCTTTAATTCATATACATAAATAAATTAATTCAATTGAATCCAACTTTTGTATAGTTTTCATTTCTATAGTTGCTTGCACATTCATATATATATATATATTTAAGAATAATGGATATATTAGTTTGGACATCCCAGGGATGCACGGCTTTAAGTAGCCCTAAGGAGGTTCCTACCTCACTCCCTTGGTGTGAAATAATGGCATCGTATCTACTTAAAATTCTTATATACATACATACATATATATATATATATATACAACTAGTAGATGAAAACCATAATTTAGTCAAATAAATTCTACTTTTGTATGATTCTCATTTTTATAGTTGCTTATACATCCATATGTATCTGAGGATAGCGGGTATATTAGTCTGGACATCCCGGGGACGCACGGCTTCGAGTAACCCTAAGGAAGTTCCTACCTCACTCCCTTGGTGTAGAATAATGGTGATGTACTTGCTTAAAACTCTTATTCATTTGTGTGTACATTTGGATAATGAATGAAAATCCCCTTTTAAAGAAACATGCATTCATACTTTGTTCAAGTGGTTGAATTGATTAATCATATAATTTGAAGTTCTTTTCTTATGCTTTTGCATAAGAATTTAGATAGAACTTTAAGTTAATGTGACAAAAGTAATTCAATCAAATGAAACATCAATTCTAAATACATTTGCTTACATTCATCACTCAAGTATGCCAAAACATAAATTACACGTATATGTATGTTTAGGACTTAACCATATGCATACTATATATGATGGAAAGAAATAAATAAACATGTGTCATGGGATGGTAATTCATTCAAATTAATCTTAAGATGTCTTTCTTATTGAATAAGTTTATTTAAAGTGAACCTAAACCTAGGATTAATTAAAAGATATAATAAGTCATTCACTAAAGAGAATTGATTAACTAATTGGCTTTAGAAATGACTTAAGGTAGAAATAAAAGAGAGTGATCCTCTATTTCCTTCTCTTTATAACACTTAGTTGTTTTGTGTAGGTCAAATGAAACAAAAGAAAATATTAATTAAAAGCTTGCAGATTAACTAAACAACTTAAAGAGAAATCACCCTTTAAATTGAATCTTTCTACACTTAGGAAACTATAACTCTAAAGTATAGTTAGGACATACCACACAAGACTTAATACACACACATTAGATTAAGTCACTATTTCTAGCTTTATGTTAGGACGGTGCATGGTTTAATGTATGTTTTGTTTTGTGTATTATTTTAGGCTGGATGTTAGGGTGCATGTTTCATAGACTGGATGTTAGGCTGTTATTAGCCTAGTCATATTTTTTGTAGGGGATTATGCTTAAGGGGCTGCTGAAAATAAATATACATGCTCTTTTTGCAGGTTGTTTGTGCCCCTAAGCTTAATCCAAGTTAGGACATGTGGGCTTGGTTACCTAGATGCGGGGTGCTAAGCCCAAATTATAAATATAATTGCCTGGGTGGAATGTATGTTTAGCTAACCTTTGTCTTACAGGTGTAGTTAGCTTTACGTTTCCATTTCAATGTAATTTTGCAATTAGGAATTAAGATTAGTGTTATAAGGGGATAAGGATGACCAATGGATAGAAGGCTTTGTCTTGGGAGGCCATGTGATTCCTTTGAAGTGGAGCAAATTAAATCAAATGGAGATATGAAGAAATGAAGGAGACATGAAGAATGAAGATGAAGACCCCCCATAGCATGTATTTATTATTAATTATAATTATTCTTTGTAGTCATCAGGATCATTGGCTGGAAACCTTTTGGTTTTTTTTGATGCTTTGTGTGGCTGGATCCGATTAGGCTCTTAGGATAAAATAAAATAAAATAAACTTTTCTACCCTAACTACAACTCATAACTAAATTTTCTAAATTAACTCATAACCTCACATAAAGCCTAGGCATTAAATCAAGATAATAAATATTTAGCAACCTCTTAGCTGGATGTTGTATGCTTAATATCATGTCTGTCATTTTGTTTCACTCTTGTTAAGGGAAGGTTTCCATCTTTGCCAGATAGGGAAAATGCTTGATCTTTGAGAGCCTATGATGAAAAATACCTCTTTCTCTTTTGATTTGGCTCATAATCAATTTTATCATGCATTTAGGCATATAAAATCCTAAGGCCTGTGTCAAAATAAATAGTCAAAAATCAAATAAAATTTGATAAGATTTATATTAAACTAGGTCATTACTCATACCACTATTGACCTCACTTTTGCAGTGAGCTCTCAACTTCTTTATTATAGATTTAGGACTCTTATAGACACTAAGAGTTCTTTAGTCTTAAGATACTTCTACCGATTAGGTGAACACTTAACCTAACCCTAGAGGCTTAGAAGAGTTAACCATAGGGATAGGTTGTACCTTTAGGGTTTAGGAGAACTTGCCTACCATATAGCCCAAAATAAATCTCAAATTCAAATCCAAATTCCAAAATCAAATCCAACTATCAAATAATTAAAACCCATGATTAAATTCAAACTCCAAATCCCTTCCTAAGCCCTTTGATTTTATCTTATGGACTTAACCTTAACCAAATTCAAATCAACCCCAATCTAATTTATTTTCTCAATTATCAAATTCAATCTCCAATCAAATTATAAATCATAAATCAAATCCAAATGATTAAAACCTAAATCATACCAAATTCTCAATTTTAGCAGTTTTAGCCAAATTCTTGAACTTGGCAAAATGATACCCATATCAATTCAAAACTCATGAATTTCCTCATGATTCAATCATTGACCCAAATATAAATACAAACTACAATTATTGAACCAAATCCAAGCTAACCCAAATCAAACTCAAGTTAGCCCTTTTTTGACTTGGAATTATCATATGAACCAACACCCATATGGCTTCAAATCATTTGCAATTAAATTTATATTTCTATCTCAAACTCATCTATCAATATAACTAAACTTGAATCAAACCATGATCAAGCCAATCAACCCATTTAGGTTCAATTGACCCAAAGTGACCAAAAAGACCTTTTTGAGCCAAGGTCTAATTCAACACAAATTGGATTGAACTAAGCTCATCCAAACCTCACAACATTATTAACAATCATCCTAGGTCAGACCAAGTCAAACCTAGCCTTTGACCAAGTCAACATTTAGCCCAAATAAAACTCAAATTAGTCAAAATCCACCATATGCCAAATTGATTAAAACCATTAATTCAAACCCATTCATAATTAATGATTGAACTTGACCAAAGCCATGATTGAGTCTAATTTGACCAATTGGTCAACTTGACCTAACTTAGCCCAAGTTGACCTGAAGGGTCAAGTTAGCCAAAATCCAAATTAATTCTAAATTAAATCAAACCAAAGTCTACAATCATTTTCAATTAGCCAATTGAACTTGACTTAATACCTAACCTAACCCAATTTGGTCAAATTGGTCAAATTGGTCAACTTGATCCATTTGACCTATATGAATCCTAATGAGCCTTAACCAAATCTAAAGCAAATTGAATCAAACCAATGACACCAATACACTCCAATTGGTCATGTGAACTTGACCCAACCCTTGGTTTGACCTAATTTGACCTAAATAGGTCAAATCAAGCCAAATCAAATCAAATAAACTCCAAATCACTTAAAATTTAGGCTAACCCACTTTTGACCCATCCCAAATCTTCCTAAACCAAACACATAGCCAAATGACTATTTTGCCCTTAGGTTTTGGGCATCTCATGAGATAAGACACATGCTCATTGGGTCATTTTGTCCCCACTAGCCACTTGGCACCCATTCATAGGTCCACCTAGGCACTTAAGACCATGGCTGACCTGACCCAAAGGTGGTTGGGTCAGCCATGATCCATGAGGAGGTGAAATCATCTCCCCATCCCCATTGGAGCTTTCTAAATGACCAAGGACAAGCACTTCCGCCCTTAGCAGCCACCTCCACACTCTCACCCAACCAAACTGAGCCAATCATGCACCCAAGGACCTCCACCAACCTCTGATCTGACCAATTGATCAAGAAGACTCCAAATCAGCCATGACCATCTGATCCAAGGAATGAGGGGGTATACCCCCCTCATTCTCACTCAAACTCAGGGACTGACACTCAATTCAACCCTAGTAGCCAAGGAGAGAGTTCCCAGAGCGATTTCCAAGCCTTCCCAAGCTCCCCAAAATTTCCATTCTCTATTTTACGCAAAACCAAAAAATGGGAGGCCACCTTCGATTCCCATTTGCTCAAATCTTCACCAAAGTGTAATTAACTTTGCACACACCTTCCTTGGAGCTAAACGAGTGAGAACGAATCATTTCTCAAGCTTCTCGATGGTTGGAGGGTGGAGTTCAATTAAGCTCGATCACCTACGCCTAGTGGATTGGTCTTCCAAGCAAACTACACCAAATCAAAGCTCATGCAACTCAACAGAGCTTTGTTTCAACCAAATAAAGCTTCCTCAATCATTGGAACCGCCGATCATAAGTTCCGGTGAGGTATTCCATTGAAACTAATCCTTGAATGAAAATATGTTGATCTTTTATGAAAGAAATTTTCATGTCATACGATTTCCACCATTAGATCTTCTTGTTGTGCTTCCTTCGAAGGTGTGAGGTCATTTTCATCTCCATCCGAGCTCAGTGAGCTCGAATCGAGCGATGATCGATAGACGATAGCCATTGTTCGATGCTTGGGAGGAGATAGATCATGAACCGTCTGTCCCATGTAATCAGAATGGACGATCCTGATCTAATCACGCTTAGATCCTCTGATTAATCCCTCGAAACTGCGAGTTTAATCGTGGTCATCCGATCTTAGATCAGACGGTCCATGGAATTATCACGTGCGCCGCCATCCGAGTCAACACTTGGATGTGACAACTTAAATAGCGAATTCCATCATGCCACATGGAAAGTGCATCGCGTCAACACACCGCGTCAGCCGCCACATGGCCTGACAGGATTAAGGCTTTAATTAGAGCTAATTAATTATTTTTAATCGTGAAACTTCCTAAATTCATAACTAATTCTAGAAAAATCTTAAAAATACAAACTTAGGCTCATTTTAAAGATATTTTAGAGTAGAATCTTGGAAAATTATTATTGATTGATTTTAAGTAGTAGTTTTGGCTTAATTAAGGTTTAATTAGAAATATAATTAGCCTAATTACTCCCTAATTAACCCTCCAATTAATCTCAAACTTTTTGTGGATGTTTAGAGGGATGATCTCTGCCTCTCCTATTTTTCTTAAATTTTATTAGTTGCTTAATTAAGGAAACCAATTTATTATGTCTTAATCACTTTCTTAATATAATTAGTGATAATTAAGCAAATAAATAGTAAATTAATCAATTAAGCTTATTAACTTCTGTTAATGGTGATGAAGTCTAGGGAAATGAATTAGGACTCCCCCTTCCAATCTTTTCTTCAAATCTTCTCCGGTCCCTCTTAAATAAATAAATAATTAACACCCCTTAATTAATTAATTAATAAGATTAATTAAAATCCAAATCATAGATTTAGGGATTGAGACTTAGGCTCCCTTCTTTGCCTCTTTCTCTAAGCCCATCTCACTTTGATTGGTTAAGGTTAGTTAACTAATGAACTTAATTAATTCAATTGAATCTATTTCTCTAATTTAATCTTGGGTAGCTCTTTGGGTGTCCAATGATCCAAAGAGAGAGATGATGAAATTATGGTTAGCTCACATGTGTGAGAAAATCATAAAAGTAGTTAAGTGAGATCCCTTAAGCTTAATTAATTATTAATTATGAGTCAATTGCATTAGACCCCTTTCATTTTTTAGGAGCATTACAAATTTACTTTTCATGTGGTTGCATATCATAATGGCTCATTATTAATTAGTTAATTAACTTAAGGTGATGTAAGCAAGGGTTAATTCATATCCTAACCTAATTAAATCATAAAATCAACTTAAATACTTCTTTCCTGAACCAAAATTAACTCACACATGGGAATGGGATTAGGATTAGCAAATCTCTTTCATTTCCTAAATCAAGTCAAACTCAAAAAATTAAAAGTGTCATTAAAGAACTTTGGTTCATTTAAATAACCTTATTTAATATGATTGTCCTTAGGAATTAATCGGAATGAATGAGATCATGTACTTATGTTCCTTTATTTCTTTCTAACCATATTAAATATTGTTTGACATATGTAGTCATGCATTCAATTCTTTTAAAATTAACTAAATGAAATAGTTTTTTTATGTCAAATTGCATGCTGTGATTTAAATTAAAAATAGGTGTGGCTATTATTAGTATTAAATCAAAAGTTACTTTGTAAAAGCCCATAAATTAATTATAATAGATGTGATGATGTTAATTACAAGTATCTATAAGTTTGCATGTGTTGATAATATAAGATATGCAGTATGAAGCTCTCTTTCCTTATCTTATATGGATTTGCATGGGATTTATAAATATATAGTTCATTTGAAAAGCATACAACATTTATCTAAATCTACTCCTATGCATCTCCATGCTAAGACTTAGGAAGAATTTCATATCACATATGTAAATCATACAATCAAATCAAATATAACTTTTTGCATAACTTCTCGTTCTTGTGGTTCTTTTTGTACATTCACATGTATCTGAGAAAAGTGTTATATTAGTATGAACAACCCGAGGCTGTGAGACTTTAGGTAGCCCTAAGTAAGTCTTGTACCTACGCCCCTGGTATAGAATAATGACACCGTACTCACTTAAAGCCCTTATACATATGTATGTATAATACAACCAATGAATAAGAATCATAAATCAAATACACCTTTTGCATGGGTTTTCCTATCCTTATAGTTGCTTATACATCTATATGTATCTAAGAAAAGTGATATATTAGTCTAGACACCCCAGGGCTGTGAAGCTTTAAGTAGCACTAAGTAGGTCTTGTACCTTAAGCCCCTGGTGTAGAACAATATCACAGTACTCACTTAAAACTTTTATACATGTGAATGTGTACTTAGTTAATAGATAAAAAATCTCTCTTTTCTATTAAAAAGACATGCATTCATAATTTAATCAAATGAAATATTTAAATTTCAAACATACATTTTTGCATTCATCATTTAAGTGTGCTAAGACATACATTGTATGTATAAGTATGCTTAGGATTTAATCATATACATGATATACATGATGGAAAGAAATGAATAAACATGTGTTATGCGATAGTAATTCATTCTAATTAATCTTAAGATATCTTTCTTATTGAATAAGGTCATTTGGAGTGAACCTAAACTTAGGATTGATTAAAACATATAATAAGCCATTCACTAAAGGAAATTGATTAATTAACTTGCTTTAGAAGTGACTTAAGGTAGGGATGAAAGAGAGATCTCTCTCTTTCTTCTCTTTATAACACTTAATTATTAAGTGTAGACCATATGAAAAAAAAATACTAAGTAAAATATTCAAATCAATTAAATCACTTAAAAGGAAATCAACCCTTTATAAATTAAATCCCTCACACTTAGCGAATTACAACTCTAAAGCCTAGTTAGGACATACCACACAAGCTTTAATTCACACATATTAGACTAAGTCACAATTTTTAGCTTTATGTTAGGGCAATGTATAGTTTGTTGTATGCTTATTTTATGATGTATTATTGTAGACTGGATGTTAGGGTGTATGTGCGTAGTCTAGATGTTAGGCCAATATTAGCCTAATCATGCTTTCTCCAAGGGTTATGCTAAATAAAAATATAAATGTTTTTTTGTTGTGCAAGTTATTTAGCCCCTAAGCATAACCTAAGTTAGGATAGGTGGGCTTAGTTACCTATGTATGGGGTGTTAAGTCCAAATTATTCATATAACTGCTTTGGTTGTATAGTGTGCTAACATTTATTTTGCAGGCATTGCTAGATTCACTTTTCTTCTTTTAATATAATCTTGCATTAGGATTATGATGTATGTTATGAGGGGGTTAGGATGAGCATTAGTTATAAGACCAAGTTTTATGTATCATGTGATGTCTTTGGAGCAAGCACATCCAAATCAAGCCAAAAGGAAGAAAGAAATGGAGCAAATCGAATGGAGAAATGGAAGATGAAGAAATGAAGAAGGAAGAATGAAGAATGAAGACCCCCATAAAATTCATCATTTGTAATTGTAATTATGCTCTTGTAATCTAGGTTGTATAAGGGTAGAGCTCGGCTACCACATTTCTTTTTGGGTTGTACGGCGATACCCGACAACATCGGCCTTTTTTATTCTTTTGCGATAGCTTTATAAAATTGTTTGATATTTTGTTTAGCTTGTGTATTAGAAAAAGTATGCCTTTTCATAGTTTATTTATGATTGGTGATTGTTGTATGGCCTAGATGTGATTAGGCTCCTAGAATAAAAAATAAATTTTCTACCTAAACTAACAACTCATAACTAAACCTCTAAAATAACTCATAACATCACATAAAAGTCTAAGCATTAAATCAAGATAATAAATATTTAGCAACCCCTTAGCTAGATGTTGTATGTTTAATATCATGCATAATCATCTTATTTCACTCTTGTTAAGAGAGGGCTTCCATCTTTGCCAGATAGTATGTGCTTAATCTTGAGAGCCTATGATAGAAGAACACCTCTTTCCCTTTTGATTTGACCCATAATCAACTTTCATACATTTAGGTATACAAAATCTCATAGCCTGTGTCAAAATAAGGAGTCCCAAATTAAATGAAATTTGATAAAAAAATATTTTAAATTAGATTTAAGTAATTATTCATACCCCTCATACACTAGTCTCTTAGGGAGTGGGTTTAAGGACTTAGTTTTTTTTCTAAATAATAATATCCTAGTCATCTTGTAAAAGCATATGACTTGCCTATATGGATTTAAAGCGTAGGAGGAGTTAGGCATCACTCAATAAGTAAGTCCGTGGGTGGTTCTCTCTTGTGGAGGTAAACCATATACTCACTTTCTCCTTAGATTTAGGCCGTGCTTTGGCTCTCACCAAAGCTCCCTAGATTTAGGATATGAGATTATTATTTCCCTTTACGAGGTATAAGCATAAATCCTCACCTCTTAGGTATTTCCACAATCTTGTATTGTGGAATTATAAGTCCTAGATTTCTAATAAAATTTTAAATCAAATAAATGAATCTCCTCAATTTCAAATATATAAAGCCCAACCATAGGATTGATCGAAGTGCTCACTAAGCTTCCTAGTATCATGAGCACTCCCTACTCATCTCCTTTGATTTCGATAATAACTCTTCCCTTTTAATCCATCCCACTTGATTTTTCTAAAACACAACTAATTAATTGATATTATTATCTTTGAATTCTTTGGAGACAATAATTGTCTACTTTAATCGAGAGTATTCTCAAGAGATTCATTTTACTTAATATGTAATTAACTATAGGGGCTTGCCCCCATAGGGGACTTTAGAACTAGGTTTAAATAAACCCTATTTTATTCATCCATATAAAGTAAGGAAAAAATCTCTGGTACACTCGAAGACCCATCATGCCTTAGAAGTCCTTATTAGGTGATTAGGTCCATTATAGGGTAATGACTTCTATCTTTTGAGATAGTACACTATTCTTCAATGTCGTACCTGATCACCTCAATAAGTACACACCCTTAGATCTACGTAGTGTCCCTCACATGCACATAAATCAAAAACAAACATCATAACCACTCATGCTCTAGTCTCTTAGGGAGTGGGTTTAAAGGCTTAGTCTCTTTCTAAATAATAATAACCTAACTATCTTGTAAAACATAAGACTTGCCTACATGGTTTTAAAGCGTAACAGAAGTTAGTTAGCTACCACTCTAGGAGGTTATAAGTCCAGCAGTCGGGTGATTTATTCTCTCTTGTGAAGGTAAATCATATACCCATCTTCAAGATTTAGATCACGCTTTGGTTCTTACTAAAGCTCCCTCGATTTAGGATCCGAGGTAGCTATTTTCTTCGGGCTACAAGAATAAATCCTCACCTCTTAAGCATTTTCACAACCTTGTGTTATGGAATTATAAGTCATAATTTTCTAATAAAATTTCAACTCAAATACATAATTCTCTTAAATTTCAAACATATAAAGCCCAACCATAGGATAGATTAGAATGTTCACTAGTTTTTTCTAGTATCATAAGCATTCCCTACTTATCTCCTTTGGCTTCGATAATAAGTCTCTCCTTTTGATCTATCCCACTTGATTTTTCAAACGTAGTCAATTCATTGATAGTCTTATCTTTGAAATATTTGGAAACAATAATTGCCTACTTTAATCGAGAGTATTCCTAAGGAACTCACCTTCCTTAGGATGTAATTCATGGGGCTTTAGAACTTTAGAACCCGTTCAAATAAACCCTACTTTATTCATCCATGTAAAGTAGGAAAAAATCTCCTACATTCAAGACTCATCATGTCTTGGGTCCTTAGGTGATTAGTCCATTAGGTAGTGATTCCTATCTTTCGATATAGTGCATTATTCGATGTCATACATCACCTCATAAGCATCCTCGATCTGGTGTCCCAACGACGATCAATTTCACGAGCGGAGGTCGTTTGGCCACCTCACGATATGCGTAGTCGATGGATTTCCTTCTTGATCGGTCGACTGTTGAATTGTGCAATATGTATATTTTTGATTAATTTCGACATTCTGAACGCGATGGCGAAGTCCGTTCATCAACCGGAGATCGTTTCAACCAATTTTAGCGATGCCAACTGTATTTCAGGTTCGATTTGTGCATCGTTACATCTGAAACCCGTCGAATTCGGCTCGTGAGCTCGACTCAATTGATGTGACATACATGGAGGTCAACAATGATCATCCAAAATTTGAGTTTAACAAATTTGTAGTAGAATTGAATATCCCAATGAGATGAATCTATAGATATCAAGAGCGAATAGATTTGAATCTAAATAAGTAGAAATTAAACCTTTGAAATGTGATTAAAGCATTAATTGAAGGATTAAATGAATCTCATATGTTTAAAGTCTAATAGAGTGATTTGAAGAAAGAAATCTAATGAGCTCAAGGTTGTTGAAATACAAGGTTATTAAAGTACTTAAATATTGAAAGAATAATATATGATCGAGGGAAATTAATAAGAAATGTCTAATATAACAATTTGAAAATTTGGCTGATTTTTGCCAAAATGTTTATCCAAAACTCCATGAATAAAACTTCATTCCTTAATTATTTGTATGAGAGGAGAGAAAGCTAAGAGCAAAATTCTAAACTTCATTCCTTAACAATGAATTGTTTTGATTGGGTCAGACTCCATAATTTTTCTTTTTTTTAATTCTCCACATAACAATTCTAATATTTCATGTAAATTTCTCTATTATATGTGAATATATTGTATTTTCAACCAAATTTAATACATAAAATTTTTATTCTACTATCGTAACATTAAAAAAATATTTATTTGATAAATTGCTGATTTTATGTTGGATCTATAATAATTAACTTAGAATAATTGAGTTATCGGACATCAAAAAAGCTCAAAAAAAATAAGAACCTTCGAGCCTAAATCGGTCTATTTGGCTGAACCTGTCAAGTCGCACATATGGTAACTTCGTTGCATGTGTTAATCACGATTTATATTACGCCCCCCTTTAAATAAATTTGAATGATTATACAATTAATACTCATCAAATATTTGAGTATATTTAAAATGAGCTTTCGGTGTCTACTTTAAAATGGAATATATGCAAATCTAGGAAAAGCAGCCTTAAATAAAGGTAAGAAGTTATTTCGTCCAAGACCGGCTATTTAGAAATAAAAAAGGAATGTGTGAATCAACAATATTTCTTATTATAATGATGATGATATGCATTAACATGTAATAAAGGTCAATCCAAAAGTCAATTCATGTCCTAAGTCATGAAATAGGGTCAACAGTGCAGAATATATTTTTTAAAAATACTTATTTTTAAAAAATATAATTGCTTTATGGAAGTAAAGGAAAAAAGAAAAATCCAACGAAATCAAAGACTTGGAAGTCAAATCAAATAGTTCAAAAAATACAAAGGGAAACGGTAAAACAGTTGAGATGCGTTGCAATAAGAAACTTCAAAGAAATAAGGAGAGGGATCAACGAATCTTAAGATGCCGAGACGTATTATCTCATTGTAAGGAGAAGGCAGGAAAACATTTTGACTTTTTTTTTTAAAGAGATCAACAAACTACATAGATATGAAGAACTTCAGAGAGCAGCAGGACACAATAACAATGGGGAGAAGAGAAAATGTTATAAAAGCAAATAGTTTTAGCTCAAAATCCTATCCATGCAGTCATTGAATGCATTTATGGGCAGTACTTAACAGAGTTCAGACAACGAGAAACGAGCTAAGAAGAATCAAGTTTAAATGAAGTGGATGAGAGCAGTAGAAGACAGAAGTTGTAGTACAAAGAAGCTGCGGGAGCTTATGAATCAGCCTCCTCAATCTTGGGAACAGCATCATCATCATGAGGAGCATTCTCAGCCATTCAACCAGTTCATATCAGGGCCCATGCCTAAGTTGAATCATCAGACTGCTCCTTCTCTGCCTCCTACTAAATCATTTTTTTTATCAAATTCGAACTCAAAATCTTATAGACGAATCAAACTCTAGATCTTTAATAATTTTCAAGACTATAATCAGATGGACTATCAAGCATTCTAAGCAGCTGAATTATCCTTTGCAAAGATGTTTAAGACATTATTGATGAAATTTTGCGGCAGTAGCTGCAACTCGGACGATAAGAACAGCATCATGGAGACTGTTGTTATCCATATTAGCATCCCTCGAAGCACTTCAAGCCTATTTCCCAAAAAGACTATCCTTAAGAGGCCTGGCTTTTCGCTGGTCTTTCTTATTCTTCCTTGTTAACACCTGGACAGAGATTATCCATCCTGTTATCCCATACTCTAGCCTCTAACTGCTGTAGACTTCAGCTCAACGGCACCTACTCTAATTCTAGAAAGGGACATCAAACCAACTAAGGTCAAAGATCAGAAATTTATCCTTGCCAACACTGCTGGCCTTCTTGTAAAGACCATAGGCCGTTGGTAGCAGCTGTCAGCTCGTTAATTACTTCCAAAGAACCAGTGCTGATGCCAGAATCCATTGTAGAGTGGCGCTGTGAGAAGCTCAGGAAGCAGAAACACTGACTACCACATTCTTCAACGAATAGATAGGCCGTGCAGTCAAGAATATTCGTTAGGATAACAGATGAGATTTCTTCAGCAGCAAGCTGTTTTTCTCCACCTTTTAAAGGACAGAAATCATGTGCTTGTTTGCAGGACAAGTAACAACTCGTTGGTCAATGCTTAATATAATTGAGGAGAGAAGTATTACTGAAAACTGAAAAAGGTCAACCAATCAGAGCTTGGGACATGCAACAGAGATCAACTGGAAGCAGCATATAATTTAACCGAGAATGTGGAACAAATGAAAATTATAGAAAAAGTTAGGGAGCAGAGCTACAAAAAAGTGACCAAATGGATCAATTATCATGTTCAGAAGAAATAGCATTTGATCTTTTAAAAAACAAGCAGTTGTTGCTATGAATAGGCTCTGTACCTCTGAAATTCTAACCAAATCATAACAGAACGGAAAGTAGATGAAATCCCAAATTCAAGTCTTTAACCAACTCATTGTTAATAACCATAGTTGATATGAAGCCTGCTAACCACCATAAAACCAACAAAATTATGTGAACACGACTCTCTACCAATATAAATAAGCAACAAGCCAAGAAATTGCAATTAAACAAAGTTTAAGTAAATCAACTCCTCCTCGGTCCTAACATTAGAGATAGCCTCATGCAAACGTAAATAAACACTTTTATGTAGTGGTGGAACCAAGTAGGAACACCATGTGTGGGGGTAAAGCTTCTTGTAGACCGTAGAGTAAGTGTGCATTTGGGATTGTTTTCTCACTATTTTGCTTTTCTAAAAGCAACCATAGCACTATTTGGCTTCCAGCTTTCTACCTATTTTTCATAAATTTTTTGTGATAAAAAATAATTTTTTAGAATCACTAAAGTCTCATTTGTCAGTTGTCGACTTTTTTAAAAAAATTTATAACACCCACAATAATTTTTCAAAAAATTATTTTTCATAATAACTTTTAAAAAATTATTTTTCACAATAACTTTACAATCATCTTTACACTACAGCTGCCCCAAAAAATCCTGATATTTTCATTCATAACTTACACAACATGAAAGCTTTTCTCCTTAAATTTAGGATTAAGGTTTTCGCCATCTCTTAATATAAACTATGATTCTATCAATACCTCCAAATGGCACGCATCTTCCTCTCCAAAAATATTGCAATTAGAAAAGTAAAATTCAGTTAATTAAAAATAGAAAATGTATTTATGTAATACTAAGCATGTTTTTCCATGGTATTTATCTAATCGTTATGGTTAGTGCTTACCAAGAACAAGTTGTTGGGAGATAATTCACTTAAAATCACAAAAAATAGATTTGAGAGATCCGAAGCAAAACATTGAATAGAAGTAACCAAAGCACAAGATCAAAAAAACAAAAGATTTAACATGTGAAAAACCTGAAACGGAGAATTCACGTGGAAAAACTCGAGAACGGGAAAAATTTACGGAGCCACACTATTTCAAGAATTCCACTATGAAGAAAATAGAGAGAAAAATATAAATTAGACTTATCACGCTCTAGGGCATGCACTCTCCACTTACACTCTAAAAAAATAGAAAAAATACCAATAAGTTTTGAAAAAACTACATAAAATTGCTATGAACTCTCTCATTTCATGCGGTGCCACGACTCTGGCGTCATTGTCCTCTAGGCTTTTCTGCATAAATTTTAGCACCGCAATGTTATTGTTGTAGCACCGAGGCGTTGGCCTCTCTGTCTTCAGTCTTTGGTGCCTTGATACTAGCATTGGATCATTGCTTCTACAACATCGATGCACTATTTCTTTGCCTTTCTAGTGCAAATTCATGGATCCTGGAGCCATGGTGTCTTCCTCCTAGCATCAAAGCATCTTTTTCTGATTCAATGCCTCCCCTCCATGTCATAGCGTCAAGACACACATCAAAAAAAAAAAATATATATATATATATATATATATATATATATATATATATATATGGGGCGTTGCCCCTCGAGCAAGGGGCATGATGCCCCCCTTGCAACCCCTAGCGAGCTCATCGTCGAGCTCAATCAACGAAATTGAAGACTCTGAGTCAACAACACATCTCCGATTGATCTACACAATCAAGCTCCATAAAATAACACAAATATAATGAGAATGTAATAACAAAACGATTAAGCACCACAAGAAGCCACTAAAATTTACATGATTTTGAGAAAATAATTCCATTTCCATGGGAGAAAAGAGAGGATTTGGATCCACCATAGAAAATCAACATAAGTACATATAAATAAAAGTGAGACAATAAGACACTCTCCCAAACTTAAGAAGACTTAATCCACAAGAAAGAGAAACCTCAAATCATTCAAGCTAAACAAAAAGAAAAAAACAAGAATTATACATGAAAGATAATAATTAAATAGAAATAAAAGATCATCACTTAGATGCTCCTAAAAAAAGCCTCTTCTCTCCTTCACTTTTTCTAATTCTCAAAGCAGTTGAATATAGCCTTTAAGCACAACATGCTCCTTATCTCTCTTTTCCATTTTTTTATTTTATTTATAGGCATTTAATAATATAGAAAATCAAAATAAAATTATTTTAAATAACATAATTTCAAGCACACATTTAAAATTAAAATAGATAGTTTAGATTTATACATAAAACCATTTAATTAAAATTTGAGTTTATTTAATAAATTATTTAGTAAAAAAAGATCCCAACAAATCTCTACCTAACTCAATAATATAGCAATAAATTTAAATCTCCTAAAATAATTCCTCTCAAAACTGACCCAAAGCCTCAACAGTAGAGCACCAGTAATATCAACAAGCTCAAATGGCGCCTAAACTTGGCACTTCTTATGTAAATGTAAGGCACATATACTACACATCGAGATGGAACCCAACATACAAAAAAGTGCACCTACCAATGAATTGCTGTACACAAAAATGGCAATCTACTCGCTTTGAATGTTGTGAGATTGACAACCTACTCATCTCTAATAATCTACCTCTTGTGTTATCTTTTATTTTTAAAACATGACTTGCAACAAAGAAACTAACAAACTTATTTTTGCAACCTAAATTCAAAACAAATAGACTTCTTACTGTTCCCCAGGGCCAATCAAATTTGTTATGACTGAATTATGTTGGAAAACATCTTGGACATCCACCACATAGTCTGGACTTGGTGACATAACATCTTGCAAGCTGGCAAGTACTCAATTTTGACAGCTGAGTAATTTTGACACAATTCTAAGTAGCTCTAGATGGGGTACTCTCCGATTGAATATAGTGAAAGATTAACTTCTTTTTAAATGGATTTAAAAATTATTTTGAAACTAATTCTTGAGTAGATTTTGACTTCTTCGATTAGAAGTCTAAATATAATCTAAGTGCCAAGCATTTTACTATTTTTTTAAGGATTTCAACAATTTTTAGCAATCCCTTTCTGCCAAGCCATCCGGAGTAAAATTTATTGATAATCATTTGCAAGGACCCAACCAGAGTTTGCCACGTCTTCTATGTGGAAGCCTCCTCCCCACTATCTTTTCACATGCATAGGCTAGTCAATAGAAGCCATCATGAAATTATTTGCCTTCTCTGATTATTAATAAGTACAAAGCTTAAAGTTGACCCAACTCACATATGCTTGTTCTGAACCCAACTTTCCAAACTTGTTTGTTCTATAGACCAAACATTTTTTTTTATTAACACTATGCAATTTACCTAAATATGACTCATTTAACCTAATTAATCCAATTTGAGCTTGCCTAACCCAAACATGAATAGTAATCAAGTCAATTTTGAGTTGATTTAAATTATTCGGGTTAATCCAAACTCGACCTGAATAATAATCCAACTTATATGGTTGATTCAAACCAAACTCAAATAGGAATTGGGTTAAAATCTGAATTTTAAAGTCGTCAGTCATGTCAAATTAACATCCCTATAAACTTGAGTGCTGAGATCAAAGAAGAGTCTTTATCGGAAGGAAAAAAAAAACTTAAGAGCTTGAGTTAATATGTTCGCCAATCCTTTGTGTCTTCAATTGAGGGATCTGTTAACACATTCTTAGTAACTCTACCTTATACGCTCATTTTTCTTAGACTATCTTACCTTCAATGTGTATGGTTTAAACATTGGCCTTTTTTGTTAGATATTACTCCTCCTTTTCCATGCATGTTTTAATTAATATACTAATATTTGTATGCTAGGATATGAACAATTAATATGAATCGAGATGTTAAAGTAAAAAAAGCATGGAATAGGCCTCTAGGCAAAATGTTGACTTTGTGTGAATAACAAAATTGAGCTAATGTATCTTGACATTGTATGATCGCCTATATTATGGATATATCATCGAAGTGACGAATGTAATATCTTAATGATGCTATGTAAATCCGAAATACTACTGTATCATGTTGTCTTATCTTGGCTATGTGTTGAAAATAAGTAACAAGTGAGAATGGATGTGCATCTTAAACAAAAGATTCTATTATACTCTCATGAATGCATGATTTTGCTTGGCATGAGGGTTGAATCTTACATGATGTAGTTTTAACTCATCGATGAATTGATTCCTTATATGTTTACGAACTTCCTTTATTTCAACTAATTAGTAGATTTTGATCACGTTGAATAGCTTCCTAATAATATTACTTTGATGCATTGAATTATGTTTCATTGAGTTATATTATTATTTATTGTCGATCCACCACCAAGTACAAAAATAGACATAGGTTGGTTGGATGGACATGTTGGTGAGCTGATTTCATCATATTATGATTTTAAAAGTTTAACGTTTATTTGAGATAAAGCCATTAAGAATAGATTTAAGTTCATAAATTTCTTTAAAAATTTTGTTTGAATAAAAGTACGTTCAAAATAAAAAATATATTTATAGTTAATATAAATATATTTAGGTGTGATTCAAACAAAAAATTGTTCATCTCAAAATAAATATGATAATCTACAGGTTGTCTATATATCAAAATATATGTGTGCTTTTAAGTTGTTTAAATATATATTTTATTTTAATTGACTAATTTCAAGGGCGGGTTATAGGCTATCTACAGCTTTTAATTTTAAGTTATTTTCTTTACCATGCAACTGAATGCATTTTAATTAACCTTTAGTTTTTGTCAGGTAGCCTATGAATTATAAAGTAATATACGATACACTAGTTTCACGCCATTTTCAGCTTTACATCTTAAGAAGTTTTAAATCATATGAACTAGCTTCATTAACATCTAACCTTGACTCTATTAGCCAAAAATTTATGTTGCTATTACAACCATCCAAAACATAATATTTGCACACTTCTATATATTCTACAACATGATTGTCTTTAACCCCACGAAACCTTATGGTGCATCATCCTTTTTAGCTGAAGTTTCACCATTTTGTGTTCTTTCTTGCAATGACTTTTGATGCAGCCGAGATGTAAGTGAAGGGCCATCAGAATCTCCCCTAAAGGATTGGAACTTCCCAAAAACATGTCCTCAACACGCCTTCTAGCGAGAGAATTTTCTTGTCAAAGGTGATTTAAACAAAATATTTTGGAAATATTTTTTTATTTATTATTTTTTTTTTTGAAGAAACCGTATTAATAACTGACTAGTAACAAACTCATGTGATTGATAAGAGAGGAGTTTTAGAAGATAGCTGATATTGGGGTTGCTCTTGCATGAATTTCTAAATCAAAATAAGATATAAGTGGGTAGAGAAGAGTGCTCAATGGCTAGAAGTGTAGAATTGAAACTGCAATATGAAACATGTATTGATTGGATTCAAAGAATTTTTATTAGTATGATATCCACCACAGCTTGTTAAAGACCTAAATGAGTTAGGATGAGATCAATTGATGATATAAACATTGTTAAACACATGATGAATTTTTGTTGATATTGTATCTAGAGACGTTGATCATAAATAATGATACTACTGATTATTTCATTATTGGAGATGAATTGATATTGGTTCATAAGAGAAATGTCAAGCCAATGTGCTATTATTCAAATGAGGTGGCACATAACTTATGGATGTAGATGGTCAAGTGAGAGGATTATATGGTGTTCAATAGTATGAGTGAAAAAAAAAATGAAGATATATACATATAAGACATGCTTTTGCGTCTTCTTTAACACAACACCTTGATCACAAGATGCACTTAATAAGAAAGGACCGACAAGAAATCCAAAAGAAGTTCAACCAAAATTGTAGGCGAAGTCACAAAATCACACAAAAATAATTACAAACACAAATACATAGAAGATTAAACGATTGAGGCATTGGCAAGAGATACTTCTAGAGATTTTATAGAGTATGTTTGGATAGGATGTTTGTGTTACTTTCTCTATTGGTTGATGTCTAGTTTCTAGATTTTATTTTTCATTTGTTTAAACTCTGTTTATGATAACATGACACTTGTTATCCTCATTTGATCTAAGTGTTATGAAAATAAAGTTCATCATGTAGTTTATTCAATCCCACATTCCATTTATTTGTTATGACATAAGCATTTGTGAAAATTATGTTGAAGTCACATCACTTAAATAATATTCCCTAATTAGATAAAATTTTACTGTGAGAATAAATAACTAAAATTATATATTTATATTTATTCAATCAAAATGCAAATAATTTCATTCACAATATGAATAAACTAGAAATAAAATAGAGAACATGTGACAAACTAATTCCTACAATGATGTCTTCATGAGGTGACATCAATCCCAAGCGTGTAGTCATGTGGAGGATGTCATAACGGACACACAAATGGTGTTGGCAACAACATTACATGTTCATGTAACACTTCTTCCATCATCGGCTAGCTTGACTGCTTTGTATGTAGTTTGAAGTAAATAATGGTGCAAGATGTTTCCCAACCCTGGCCTAAAAAATAATTTATCGCTAACATTGACCCCACGTGTATTAAAATGGTGCAAGAATAAAATATGGTAATGGAGTTACTGGCATGCATGTTTGTTGATTGTAGGCTGCCTCTGACTAGCTCTTTAGTAAATCAAATATGGGCCAATATTGGAACCAAGTCACGCTAGCTTTTACACATGGATTCTGAACTGGATATACGAATGGGCATGTAGAAAGGTCAAAATCAACATATAACCTAGCATCACAACTGATGTATCTGGAGTTGCAGCTAACACTGCAACAAATGTTTTGTCCTCCTTTGGCATATCTCAAAAACTCATGTCACTAATATACATATATCATCTCATATTTCAATAAAACTCCTTGAATTTGTTAATCACTTTCTAGAAGCTGGTGTCAAGGCTAGAATATATCCTTGGAGTTCAAAAAATAACATTGTAAAAAAGGCATAGCATAAGTTGTAACACTTTAATACTTTATGAAAGAACTATTAGCGCATCAATTAAAAAATGTATCGTCACTTTGTCCGGAGCTTGGAATACCAAGCGAACTAATCGAATGGATAAAAGAAAACATTACATAACATTTCCAATCTTAAACAAAATCTCTAATCATATAAGAGCTAGTTAGAATGGTTACCTGAAAAAATTAAACTACTAACAATTGAATAAAATTCAGTGGGTCAATTATGTTGTTACACTATAGTAACAATAAAATATATATGGGTTTTGTTATAACATACAGAAATTGCTCAAACAATCAAATATACATGAGGTATGTACAAATAAACATTTCATATGAATTTTTACTTTTACATTTATCATCCATTTTAGGAGTCATCATCTAAACCTTTATCAATACTCATTCAAAGGACAAATAGCCATTACTATTTGCCAATTTCATTCTTTTAAATGCGGTACATTGCGTCATTATATAAGAGGGTGAACTCCACTTTCAACATATACATTCATGGCTGATAAATACGGTATGCGTATTAATTCATAATAAATCAATTAACATTATAAAATGATGAAGGTAATGATATGAATTCAGCGTTGTATTATTCATATGAAAAGAAATGGAAAATAAATCACAATTTGCAGTACAGGAAAAAATCATAATCATATTAAAATGCATTTCATTCAGAAATTAAAAGTTTTTATCATAAATGTAATAACGTAATTATCCAATTTAGTTTTTCTTGAATCTCCTTCCTTTTAATGCTTTTTTCTTTAATTGAAATTCCTATAGAATAAAATATTGATTGAATCAATATTAAAAATAATTTATTTTATTTTATTTTTTTTATCATATCTTTACATATATCTTTTATTATTTGGCATTCATGATATTCATTATCTATTTTCTAAATCAAGTTAAATTAACCTTTAATTTATTTAATATAATGATATTTATACGTGTCTAATTTGTCATATAATATTTCTAAATCCTATTATTTTTCTTAATATAAATATGTCTAATTTGCCATATAATACTTCTAAATTCTATTATTTCATAATATAAAATATTAAATATTAAAGTTACTTAATATAGATAAATTTTTATTTTCATTAAATGTTTATCATTTTTCTTAAAATGATTCTTAAAATGATCTTAAAATGATTCTTAAGCTTAAATTAAAGTTATGCTACATATTCCTAAATTAAATTATTTGCAAAAATCAATAAACCCTAAGTTAAAACTTGAGATAATAACATTAAAATCCGAGATAATAACATTAAAATCAGATTTCAATTAAACATATAATTATATAAATTATTTATTTATTTACTTCCCTCTTTCCTCCTTCCATAATTGAAGCCCACATCTTAGGACATGCGCATGGACTTTGTTTCCTCCCACGCGCATGGCTCCCTCTCTCGGTCGTGCGCGAGAGCCAACTTCGATGTGGCGGTCACCGCTTTCAGTACGACGCCGAGTTGTCGTTTCTCCTTCTTCTCCTCATCGGCCTTCGGACCGACCAGGAATCTCCTTCTCCCTTGATTGTCGACGCACGGAAGGTTCACGCACGAAATTTCCTTCTTCTCCCTTTCTCTCTCATTGCTTTGGAAAGTCTATTTGCAAAATGCCGAATCCCCTTTTGACTTTTCCAATCCATGCAACATTTGCGTTTGATTTTTTTCATTATTATTATTTTTTTTCCTCTATCTTCCGGTTATTACAATCTCTCCCTCTTATAAAAATTTTGTCCTCAAAATTTAATGACAATAATAGAAATAAACATACCTTTAATTAAACAATTAAGGATAAAGTCCTCGTATTTCTGATTTCTTCTCCCACGTAGCTTCTCGATCTGATCCATATTTCCACAGTACACGGACAAATGAAATTTTCTATTCCTAAGATGCTTAACATCATAATCTATAATTCTTCCTCACTCCACAAATGTGAGATCACTTGAATATCAATAGGATCCATGATAATTTTGTTAGTTTCATCGGTAATATATTTTCTTAAGAAAATATGAAAACATTGTGCACTCCTTGCATGTGAAGGTAAAACCAGTTTATAAGCCACTTTCCCAATTCTTTCCAAGATTTTATATGACCGATATAGCATGGGCTCAACTTTCCAACTTTCAAATCGTTTATATCTTTTCGTGACTTTAAGAAATACAAATTCTCTCACTTCAAACTCTTTGTTTAGCATCATATTTTCTCTATCTTGAGCTTTTAATCTATCACGAATCAATGGATCAGTGGCTTCATCTTGCTGCAATGATTCTTCTTTCACCTCAACAAAGGGTTGCATTTTCTCTCATCTGAGGCTTCATAAGAAGTCATATCAATCTTTCTTGAAAATTTGTGTGTAGGCAAACTCAATCAAGGCAAATGTATTTCAATTTTTCCCAAAATTAAGGATACAAAGTCTAAGCAAATCTTGAGTGTTTGAATTATTCTTCTACCATCGGTTTGAGGAAGGAATCGATCGAAAGTATGTTTAAAGCTTCTTGAATTTTTCTCCAGTCCCAGATGTAAATCGATCATCTCGATCGGCACTATAGATTTTGACACACCATGTAACCGATTTAACATACATCTTCTCAAGCTTTTCGATTGTTTGATAGATATAATGTGATTTAGTCAACCTATCAATAATAACCCAATATAGCATCCTCTTCCGGATCTAGGTAAGCCAGCCACAAAATTCATAGCGATGTCATCTCATTTCCTCTCGTGTGTAGCAAAGGCGTAAAATTCACTTGGCCTCGATGTTTGATCAACCATCGACATAATTGACACTTGTACAAATTCATTTGCTTCTTTTCATTCCCGGCCACAAAATATTTCCTTAGATCGATACATTTCTTCGCTATATCAATTATATAATTAGAATGATGTCTTCATTATGCGATATCTTTCCTCAAATCTCAACACGGAATCTGACTCGTGATCTTGATAATCCCTTTCTATTTTAATCTTAATGCGATTCTACTTTTACTAAATTTAAATTTTTTTTAAAAGTCATCATCTTAAGGTAAAGCATCTCGTATTTTGTTTTTCAAATTTGATTGTAGTCATTTGATTTAACAATAAAGCATGATCATCTGTAGATTTAATAATTGAAATTTTTAATTTTTTTAAATCTTTAAACAACTCCTCCAGATCAACCAATTAGCATACTATATTTTTCTACTTAAAGCGTCGATGCTATATTTACTACAGATGATATTGAATATCCAAATCATAATCCTTAATGAGTTCCAACCATCTCCTTTACCTTAAATTTAGCTCCTTATGAGTAAAGATGTATTTCAAGCTTTGATGATCAATGAAAACTTCACACATTACTCCATATAAATAATGACTCCAAATTTTTGAAATATCCAGCTTCAGATCATGGATTGGATAATTCTTTTCATGATTTTCAATTGCGGCGTAAGCAATCACTCTTCCATTCTGCGTAAGTCTCTCTTTCTTGATGCATCACTATAAATTTAAATCCTTCGTCACGATGGAATAATTAATATTAGTGCGATTTCAATTTTCAATTTTTGAAAAACCTCTTCGATCGACCATTCAAACTTTCTGCGAGTTAGCCCGATAGTGGCATGGCAATCTGTGAAAACCCTTCAACGAATCTCTTGTAATATCCCGCCAATCTAGGACTTTGTGGCGGTAGTTGATACGGTTATTCGGTATTACTCGACTTTACTCGATCCCAAACCCCCACTGTCATGTGCGAAGAATATGATGATATTTAACCAAAATTTACTTTGAGAATTTTGCATATAATTCATTTCCTTTGAGTTTGCAAAATAATGTGAAGATGATTTTTTATGAGCTTTCATCTAAAATAAATTAGAATATCATCATGAATACTGATCACAAATGAATCTTAAAAGGTTTAAAGATTCATTAGATCCATAAATACATTTGGAGTATTTGTTAAGCCAAAAAGCATCACCACAAACTCATAATGCCCATATCTTGTACTGAATGCAGTCTTTGGTATATCTTCTTCTTTGATCCTAGTGATGATAATGATCTTAAATCAATCTTTGAAAATCATCCTTCTAATTGATCAAAAAGATCATCAATCCTTGGTAAGGGATATTTATTCTTCAATGTGAGTTTATTAAGCTCTCTATAATCGATACATAACCTTAAGCTCTCATCTTTCTTCTTCACAAATAATATAGGAGCTCCCCAAGGAGATGTGTTAATCGATAAATCTCTTCTCTAATTCTTATGGCGATTCTTCAACTCTTGTAATTCTTTGATCGTCATTATATACTTTCATGGTTTTGCACCTTAAATTAAATCAATAGAGAAATTTATCTCTCTGGAGATAAACCTGGTAAATTATCCAGAAAAATTTCTGGATACTCCTTTACTACTAATATATTCTTTAACTTTTTTACCTCTTTAGTAACATCAATAACTTGAGCAAACTTCATACTTTTCTTTAAAACTTTAAACTTTCAAGCAGACAAAATAGTTAATCTACATGCCAAATTTGAATTCTTCTTCCGAATATTGAATTTG
This sequence comes from Cymbidium sinense, assembly GCA_021442155.1. Classification (NCBI taxonomy): domain Eukaryota; kingdom Viridiplantae; phylum Streptophyta; class Magnoliopsida; order Asparagales; family Orchidaceae; genus Cymbidium; species Cymbidium sinense. The sequence continues at coordinate 305,495,018 of CM038215.1, forward strand.
AATCTTATAATAATCTATAGTAGCATAATGTTTAGATAATCCATTCACTAAAATCACATCAAATTCATATATCTTATTAAATCTGCATCCAAAGTTTCTTTCATAGATATTCAAGTTCACGTAAAATTTCTAGCATTCATAGACTCATTTGGCATTCTGTGAAATCTATTTATTTATAACTTTCAATCCCAAAATTCTCACATTCCTCGAGATATAAATGAATGTGATGCTCATATCAAATAAAACTCTAGCGATTTACTTTGAATAAAAATGATACATATAAATGAGTAGATATATAAAACAAATATATCTAGCACAATATAAAATTTTAACAATGTTAATTTAAATAAAGACATACCTGTAATGACATCAGGCGAGTCTTTTGCTTTTTGCTGCATGAGTGCATAAACTCGAGGCTATGTATTCTGCCGGTTCTGAGTTTGAGATGGAACCCGTCTGTCGATTCATCATCCTTTAACAGCTCTGGAGGTTGACACTTGTCCAGTATCATCGAAGATTTCGATAGGCAAGATTTTGCCATATGTCTGGATGGCACCAATAGCAAGTGTTTGTGCACGAGGCACTCTCCTCGTCTTCCATATTTTGGGCATGTAATAATACTGTTACTGCTGGCATTAGTATATGGCTTAGGCTTAATCCAGTTTGATTTTTCAATTTGAACATTCTGCCTAAATTTTGGCCTATTATCATTCATCCTCTTCTGAATATCTCTCGTCCTCTGAGTAGCTTGCAAATCCAATTATATCCCAGCTTTCCACCATACATAGTCATCAATACCCAAAGGAATCGAGGGATGTCGACTACATCCTTCGATCAGATAGAAACTATGATATTTTTTCTTCGCATTTGATATCGGCAGTGCATGAAAGCATTATCTTCGGATCTTACATGATGAGCGATCTCCTATACCAATCGATGAATTTGTCTGCATTTGTCTCAGAGGGTACAAACCAATTTCTAAAGGTCTTCACAAAGTCCTCCCATGAAACAAGATTGCAAGACCTTCCTTCAAAGTTCTCTTGCAATTGTCCTCACCATCATCTCTCCGCTTCGCCCTCAAAAGCAAAAGAAGCTAAAACAACTCTTCTTTCAGGAGGGCATGACATACTTTCTGGAATTTTTCTATCCGTATCAACCAATTTTCTGATTCAACAGGTCCTTCTATTCCTGAGAAAAGAGGTGGTCTTATATCCTGAAATAATTTTAAGTATTTGCCCATAGAAATCCCGCCACTTTCACTAACTTGTGTATGTTGATTTCTTACCATTTGAGTCATTGCTTTCATCATTTGTGTAAAATGCATCATATTTAAGAATGTTGCACTAAATTGCTTTCAGTGATTTGTCTCTATTTTCTTCTTGAATTGATTCCATGGCACGAAACACAAATTAATTATAGCATCAATCATCAATATAATCATATGCAAATCTCTTTATAAAATTTATCTTCCTAATGGCTCTTTGATTATGATCATACTTATGTCCCTAAATATAAAATCTAGCTCTGATATCACTCTTATCACGACCCGGCGAGAGCTTGGAATACCAAGGCGGGAACAGTCGGTCGGACGGATAAAAAAAAACACTATCTAATATTTCTAATCTTAAACAAAATCTTCAATCATATAAGAGTCATTATAATTTATAAATTATTTAATAATTTGTCCACACATATATATATCTTAACAAAATTCATAAAATCATTTAAACATAAATCAATATACTATAATTACTCTCAAGTTTCTATGTGATAAGCACATAATTCATCATCCATTATAGTTAGGATGGTTCGAAAAAAAAATAACAATTGAATAAAATTCTATTATCTTGTTCTATAGTAACAAGAAGGTAGAAGCCCAGTATATGTCGGTTTTATTATAACGTACATAAAAGAAATTGTTAAATAATCACAGAGATATAATACAAATGAACATTTAATTTTTTTCTTTTACATTTATCATTTTAGAATTCATTTTAAACCTTTACCAAAGAAAATATTTACCAAAGAACAGTAGTCATTATCATTTGCCAATTTAATTGCTTTTATGCCGTATTCGTCTCCAGTCTGTAATGAACTTCACTTTCAATGCATTCATTATAATTTATCTATATCATATTAATTCATAACAAGAAATCGCTTAACTTTATAAAATGGATAACAATATGGTAGCGTTATTTATTATTATGAAGAAATAAAAATAAATCACAATTTGTCAGGAAAAAGTCATAATCATATTAAAATGTTCATCACAAAAATTAAAGATATTTTATCATAAATATAAGAATATAATTACCCACTTTAATTTGCGGTTTTTCTTGAATCTTCTTCCTTTAATGCTTCTTTCCTTGAAATTATAGAATAAAATATTGATTAGATCGATATTAAAAGCAATTTATTTTATTTTATTCATTTTTTTTGTATCTTACATATATCTTTTATTATTTGATCTTTTGCATTCATTGATATTCATTTTCTAAATCAAGTTAAATTAACATTTAATTTATTTAATATAATCATATTTATATATGTCTAATTTGCCATATAATACTTCTAAATCCTATCATTTTTTTTAATATAAACATTTCTAATTTTCCATATAATACTTCTAGATTCTATTATTTCTTAATATAAAATACTAAATGTTAAAGTGACTTAATATAGAAAAATTTTTATTTTCATTAAATGTTTATCATTTTTCTGAAAATGATTCTTAAAATAATTCTTAAAATAATTCTTAAAATGATCTTAAAATGATTCTTAAACTTGAATTAAAGTTATGCTACATATTCCTAAAATAAATTATTTGCTGAAATCGATAAATCTTAAGTTAAAACTTGAGATAATAACATTAAAATCAGATTTCAATTAAACATATAATTATATAAATTATTTATTTACTTACCTCTTTCCACCTTCCCTAATTAACCCAACACAGGACGCCGCACGGTCTTCCTTTCCTCCAGCGCCGCGGGCTCCTCTCTCTCGGTCGTCGACACCACGAGCCTCCGTGACTCGATCGGCGTGGAGCCCTCACTCGGAGACGCGGACACACAGTTGTCGCTTCTCCTTCTTCTCCCTCGGTCGTCGACGCACGTTGTCGCATGGTGCACGGAATCTCCTCTCTCGGTCATCGACGTACGGAAGGTTCACGCACAAAATTTCCTTCTTCTCCCTTTCTCTAGCGTTGCTTTGGAAAATTTGTTTCGGCAAAACGAAACCGAGCTCCCCCTTTTTGACTTTTCCAATCTGCGGCTGACAGTCGCTGCATTTGATTTTTTTTCATTATTATTATTTTTTTTTCAGTCTTCCAGTTATTACAAATAATGCTCGCTCCGTTGGTGCTCTTAGATAGTATGAATACGATGGATCAAAAAGTTCCTTCAATAAGTAAAGAGATGCTCATGACTTATACCATCGTATATGAAAATTGGGTGTGTGGTGATAAGTGAAAATTTTAGTAAAATTTGTATGTGTTTATAAGTAAAAACAAATATTATTTTATGATTTATATTCATTATTTTAAGTATTTATGACAGAAAATTCTTTATCGGAGAAAAAAAATAAAGAATATACAGAAATTCAGTGCAGCACCGCAACACTACATTTGTAGCACCTAGACACTAGTACTAGAAGAAACAATAGCGTAGAAACAAAGAAGATAGCGTGGAACTAGATTTACAGCCAAGGTGCCAAAATTAGAAATTTGAAGACAGAAATTAGAAAACACAGCAATAGTGGTGCTACATGTGGTTTCTATCTTCTTCATCACCATCAATAATAATCATGCACCTACACCTATTCTCCCACATCATAATATATGTCTAATGTTAATCAACCAAATCAATATATGCTTTTTCACTACTATCTATTTGTTGAAAACTAAATCTATGGGTGCCACATCAATACATGGTGGAGCTAATCTATCTCAACACCTAATCTGATAAGTGTCATTTAACTCTCTTCCAGCTAAGGAGAAATACTCGAGCTAGCCATATGTTCTCACCAACAAACATACATAGGCAACACATAATCTACTATGATGCTCGTAATCAATCTTTGAAAGTTTGGAACATAAAATTTCATTTATTCAAGTATGAAATTATTTGAGATAGTATATGACACATGACTTTACAATAAACCATCAATCTCATCTTTGTATACCTTAACATTTAAAAGTAGTAACACCTCACATAAACACTTCTCGTTCCACCTATAGTAAAGAACATAACATAAGAACATAGAGCATAAAAGGAACACACTTACATCTCAATCTCATCTCATCAAGCTCCTAATGTTCCCAAGATCACACCTATCAAAAGTATAAACATTCAACTATATTGACACCTTCAGGGGTGGGTTTGTTGTCTCATTTAGCTCTCAGTATAAGTGTGCTAAATTAGCCCCACTAAAAAATATGTAGGGAATAACTTCGAGTCCCCAGTAAAAACCAACATTATAGATGGACTTTTGAATCAAATGTATTAAGTAGCAAGAAACAACTAGTCATGCATAAGTTTTGTGTGAATACGGCTCCTAAACTCTCACTCAGATCAATGTATGTATTTCTGATGAATTTTAATCAACCATGTAAGTGTTATACATGTATGCGCATATGCTTGGCCTATTCTAAATGCGGATATATCAAATGGATCAGTAAAATCATGATAGATAAATACATAATACTTTGCTCAGCATGTTGTCCAAAGAATTTATCATAAAAGTTGGTTCATGAGTCCCACCTTATGCCTATCCCTACAATTATAAGACAAATTACAATAGATCTGTTAACTTGAGTTCATAAGATCACACCAACAATTTGAGATGTGATCCTCATCTCGCCTATAGAAAAAAATGAAAAGTGTTGATATGTGATGACCAAAACTCAACAAGTGCAATCAATAGATGGTGGACAAATTTGATATCTTGCAATCAACTTACATAATCCGTACTAATCATTAGCAAGCCTTCCATGAATCATAGATATTTTATTGGCCACTCTCTCATCATAAGCAAGTACGAAACAACTTCAAAGATAGTCTCCTATAATAGAGTTATAAAAAATTCTTTAAGAAAAGAGATGTAAAATGATACTCAATAATTAAATGATGACTTAAAATGAGAATATTGAAATCTCTTAAGTATAACTTATTGAGATTTATTATTAATATGACTTATCATTTTCTTGATGTGTTCGATTTATTGCCTCTTAGATAACTAAGAATGAAGTTTATGAAGCCATTTTGACTGTGGATTGCCATTAGCCTTTGGTATTGTATGTTGAAATCAAACAAAATCATATATTTTGCGAGTAGCAACAAATAGAAGCATCTCAAATCAATGCAATGTTGTTGATTGAGGACAATCGAATATTTTGGTTAGCAATTAAATTTACCTTAAGATTAACAAAGGTCCATTTTAAGCCATATGTCAAAACAAATTCTTATTAACATGCATTTTATAAAAGCCCATCAATGCAATTTTCTCATACCCATATGAGTTGTAATATCCTTTGTGACTCATTCTAATTTTGATGATTATCTAACAATCAACAATGAGGAATATAAAATAATGTCAAGTGCTTCTAGTAGGTATTGTTGTAATGATGGTGATGTTGATCACGAACCAATGACCAAAGAAATTAACCCCAATTCCAACTTGTCAAAACTTGATCTTATAAGACATTACTCAATTAGAACAGCCAATATGATGGAGCATACGTTTTCTAATAATAAATATATACATGTTTGTTAAACTACTAGAGAATATGATGAATAAGTTACATTTGATGGTCCATTTGACGACACTAACATTGTCAATGAAAGTTTCATTCTCGATGAGCTGTTGAAAAGTATGTGTTTTCATAGAAAGAAATCGATCCAATTTGCATTAAATAATTGGTCTATAATTAATGATACAAAGTTTAAGATCTAGTCATCAAATAAAGAACAAGTAATATACTATGGGTGTACAATATGATCATCTTTTAAGATTTTGTATGTGACATTTGTATGCAAGTTCTAGCAAACATGGGTTGCATTTGAAGAATCTCAACTTAGGTAGGTTCGCATATATGCACTCATCCCATGATGACTACTAATCACTGACAGTGTAACTTATAATTTATTAGCTATTTCACAATACTAATTATTAGGTATAAAATAGTTTAAAATCTTGAGAAATTATAGGTCATATGAAATCAAATTTTAATGTTAGGGTCTTACACAAAAGGTCTAAGATACTAGACATAATGCAACTAAGATCAAATTTGAAAGTCGAGATGAATCATATCATTCACTCAATAGAATAATGGACATGTTATGTTGTGTCATGTGAGGGTTGATTCATAAGACTCAGTCATGTGAATCTAACCGATTATAACATATCTTTTGGGAATTTGGACTTTTCATATATGACTGTCAATATTATTATCCAGTGTTAAGAATGAATAAAATATTTTTATTTATTAAATAAATATAGAACATTCCTCACTGTTGTTGAGATTGATGCAAACAACATTCTATTTCATTAGCATTTACGATTGTTGAATTAAAATACAATGAGTTAAGGATGCAATTTTTCAAGACTTTGGATGGTTTAATCCTATTGGTTTCATCGAGATGAGATTTACATATTACTTTATATCAACATGCTAGTTTAGCATGCGTGCAGAATAATTTTTTCATAGGCTACCAATATCTAAGAGACCTCATGAAGAATTTTAAGAAGGTGATATGATTAAAGTAAATGCCAAACATAAAATTCCTTTGACAGTAGATATATATTGCAGGGAGCACTGACAATCTTCAAACTTTCGATAGATGCACAACAAATATAAAAATGCAAAGGATGAAGCATATAATTGTTTAATTGTGAAAGATATGATGAAATAATTCCTAACATATGATGATGGTTATAGATATAATACGATGACTACAAATACTTTTAAATGCTTCAATGTGGTATTGAAGCATTCCCATCGCCTACCCATACAAGCACTAATTTGCTCAATATATTATTAAATTGTAGCATTTTTTTTCTCGAAATGATTGAATACTATTGTCCTACCTAAGAGTAAAAATTATTCTATTTTTATTTCAAAAATGATGATTACCTTAAAGCAATTTGAAAAAGAGGCACAAAGATTACTAGAACTGACATGTATAAACACAAGAATCCTGAGTATTTGATACATCATGTAGAGCATTTTGAGTTGACATAATAGAGGAACACACTATCATTATAATGTAATCAACCTCAAACATACCATGTTAGCATGCAATTGTTTCGTCAGTCAAAGGCGTTTGGACGACTAGAATACCTGTCATAGTATTAACACATTACAATTCTACAATATGTTATATTCAAATGACACAAATAGAAATAATATAGACCAAAACATGACATCCCTGAATTTAACCATTTTATTTTTAGATGAAAAGCTAGTTGATCATGCATGAGGCGCAAACACTAAGAATGAGACTAAACGGAGTAGCAGTAGAATATATTTCTATGTGATCTATGCAATATTATTGGTCAAAATGTGGTTACATCAAAATTTGCAAAACAATAAATAGTTTTGACCATTTAAATTGCTATTAACTTTGGACACATTACAATGTTTTTTATGCTAACTTCTTTTATCTGTCATATAGAAAAAATGGCTAATGAGGCTACAAGGCAACCACGATGATGACTTACGAGGTGTGGGAAGCTAGTTCTCGCTAGTTTCAATCTTGCTACCCCAAAGGTTCATCCCATTATTGCTCATTTGCATGATTCCAATAGGTCGCACATCTTGAGATGGTTAGTAATTGCTTTATCATTTAATTATTGTGTATCATCTTATATCTCCACATTTTTATAAGACTTCTATATAACTTTGTTATAGTGAAATATCATCTTATATCTCCACACCTTTTTATAAGACTTCTTTGTAACTTTGTTACAGTGAATTATCTTAGAAACTATTTCTTACTTGCTCATGATGGATTAGCTAATAAATTATCTATGATTCATAGAAGGCTTGCAAATGACTTTTGCGCAAGTCAATAGCAATGCATCAAATTTGACCACTACCTATTGATTGCAATTGTCGATCTTTAGTCACTACAAATAATTTATCATTTCTTGTAAGCAAGATGGGTATCACACTGCTAGATATTGGCATGATCTTTTGGATTCAAGTTACTGGACCTCTTATGGTTGATCGTACTGTTGTAGGGTGAGTAGGAGGTGGTGCTCATGGTTGATCCATCTAATGTGTCCACATTCAAAATGGATCAAGCACATGTGTAAATATGCATGCTACTTGGATGATTAAGATGAACATTCTTCAAGAATCCATACATCAACTTGATTGAGATGAGATTTAGAATGTATATTCCCACATACATTTTATTTATAATTAGTTGTTTCCTATTATCAGGCACATCTAGTGTAAATGTCTATCTATAATATTTGTCTTTACTAGATTCCCTTCATACTAAATGTTTGTCAAGGTTAGCTGTTAATAAAACTAATTCATTTAATTTAAAGCTACTACAGATGTAAAATTTAAAGGTATATAAAATCGTGGTATCATACTTTACTGTATAGTTCATAGGCTACCTAACAGAAAATAAAAACTAGGTACAATACATTTGATTAACAAGTAAATAACATAAATTAAATTTAAAAGCAATAGATATCCTGCAAAGCACCCTAGAAATCAATCAAATAAAAAAATAAAAATTTTTATTGAAATAATTTAAAAGCATACATATGTTCTGAGATGTGGACAGCCTATAGATTATTATATTTGTTTTGAGATGAATAAATTCACTTTTTTTGCATCACACTTAAATATATGTATATTAACTATAATTATATTTTTCATCTTAACTAACTTTATTCAAAAACTTTAAATAAATTATCAAAAACATAAATGTATTCCTAATCTCAAATAAAACTTAATTATATAAACCAGACATGTAAAAGATTTGTTTTTATAGTATGTGCTTTAAAAATTTAACTTTTATTTGACATTAATAATACATTTACATATTTGATACATTTATTTAAAAATTGTATTTGAATAAAGCTAATCCAAGATGAGAAATATATTTATAATTAATATAAATATATTTAATTGTGATGAAAATATGAGAATTTATTTATCTCAAATTTGTAAATTAAATGTTGATGCAAAGAATACATTTACTCCTAACATCTCCTTATCAGAGATTAAAAATAATAATAATAATAACAGAAGCTAGTCGCCCAGTAAACAGGAGACAAACCCGACGCTTTAAGTCATGATCAATTTAAAATTTTCACCACCCATAGGAGCTATAATACAAAAGGTTATAATTCTATTACTTGATCTTGTTCACATATAGCAATGAAGGGATAGCATTATCATTGTTAACCTAGATGAACCAATATTTCAACAGGCAAACTACCGAATAAACAGATTGACCTCCCCTGAGCATCTAGCCTGAAAATTACTGAAAGAAGTGCATAAATTGCGTATATGACACATCGGAAGGGTAGGAAATATTTCAACACACATTTGAGGTTATGGACATTATGCTACCAAAAAAAGCAGTTCTTTCGCATCTTCATCCACACATCAGTAAAATTTGCGTAGATGACACATCGGAAGGGTAAGAAATCTTACCGAACGCCGGGTTTCGGAGCGACCTACTCTTGGCATCGTCGGCGATGAGCTGCTCGGTGACGAAAAAGAGAGAGTATGATAGTGTAGAGTGGTTTCCATGGTTGGTCGAGATTATCTGCATGCAGATGCGGTCGTCCTACTGTTAACCAAAGTCGGGGCTCTTTCTGGCCATTGCGCGGGGAATGAGGGCTGAGAGAAGATCCGGATGGCAGTGGAACGGATAGGTGGCGCCCGGTCGCACCGCCTTGGCGGATGGGTTTCGCGGGGTGATTTGGGCTGTTGTTTTGTTTACTTTTAAAATCAAGTATTTTATTTTTAGAATGAAGTAATGTAAACACACGTAAATTAGAACCTTAGTGTTTGTTAAGATTATTTAGCAAAAATAAAGTAAAATATTAAAGAGTTTTAAATACATCAAATAGGTCATTTCTCGTGTATTATGATTTCGGCCGAATCTGGGAGAAAAGTAAATACCTCGCGGGACTGGGCATCTCGCAAAACCTCATGAAGCAGTCGACCCGTGCGATTGTTCGCTTCTAGTTGCCAGTCGCTTGCGATTCTCAGCTTCTCATCGCTGCTTGCGTGAGTTTCAGCACTGTAGGTAAGTTCTTCACCTCCGGGAATCTTCATATCGGCCGATCCTCACTTCTTCGTCTTCGGCTTGCACATTCCTTCCCATAGTTCTATCTGTAACGAATTTCTTCTTTGCTACAACGTAAGGAGGTTCGATTATCTAAAATAGTAGTTATGTAGATGAATATTTAAAGAGCATTGTCCACTAAAAATTAAGAACATGTTTCTCAAAAGGAGAATGCGATCAAGATTATTACTTTTTTTTTATGTTTTTGGCTTCTCAGTATTATCTTCTCTTCTTTGTTTGTTGTTGCTATCTTTGTTCAAGTTTCGTTATTACTGGCAATATGTCTTCTCTTTGCTTGCTGCTATACTAGGCTGACTAGTTTTGGTTATCTGTAGTTACAATTTTGTGGTCTTTTTTACCATGAGATGTATCAATCGTTGACGAATATGATTACATTTTCATTACAGCGTGCATGTTTAACCTAGTCTCATTTGGAAGCTTGTTTGTCTCCAAATTTTTGTTGGTGATATTTTTTGATACGCGGGGCTTTGATATTTTCAATGGTTGACTCATGTGCTTTTGTTTTCCACCCAGCTTTCCATTTATCGATGTTGGAATTGCTAATTGCTATTGCTTGGAAATGCTCTCAGCTCTTGCGATTCTGTTGGATAGAACATGTTGTCATATCTATTGGAATTTTTGTTTGAGCCAGAATTTCTTTTGAAATTTGCTCATATTTTTGTGTTTTAAGTTATTTTTATAATTATCAATTAGAGAATTTATTGTACTCAATTTTAATTTTTGGAGCTTTTCTTCTCTTTTATCAGTAAGGTTATTTTCTTATTATAATTATCTGTTTTGGAACATAATCTAGGAATTGTCTTCAACTTTTCTACAAAAGCAAATCTCTTGAATGACGTAAGTTTCATTGTGTAATTAATTGTGGATATTCAACTTATTCATGGACAATGAATTAGCTTTATACACTTCATTTGATTTCTATGTTTTAATCAATTTTTGATGGATAAAAATAATAAGCTAAATAGCATATGCTATATATATTAAAAAATGGAGTTTTCTTAATACAATTATGCCATTTTCTTTCTATTTTTCTATTCCTAAATTTAAACTTAAACCTTCTTTGAGGTTCCTTGTTGTCTCTGGTGTTGCTGCTTGTCTTGGGTGTTTCCTTTTTGGTGGTGGTTTAACTGTTGATCTTGTAGTTATTACTATTATTCTTGTTTGCTGGTGCCTAGCCTATTTTCCTTGGGCATTTGTTGGTTGGTTGGCTTTGTTGTATGGCTATTTCTGCTTTGTTGTTGGCAGTACCTGTTGTTTTTTTGTCATTGTTGGTCTTTGGCTTACTTCTTCGGTTGAGCTAGTCTGTCCTTTTGGCAGTGTCTGTTGTACTTTTTGGTTGTTGGTCTTGGATATCTTCTTCTGTTGGGGTAAAGGGCTATAATGGCTTTGATATTTTTCTCTTTCTTCTCTTTAGTTGGTAGCTTTATATGTGATTGTAACTCTCCTTAATTGAGTTTGGATGCTTGCATATTTTGCTACTCTTTGAGATGATTTTAACTAAGCCTGAGCCTTTTTTCTTGCTTTATTTTTTATACTTACTTTTCATCTTTAATTTCATTTTCTTGTGTTTATCCTTTCTTTAGTATCTTATAGGGCTCTTTTGCAGGTGGTTCAAGTGTTGTAGTTGAGTTGGTTTTTTTTTTTCTTTTTTTTTCCTTATCTTCTCTTTGTATTAATTTGGGGATTTTTCTCTTTAGGTTTATTGTACCTCTTTGAACATTAGTTTTAGAGAATTATCCACTTTAAAGATTTTGTACTCTTTTTTATTGGTAATAAAATTCCTATCTTTTGTTTAAAAAAATGGAGTTTTGTTTTTAATCATCATGAGCTATATAAAGTATTGAACTTATTTTGAGATGAACATAATATATATCTATTATAATTATATATCTTATTTTGAGATGAACATAATACATAAACTTATTTTTAATATATATCTTATTTTGAACCCCACTCAAGATTATATATTGAGCTAGGTGATTGACTCTATTTATATTCTAACATGCCTCTAATATATAAATCATAAAGAAGGTTTTAACTTTAAAATAAATATATCATAATTTTTTTAATACAAGTAGTAATTTTTATTTATAATTTATTTATACTTTAAAGTATTTTCAATTTATTAATTTAATAATTCAATTAGTGAAAATAATTTTACAATTACTTTATACACAACAAAGTATTTCGAATAGAGGTATTTACTTTAATTTACATATACCCAACCAAATAGAAAATACAATTTTTATGTATTTACTTTACTCACAACCAAACAATTGTAAAGTATTCAGAATTCACTGCATTTAATTTACATTATATTCTTTTTACACTGTATTCCTTTTCCAGCCAAACGAACAGTCTCTAAGCTAATTTACTTTAAATTAATGCTATTAAACTCAATTTATGCAAATGTATGAGCTTTAGACAAGCTACTTTCGACTTAATAAGAATTAATTCATATTAATTTAATTATATAATTGTAAATATTTTTAGAAATATTTAATTGTTAAATAAAAATTTTTAAGCACTTTATTATTATATTTATTTATGATCATGAATAATATTTTTTAAAACTCATAAATAAGTTCATTAAAAAGCTCTATAATAAAATTGATTAAATAATTAATAAAATTAATTAATATTAATGTTATATATATATATATATATATATATATATATAATAACTTATTAAATAGATAAAAAGTAATTTTATTATCAAAATAAATTTATTTTTAAATTAAATAAAAAAATCAATTTAATTTTACTTTTATTGATTTTTCCTTATATTATATTTTCCCCTCACATGCCTATTCTATTTAGCCCTAAATCAATGGCAGAATTAAAAGCACAAATTCCTAACAACAAAGCTTGTCACATGAGCTAGTATGCACAATTCTACAAAATTTTAGCTTGGGATAAATAAATTTAAAATAATAATAAAACTAAATAAGTAAATATTCCTTTTTAAAACTTTATTAAAAATAAATTAATATTTTAAGCTCATTTTGTTTTCTAAATAAACAATTTGTTAAAAGTTTGATAAGCACAAAATGAGGCAAACTTAAGCCAAGCACAAATTAAGCTCTAGCAAACTTAGATTTAAATGAACCAAGCTTGATCATTATCATAAAAGCTCTAGGTCCAACACACTTTGGGTAAACAAGCTCCTGCTTGAATTGCTAGCATCCTACTCTGCTCAACTAGATTCATTTGCAACCCTTAATTAACACACAATAAATAAAGATTAATAAAATTCGATATACCTCATAATAATTAATAAATGTAATTAGTCAAATAGCATTGCTATATGTTTGTTTAAAGACATGTGAAAGTTTAATTTGAATAAATTACCCCTTATAAGGGATAATATCATTATATTCATAGACTATTCTTTGAAGTTGAATTTGTTTGAAACTAATTTTAGCTCAAATTTATATCAATTCAAATTTAATTTTGGAGTTCAAGTGAGCAAAGAGCTTGCTATGGGTAGACATTATTGCGCCTAAATGTGTAAGGAACACAGTTCAAGATGACATTTTGTCGTAGAGAGAAAAACTAAAACATTAGAAAGAAAGACTGAAACATCACAATTTTTTTTTTAAAAGCAAGAAAAATATGTGTCGATGGCATCGGTAATCGTCAATATGACTGTTAGTATGTATGAGGTGATTTCATGAACAAGCATATGAAATTTATCCTTGCTTATACATGATATAGTGTATATTATCATAAAAATTGTATTGCTTGCACATGATAAGTATTTTTTTGAATGCCAATAACCTTTTATATGCATGAAACTAGCAATTTTTTTTTATGAGAATGACAAAAGGTTATAGTTAGAACTAGTTATGAATGATTTATGAGTCTAATGAACTATCTTCAAATACAAAATGTTACCCCTTATTGCGAGTAATTTTTTTTGTCCAAAATGAACTTTTGCCAATATTTCTCCAAATAAAAATAGAAGTGACATATTTATTCAAATAGCCACGTTACGAGGGATCTAAAGTCAAATTTCTCTAAATAAATTTGATGCTTTTGGTTGCAAGTAAAATGGATATAGAGTTTGATTTAAACTAAGATAAAAATAAAGTGAATTTTTAAACCAGTGTAAATACTTTGAGATCATTATTATTCTTGCATTCTAAAATCATTTGTTTTGGCCAAAATTGGAGCATCAAGAATCTATCAAGATTTATCTTTAGAATATTACCCTCTTATAATCTCATTATCTTAAACATAATCTTTGTCGACATAATCCTTATAGTCATCTAACCAACCAATTATAATTGTCATAGACATCCTTCTATCCTCTCAATGCCACCATAACTAGCCTCTTATCTCCCAACCTTGATCTTCTTTAACAAAAATCATTTATTTCTATACATGAATTACAATCCTCTCAACATATCAAAGCCACAAAGTCTCTATTTTCTTGCATTTAACATAGCAAAGCATTGCAATTTTCTTGAAATCATCACTAAAATGTATAGAATATATATGTTTACACCTTCATTAATAGACTTATTTTTAATATATTGGTATAATATCTTAGTAGGTAGATATTTTATTGATAGGATGAATTTGTAAGATTCATAAATCTCTTTTTTGTTACATTTTTTTGAAATCAGTGTTCATATTTGGACCTTTTTTTTATGATAATTTTAATTTTGGTCAATCAATCTTTGAATTAAGAATGTTTGGTTTAATAAATACATGATAAAATTATACAAGTGCATATAAATATATCATGTGATTATAATATATTAACGTTAAGATAAGTTATAGGGTAACATAAAATTGAGTAGAAATCAATAATTTTTTAACTATTCATAAATTTAATGTTTTTATAGTGTATTAAATTTAGATCATTGGATAGTTAATTAGAGGATGACATCAACCTAATCCTAAACAAACTATTTAATACAATCATATATTTAAAAGTTATATATTAAAATTTGCTTTGATTATGTTGATATTGTAAAAATACAAAGAGATTCTTTTTAATTATGTGCCTATTTTCTTACTTAATGTGATATATATTGATCTCATATAAGTGTTTTTACTAAAATTGTTTTATAAAGATATGATTGCATTGATGTTATAATTATAATACTTTCCAAAATTAAAGAAGAAGAGCATTAATATACTTTTAGAGAAAGAAAATTACTTAGAATGTGCTTGTATTAATGAGCTATGATTTGAGAATCACATATATGCTAATTGGTTGAGAATGTTGTACACAAAATATCATAATGTTACAAAAAAATCATTAGAACATGTTAATGATTTACATCTTGAATAAGATGTAAAATTACTTTATTAAATAACATTTTATTAATCGTTGTGATATTTTATGCACACTTAATTGAACTACATATCATGAGAAAATATTTTCTAGCTAATGATGATTATTATTATATTAAATATTTTATATCTCCATATTGTGGTGTAAGGTATAATCTAAAATATTTTCATGATATTCACCAGACAAATTAAGCATTATTTAACCGTCTATATATGACTTCACACCAACATGGTGCATAGTTCATGGTTAATTAAAAAAAAAATTTATAATCACAAAATTTAATCTTTTTTTATCATGAACTCAAATTGTTATGATAAAAGGCGATACTAATTTCTCACTCTCTCGATATGAATGGTAAAAAAGAAGCCATTAGAAGAAGAAATAAATAAATTCAATAAATTCCAAAGAATGGTTTGAAAAAAAAAGTTATCACATTGTGAATATAATGTAAAATCACATGAATAATGCTAGTTATTAATAGGTATTGTGATCCAACATTATCATATATATGATAGAATTCCATGTTTTATGGGAAAGAATAAATAAGCCTTTTCATTTACCTTATATTTTTTTATATATAAATGATCTATTCACTAAATGATTATACTTGATGCATTATAGTAACAGTTTATGTTGCTTAAAAAAAATTCATATGCTTTTTATACGTGGCATTTGGTCTTTTTATTTTTATTTTGAAAACATTAATTTCTTAAATTCAATGGTGCATATGCTTCTAAATTTGAAGGAAACAATTTTTTTAGCTTTAATTATGGTATGGATAATTGCTCATTTATAAATAATGTGATATGATATTAAATATGATGTTTTAAATATACTTGATATATATATATATATATATATATATATATATATATATATATATATATATATATATATATATATATATATATATATATATATATATATATATATATAGAGAGAGAGAGAGAGAGAGAGAGAGAGTAATATAAAAAATTTGACTTGATAAAAAAGATGTAATTAACTATGGGAGCTTAAAATAAATATTCCTTAAGATGTAATTAATTATGGGAGCTTGGCCCCATAGGGAACTTTAGAACCCGATTTAAATAAACCCCACTTTTTATATTCATAAAGTAGGTGAAAAATCTCTACGTTCAGACTCATGCCATGAGTCTTTATTTGATGATTAGATTACATGTAGGGTAGTGATTTTTATCTTTCGAGATAGTCGTTATTCGCGATGTCTCACGCGTCACTAATCTTATAGATCTGCTATATAAGTACTACTTTATATATATATATATATATATATATATATATATATATATATATATATAAAGAGAGAGAGAGAGAGCAATATAAAAAATTTGACTTGATATAAAAGATGCTATAAATATGAATCATATGTTATGATTGAATTCTTATTCTCATATTAGCACCTTCTAAGTATTGCTTCCCAGTTCCCACTCAAAAAGGTTACATGAGATATTGATGAAGTAATTTATCATTATATTTTAGTGAGAGATTAAGGTGCACTTTACATCAAATGATCAAACTAAATAAAAAATGATTTCCATGTTTTTATTTAGTTAAAAATCTTTTAGATTTAAGAATACACTACATGTAATCTTAATACTTAAAACTACATATCCATTTAATAGAATTCTTATTCTCATATTATTTGAATATTGATGTTATAGTTTTTAAATATAGAATTATAACCATTTATTATATTTTATATTTATTTAAAATAGTCATATACATAATTTTAGAAAAAGAAAAGATCATTTTTATTTGACTATAAATTAATGCATCAGAATTTTCTAAATACATGATCAACTATATCAAGAAATTAATTGTAAATTGTTTGGAATATTTTAATTGTATTAGATAATTTAAATTAGAAAAAAAAACCATAAAAAAAAATTTATTAAGACTTTTAAGCACAATTGAATCATTATTTTAATAAAATTATTATTAAATTGTGAAAATTTAATTATTAAATAATTTGATGTAGATCAGAATCAATACTATTACCTTTAGCTTTGAATTATACGAACCTAGTGAATGTAAAATAAAATTGATATGACACTTAAAATATTATTAGTCGAAGCACGAATCTTGATGTTAAAAGCAAGGCTGATCAAGTCTTAAAATATCCTTCAAAACTTTGAGATATCGTTAAATCTTAAATAGCTCTCAATATGAAGTATTTATAGTCAATCGTCTCGAGCGGTTCAACAAGCTAAAGATCTTTTCAATTCACTTTTTGAGCATTCAAATGCACAAAATACATGATCAGGGGATAATTTTGGTCGATGAAGTGGAGTGGTACGGGTTTTCGTGTATTCTGAAGCGTCACTCCTCCATATAAATACGCATTATATGGAGGAGGAAGGAAAGACGGGCAAGCTGAGAGGAGAGCTAAAGATCCTCCATGCAATCGTCGCACTTTCGCCATCATTCGCGCCATCGCCATCGCCGATCCTCGTCGTCGTCGACCATTGTTCTATCGTCGCGTCATCGTCGTCACCGTCGTCAACCGTCATCATCATTAACATCGATCGTCACAGTTGTATATTCGTGCACTTCTAATTTCTCTCTAATCGATCGAAAATCTTGTACTCAACGATATATATGGAAGATTTTTTATTGCTAGCGTGGTTTTCCTCTTTTGAGATTTTTCACGTAAAATTAGGTTTTATTATTATTTCTTTAAATCTGTGTATCTTTGGACTCACGAAGATTTAAAGTACTTTCATGATGATTTTCTGAACAAAAAATATAAAGAAAAATAATAATTCTTCTTGAAATATCAAAAATATCATCTGCCTAGATGTTTAGATTGTGAGTATAATATTTTAAGGATAACTGTATTGTTGCATATATTGTGTGATAAAGTTTTATCTTCAAATTAGACTCACTTAGTAGCTATTTAGTATAACTTTTATTTTTTATTTCTATATTAATTTGTTTACATTTTGATTTAAATTAAAATATATTTAATGTTGATAATTGTATTTAAAAATATTAGAAACATCCAAAAATCATTTAGATGTTTTAAATAATGTGATTAATTTTTAAAATAAAAAAACAAAAAACACTTAAAATTTTTGGTAAATAAATATCTTAAAAATATTAATTAAATAAAAACATAAAACGCTTAATAGTATTATTATTTCAAATTTATTTTTTAAGATGATTTATATATATAAATATATATATATAATATAATTCATATATTAACAAATGTAAAATATAAATTATTATATATATAATATTTAAAATTTTAATATTACATCTAAAATATTATTATTAATAATTTTTTAAAGTTTTTATTTATAAAAAAAATAGTATATATATATAAATAAAAATTTTAAATATTAAATATATAAATATATAAGAATTACGTGTTCATCAATCATGATTTCAGCAATTATTTATTTATTTTTTATTTTTTTGAAAAATTACCATATTTCTAACATCCGCGTGGATCTAAAGCCACGTTGCGCGCCCGGCGTCGGCAATTTTGAAGACTCAACGAAAGATTGGAATCCAATCGTCTCTTTATCTCTCTTGGTAGTCGAGGCTGATCGAGAATTTCTTAATTCACATTCGATTTTTTTTCAGGATGGAGATATCTAATAAGAAGTAAGTGAAGATCTAATATTTGTGAGTGATAAATATAATATTAGATCTTCGTGAGATTAATTATAATGATATTTTCACCAAAGAAAAGGTAAACGAAATGAAAGAGATTGATGTTAGTCTCGTTGAAATTTATTTTGTTTCGTGTTATAACTAAACGTTTAACTAGCAATACGAGTCGAACAACAAGTTTTTTTTGATAAAGGATGATAATGAATCTTTATAAATAAAAGTTTTAACCACTAAAATACTTCAATATGTAAATGTGTTTGTATAATAATAATAATAATAATAATAATAATAATAAAATAAAAATAATAGTAATAAAATAATAATAATAATAATAATAATAATAGTAATAAATAAAAATAAAAGTAATATAATAATAATAATAATAGTAATAAATAATAATAATATAATATATAATATAATTTTATTATAAATCACGAACAGTCTAACAAACGATTGTTCAGTTCTATATATCGATTAAAATTTTGTAGACTCATTTAGTTAACGAACGAAAGTAGGAAGTAGCGTTGTTAATAATGTTTTTTTGACAGCCCTAATCATAAGATGTATAAGATGTTAGGTGTATACCTATTAAAAAAAAATTTAAAATATTCAAAGTGGTACGTACGGTCAGGATATCTCACACTTCAGACAAATCCAACGGCGGTGATTATCTCATCTCTCTATCGTCGAAGGCTCGAGTCTCCGATTAAAAACGACCCGACACCGCCCGCGTGGTCAGGGAATCACGCGGTCAAAAATGATATCGCGTCTGATCCGACGGATAACAACAAATAGAAATTTCTAGAAGTTCATCTTTTCAACTATAATACTAACATCCATCAAGCTAGGGTTTTCATCATCAAATTCCTTTCTGTCTCAGATCCTAGTTTTCTCTCTTGTTTGTGGTGAAGATGGCTGGAAAAGGCGAAGGTCCGGCTATCGGAATAGATCTCGGGACGACGTACTCGTGCGTCGGCGTTTGGCAACATGATCGGGTGGAGATCATTGCGAACGACCAGGGCAACCGCACCACGCCGTCGTACGTTGCATTTACAGACACCGAGCGTCTCATTGGCGATGCTGCGAAGAATCAGGTCGCCATGAATCCCACCAACTCCGTGTTCGGTAAAAATCTCGCCTTTCTTTAGATCCCTTATAGTCAAGGTTACGCTTTGAATGTTTGAGCATATATATATTTATTTATCTGGGTTTCCTGGAATGTACTGGATTTGTCCGCGTTATTTCTTCATATCTGAATTGATTTGCTGTTATACTGTTGTAGATGACATTATTGATCGATTGCTTTATTTTCTTATTTTATGAAAACCAGAGGCGTTTATATGTTTGTTTGATGCTTCATTTATCAATTTCTTGTTTCTATTTGTATATGCATCTGGAAGATGGATCTGTAAAACTTTCGGTTCACCTTCAGATAATTTCTCAGTTCACTGCTTTATAATTAAAAACAATCATGTGATTATTTTTTGGAAAATTTAGGCAATAAATTTCGAAGTGTATGGCCAGAACACGTAATTCTCGGGCCATGGATCTTAGAAGAATCATTGGATTTTGAATCAAACATTGGATTCATAGATTTATTTGTATATTATAGGTTAAATAAAAGACAATCATCAATTTAAAGGGATGTTAGATGTATTAAATCCTCAAAATTGTTTTACATGATATATGTCAAATCCATTTGGATTATTTCATGTTGTTTGTTTATTTGGTTTGAAATTTCATGATTTAATCGATTATAACATTTATAATCTAATGCAGATGCCAAGAGATTAATTGGTAGGCGATTCAGTGATGCTACTGTTCAGGGTGATATCAAGCATTGGCCCTTTAAAGTTATTGCTGGTCCTGGAGACAAGCCCATGATTGTTGTTCAATATAAGGGCGAGGAAAGGCAGTTCGCTGCCGAGGAAATATCATCCATGGTCTTAATAAAGATGCGTGAAATTGCTGAGGCCTACCTAGGCTCTAATGTGATGAATGCTGTTGTCACTGTCCCTGCTTACTTCAATGATTCCCAGCGCCAAGCCACCAAGGACGCTGGTGTAATTGCTGGACTTAATGTCATGAGAATCATCAACGAACCCACTGCCGCTGCAATTGCATATGGTCTTGACAAGAAGGCCAGCAGCATTGGGGAGAAGAATGTCCTCATCTTTGACCTTGGCGGCGGCATCTTCGATGTCTCTCTTCTTACCATTGAAGAAGGCATCTTTGAGGTGAAGGCCACAGCTGGAGACACCCACCTTGGTGGAGAGGACTTTGACAACAGGATGGTGAATCACTTTGTCCAGGAGTTCAAGAGGAAGAACAAGAAAGATATTAGCGGCAATGCTAGATCTCTTAGGAGGTTAAGGACGGCATGCGAGAGAGCGAAGAGGACCCTGTCCTCCACTGCTCAAACCACAATTGAGATCGATTCCCTTTACGAAGGCATTGATTTCTACTCCACAATTACTCGAGCTCGGTTCGAGGAGCTGAACATGGACTTATTCAGGAAGTGTATGGAGCCAGTGGAGAAGTGCTTGAGGGATGCTAAGATGGACAAGAGCAGTATTCATGATGTTGTTCTTGTAGGAGGCTCTACCAGGATCCCTAAGGTGCAGCAGCTGCTTCAAGATTTTTTCAATGGGAAGGAGCTCTGCAAGAGCATCAACCCTGACGAAGCTGTCGCATATGGAGCGGCTGTCCAAGCAGCCATTTTAAGTGGTGAGGGCAATGAGAAGGTGCAGGATCTTCTCCTTCTAGATGTCACTCCTCTCTCACTTGGTTTGGAAACTGCTGGAGGTGTCATGACTGTGTTGATTCCGAGGAACACCACCATTCCAACCAAAAAGGAGCAAGTTTTCTCCACCTACTCTGACAATCAGCCCGGCGTTTTAATCCAAGTTTATGAGGGGGAGAGGACGAGAACCAGGGACAATAATTTACTCGGCAAGTTTGAGCTTTCTGGCATCCCACCTGCTCCAAGGGGTGTGCCTCAGATCACAGTCTGTTTTGATATTGATGCCAATGGTATCCTGAACGTCTCGGCGGAGGATAAGACCACCGGGCAGAAGAACAAGATCACCATCACCAATGACAAGGGCCGTCTCAGCAAGGAAGAGATTGAGAAGATGGTCCAGGAAGCAGAGAAGTACAAGTCCGAGGATGAAGAACATAAGAAGAAGGTGGAGGCGAAGAATACATTGGAGAATTATGCTTATAACATGAGGAACACGATCAAGGATGAGAAGATAGCCTCTAAGCTGCCTGCAAGTGATAAGAAGAAGATCGAGGATGCCATTGATCAGGCCATTCAGTGGCTCGATAGTAATCAGCTGGCCGAGGCTGATGAGTTCGAGGACAAGATGAAGGAGCTTGAGAGCACCTGCAATCCTATAATTGCGAAGATGTATCAGGGTGCCGGAGCTGATGTGCCCGGCGGCATGGATGAAGATGGTCCCTCAGCTGGTGGCAGGGGTGCTGGTCCTAAGATCGAGGAAGTTGACTAAATGATAACTTTTATCTTCCCTATGTAATAGACTTGCTTTGATGAATTGTGTTACTTTATCTTGAAGACTTCTGCGGCTTGGCGCTATGAGGTCAAAGTATGTATTTTCAGTGAGTACCTTTTATAAGTTATATTTTTTTAATCTCTGGAAGTGATTTTTTTTTATCCGAATAGAATTCCTGTTAGATATTTCAGTTGTTTGGAATGCTAATTAAATCCCTCAAGACTATATTTTCATATACTGATAGATTGACCAAGTTGTCATCACTGTTGGTCCGTTGCCTTTAAACTAATGATAATCTGCCAGCAGCTTCACGAGGATTGGCTTTCTATCTATTTTAAAAATTTCTAGGTAAATATAATGTATAAGTTTATTAAGTAATTATATATTATATTAAATTTAAAATAAATTTAATGAACATGATTGCTCAAGTTTATATCAGAATATTTTAATTTTTTTTTTTCATTTATGCAACACTCTTTTGACCTTATAGTTGGCTCGCATTAAAGATAGAAATGAAAGCACTTTGATTTCTAATAATTAGAATTAAATTACGCACACCAACACCCTCCAAAGAAATAAATAAATAAAAAATCATCAAATTGAAACTTTTTACACAATAATAATCAATCAGTAGTTATAACGAACATCTATAAAAATCCAAAAGAAACCATTTAATGAAGCACATACTTGTAAACATTGAAAATAAATTAATAGAACAATAATTTTTCAAGAATACATCTGATATGGTATTAGAAATTTTATTAGTCGAAGTATGAATTTTGATGTCAAAATAATTTAATCTTAAGTTAAAATTAATTCAGATCAAATATTTAAAATATCATTAGAAATTTTAGAATATTAGTTGAATCTTTAAATAATTTTTAAATATAGAGTGTTTATGATCAAATCGTTTGTCTTGATGAGCCGGATCTAACAAATCCAAGATCTCTTGATTTTGATTTCATTTGAGCATTCAAATATTTAAAATACATCACATGATCAGGAATTGAGTCGCTCAATAAATTTTATCATTAATCTTTAAATAGTCTCATTTTTTTTTACACAAGCGAAAGAGAAATGAGCTTTAAGGTTTGAAGATCTTTCAGCATATAATGTTTGCTCGCGATATCAACCGTCATGGTCCTCCTCCGCCATCGCAATCACTGCCGTCGGTCACGCCGTCGACCGCCACCGCCGTCACGCCACCGGTTCGCCGACCATCGCCAATACCGCCATCGGCCACCATCAATCATCGCCGTCATCGACCACCGCACCACTACTATCGCCGGCCATTCTCCGCTCATCATATCAATCGCCGGCTGGCCGCCGTCGCCGTGTACCAACCGCCGCCGTCACCATAGCTTGACATTTGATTTTGAGATTCATTATCGATTTCATACAATTATGTAGTCCGTTATCGGAAAATTTTGTACCAAATGATACAGTGGAAGATTTTATTGCAGCTGGATTTTTCCCCTTGGGGTTTTTCCACGTAAAAATCATTGAGTTTATTGTTCACTCTTTAAATATTTGTGTGTGTGATGAATTTTACAATAGGGCTAAGGCGTAAACTTTTATTATGCCGCAACTAGTTTTCTAGCACGTAACATTTTGGCGCCGTATATGAGAATTAAACTCCACAATCACAATCTTTGTGAACATCTGCATTATGGCCAATAGGCGCAATACTCGCAATAATGGAGTTTCCCGCTCCAACTCCCGTTACTCCTGAAACCAATTCTTGAATCAAGGATGCCAAGCTTTTGCCTCACTTCCCCCTGACAGGCATGACCCTATCGGTGATGGTGCAATAGGAATCTATCTAGAAGATCATGTTTGTCGAATTGAAGAGTCTCAAAATGAGATAATCCGATTTTTATGAGAAACTTGGCAGCCACTGCGGCAAACACATTTCCCCCAAGATCTATCATTAGTCAGGGGAGATCAAAATGCTAATACGGTCTTCGCCATTAAATAAGTTCTCTCGCATCGCGGATAATCGACCTTCTTGACACCGCTAGTTCTACTCATCAATCACTGCTCAACCGACAAATTCATCAATGATATTGACATCCGTTGATTCCACCTCATGTTATACGTGTGGAATTACAACGCTTAGCGAAGAATTCCACTTTAAAGATGAAAATCATCTTCCTCTCAATCGAGTTCACCTTTGATTGAAGCTATTCTTCAACATTCTATTCCCATGGGTTCAAGCTTTCAGTATCGACTCTGAGGCAATTATGAACATCGACCATTGCAGGACCATCATATATATCCAACGAGCTCTTGACACACTACTTTGTCAGGTCTTTTCAGTCACCCTCAAGGGTCAGGCTTGCACTTGGTTCTACCCCCTTCCAAGGGGATCTATTCATATATTTGACGAACTTGCCAAGATTTTTATAGAACAGTTCATTACAAACCGGATGATCATTAAAGATTCATCTCATCTCTCAGGCATTCATCAAAATGAGGGTGAATCACTTAAGGAGTATTTCCAGAAGTTCTTCTTAGAAGCTCGCCAAATACCTCAAGTAGACCATGAACTATTAAGAGGAGTTTTCCTTGGAGGGCTCCGTCCTAGGCCTTTCTACTCGTCACTAATGTGAGATACGGTCCGCTCATATGCCGACTTGGTTCATCGTGTGGAAATACAAATTTCTGCTGATGAGGATATTAATGTCTATCGTAAATAATTTGAACAATCCACAGGAAAACGTAAGAGTGCCCTAGGAAATATAGATCGACAATCCCATCAAAAGAAGCAACAAGACAGTCGTGATCTCCTTCCACGACCCTCACATTAACGACGTGAACCACGATCAAAAAAGGAATACACACTACTAAATACACATTGTGTTAACATCATGATGATCATTCGAGATGAAAAGACCATTAAGTGGTCACATCCACTGAAACTAAATTCAGGAAATCAAGAATAATATTATCACTTCATCAAGTCATTGGACATACTTCTTGGCGTGTAAACAACTCAAAGAAGAGATCGAGAGGCTCATTCAACAAGAATATCTATGTCGATTTGTGCAAAATCAATCAACTCAAGCAAACATAACTCCGATTGGGGGCAATCAAGACAATAATCATAAAAACAACAAAATAGTCGCTAGATAGTTGGAGAAATTGAAATAATCACATGAGGACTAGTACTATCTAATCAAGTCCTCATTGCCACCTTCGAAGAGCCAGAGTTGAAGAAATTTCGTATTAATCATTCCATCACTTTTAATGACTCGGACTTAGAATGAGTCCAAGCTCACCATCAAGATTTACTTATCATCAGTGCGGGGATCGGTGACCTATGTTATAATGCTAAAATAATTTTAATTAATAACGGGAGTTCTGTCGATGTCTTATTTTACTCCACATTTCTTAGCATGAGCTTGGTTAGGGAAAAACTCCAACCTGCTGCAGGACCATTATATGGGTTTGATAATAGCCCTATGCCAGTAGAGGGGCAATCACTCTTCCTGTTATCCTCGGAGAATTTTCTTGACAAGTGACTTATTCAATTCAATTCATGGTGGTCAAGTCAGATTCGACGTACAACGTTGTCTTCGAAAGGCCCCTCAATTAAATTTTGTTGTTGTTATTTCGGTATCTCATCTTAAGATAAAATTTTCAACCCCCGTTGGGGTTGGAGTGGTCTGTAGAAATCAATAAATAACACAATCATGTTACCTCAGACAAGCTCAACCATGCCCTTCGGTGACCTTCACCATCGAGAATTTTAATTTTCGAGATAAAGAAAGTACCCCAGAGAGCTTACCTGTAGAAGACTTGCTTTGATTGTCGGATGACCAACATTTACGACAGTGTAAGTCGATCTCTTAAATGAAAGGGTAAAATATATAGACTTCTTACGTAAAAATCAATACATCTTTGCTTGGAGTGATGGAGGTGGGCTTCTTTCTTTTGATGAGATTGAGAGAACGTGGGTATTGGGGGAGAGGGAAGAAGATATGTTGGATAACTAGCCTCATGAGGATTGCAGGTTTGGCCACCAAGATCTCAAACCACAAGAATAACTCAAAATTTTGCAATTGCCAAAGTTCCCTTTCATTCAAGAGGGACTATTTATAGCCATTACTGGCGTATTTCAAAGAAAAGAATTCAAAACATAGAGAAAAAAGTGGGTTGGCATTAATGTGAAGCGTTAAATTGCTCATTATTTTATGCCAACCACCACATGTCATTTTTTTATGTGGATTCAACTCCTCACATGTCATGCTTTGAATTTTAAATGCAAAATTTCAAACATGGAGTTTCTAGAAAAAATTAAAATTACATAAATAAATAAGAAAAAGATGAAATCATGAAATGAGCCTTAAGAATGGTGTTCTTCTTTCTTGAATTTTCTTGGGCTTTAGCTTGAGATCTTGTAAATGGACCTTGGGCTAAATTTTCTTGCTCGAGATCTTGTAAATGGACCGCTCTAATTTTTGGTTCCTCTTGATGTTCATCAACTCCCCAGGCTCAATTGAACTCTGCTCTGTAGAGTTGAAATTTAAGAAATCTTCTACTAATTGTGGGGCTAACTTCTCCAAATCGATGCAATTCAACCATGTGTCTTGGTGGTGGCTTATTCTTCCAACGAACTAAATGATGTTCAAGGCTGGATTAATGGGTGCTTCCTCGGTGATAATATAGTCAACTTCAAGGAAGAGGCTTACGCAGAATGCGGTCTATATCTCTGCTAAGAGTTAGAAAACAAGTGGAGGTTTCTAATTCCTTCATATGATAGAATATCTTCAATATTAATAACTGGATGAATGAGCATATCGGGAAAATCAAGGTGATAAGCATTAGTTCTAATTTTCTTGAGAATTTTAAATGGGCCACAAGCTCGTGCATGTAATTTCTTATATCTAGTGGTTTGATAACGCTCAGGTCGAATGCGAATCAATACATAATCACCTTCTTTATATTCTTTTGTTGAACAATTATGATTTGCCTTAGAAGCATAATTTTCATTACTTATAATAATTTGCTTTCTTATATCTTCATGGAGGCTTTGAAAATCTTTAACAAATGAGAATCTGTCGAATACATGAGATGGTAGGTTTGCACATCAATTGGTCGTCGTGGGTTTTGACCATAGTATCTCAAATGGTGATTTTTTGTAGTTCTAGATGTAGTACTATTATAGGCAAATTCGAGGTTGGCAAATGTAAATCCCAATTTCCTAAACTTTTACCTACATCTAAGCAAATTTCCTAAGCTACGATTAACTACTTCGGTTTGTCCATCGGTTTGTGGGTGAAAGGCGAAGAAAATTTTAATTTGGTTCTAATAATTTCCATAATGTTTTCAAAATATGAGACAAACATAACATCTGTCGAAACAATGGTTAAAGGAGACCATGGAGTCGCACTATTTCCTTAAAAAATAATTTAGCTATATAAGAAGCATCATTGGTTTTGAACAAGGTAAGAAATGAGCCATTTTGAGAATCTATCCACTACAACAAAAAATACTATCATGTCCTCGTCCAGGTAATCCTAAAATAAAATCCATTGATAGGTCTTCCCAAGGCCTATAAGGACAGTAAGGAAGTGTATTGTCAGCCTTTGTTTGATAGTTTTAGCATTTACAAATTAAACATTGAACTAATTTTTGAACATCTCGTTTTAATGAAGGCCAATAAAATCTATTTTCTAATAAACATATGGTCTTATCCTTTCCAAAATGACCCTACACCCCCATGTAGCTTCGGTGATAAGAAATTCTCTAAGAAGATCGAGGAATGCATAATTATTTTCCTTTATATAAATACCCATTTATTATCAAGAATGTCCCTTGTAAAGTTATTGGTTTATCTAGATGTTCAAGATAAATTAGGTGAAAATCGAGACACAATATAATCATCTTTAATTCTATCAAATCAGGATTCTCAATTCTAAAGAGGAAATCATTAGGTTTACCCTAGATAAAGCATCAACAGGTTTATTCTCAACTCCAGGCTTATGCTTTAGAATAAAAGAGTAGTCTTGTAAAAATTCAACCCATTTTGCATGCCTATGACTTAATTTTCGTTGAGTATTAATGAATTTTAAGGCATGATGATCAGAATTAAGTATAAATTCTCTATGTAAGAGATAATGTCGCCAATGCCTTAAGGATTGAATTACGATAAAACTCTCATCATAAGTGGAATATCGTTGTTTGGCTTCATTTAACTTTTCACTAAAGAATGCTATAGGATGATTCTCTTGACTAAAATTCCACTTATCCCAATTCAAGCATCACATGTAACTTCAAAGGCTTTAGAAAAATCGGAAGCCTAAGGATTGTGCAGTGATAAGAACTTTAATTTGCACTAAGGCCTTTTGTGCATTAGAAGTCCAACAAAATTTATCTAATTTTAGTATATCAGTTATCGAGCAACAATGGTACTAAAATTCTTAATAAATCTCCGATAAAAAGTGGCTAAATCATGAAAGCTTCTAACTTGTAAAACTTTTAGGTGATGGCCAATCTAAGATTGCTTTTACTTTAGAAGGATCGTTTAAGTCCAAGTAGATATAATAAAGCCTAAAAGATTACCTCTTGCAAAAGAAACACTTTTTTAAATTAATGTATAATTTCTCTCTTATCTAGCTTCAAATCTTATTTGTAGGTGTTGTAGATGTTCATTTTCACTTGGACTAAAAATCAAAATATCATCAAAATACACCACCAAAATTTTATATAGGGTTTAAGAACTATTCATTAATCATAAATGTGCTAGGAGCATTTGAAAGTCCAAAGGGCATGACAAGCCATTCATAAAGTCCATCGTGGGTCTTAAAAGCGTCTTCCACTCATCTCCGATCTAATCCGAATTTGATGATATCCACTTTTAGATCAATCTTTAAAAAAAATTTGCCCTGATTAAATCAACATATCATCTAATGAATAGAAACCTATATTTGATAGTAATTTTATTTATTGCTCATTTGTCAACACATTCGCCATGTTCCATCTTTCTTTGGAGTTAATAATCGGACGCACTGAGGCTAAGACTCTCTTGAATAAAACCCTTTAATTCCTCAACTTGTCTCTTAATCTCAATATGCTTAGGGTTCATCCTATAATGGAAGATTAGGAAGTTGAGAATGCAGTAAGAACTCAATAGCATGTTGAATGTCTCTTAGGAGGTAGCTCATCGTGAAGCTCATCGTGCAATATCATTAAAATCGAAAGAAGAGAAGAGACCACTATGTGAGACTCATTAGATTCAGTATGACTTCTTTTATATGTAATATGTGAAGAAGAAATGGATCAAAAATTCATTTCAGAAAGCTCCAAAACCTATTATTTCTATCTTTGGGGTCAAAGGAGGAAGAGTAGATGTTTTAAAGTAAGGATCGAGAAATGATAGGCATAATAGAAGGATTTTCTATGATAATTAATTGAAGTTTGACATTTTTCTTCAATAGAGGCTTAGGTTGCAAGTCAGAAGTTATTTTGTGTGGTGTTATGGAGGGTGTTTTTTCTACTGGCTTTATTGGTAAGAGTTTAATAGTCTTGTTATTATGTTTAAAAATATAAGTATTTTCCCTACCATAGTGAATAACATTCATATCATATAGCCAAGGTCGTCTAAGAGAATATGAGCAATGTCCATAGGAGAACATCACACCAAATTTGATCCTCATAGCTTCCTATTTTAATAGGAACTAAACACCGATTGGTGATGGGAAGAGATGTATGATTTACCCGTAACATGAAATGGCTCAGGTGAGGTTGATTTTAGGTTGGCTCGAGTTAAGGTGTGTGTTGAAATGACATTCATAGTCCTCCATCTATAACTAACCTACATCTCTTTTCATTACACAAAACATATATGCTAAAAATGTTCTTTCTCCTCCAATCTTCCTCATTTTTAGTTACACTAAGACATCTCATCACATTAACATGAGTGTCATCATTTAATTTAATTCTTCATCGATAATGAGGTGTCATCATAAACTTCTTCTAGATTGTCGTATTGGATTTTCAACTTCTTCTAAAAATAAGATTTGAGCTTTACATTGATTTTGCATATGACCCTTTTTTTTCATTTAAAACATATTACTTCCCTAGTGTTCTTAGAGCTCCCCTCAATTGTAGTTTTAGGCAAAGTGGTTGGGCCATTTGGATGGGCGGGTCTAACAATAGATCTATGAGAAGAAATGGAAGGTACTTGACTTTTAGTTTTAGAGAGAGAGGCAGATTTCTTTTGTTGTTCAACCAATAATGCATAATGAAATGCTTCCTCTAAGATTTGGGTCAAATAATTCAACTTCATTTCTAATGTCATAAGTCCAATAACAAATTTATTGGCTAATTTCATCATTATCGGCAATCGGTTTTAGAAATTAGATCTTCAAAAGTATTTAAGTATTCGATACAAGATAATTACCTTGTCTCAAAGTTAATAATTGACTATGTAGCTTCTTATCATGATGCCAGGACAATACTTTGCTTTTAACATTTCTTTCATTTCTATCCAAGTTAGTTTTGTCCTTCTAATCTTTGTTCTTTAGCTAAAGTATTTGTCCAATAAATTTTAGCATGTCCTATTAATTTCATTTTAGCAAAAGTAACTTTGATAATCATCCATTTTATACCAATCAAAGAAGTCATCCATTTGAACTAACCAATCAAGAAATTTATTTGGGTCATGTACACCATCGTAAGTTGGGGCTTACTTTAACTCTTCGACATGGATCATTAGAGTCTTCTATAGTCTTAAAATAATTTTCTCCCCTTCCACCATTTCTAGCAATTGATTGTCTTCTAAGTGGTTGATTTTCTCATGGTTTGGATATGAATCTTCTTCATCTATTCCTATTGGTACGGTTTGGCGGTGTATTGGAGGAGGAGTTGATACTCATTATTTTGTAGATGTGCAATAAGAGTTTGCATTTGTTCTTTAAGTTCTTGCATTTGATTCTTACTTTCTTAATATTTGTTGAGTTTTAATTCATTATCTTGGATCCTAAGATCTAAAGCATCAACTAATCTAGTCAAATTTTCAACTTGATCTTGAGAGATAGATTTTGGTGCCATGAGATTTCTTTTTTTTTAAATGAAAAAAAGATATATGAAATAGTGAAAAAATGAAAAAAAGTATAATATAATTGTGCAATCAAAGAGAAATTTTAAATTTAGAGAACTTCCAGGGTGAGGGAGGGGTACAAGACCACTTAAATCCCAAGCTCTCCTTAGGCAGTTTAGGTCTTTTGACAAAGTTCATTTAGCAAAATCACCAAGTTTAACACATTTATATTATTATGCAAAAAAAAAAAAAATTATGCAATGAAAAATGCTCAAATTTATCAAGCCTCGAAAGCAAGTTATCATAAGTTAATAAAAAACTTCTAAAATTAACCATAAACAATAACAAAGATAATAAAGTAAGTAATTAGATTTTGATTTGCACTAATGGCTAGGTTATATTTTTTTTTTTGGTGAAGAATTACCTCACTAAGGTGCTCTCTTAATTTTTTTTCTCTTTTTTTTTTTTTTTTTTTTGGAAGGAGGGGAAGTTGGTTGGAAATGGCTAAAATATATAGTGGAGCTTACTAATTGAAATTTTATGTTATCACCATAAACTTGCAAGCAATATATCCTTCCAAGCTACTAATATGTATTTAAACTATCATATAAAAGAAAATCAATAACCTCACAAGTTCAAGAAAAACTCACAAGTTTGAAGACAAGTCATTACTTGAAATGCTCCCTTGTTGAAGCTAACTTTTATCCAAATCGCTCCTTCCCGCTTTGATACCAAATTTGATGGAGGTGGGCTTCTTTCTTTTGATGAGATTGAGAGAACGTGGGTATTGGGGAGAGGAAGAAGATATGTTGGATAAGCTCACAAGGATTGCCAAGGTTTGGCCACCAAGCTCTCAAACCACAAGAATAACTCAAAATTTTGTAATTGTCAAAAGTTCCTTTCATTCAAAGAGGGACTATTTATAGCCATTACAAGCATATTTCAAAAGAAAAGAATTCAAAACATAAAGGAAAAGGGTGTGGCCACATTAATGTGAAGCATTAAATTGCCTCATTATTTTATGCCAACCATTTGTCACATGTATTTTTTTATGTGACTCACATGTCATGCTTTGAATTTTAAATGCAAAATTTCAAACATGGAGTTTCTAGAAGAAAATTAAAAATTACATAAATAAATAAGAAAAAAGATGAAATCATGAAATGGGCTTAGCAGCTAATGGGCTCTTCTTCTTATTTTCTTGCTTGAGATCTTGTAAATGGACCTTGGCTAAATTTTCTTGGGCTTTAGCTTGAGATCTTGTAAATGGACCTTGGGCTCTAATTTTTGGTTCCTCTTGATGTTCTACATCATGGAGTCTAACAGATATGTCATCGACCAATGTGATCATGCCTTTCTTCATTGATCTAACATTCAAATCGATCATCCAAAGAAGGAGTTTTACGATCCTCAAATTGAACAAGTTTGCTCTTGAAGCGGGATTCATACAGTATATTCTACATGGTAGAATGTTGTCATGGTTAAGAAAAACAAATAAAACTTGGAGAATGTGTATTATTGATTACAACGATCTCAACAAAGCTTGCAAAGATAGTGGCTCGAAAGTTAACCATACCTCGAAAATATTGAATTTGATTGAAGAGAGTATGATTTGAAGTGTCGGTGTAATTTTCAGAAGGCAGATGAAATAGTAGATAAGACACTACCCAGAGATTTCACCCTCATTTTGCGATGATTTTAGATTTGGTTCCAAATTTTCTATAAAAGCCCCATAATTACTCTCCCATATGTGAGAGAACTTTGATTAAGGCTAGTCGTTAGATAAAATCGTAACATATAGTAGCGGCGTATGGAGTTTCAAAATTTAGATTATGAAATTCATCATTTACTTAACCATGGTTGGAATGATGATGTGATCTGGATCCCATGGTTTACATCCCTTGTGGTCCTAGTCACTTAGTCAGAGGAGGTAACAACCAACGATGAAGGATCCTCATCACACATGAGTTCGTCGTCAGAAATCTTTGTAGACTTGAGGTTGTGTTTATCTGACAATCTTAAGTCACTTAGCGACAGATGGATGTTTATCAGTATACCACATGATTCAATTCAAAGGCGAGCCTAGAACATCTTATGGTCGTGATCATAATAAAATGGAGCTGGTAAACCACGATTAGAGGACTCTCTACTTCTTGTGAGAATGGCCAAGCATAGAGGAGACGAGACGCGTCATGCGATAGAAATTAATTGAGAGTGAACATAACAAAACACATGATTTGACATTGGATCTTTTGTGAGCTAGAATTTTTTTAATTTGTCACTCCCAACAAATAGTTGCGGAAGGTGGATATATTGAGTTTTGATTTAAGTTTTTAATGATATAATTCTATTTAAGCAGTTTCAGATTGATACTTGATTTGAGTTGAAAAACTGATTAATTTGAATATATTTAAGAGCTTTAGATCCTGTTAACTATGTTTAGCTGCTAACAGATGATTAGATCTACTGTTACCTAACATAATCAGTTTCTCAAATATTTTATTAATTTAAAACTCTTATTATAAGTTTTTAGGTTTTGTTAACCAATCTAAGACTAGCAAAGCAACCCGCACAACATCCTCAAACACTTGAATTTAAGCATTCAGGATAGTGTCGGGGCTCATGCGGGTGTATAGTAATTTTTGTTAATTTTATGTTTGAATTATGAGATTGATTTTGTAGTTTCATTTTTTTACTCTAATATAGCCTACCATTAAAATTTGCAAATTTTTATGTTGACAATAGGTTTTATAGCTTAGATAATTTCACATAATTAGTGATTTCATTGATTTTGAAAATCATAATTAGAATGAAATTCCTTAATTTTTGTATTGAAGGAAAGCTTCATGATCTTTGTAGATTTTGGTTTAGTATCGCCTTGTGTTTTCTTGTACAAAGAGTTGCAAATCCGGTGACGAAGAAGATATTTTGAAGCTATAGGTTCAAAGGATAATTTAATTTGTTATTTTAAGAAGAAGATTTAGTCCTCGAAGTAATTCTTATTTTCTCCCTCTTTTTATTAGAACCCTCTACATTCGTGTTCCCCCCTCTCTTATTCAAACTTTCCTACATTCGTTTTCTCCCCTCTTTTATTCAAACTTTCCTACATTCGTTTTCACCTCTTTTATTCAAACTTTCTACATTCATTTTCCCCCTCTTTTTCTTTTGAAAGCAATCCACTCACTACCTCTTTTAATTTCTATAAATAATGCCAAAAGGGAGTCTCCTATTATATTCCATTTGTTTGAAGGGTCTGAATTGAGACATTTGAAAGGGAGCGGTTAGAAATTTTAGTGGGCTTTCAACTCTGCTTAGATAAATTTCATAAGTACTTTTAATCCTTCTTTTTATTTTATTTTACTTTTATATTTGTTGTATGTAATTTTACTTTTTCCTTTTTGTTTGAAGTTTTTAATTTGAATTTTAGCTTTAGGTTTCATTGCTTGACATTCTTAAGTTGATTCCTTTATTTTTCATTTTTTTTCCTAAGTCTAGATTTTTGATGAAATTTCGGCATCATTTCATCTAGGGGAGAGACATCTAAGGGTGGCTTTACTCAAGATGCCTCATTGAGCGAATAGAAAGTCTTCTCACACACCACAACCGCTTTTTTTTATCTTATCGCGCTCCCAATGAGATAAATGAAAGATCTTCAAACCTACAAAGAAACACAAGTATTATATATATATATATTTCACATATTACACATGTTCTGACATTTTTCTGCATGCAGAATGCTCAAGAAAAGAACTGTATGCATGAAGTGCGATCTAAACCGAAAAGAAGAATTCGGTTGACGACGATGTTCTTCCTTGGTTCTGGCGAAAATGGGAGGCTAAAGGCTGAAAATCAAGAAGAATCTGATATCGATGATGCTCTTCCTCGATTCAGATGAAAAAGACTACGCATTAGCGAGCCACATCGAAACCGAGAACTATTGACGATATTTTTTTCCGGCTTCATAAAAAACTAAATAATATGGGAAGAGGAGACAGCTACAGCAGGTTTGCAGGGCTGGAGGAATGGAAATTTTGGGTTTTATGCGGTTGCGGAGGGTTGGCAGATCGTGGGTGGCGGGTTTGGAACAGGCTGTGACGTTCTTTATGGGATGGGCAGTGTGCGCAGCAGGAGAGAGAGACCTGCAGGTCTGCAGTGGAACGGGCAGCGGTGGAACGGGTTGCGCGGAACGGCGCGGGTCAAGCGGAATCGCGCGTGCGCCGGCGGGACGGCCAGAGGCGCGGACGGCCAGAGGCGCGGGACAGGCCACGGGTTCGCACGGCAGGAGTGCGGCGGGATGTGGTTTCGCGGGCCGCGGAACAGCAGGATGGGTCGCGGGTTCGCGCGGCAGGATGGGCCGCGGGTTTTGTGGCGGGCAGCGGGCCGGAGTGGGACAGGTTGCGCGGAATGACGCGGGTCGCGCGGAATTGCGCGTGCGCCAGCTGGATGGCCGGACGGCAGGACGCGGCAGCACGGGGGATTTGCGGGCCGGATTGACGAGTGTTTGCGGCAGAAATTGAGAGAGGGAAACCGAGAGAGAAATTACCTGTGCCGGAGGAGTTTGTTTTTTTGAACCTGAGAGCAATGCAGGGGAGAGGAGAAACATGGGAACAGAGCGGACCGTGAGGAACCGTTTCTTTTTTCTTTTCTGAATTAGAGAAAGATGAGAGGGAGCAATTTTTTTCTATTTTTTTTTTTTGAATGAGAGCAACTGAAAATAGGGGGAAACGGTTGAGCATGTGGGAGAATAATTTAGGAATTTTAAATAAATTTTAAATTGTTTAAACGATTTTAATGTGAATTTGCCAACAAATGCACATAGTCAATGTATATCAATATAAGTTAATTACTGTTTCAACGAATGACGACTCTTTCGCAATCGAGGCCCGTCGGGCCAAATCGCACTCATCTCAAAATACGCATCGCCGCTTTCGACCGCTCGATTTTCGCGCAGACTCGTCCGAATTGAGTGCGAACAGTCTTACTTAATAGATTTCGACGTTTCGAAACCAATGACGCGATCAATTTCACGAACGGAGGTCATTTGATCATCGCTTGCCTCTCGACCTCGATATATGCGGTGCATTTGGCTGACAACTCATTGATCAATATCAACGTTATACAATATTTATATCCCAATTCAATTCGAACATTCAATGCAACGAAAGTCCGCTCACATCGAGGTCATTTGAGTTGATTTTGGAGACGCCCAACGATTTCACCGATTTACGCATTATCACTTCAAATCATTCGACATTTACACAGACTCATTTGAATTGAGCGTGGACGATCTCATTTGATAGTTTTTGATGTTTTGAAGCTAACATTGCCATCAATTTCTACGAACTGGAGGTGCTTGATCATCATCATCCGACTCTCATATGTGTCGACACATCGATAACTGAGCGCTTTAATCGACAAGTTGGGATTTTGCAATATTTATATTTTGATCAATTTCGATATTCAACGAATGAAGTCCGCCGATCGAGGTTGTTTCGATCATTTTCGCGACGCCCGCATTTTGAGCCTCCGATGTGACAGTCACCTCCAAAGTCCGTCAATTGATAGGCTTTTGACTTTGACATACATATGGAGGTCAACAGATAGATTTTCCCTTACCCGAATTGATCAATTGGTTGATGCTATATCTAGGCATCAAATGCTTAGTTTTTTGGATGCTTATTCAAGTTACAACCAAATAAAAATGGACCAAACGGATAAAGAAGTCAATCGTTTCAAACATATAAAGGTTTATATTGTTACCAAGTTATGCCGTTCGGGTTAAAAAATGTTGGTGCTACCTATCAAAGCCTTATGAATAAGGTTTTTAAAGACCTCTTAGGCCACACAATGGAGGTATATGTGGATGACATGATTGTAAAAAACTTGGAAGAATCATAATATATTTCTGACTTAGAAATATGCTTCAACCTTCTTCTACGTTATAACATGCGACTCACCCGACCAAGTGTACTTTTGGGGTTACGTCGGAAAAATTTCTCATGGTCACCCATCGAGGGATTGAAGCTAATCTTGAGAAAACCAGAGTGCTTAGAAATATGGCTCCTCCAAAGAATATCAAGGAAGTTCAACGCTTGAATGGACGAATTGATGCCTTATCCCACTTCTTAGCCCGTTCTGAGGATAAATACTTGTCATTCTTTAAAATATTAAAGTGAGCTAAAAATAATAATTTTCAGTGGACTGATGAATGTCAGGTTGCTTTTGAGCAACTAAGGGAATATTTAGCATATCCACCCTTACTATCCAAGCCTATCCAAGGAGAGATATTATACTTATATCAATCTCTTCCCACACAATAAGCTCAGTTTTAATGCGAGAGCAAAATGCAATGCAATGACCAATTTATTATGTTAGCAAAATTCTCTAATATAGAAAGTCATTATTTACTAGAAGATAAGATGACTTTGGCTTTAGTTTTCTCAGCGCAAAAATTGTGTCCATACTTCCAAGCTTACACCATCGATGCTTGTACCCATTTATTATTAAAGATCATTCTACAGAAACTATAAGCATCTGGAAGGTTAAGCAAATGGTCCGTAGAATTGTGAGAGTTTGATTTTCATTTTCTACCCAGGCCGTAAATAAAGTCTCAAGTACTCAGACCTTTATGGAGTGCAATCGCCCCTACTCCAAATGAGCTATCTATTACACCCCCTTCATCTCCTCAATGGACCCTCTATGTTGATGGAGTTTTAGGAAGTGTTGGTGCCGGAGTAGGAAACTTACTTATTTCCCCCCAATAGGATACCTTAGAGTATGAACTTCGCTTAAAATTTTTTGCAACCAATAATATGGCTGAATATGAGGCTCTCATTGCAGGGTTGAGACTTGTCATCTATTGTGAAGCTCAAAACTTAATG
This sequence comes from Cymbidium sinense, assembly GCA_021442155.1. NCBI lineage: Eukaryota > Viridiplantae > Streptophyta > Magnoliopsida > Asparagales > Orchidaceae > Cymbidium > Cymbidium sinense. The sequence continues at coordinate 305,533,750 of CM038215.1, forward strand.
ATCCACACTGACTCTTAGCTTGTCACCTCCCAGGTTGAGGGAAACTTTAATGCTCATAATCCTTAGCATAATACCTTAGCTTGGTGAGGTCACTTCTTGCCCATATCAAGATACATCAAATCATTCACATACTCCGAGAGAAGAACACTTGAGTTGATACTCTCGCTAAGCTCTCTACCTCTGCTACCTCTGCTACTAAAGATCTATTTAAGAGATGACATGTTGAGAAAATATATTTTCCTAGTATCCAAGGGTCACGGGTAATACAAGTAATTAATGAGACGAAGGAACCTTCCTAGATGGAACACATCATATCATTTCTACAAGAAGGGATCCTTCTTGAAGACCCAACTGTTGCAACTCGTCTCCGGAGATAAGCCACAAACTTTATTATTATCAGAGGTGAACTATACAAATGAGCTTTTTCTAGGCCATACCTTAAATGCCTCTCACTATCAGAGGTTGATTATGCATTAAGAGAGATTCACTTTGGGATGTGTGGAGAACACTTAGGAGGAAGAGCGCTAGCCCTTAAAATTATAAGGCAAGGGTTCTATTGGCCTACGATGAGGCAAGACACTTTGGATTTCACAAAAAAATATGCGAGTTGTCAGTTGCACTCTAACCTCTCTCATACACCACATATATGACTCTCATCCCCTCAAAGCCCGTGATCATTTGCTTAATGAGGAATTGATATCATGTGACCTTTTTCAGTAGCGTCAGAGCAATGAAAGTTTATCATTTTAGTTGTCGACTCTAAATGGGTGTAGGCTGAACCACTCGCTAAAATCACAGAGACAAACACTAAATAATTTGTTTGGAAAAATATAATATGCCCGATTCGGTCTTCCTGTAAAAATCGTCACCGATAATGAAACCGAATTTACTGGAAAAGTCTTTACGCCTTTTTATAAAGATCTTCACATTCAGCTGCTGCATACGGCTGTAGCCCATCCTCAAACTAATAGACAGACTAAAGCTACCAATAGGATTATACTCAAAGGGTTTAAAACACATCTCGAGAAGGCTGGGGGGCAATGGGTTGAGGAGTTCTCTAATGTTCTTTGGGCTTACCGCACTACATCGTGAACTCGACTGGTGAGACACCATATAATTTGTGTTTCGGCATAGAAGCTATTATACCAGTAGATATCGGGATTCCAAGTCCAAGAGTTCAATCATTCAATCATAATAGTAATGAAGAAAAACTTTGATAGAACTTGGACCTACTCCTCGAAACTCGTGACATGGCCCTACTTCGGACTGCTTCCTACCACCAAAGGGTAGCTCGTCACTTCAATAGAAGAGTGAAATCCCATCTCATCTCTATCGGTGACTTTGTCCTGCGAAGTCTTGAAGTTGTGGACAAAGACCCTTAACACAATAAGCTCTCACCTCTTTGGGATGACCCTTATGTAGTTACAATTATGGTCAAGCCAATAACATTTAAGCTCAAGGATCCAGAGGAAAAAACTTTGCCTCGAACTTGGAACACGAAGAATCTCCAAAAGTATTATCAATAATTCTTACTGTATAAATATTGCAACTTTTATTTGTCATTTTCTTTTCAACTCATATCTTTGTTAAAATTATCTTATGATTGTATCACCGACCTTATCAAAGTAATGAGTTTATAGCCTTTTTTTCAAGCTTAATCCTTCATTTAATCCTCTCACTTGAGGAATGCACAACTCACGCTATGTCTCTATCGGGGCATGATCAATCCTAAGGGGATTTGATCGGACTTCTTCCATACATGTAAGAAGTCAAATAACACTTTGATTAATACTGAGGACAGGTCAAAAAATCTTTGGTGGACATTCCACGGCTTCTTCTATACAGGTGAGAAGTCAAATAACACTTTAACTAATACTTAAGATAGGTCAAAAAATCCTTGGTGGATATTCCATGGCCTCTTCCATATAGGTAAGACGTCAAATTATATTTTGACTAATACCTAGGATAGACCAAAAAGTCCTTGGTGGACTTCCCACGATCTCTTCCGTAGAGGTTAGTTGTCGAATATTCACCAATCACCCTGGATAGGTCGTAACAAAATAAGAGCAAATCACCTAAATTTTTTATTTACTAATGTCATTGATAGCTAATAACATGATGATATAAAAAAGAATCAAAATTTTAGATACAAAAAATAATAATAATAAATAACAATACATAGATAAAAGGGAAAGAAATGCATCATCAAGTGATACTATATGATATCAACGTCCTCCTCTCCGCTAGAAGGTGCTCCCTTAAACTCACTCTCAACCTCTTATCTCGAAGGCAAGGGTCTTGAGATATTTGGGAGATTCTCAATACTAGCTCCAGTTTTACGATGTACTAAGTGGATTCCTTTTAGGAATCCTCGGATGAAGCTTTCTTCCAAACATTGACGCTCCAAGTCCTCTACTTCAACATCAAGAATATGATTACGAGCTTCTTGGATATGATCCTCGATAGCATCGTGATAAGCTAGGGAGTTCTTAAAGTCTTCCACTGCCTTCAAGGAGACTTTATTTGCTTCCGCTTCTGACATTATAAGTTCCTTCTTAGAAAAACGATCCGATAATGCTTTCTTCTCCAGTTCAAGAGCTTTCTTCTCCGCTGCAAATGCCTTGAGTCTTTTCTCTTTCTAGCGAGTCTCTGCCCTCACCTCAATCAGCTCATCACGAGTACGCTCCACCTCCTGATGCTGGAGAGAAAGAGAAGTTGACATGTTCACTAGCTTAGTTCTACACCGGTTACGATCCTCCGAGTCGCCACTTCTTTAGTTTTAGCACTCATTTTTTGCTCATCACTTTGTTACAAGTATTTTACCTTCACAAATTCAGTATTTCACTCGTCTAGACCGACACCCAAATGAGCCATAAGTCCCTAACATTTGGGCTACCTACAATCAAAAAATCACAAATATTACACGAAGAAAAAAGGAAAGAAGAAAAGAAAGAGAAATATAAGATAATATACTAATTCGTCTACTCGTTGACATCCCATGCATACGTGCTTTAACACCTCTTCAGGAATATGCGGCTTCGAGAAACGAATCCCCCAATTATGAGTTGAGATAGCTAAACTCTCAGAGGCCAATTGTGGGCGAATATCTTCTCCATAAATATTTGGCATAGTTACTTTGACACATGTCTTTTTTTTCTTTAAAGAAGAAACATTGTTGTCACCATGATTTCATAACGGACTTCTTGAAAGAATCCTGTGAATATGAGGAGACCTTTTATCACATTTACTTGATCTCTTCAGTTGAAGAGCATGAGATCTCCTTGCCTGAATGGAAAGGCCAATCTTGAATATTCTATCTTCAATTATATACTTGCCAATGTAACGTAACTCATGCTACAAGCTTCCTACATCAGGAATATTAAGAGTTGTTAGGATGTCATCCTCTTCAATCAACAATGGATCTGGAAGGTCATTCAATCTTCCCCATCTCTTAGGGAGGCCCCACTCATTTTTGACAAAAAAAATTCATTAGACCAATTTCTAGATGGATCCCATGTTGAAAATTCTATTCAATTCTTTATACCTCGATAAGAAACATGTCCCTGAGCATCACATGTGAATCTACACATTCGACACAAGTATTTGATGTTCAAAGTCGCCCCACGCTCTCTAAAGAAGACAGTTAAACCAACGATGTTCACTAAAACTCGAAATAAAAATTGTGACAAAGCTACACCACATATTTTAAAGACCTCAATCATGAGCCAATCGCGTCCGCACGAAGAATTATCTCAGAAATAGCAAAGTATCCTGGCGGAGGAGAACGTGCCCGATCAGACTTTTTGACAACAATAGCTACCAACTCATTGAGGAAATGAAATTTTCTGCGGAGCACCATTAAACTGTCAGCTGTGATAGTGGATGATATACCGTTTGTAGCTGTCACGCTATTAGTTTTCTTCTGGCCATCATCCTACGAAAAAATATAATAAATATGAAACAAAAAAGAGGAGAGAAAGACAAAGGTCTGAGAACTGTGTGAAACAACTCACTCATCCCAATACTTGGGCATATCCTTTCCTGACTTTATTGCTCATAGATAGCTTTGGATAAAATTTTTCACCTATGATCTGATGAAAAATATACGCATACATATGAGATAAAAGAAAAGCTATTTCTCTCTATGATACTCCGAAATTACCTGTCAGATTTTCTGAGTTTTTCGAGAGATGGTTCCTAATTGATGCTTCCCCACCTTGCGCTTAATTGAGCCATCCATTGGAGTTTCAAGAAATTCAATTTCCTACAAGAAGAAGTAGAAAATACGGGTCTTGATCGCCTCTAAACTGGTCCCAAGGACAACGACATCTCTCGAGGTAAAGCGAAGCCTCATGAATTATGGGTCAGCCTCCAAACCCGGTTGACGAGGACAGTTGACACCTCTCTGGAAAATCGAGCTATATGAACTATCTCTGATCGCCTCCAAAACCCGACCTCATCCGACGGGACCTACGCCTCGAGGGAAAATCGAGCCTCCTTATAAACTACAGCCTTGATTTCTAAACCCCGGTCCGAAGAGGACGCCTCTCGAGTGAAAACTGAGTCTCGCGTTGAGCCTTAGCAAGCAAATAACCTTCTTTTAAGAAGAAGGTCAGAGCTTCGTTGACAAAAGAAATTTTTTTTTTATTATCCTAGTCCTTGAACTTCTGTTAGATAATTTCTCATCATACGTAGAAGAATACTAGAGCATATGAGAGTTGTGTCTCTTTATTTGACCATAGGGGGATTTTATAGACCCACTATAAGGGCAAAAAGGGAATAAAAAAAGGAAAAAAATTGAAAAAAATGCTCATGGCGTGCTGAGCACCCATAAGCGTCCAGACCATGGCCCTGAGCTCATAGAAAGCACCCAGCACACACCTGCACACTCGCCTCCATGATTATAATCTGCATACACAAGATTTATTCTCTCAAACTATATGTGACACAAAGGTTAATGAACCCACAAATTTCATTGAAGAATTTGTTATTTTCAATTATTTGACATATTTTTTTGGATGATAGAGATAATGTTATCCAAAATAATATATATTGGAAATTTCAATAAGCACAAATCTTGATATCAAAAGCAATCGATTCTAAAACAATAGGATCAAGACTTAAAATATCATTGAAAACTTTGGGATATCAGTTGAATCCCTAAATAGTTTATAAATATGGAGTGTTTATGATCAAATCGAGCATCTTGACGAGTCGGATCTAACAAGCCTAATATCTCTTGATTATGACTTCATTTGAGCATTCAAATACTTAAAATATATCAACTGATCAAGGGAATTATTTTAAGCCGTCCGATGAAGTGATTTGGATTTTGCATGTATTTACAAAAATGTCATATCTCTAATATAAATAGCTCCTCATTCTTCATGGGAGCCCAAGAGAAAGAGAGAAGAGGCTTGAAGATCCTTCAAGATAGTTAATACTCGACGGCCACACACCCGCTTGCCGGCCGTCACCGCCATCATGACACGCCGGCCGATCATTGCCCGCCACCACCAATTCCTTTGCCAACCACCGCGCACGGCTAATTGCCACAACCACGCGGGTCTCCATCCGACTCATCGCCGGTCACCATCGCCGATCATCACGGAGCCGCCGGCCACCATCGATCATCATCATTGCCATCGACCACCGCCATCGGCCATCACCAGATATCATGGCATCGTTCTGGCCATCACTACCATTACCGATCGCGCCACCGACCGCCGCTATTCACCATCACCAACTGCCACTAACAACTGTTACAGCCTAATCACTATTGCATACCTATTGATTCGGATTCCATTGTCGCTTTCATATAATTCTGTAATCCAGGTTATCGGAAAAATTTTGTAAAAAGCACAATGGAAGGATTTTTTAGGCCCTGATTTTTACATAAAAAAAATCCAAGTTGTTCACTCTTCAAATATCGATGATAGGCTAAGGTGTAAATTTTATTCTAACCTAGCAACAACACCTAAAGATGAAATTATAGTAGATGTCTCAATGGCAAGTAGCGTCAATATTGACCTTAGAAAATAAAATAATTGGAAGAAATGTGATTGGGAAGAAAAATAACAAATGACTAAAGGTATGATTGGGATAGTTATAGTTGTGTAAAAAAGCAGTGAATGAGTGCGAAGGAAAAGCGATGAATAGCAAGGTGAATGAGTTAAGAAGCTACGGTAGTTACTATGATATATTTTTTTTTCAAAAAATCAAATCTTAATTTTCTGGCTATCACTACACTTGACTAAGTCAGATTGGAAGACAGATTTTTAGCTATATATTCTTCAAAATGCAGCCTCGTCATAGTTTATCAAACCCTACGAAGGCTCAAACCGAGATTATCGGATCGCTCGACTCTCTAAGTAGAGAAAAAATAAATTTGTGTTGGGATTTTCTCTCGCTAACATGAGAAGATCACCTTTATAATTCACATTCACCCATAAACAATATTCATAAATTTGGGCATGTTTTTATGATTTAGATCAATTGATTTATCAAATTATCTTAGACTTAAAAAAAGAATTAAATATATTCATAATAAGTATCACAAAATTATTGATCTTTGCACACGAGGTTATGTACTTAGGAGCTTTTTGATTTGTTGAAAAAGAAATGTAAAGTATTTCAAATGCAAGAGTTATAAGATTTTTTGTGTTTGGCTTGGAGAAATTGGAATCTAGTGTAAAATTTAAATGTAATTCAATTCATCTTTTAGTTCAAATGTAATGCTTTTGAAATCTGCACAAATTTAAGTAATTCTAAATACACCACTTGTCGACTGTTGTTAGTTGATCACTACCATTGTCGCTATTGAGTGAGCTTCTATCTACATCACCCACCATCGCCACCATCACGATCAATCAACCCGACCATCACTCACACATATTACCTTCACCCTACTACGCTTTCGCTTATTATTTCTTTACCGTCAAAATCATATATATATTTTACTTCGCATTATATGATTTTATCAAATAAGAAAGTATAAATTTATATATTTATAAAATTTTCAATCAAATAATTTAGATGTAGTTTAACTTCATTATTATTTTTATATACTGTATTTCACCTGCACCAGTAATATTGCCTTAACCTCTAGACATGCTCTGTCACCCCTTCGTTGTTATCTCCTTCCATATTTGATAACGACATAAGAGCATTGAAGATACTAAGAGATTATTACAGTGATATGAGATTATCATATATATATATATATATATATATATATATATATAGATATATATGACAATTGTACTTAATAAGTGACAGACATATTAAAGAATAATAGATGGGCAGACAATCAACATGCTTATAAAAAAGCATAGGAAAGCGCCTCTCTATTGGGTGATCAAAGGTACTATTATATAAGACAAGTGATAAAAAAGCATCAACTTGAAATCTATTGAGCTAAATTCAGCGTCACCCATTGCCCATTACCTAAAAAGCTATAAACTAAAAGCTCATCACAGTTAATTATTCATAAAAAGTGAGTCAAAATTTAAGAGGAATGTAGGCTACAACTAATTCCCAATGCAAAATAAAATCCATCCATCAAAACTATGCACACATCATTCCAAATGGATAAGCATAGATACACATCAAACCAATTCCCAAATCAAAATCCCCCCCCAAAATAATAATAATAATAAAAAAAATAAATAACAAAAAAAAAATTCGTCACCACGAGGCCTGTTAATAAAGTTCCAATTTTTCAGGAGTGCTTTGACTTCCATTTGTTCAATTATCATTCGAAGTTTATTTTCTCAACTTATAGGCCACCTTCGTTATGATCTTTCCTGCATTTCATACTAAGAACTAGCATTGCTATGGATTCTGTCAGTCTTGTCTCTCCATATGTGATAAACTATAATAATGACGATCAGAAAGTACAGCGAATGATTTTAAAAAGCAGTTTTGAACCACAGGAATTAATCCCAATGGAGCTCAGGATAATCTTTATTAACCCCAGTGGAGCTCAGGATAATCTTTAAACACAAAAAGTTTCAGCTTTTTTGAGGAAGGAGTCTTCATCCATTCACTATATTCCATCGTCTTCCTCCCTCGACAGAAATAGTCACCCGCTTATTAGAATTGAAACAAGTTTGACTAAACAAGGCTTTCAGGTAAAATCAATATCAAGTCAAGTGGGTGGCAACTACAATGATCAGTAGTATACTTTATTCGCTCCGATTTTTTCAGTAACTTGTTAAAGATTGATATTTTGCTGTCTTTGGTACTGCCATTCTCTGGATTAAGAATAACGCCTTTTATCGGTTCATCGATCCTCGTCGAACTCATTCGAATTTGATCGATTCAACCAAAAGGCTATTTAAAAAAATATTTTTTGTCTTTCTATCCTTGTCCTTAAGTGATAGAATTGTGCTTTGACGATGGGTTTTATGGAATACGATTGCGAGGTTTTGTCATGGAATGATGGAATGCTCACCTTTCTCACTCTGTTTGGAATTATAAGCCTAGGAGAGTGAGTATTCTTGATTTCTGTCACGAGAAATCTCCATGGGTGAATCGTTTAGGACCTCGTTGACCATGGAGCACCACTACCCATCCACCTTCTTATCCATGGAGCCCATTAGCGCCGGCACCACCGCCACCGCCACCGCCATGGCAGAATCCCACGAGGAATACGAGCGGGAACTCAAGATCTACAGGGGCATCGGATATCCCGTTCCCATCCTGCGCCTGACATCAATTTTCCACTCTCTGCTGATCGCTCCACCCTGCCGTGGAGCTCTGATTCATGTGAGATTGATGTTAGCCATCGTTCCCATGCCAACGAGACCGAAGCCACCATCTTCCATTTCCCAAAGGATTGCATCCGCAAGTGCACGAAGAGGGGGGAAAACATCTGGGGGGCGTGGTTTTTCTTCAACTTCTACTTCAAACCCATTCTTTTGGAGAAATCTAAGGACAAGATAACGCAAGATGGAAATGGACTCTCTGGTTTTGACAAATCTGATCTTAAGCTTGATGCTTTCCTGGTTCAGCACGACATGGAGAACATGTATATGTGGGTTTTCAAGGAGAGGCCTGAGAATGCACTGGGAAAGATGCAGCTTCGGAGCTATATGAATGGGCACTCTCGGCTTGGTGAGCCACAGTTTCCTTTAAGTGCTGAGAAGGGGTTTGTTCGATCCCACCGGATGCAACGCAAGCAGTATAAAGGGTTATCGAACCCACAGTGCATCCATGGTGTTGAAGTCGTGAGATTGCCTAATTTGTCTGTTGTTGCAGAGGCTGATCAGAAGAAGTGGGTGGAGCTTACTGGGAGGGATCTGAATTTCTCTATACAGCCAGAAGCTTATGATTTTAATTCATGGAGAAATCTTCCTGGCTATGATTTAGAGATTGAGAAACCTCCACCTTTTTTCAAGAGCAACTTTATCGTCTCTCCTGGGAGATTACTAAATGATTCTGGACTGAACTTGCAGAATCAGGAAAGTGATATGATGCTTATATCTCCCCAAAACCTGAAGCGCAGAAAAGATTTAATCCCCCACGCCATCGATGAAGATTGCTGTTTGCCTGTAAATCCTCATTCGGAAAGGCCTCATGATACGGACTTGCATCAAAGCGAGCCATCATGGATCAATGATTTCAGTGGGGTAATGAGACACGTATGTGGTCCAGTTACTGCTGCCAAAACAATATATGAGGACGATAACGGTTATCTCATAGTGGTGACCCTACCTTTCTCTGATCAGCGCAGACTGAAGGTCTGTTGGAGGAATGGTCTCACTCATGGAATAGTGAAGATATCCGGTACCAGCACTGCCCGTATGCCTCATATAAAGAGACATGACAGAACCTTCAAGTTGACAGACCCTTCCCTGAGCATTGCCCTCCTGGAGAGTTCGTCAGAGAAATTCCTCTTGCAACTCGAATCCCTGAAGATGCCAGGATGGAAGCATACTACGACGAGACAGGAACTGTTCTAGAAATCATGGTTCCTAAGCGCGGCACTGAGCCAGAAGAACACGAAGTTCGTGTCTCTATGCGGCCTCCACATCTTGGAGAAAACGATCTCATGCTGACATGAGCAAGTTAAGGCATCCATTATCCATTTTTACTGCTCACTAACCATGAATCAGCTACAGAACTCCATCTTCTCCTTTATTTACTGTCCCTAAATCATTTGCAGGCGAAATTCCCTTCATAGGTTCTTCTAGTTTTCTGCTGTCTACTGTATCCTGTAGATAACTTGTAGTTCCATTCCTCTCTACTTAAGTTCTCAACAGTTTGTGTAAATTTTATGTTCAGTATAGTTGAATATTTTGCTTTATCAATCTGGCGAAGGATTATTTATTTTTAGTTATCTTTTACTCAAAAGGAAAAGAAAAATTGCAAGTTGTTGAAATAAAACGTTCTGATGGAACCATTTATGTTTACTAGTGCAATAAGTTTTGACCTTCTCCATGGGATGTTGGTGTATTGAATTTTCCATTTTGAACTGTTATGCAGGCCTGTGTTAACTAATGACATTCTAGTTTGTCGTAATATTTGTTCATATTAAGCCCCATACTATTTGAGTATTTGTTCATTTTCTGCTGAGGAAATGTTCAAAGCTTTGGAATTATGTGGCTGATAGCTCCTTAATTTTCTTCTTATATAATTGTTTGAGTTGACAGCCTGTCTCTTTTGATTGACTCCTTGTTCTTGAAAATCTGCCGTGAGTTACGTTGCAATGGAAAATAGATTTTAAGACTTACTTTACCTTAGATACTGCCTTTAGAAATTCTCATAATTTCCTTCTGTGAGTTCTGGTTGAAAAAGAAGCAGCTAACCTGCTTATACAAAGCCATCAATTGAAATAGCTTAAATTCATATACTTGGCACATCTTGCCTTATAACTTGTATTCGAAGTTGTCTTTAGTGTTGACTTTGCTTTATATTGAAGTTGATTTGATTTTAGGTGAACTTGAAATCATTTCTAATGGGCTTACAAATTGAAAAGAAGGGCGTTGAAAATATGATAAAATTTCACCTTGGTAACTATTATTTTTTTGGATTTAAATCTCTTATCAAGAAACACTCTTGGTCCTCATCCAGTCATCTTCAAGGCTCCAGCTTTGAAAAGATCAATTAGTGATCTTTACAGCTTGAATCACACCCTTGTGATCGCACTCTTAACTATTTGGTTGCTGATCTTAGCGATAGCGTTTCTAGCTTGTTTTCTCTCTAGACTTTCTGGATATCACAAAGGGCCAAAGTTAGATGGTTTTCTAATGCAAGGATGACTTAAAAGTTTTTGTTCGAAACAATCAGAGGTAGATAAAATTTCACCTTCATTTTGAAATTATCTATCCCTTTGGGCAGCTTTTCCTAACATAATGATATTGCTAAAGCTGTTATTTATTATTTTAGCCAACTTTATAATGCCTCTTCTTGCAATAAAGATTGCTTTTGTTCTCCTATGGTCAGAACTCATTGCTTCTGTCTCTCATACAATTAGAAATTAAAGTTGTAATTTTTTTTCAACCCTTAAAGACTTCACACCTAGACTAGGTGGTTTCTCTTTTGAAAATTTTTTTTCAAACACATGAGACATTACCGGTGAATGAGTTTGTCATTCAGTGCTTTGTTTCTTTTTTTTAACTAGAAAGCTTCCCATATTTGTCAAAGCTACAGTTAAAACCTTAATTCCCCGCCCCCCCGAAAAAAAAAACTCATGCTTATGAAATTGAGGACTTTAGGTCTATCTTATAAGACCATACTCTTTACAAAATTATTGCCAGAATTTTTGCTAATTGAATGAAAATATTATCTTTCATAATTCATCCATTCAAGCCAGTTTTATTGAGAAGAGGATCTCTATTGATAATATCATTCTTGCTAATGAAATTTTTAAGAATTCTCTACTAAGAAGTTTGGTAAGCTCTTCTGTGCTGAACTTGACATTAGAAATGTATTAGAGATTTTCTTCTTCATAGAATGATCATAAAAAGCTTTCTCCCATTGTTTGTTAATTGAGTTAAAGTTTACATTGAAGACATATACTATTCTATTTATATAAATGACTCTTTAGAATGCTTTCTCTTGTCCAGAAATGGCTTGACAAAAGGGTGTCCTTTCTCACCTTATCTTTATTGCATTGTTATGGATTCATTTTCTGATCTCTTGGATCATCTTCCAAGAGACCAAGCTTTTACAAGCTTTTCTCTTCAACGCCATAATTTTTCTTACTTGCTTTATGCTAACAAATATGTGTGGGCTCCAAAAATTCACCACCGACCTCTCGACAATATGATTGAATTGAAGAGAGTGATGATTGAAAGCGTCGGTGTAATTTTCAGAAGACAGATGAAATAATATATAAGACACTACCCAGAAATTTCGTCCTCATTTGAGGACTTTAGATCTGGTTCTAGGTTTCCTAAGGCAGTTCTATAGTTACCTCTCAATAAGTGAGAGAACTGACATTAATGTTAGATCGCTTATGAAGGATAAGAAAAGATATGGAGTTTCAAAATTTAGATTATGAAAATCATTTCACTTAAACCGGATGGTTGGGGAATGACGTGCCCGATCTAGATCCCATGGTTCATTATCCCGGGTTGTCACGTTCTCCTACTTAATGAGGAGGTAATGAATCTCCCCGAAGGATCCTTATCAATGACACACACGCCGCCCAAGAAATTCAAAGTAGTTGGTTTCAGGAGAGCCTTAAGTCTACCTTTTGGCAGAGGTTTGCCTATCAAGTATACCTTATGATTCATAACTTCGGGCGAGCATGGAGCATACTGCACTCTGATCATAATATGATGGAATCGACCGCCAATTAGGACTCAAATAACTACTTCATCTCATGAACTTTGCCAGCCACGCAGAAGACACCATCCATATTCTGACAGATTGATTAACATAGAATACTGATTTAACATTGACTTTTCAGTAGTTTTCTTAATTTGCCACCAGATAAATAATTGCGGAAGGTGAATAGATTGAGTTTGTTTTAAGATTTTAAGGATTGGATTTAAGCGATTTTAGATTGCTACTTAATTTAATTTGAATAATTGATTAATTTGAATATGTTTAAGTTTTAGATCCTCATTTTAAAGCTAATGTGAGGATTAGATCTGTCCGATGTAATCAGTTGATATTTCACGATTTGAAACTCTTATTATAGATTTTTAGGTTGTTAACGACTTCCAAGACTAAACCGAGAACCCACGCAAAGATTCTCAGACACTTGAATTTAAACATTAGTAGCCCTCATCGGGTGTATTTAAGACTTTATATAGTGTTTATTTCTGGATTATGAGATTGATTTTAGATTTTATTTAATTTCAACTTAGCCTGTGCAACATTTTCAAACATTAAAATTTGTACTTAAAATCTCTATGTCCGAGCACATGCAAGTATTTATAGCTTAGACAATTTCACCTAATTAGTGATTTCGTTGATTTTTAAAATCGTAATTTAGAATGATGTTTCTTAAATTTTGTATTGAAGGAAAGCTCCATTTATGCAAAGATTTAGTTTAGTGTTTGTACATGTTAATTATAGATCGTGTCAGACATTTTGATTTAAATTATAATTTAAAACATTACTTGCACTTAGTTTACTTGTTGAGTTTTTTACAATTCTCTCAACTTGATTATGTTCAATTTACATCATTTTTGATAAGTTATGCAGATTGTTTATTATTTACCTACGCTTATTAGAAGTAATCACATCCATATTCATATATGAGTTATTAAACCTAATTTAGATTCATCCTTAACTCTACACCAAGCTTTATATTTATTTGAAAATTAGACTTTAAGTTTATTGTAAGTCTCTTATGAGTTTGATTTGTCAAGTTTCAATTATTGTTTACTTTTGGAATTTGAATAGAACTCACTTTCCGCTTCAATTTAAGCAGTAGAATCACAATTAGAGTTTGTGAGTTTAATGTTAGCCCCCCCAAATTTTATTTGCATTTTAAATGAGTGTTATATTCTTTCCAAAAAATTTTTTAACTGGTCTCCCCCTATTTTTCTTTGATTTAACATTTATCTTCATATTTATCATATATTCTTTTATTTGACTTAAGTTTAGTTAATTTTCATTTGAATTTGTTTAAGTCTTAAATTTTAGTCTAAATTTCGGCAGCCTTGTCATCCCCAGATATAGATCGGAGTGTTTTGACTTACTCAGACGCTCTTATAGGAAGGAAGGTCTGCAACATGCCGGTTTTCATCTCGTCAGCCTCATAAGCACGACGAGCCTTCAAACCTTCCCGACGTCGTCTTCGCTTTCCTCATCAGTGATCCGCCCTCGGCTTCCTCTTAGCTCGTCGAGAGCATAGGAAGGGCTTCGACGAGAGAGGGGAAAGGGTAAGGTGACGGAGACTTCTTCGTTCGATTGGAATAGGGAGGATAGGAGGACGCAGCAGAAGCGAGAAAGGGAGTGCGTATGGAGACGGAGAGAGTGTCGGTTCAGGCCTTTCTTTTTTTTTTTTTCGCTTGGGTTGAGGGAAAACGAGCCGTGAGCGGATTGAGGCGGATCACGGAAATTGAGCAGAGAAGAGAGGCGTGTGAGCGGTTGAGGAGTCGAAAGTCGAATGCGAGCGAGCGGGTTTTGTTCCTTTGGAACCGTCTGATGCAAAGAGGGTCAACAATATGTTGATTTTTGGGAAAGCTCAATTGGCTAATTTTCACAACTTAAATTATGTTTTAGGTTCTTTTGAACAAGCTTCTTGGTTGCTATTAACAAATCCAAAAGCTTGATTTTCCACTTTGATAGTTTGTTTAATGCTGATATACTTAGCTCTATCTTGAACATTCAACAAGCTAGTTCTAAAATAAAAAAACTTTGGCTTTTCTATATGCAACAAAACTCTCAAAATCTGTGATGGCTGGAGAGTCAAGACTCTCTATAGTTGGTAGAATACAATTTGTCAAGTTTGCTATTTCAAATTACATGACTTACTGGATTAGAGGTTATCATATTACTAAGTCATGTTCTAAATTTATTTATAAATATTGTGCTAAGTTTCTTTATCACAGTTCTCTTTCCTCTTGTAGCCTTCATACTGTCTTTCGGATATGACTTCTCTCCTATCTGGAGATTCTTTACTAGCTCTAGTCTTTTGAATAGCTGATGAAAGGCTCGATATTGCTCTTTGTGGATACATGCTCTTCATAATGCTTCATTATATTACAAAAAAACTCTTTAATTGCCTCATTTCGTAAAGAAAAGTATTCTTATAAATTAGCTAGTGGCCATAACATCAATTTTTTTTTTTGGCAATCCGTGGTTATATGGTAAATCTTTAAACTAACTTACATAAGGATAATGTCTTTACTTTTCTTAGAATCGATCCCATTGCTATGATGATCGACTAAAATTTACAATAGGAATATTTCTTAACAGATTTGTGATTTACCCATTTATCCTTTCTCTTATGATCTGATATTCTGAAATGTGTTATCTGAACGCAGCTTCAGTAAAAAAATTTATATTTTTTTATGAGAATTTAGAGGTGGTTCCATAACATTTCTTTTATCTGGCATAAAAATTATGCTTTCAAATTCTCAATTTGCACTTGGCTCTGCAAGGTTGAGGGCATTAAATAATTAAAACCTCGGACATCTAAAGATTGCGCAATATTAATATTAATAGTTCATGCTGTTTTTGAAATGGACATGAAAGAAAAAATCAGTTGTTTTTCAAATGCATCTTCGCCTTTTTCCCTCCTTACTAAGTGCTTCTCTGGTGCTACTTGTTTTTTGTTCAAACTGAAGTTTGTTCTAATCTTTGATCACAATGCTGGTCTTTAATACATCAACTCTATTGCCAACATATTCTTTTTTGTTATTTGTTGTTTGGTTTATCATATTTAGTGAGAAGAAACAGTTGAGTTTTTGAAAATCGGCTAGCTAGCTAGCTAGCTTACTGTTCTTAACAAAATTTGCAGAGCTGTTGAGCAAACTCAAAAATTGGAAGAAGAAGAAAAATGATATTATTTTCTTATGATTTCAATGAATTCTCTTATCGAAGTCTTTCTTTGGTTGTTGTCTCACTCCAAACAAAGTGCTGTTATCTCTTTATTATTGCTGCTCCTGTAACTTTTGGCCAGACGATGCTGTGTATTAGCTCTCTTCAGTTTTTGGATGTCTCTTATTGGGCTGACTATCTCATCATCATATCCTATAATTTTTTTTGCACTTTCTTCTAGCTTTAACTCCCTGATCGTCATGTAATTTTGAGATTTTTATAAGTGATTTTTTAAGATATCACACACCCTTAATTTTTCCACATAAAAATCACTTATCTAGAATAGGTAAAATTAATTAAAATAGATACAACGCTTGATGGCAGATTTATTGACTATATAATAGATCGAAAAATAAAAATACAATAGGCTGCATCATGGAAAAGGGCTTCTTTTTTACGTATACCGATAATGGCTCGAGCGTCTTCCCCAAGGAGAAGTTAGTCATCGGTATCTCCTTAGTCCGGACAACACCCATAAGTTCATTTGATTGGTTCATCGGCGTCACCCTATCTAAATAAGACACAAATGCTGCCGCATACGCAGCCACCTCCTCAGGATTATCTAGGCAAAATTTTTAATTTGTGTATGATTCAAAATGTAATTAGCTATTTAAATATATTAAAAAAAATTAAATATATGTATAGTCACCCTTTAAAGAGGCGATTAGTTTGTCATATTAAAAAAATCGATGTGGCACTGCCCTTTTGGCTAGTCTCGCTTAATGACTAGCTTTGGGGCTAGCCCATTACGGCGACTAGCTCTAGAACAATTTTTTTTTGGTTGATTGTTAAGAGGTTTAGGGAGAAGTATAGGGGATTTATATATGGTATTTGTTGATTTAGGGAAAGCATATGATAAAGTTCATAGAGAAGTTTTTTGGAGAGTTGTAGAAAAGAGAAGAGTTAATATTAGGCATATTCAAGTTATTAAGGATATGTATACTAGAGCTATTACTTGTTTCCAAACACAAAGAGGAATAACGGTATATTTTCCTATTTCAGTTGGATTATATCAAGGATTTGTTTTAAGCCATTATCTTTTTGCCTTATGTTATGGATGTTCTTACTATGTATGCAATACATTTTTTAAGAGGTTTGATGGAATAGTATAGAGGGAGGATGGAGGATCTAAATATAATATTTGTTGATTTAGAGAAAGCATGTGATAAAGTTCCAAGAGAAGTTTTTTGGAGAGTTGTAGAAAAGAGAGGAGTTAATATTGGGCATATTCAAGTCATCAAGGATATGTATACTAGAGCTATTACTTGTGTCTAAACACATAGAAGATTACCAAAATAGTACAATACAATAAAGTTTCAAGAAGTATAAGATTACAATACAGAAAAATAAGACATCTATTATAATACAATACAAAAAGAAAAATAAATCATAAATGAATACATGTACTACAGACACACAGACCACACTATCCTAAACAGCTAACACTTTCATCGTCTGCGTGGAATCACACCACTTTTATGTGTATATTGATCAGGTGTACGTGGTAGACGATCACACATGCCTAACTCTAATGCGAATCTTAAGTCTCATGCAGATAATCGATCGGAAGAAAGATGTATGTGACTCAAAACTAGATTGGTACATAGAAGGACCTAGATCAACATATGTAGATGGTCCGACACCCCAGTCATGCTATGAGACACCCTCTGCAAGCTCCGGTCTATAATGTGTGTCGTTGATATGTACCCGCAGCCTCAAGTCTCTACATAGCACCTCGTATCTATCTATAACTCTCTATAACTCATGCTCATCTGTATGGCCAAAGTACGGCTGAAAGATGTCCTGAGTCACCAAGATGTGCTCTGACTGCATGAAAAATAACATTTGAAATTAGCCTCAACTAGGTACGCAACATATTGAATTTAGCATAATACTTATGTAAATACTTACATATATGCACTCCATAGGTGCTCTGGGATAGTAAGTAGTGGCAGGATCTGTCGGGATAACCAGTAAATAGAGTGAAGCCTAAGATCTGAACCAGGACATGTACTGATTGATAGTTGTCAGTCTGTCATCGTCTTCGTCTAAGCCTTCAACTATGTAATCCCTCCGCTTTTCCCACGTAGCAATATGCACCAGATGATAATCAACCCAGTCTACATCGGCTTTATCACGATCGTCGACTCTTTTGAAGGTAGGGTCTACAGGTGCCACATCAACGTTGGGTATAAGTCCAAACTGTCTGAGCACTCGATCAGGTAGGTGCCACTATACCCTTTTCCAGCTGATGAGTGGAGCTCGTGTTAATCAAATATCAAAGTTTGATAAGCATATATCTAATAGGCATTACGTGATATGCTCAGTGTAGGACTCCCAAATCACCTTGCAGAAAATATATTAAAATAAGTATACACATTAAAAAAATAGACTTAATAGCTACTCTGAAATTCATACATGGGTATGTAGCAAACCATTAAGCTCATTCCTATATACTGCCACGTTTGCCATTAGCATCTGATGAACATATTGCTCGTTCCACCTGTTCACACAACACATTAGGAACAAACATATAAGCATAAATTTGAAATTACAGAAATTAATATATACCTCAATCCAATGTCGAAGCTGCATCACGGATAATGCGACATATGCCTCTCTATGAAGGTGCTCCTAAGATCATATTTGCAGAAGGTGCTGACAGTTAGCCATATTGACCCTGGTGTGCCTAGTAGACTCATACAACTCCTTGTATAAGTGTACCAGAACTGTTCTTCCTATGGACAGGGTACTGAATGTATCTAGGTCCTCAAGTAGTGGAAGATACTATAGATAGACCTCAGATCTTGACGTGTCTGGTAGTAGGAAGTTCCCATTAAGAAACAAAATATAGGCACGAACGTGTCTGCTGAACTCCTCGATGCTTAGATAGGCATAAGACTCCCTATAAAATGACCATCTAAGCCACCTTGGCGCATACGCAGCCAAGGCACCCATCCGGAATATCGATGTGATGTGTGGGTTGGTCGGGTCATGATACACCATATCTAGTAGGGGATGTCGACCCAACAGATTATCGCAACAATCTGGCTAGCTCCGCCACCTTCTCCCCTCACCAACCACGGTTGGGCCAATAATAGGCGACCCATCACACATAAGCCCAGTATCATCATCACATACTGTAGGATGACTGTCATCTCACCAAAGACCAAACGGAAGGTATTGATCTGTGGAGACCATCTCTCAACTAGAGCAGTAAGTAGATAATGATCCAAGCGAATGTAACATAGCTGGCAAGCATAGTCAAGGTCGCAGAGCTGCAGTGAATCTACGACAAGTGATGGGCTACTCTTTTAGCATAAGCAAGTGAGAAGCGACCTCTAAAACAGTACTATGCATTAAGGTAAATGTAATTAAGCATTAGTCAAATCACAAGCTGAGCAAGTATAAGTTAGAAGTTGAAATTATAATTACACTTACAGAATTAGGATGGGGGCTCTATGCCGACCACGCAGGGATGCTATGATAGGGTGGACCTCTAGAGGAGGTTGGTTTGACTGTGTGGTGTCCTCCCTAGCATAACCCCTACACTTGGGTCTAACTGAGGGGAGCTGCTCCTCGACCATCTAATAATCAGTGCCATGCAATTATAAAACTTAAAAGGAAAATTGTAGCATAAAGTAAACTAAGAAAGAGTACTACAATCAAGGTATAAAATTCTCTACTCATTCTTGAAAATATATAAATTCGTCAAAGCTGAGGTATACCTGGGAATTTCAAATTAGTTATGGGTCTACACTCATGGAATAGCATAAAGTGAAGGTCTGTTGGCGGAATGGTCTCACTCATGGAATAGTGAAGATATCCGGTACCAGCACTGCCCGGATGCCTCATATAAAAGACATGACAGAACCTTCAAGTTGACAGACCCTTCCCTTGAGCATTGCCCTCCTGGAGAGTTCATCAGAGAAATTCCTCTTGCAACTCGGATCCCTGAAGATGCCAGAATGGAAGCATACTACGACGAGATAGGAACTGTTCTAGAAATCATGGTTCCTAAGCGTGACACTGAGCCAGAAGAGCACGAAGTTCGGGTCTCTATGCGGCCTCCACATCTTGGAGAAAATGATCTCATGCTGACATGAGTAAGTTAAGGGTTCTATTATCCATTTTTATCGCTCACTAACAATGAATCAACTATAGAACTCCATCTTCTCCTTTATTTACTGTCCCTAAATCATTTGCAGGCGAAGTTCCCTTCATAAGTTCTTCTAGTTTTCTGTTGTCTACTGTATCCTATAGATAACTTGTAGTTCCATTCCACTACTTAAAGTTCTCAGTAGTTTGTGTAAATTTTATGTTTAGTATAGTTAAATATTTTTCTTTATCAATCTGGTGAAGGATAATTTATTTTTAGTTATCTTTCACTCAAAAGGAAAAAAAAAATTGAAAGTTGTTGAAATAAAACGTTCTGATGGAACCATTTATGTTTGCTAGTGCAATAAGTTTTGACCTTCTCCATGGAATGTTGATGTACTGAATTTTTCATCTTGAACTATTATGCAGGCCTGTGTCAACTAATGCCATTCTAGTTTGTCTTAATATTTGTTCATATTAAGCTCCATACTATTTGAGTATTTGTTCATTTTCTGCTGAGGAAACGTTCTAAGACTTGGAATTATGTGGCTGATAGCTCCTTAATTTTCTTCGTATATAATTGTTTGAGTTGACGGCCTGTCTCTTTTGATTGACTCCTTGTTTTTGAAAATCTGTCGTGAGTTCTGCTGCAATGAAAAATAGATTTTAAAAGTTACTTTATCAGAATAACTAATTTGGTTTCCCTTGCGATACTGCCTTTAGAAATTCTCATAATTTCCTTCTGTGAGTTCTGCTTGAAAAAGAAGCAGCTAACCTGCTTATACAAAGCCATCAATTGAAATAGCTTAAATTCATATACTTGGCACATCTTGCCTTATAATTTGTATTTGAAGTTATGTCTTTAGTGTAGAGTATTACAACCAAGGCAACTTTGATGAATTGATTCCCACCGGATAGCTACATGTCAGACTAACTGTGTGACGCTCTGGATCAATGTGCAGGGATCTCATAATTCTTTGTTTCAAATTCAATAAGGTGTTGTGCCGCAGAATTTTAATTGGACGATTTCAACCACTCATATAACTTAGAATGAACTAGTCATCGACACTTAGTTTGCTTCCGTAGAATAAGATCAATGAAATCAACTCTCTACTCATTCTTAACAAGATGAGTTGAGGTGAATTAAATATCTAAAATATAACCAATCACATTAGGATTACATAAATTTAGAAATAGCTTGCACAAAAAAATTTATATGTAGTACAGACTACATAAACCAAATGATATTTAACTCAATCGACATATAATGTGAACAAATCATCTAAGGCGACTTGCTCTAATCTTATCCACCATTGCAGCTACTCAAATATTTTCACGAATATATTCATTTTGCATTTTATCTGTAAGACTTAAGCCAATCATCCACCTAAGCATCCTCATCTCCATCCAATTGCAATAGGCCAAATGTTACTCTAGTGGAATTTTTTTGAACATAATAAGCCAAATGCATTCCTTCACTTCAATCATCTAACTTGAATCCTACTACTATCATCCCAAACTATTTCACAATCATTTTGAATAATAGACCTGACATATCTTAAACGTTCACACTTTTTAATGGCGTGATCATCCAAAATTACAACTCAAATTTCTAAATCATAACTCCAATCCCTAAATTAAAACTCTAAACCAAATTCTAACAATACATACAACTTAATCAATTACAAATGATAAAATTAGAGATTTATCGTGCGTTTACGAAGATCGGCATCAACGTGCACTGCGAACCACATAAATAGCCGTCGAAAATTTCCCTAAAAGAAACGGAACCGCCAGAAGCGTCGCTAGAAATTTCTCTAAAAGCAATGGAGCCGAAAGTGTCATCGGAAGCCAATGTTGGGTTCCTCGGGCTGTCAGACGAAGAGGAAGGATGTCGGATGTGGGGGATGTGGCTGTTGGCCAAGGAAATAAGGTTGACGACCGTCGGCAGTCACCGGAGCTGGTCGCTCGACAATGGCGGTCGAGCGAGGTCGCCTGAAGGTGGGAAGGTCGGTCGGAGAGCTATGAACGCTCGGTTGCTCGGCGGCGGACGAAATCGCAAATGCGGGATGACTCGTGAATGGGGTCGATCGGTCCGATCGGCCCCGTTTTGATAACCAAAGCTAGTCACCCATTAGATTAGGTTGCCCGTTTAACGAGAGACTAGCTTCAATTCTCACTGCCCCGCCACGTGGAGTTGACGGACAAGCTAGTTGCCCCTTTAAAGGGTGACTATAGCTATATATAAATTTTCTTATGATACTTAAATAACTAATTATATTTTAAATCATACTTAAATTAAAAATTTTGCTGGATTATCTATCTCTTTCCGCACAACAGCATCGAGAAAACTCACCTTTGCTTCCTTAGTTTCTCCGACTTCGACGCCTTCCCAACAAACACCACCGCCTTCACCTCAGACCCCTTGATCTACGAACCCCTCCAAGTATCATTCGGAAGGTCGTCAATAGCCTCAAATGGGTTCACAATAAGCACCTTCACCTCCCCTCCAGCGAAGCCGATTAGTCAACCACTACCATGATGATGGTCCAAGACATCGATGTCGATCCACTCATGGTAAACCTTGTGCTTCAAGAGGATGAAATCATAGTGCCAGGCTTTGACGTCGACAGGATATATGTAGACTGCTCCTGAATGAGATGATGGTGAGATTCGTCGAACACGTTGGTTTGACCCTTTCCATGAAGGAGGCCAAAATGGGGCTAAATTTTTAAATTAGGCCTAATTATAACCTTAATTAGCAAATTAGGCACGAAAAAAAATTTTAGCAAAATAGGCCCGGTTCTGTTCAGGTGACTAAGCGTACGTGGTACGTCGGCCAATCCTTGGGCCAGGCATCGATATAATTTTTTTTTAAAAAAAACTTGGGGCAGCTGCAATATTTTGCAAATATCGGGCTCATCCGGTGTCGAAATCGAGCTTGCTTAGTATCGTTGGAATCATAACGAAACTCTTCACGACTTTCATGTTGAACAAAAATTACGATTATGGCCGGGTACGTAGCAGTTTTCATAAATGCACGCAAAGACTATATTGTTAACTTGAAATATTGGAGCAGCCCCTTGTATTTTTCCCGTATCGGACTCATCCGGTGTCGGAATCGAGTGAGCTTGATATCGTTGGAATTGTAAAAAATTCTCAACTAATTCATATTGATAAAAAATTATGATTGTGGCCCGATATGCAGCAGTTTTTGCAAATGCGTGCAAAAACTGCGGTGCCTACCTGAAATATTGGAGCAGCCCTCTTATTTTGCTCGTATCGGACTCATCCGGTGTCAGAATTAAGTGACATTGGTACCGTTGCAATGGTAATGAAATTTCTCACAACTTTCATGTTGATCAAAAATTACGATTGTGGCCCGATACGCATCAGTTTTTGCAAATGTGCGCAAAACTGCGATGCCGACCTGAAATATTGGAGCTGCCTCCTTATTTTGCCCATATCGGACTCATCCGGTGTCGAGTGATCTTGGTATCATTGGAATCATAACAAAATTATCCACAACTTTCATGTTGATCAAAAATTACGATTGTGGCTCGATACGCTGCAGTTTTTGCGAATGTGCGCAAAAACTGTGGAGCCGACCTGAAATATTGAACCAACCCCCTATTTTGCCCGTATCGGACTCATCCGGTGTCGGAATCAAGCGAGCTTAGTATCATTGGAATCGTAACGAAACTCTTCACGACTTTCATGTTGACCAAAAATTACAATTATGGCCTAGTATGCAGCAGTTTTTGCAAAATGAAAAATTAGAAAATTTTGAAATGACTCACTCTAAACAAACACTCTTAATGAAGTATAATTAACAAATTTTTAAGAGACATGACAAATGAATAGGTGCTTATATCTCATTAATCTTATTGTTTGGAGAGAATTATTCAAATTAATTATATTCACATAAGAAAAATCAATGTGCGAGTAGTAGGAATGCAACCATTTTCCCCATGACTTTCATGTTGACCAAAAATTTTGATTATGGCTCGGTATGCAGCAGTTTATGCAAAATGAATAATTAAAATTTTTTGAAATGACTCACTCTAAACAAACACTCTTATTGAAGTGCAATTAACAAATTTTTAAGAGACATGATCTATTAACAAGTGCTTATATCCCATTAATCTAATTATTTGGAGAGAATTATTTAAATTAATATATTCACATAAGAAAATTTAATGTGTCAGTAGTAGGAATGCAACTATTTTCCTGTGAAATTTTTTCAAACAAGGATAACAAGCCAACTCAAACTAAGCTCACAACATAAACAAACTCCCTCTTTAATCTTATTAATAAAGGGAATATCATCACTAAAAAACATACATCAAGGTACAACCTCTTGTAAATACTTAAAGCTGTACAAAAAAAAGTAGTAAAAAAAAGATATGAATTTAAAGTTGGTTTCTGGAGTAAGCTAACCCAAACAAAAAAATACTTCATCAAAATGCTTTACTATAATAAAAGAGGTACAAATATAATAAAATGACATCCACTATCGATAAAAGATAATAGTGCAGACGACTATATTCAACGATGCCTGCGTGGCGAAATTGCATCACTACCAGGCGTGTAATGGGCTGGTGGTCGTCATGGCCGGTCTCATAGATGATGTTCCTGATGTTGCTCCTCCTCTTCAACCTGCTCGGAGGGTTGTTGCGAGTAACCTAGGTGTGTAGCGCTAGGTACATCGGCTGAAGACTACGTAGGGAGCGAGAAATCATGGTACACTCCGTATGGGGGTGTCATATGGAATGACGGATGCCTATATGTAGGAGGGACTGATGGCTACCCATAGCTTCCTGGTATGAATACTGTGGCGGCTGTGTGAATGTATATGCAGAGGGTCCGACCACTGGTGGAGATGATGGACCAACATCCATCACCAGCCCATCTGCCTGCACTGACGACGAAGTACCTGGAATGTCAGTGTCCCTATACCGACTGCTAGAGATATGCATGTTGCTCCGCAACTCCCGACACAACCCCTCGTATTGGTTGATTGATTGCTGAAAATATGTATCCTCATCCTTCCCAAAATATCGCTGGAATATGTCCTCGGTATTTAGGATGTGCTCATGTTGCGTTGAAAGAACTTTAGTTATAATCGAATTAGTAAAGAAAACTCTATTCGTAGTGATCAAATGAGGGCTTACCATAATTCGGTCTCTAGGTGCTCGAGGGTAATAACTGTCTGAGGAATTTAGGTGCTTTCAACATGTAGAGTGAAGCCCAAGACCGATACCATATCATGTATCGGTTAATGGCTAATTCTTCATACTAAGAAGAGTCTACCACTACAACTAAATCACGTTTTCTCTCCAATTGTGTAATGTATGTCTGGTGATAATTGATCCAATCCACATCGGCTTTCTCTCGACCATCCACCCGCACGAAAGTAGAATATATCGGTGCTACATCAGTCATAGGTGGAAGGCCAAACTGCCTGACCACACGATCGGGCGGGTCTCACTTAACTCGTTTTCAGTTAATCAATGATACTCTAGCCAATCATATCTTATCACCATGTAAGCATACATCTGCGACACGTGCATAGATCTGAAGTCCATATGTCTCCCAAATTACTTGTGTTGTTTGAAAGAAATATTAGCTTTGATGTGTACATGCAATAATGGACCCAAAAAATAAACTTACAAAACAATGCACTGACTCTGCAGTAGATCATCTAGTTCGTCTCTGTAGACTCTGATGTGGGTTGGTGTCATCTCTCGGACATACCCTTCATTCCAACGACATCTCACACTCAACTCATCTATGTATGTAGGGTATGGAATATGCAACGTAGGTTTGCCTACATGAATGTGCTCACACGCCCCCATACCTGTCGTAAATGTAGGTAACCAGCCATATTTGTGCTCTTCGACTTCGTCACCTCATGAAGCTCTATGTACAGATGAGCAAGCACAATTGATCCTAATAAGAACTCCCTAAATGTGTCAACATCTTCTAGCAAGGGCAGATACTGCAGGTGAACCTCCAAGCCAGATGTGTCTAGGATAAGGAAACAACCAATAGAAAAGAGTATGTAAGCTCTGACATGCATAGTAAACTGAAGCTCCGGGAGATCTAAGTAAGAATCCCTGTAATATGTCCAACGCAGCCATCATAGGGGCAAACAAGTCTGTGCATGCGTCTGTCCCATTCGGAACTCTGATGTGATATGAGGCTAGATCAGATCGTGGTAGACATTATGCGGCTCTGGATGTGCTCCTATCGACTCATCATAACAATCTGACCAAGATGTGCACCGCTTGCCTCCACCAACAACAGTCCTGTCAACAATAGGCGGGCCATCTATCTAAACACCTAGCAAGTGGAACGTATTTGTCTGCAAAGACCAGTGTTCTACAAAAGCTGCGAGCAAGTAGTGATCTAAGCGAATGTATTGCATCTGAGCAACACAATCTAGTCCAACTGCTCGTAAAGCGGTCATAAATATGATTTGCTATAATATAACAACATCCAATTTACAGGAAGCACAAATACATATAAGAAAAAAAAAAGCATGATTTATTACAATTTAACAATAGCCAATTTATAGGAAGCACAAATAAATATGAAAAGCAGACATGATTTGCTACAACCTAATAACAGCCAGTCTACAAGAAGCACAAATAACTTTAAAAAAATAATCATGATTTACTACAACCTAACAACAGCCAGTTAACAGGATGGACAAATAACTTTAAAAAAATAAACATGATTTACTACAATCTAACAACAGTCAATTTACAGGAAGCACAAATAACTTAAAACACACACACATGATTTACTATAATCTAACAACAACCATTTTACAGGAAGCACAACTAACTATAAAAAACAAGCATGATTTACTACAACAACATGGAAAAAAAACAATGACAAGGTAACTAATACTACAACATGATTATAACTATCACGATAATTGAGTAGACCCTGAACAAGATTATATTCCACGATGCCGAGCTTGCGGACATGTTGTTCTATTGTGCCCAATATTTTTGTATACACTACAAATCTGTTACTTCTCGTAGTATTATCATCCATAATATTTCTGAATCTATTTGTACATGATCGACCAGACTTTCTCTTGATATTTAGTGGATGGTACTCTGGGTAGTTGCTAGTAATGATATGTTATGGCCACTTATCACGATCAAAGATGACATGGAATTCTTCCTGGTAGGTTTTGTTGTAATACTCCAAAGTGTAATAGGGCGAGATGTAATGGACGTGGCTCAGATGTCGCTGTCCTAACATAGAAATGACGTGAGGACAGGGTATGTGATAAGCTTATGGTTGTCTACATGTACACCTACAAATATGATTTTGTAACATCTCAACCTTGTAGGTTCTACTGGCTCTATCAAATACCTGGTACTCATTACTGTTTATTCGTACTAGCTTAGGAAATCTCCTTGACTCACGTTCATTACTCTGCAGAGTTGCCTTAGCATGTGGAGAAAATATGGAGTTGTGCTGGTTGGCTAGTGATGTTGTTGAGTCAAGGCGTTTCATGAACATATGTACTATATTATAATATATTGCAGTGACTAGTACCTGAATTGGCAAGCCACGTGCTCGCTTAAGTACGTCGTTAAAACATTCAGCTGCATTTGTGGTCATCATGCCATATCTATAGTCATCATCATGGGTTGGAGACCATTGTTGTACATCCCTTGAAATAAGCCAATCGTAGGCCTCTTGTTTGATGTTCTTGATATCAGTCATATTCCTTTTAAAAATATGGATATCATTAGTTTTACATTTAACATACATTTTCTGGCATATGAAATCAACATCTCTACTCCAAGTTGCCTAACTGGCTTTTTTAAATTCTCCCTCAAATGTTTAAGGCAAAAGCGATGTGTAGCCCACGATAATATTTCCCTACAACCTCAAACCAGACCTACGTGCCTGTCAGAAATGATGCATAAATCACCTCTAGTATAGATCAATGAAATTAAGTCTTGGAGTGTCCGAGAAACCAACACCATGACTCAATACTCTCTAATTCCACTACTGCAAAGGCTAGTGGAAATAAATTATTGTTAGCATCAATTCCAATTGCACTAAGTAGAGTCCCCCTATACTTACTTAGGAGGAAAGTCCAATTAAGACATAAAATTAGGTGACAGTATTGCCAACCAGTAATTAAAGGCTCGAATGACCAGAATAATCGTTGGAATCTATTTGACTTTGTCGATTGCACTCGGTATACTGATCCTGACATAGCTAAGCATACAACACTCATAAACTATAAGATTCCTCCTAACTGCCAAAATTACCTTTCACTGCCTTACGTCGTGCATCCGGGTTTCATATAGGACACTCTTATATTAAATTTAGACTCGATAGGGCCTATAATCTCTTTGGGCTTTAAATCTAGTTGACACCTAAGCGAATGAAATAATCGATAAAGCGTATTGCATTACTATGTCCCAGATTGAATAGTGAATGACTACATATATGAGGTGAGTCAATACTGCCAATTCTCAATGCACCTCTTGAACTTGCATGTAAGCGTCACATGCAAGGTGTAACTTGGTTCACATGTTGGTTGCACAATACAGTGAATTTTATTTTATTTGAAGCATATATCATATAATTAACATTATTTAACCAATCTTGGACAGCAAACTGTAGCTACTTCTTATCATGAAAATACATATCTTCTAGCAGTTCATCTAGAATGTAATTTTTTTGTTCAAAAGTTGACTCATCTGAAGGCCCATTAAATGTAAGCTCTTCATCCCATTCTCTAGGTGATTGAGTACTACGTATGTACTCATTGTTAGATAATAAGTACTCCTTAGTGTGACTTGTTCTAGCTGAGTAGTCCCTGATAAGCTCTTTGACCCTGAAAGATGGATCTATGGTCTGTAAAGAAGGCTGCTTTGCATCACTACCATCCTCATCATCATCATCATTACTTGTTGTAGTATGCATAGTTTCATACCCATCTTCTTCTAAAGATAGTGAATTTATGTGATCACCTTCAGGGTCACCCATAAAATGAGAACTTATCCCAGTAAAATAAGTAGTTTTGTTGCAAACCCATCCTTCCAGCTTAGTTGAGAAGGCGGTGTGATGTACTCTTAATTGGAGTCTCTGCTCCTCTCAACCTCTCTTTTTTTTATGTTCTTCAACTTCATAAATTATAATAAAGCCGATATTGGTTGATTATTGATTCATAGATTTCATCATGAGTAATATGAGTAGCAATAAATCCAACACCAATAGGAAAATGACCTATAAGATTAACATAGGACTTTACTGGATCTAACTTCAATGACCTCATAATTCGCTTATGTAACTCCATCAAGTTAGTCCACCGTGGGATCTAGATTGGATGATTTTTTCCACCAATATAAGTCGGAATGAAATCGTCACTTACATTGAGTTTGTCACCATAATATAGAACTATGCTGACAATATCTAGACTCATTTTTAACTAGCAACAACCCTAAACACCAAGAATCTTTATCTCACCTAGTCAAAGAAAAAAATTCAATTCAGGATATAGTACACTTTCGTATTTCACTTGGAATTATTCTGCGAACTCAAAAACTTTATTTTGTAAACCCCATATTAATATCTCTTCACAACTAAACTTACATATATAATAAGAGTAATTATAACCTTAGAATAATAAAAAAATCCTAACATAAACCCAAAATCATATGCATTCACAAAATTATTTTGCAAACTCAATAAATTTATTTTGCAAACCTCATATCACTATTTTTTCACAACTAAACCTCATATCCTAATTATAACATCTAAATAAGCGAATCATATAAACAAATTTAATCAATTCCAATGTATTATAATTCAATCTAGCCTAATAATACAATTAAATTAGGATACCTCTAAAAATTATTTGATATATATTGAGATAAGTATAATATAAGAACACACAATCAAAAGTTATATTAATGCACTATTTCAAGTAAGTTATGACTACTTTTTTGTCACTAGAAGTCACTATTGACTACAAGCAAAATGATACAACCAAAGTACTAATCAAATTCAAAATAAAAAATACACGCACATCTTAAGCTTAAAGATCTCATAAAAACTCATTAAAGATTGATTCATGAATGATGACTTTAACATCTGCAGAACAATCTTGATATGTTGTGACTCATTAAAAGCTGTTACAAAATAACAACTTGTCGTTGTAAAAGATTATTTCAAATCCAAAAAATCTTTCATGACAAATAATAGTTATTAATAACATCGTGACTCAATAGCTACACAATTTCTCTGTCACAACATTCAAAATAGTAAGCAAAGACATAAGCATTCACAAAATACACAAATCTAATCAAACAAAAGTATTATAACTCAATCTAGCCTAACAATACATAAGCGAATAAAATAAAATAAAATTATATATAACCTCTAAATAATAAAAAAAAACACTAACATAAACCCTAAACTCATATCATTCACAAAATACACAAATCTAATCAAAGCAGTATTATAACTCAATCTAGCCTAACAATACAACTAAATAAGCAAATCATATAAAATAAAGCCATACATAACAAGATCTACCACAAATTTAGCATTTAGGGTAAAAAAATATCTAAAATGGCGAACAAATTACGAAATGTGCGGTCTCTAGCGGCGGCGCCCTCCTTG
The DNA here is from genome assembly GCA_021442155.1 of Cymbidium sinense. Lineage (NCBI taxonomy): Eukaryota > Viridiplantae > Streptophyta > Magnoliopsida > Asparagales > Orchidaceae > Cymbidium > Cymbidium sinense. The sequence continues at coordinate 305,564,527 of CM038215.1, forward strand.
GCAGGCAGTGAACTTCTCCTTGGCCGGTGATGCGCTCGGGTGGTGCAAAACTAGTGGTGGAAGGAATTTTCGGAGTAGGCAAGTCGAATAGAAAACAAAAATTAGATCTGAATCGCGAAGGGGCGTTTCATCAATTAAGAGCCGGTAGCGATGCCACACATGGTGCTCGCTCAACATGCGACGGGCTTATTTTGTTATTTTTTGTCATGTCTAATTTGCTAATTAAAGTTATAATTAAGCTTAATTTAAAATTTTAGTCAGAAATGGGGTGTTCGTGGATGACTTGCGTGATCTTTGAAACCGCCACCATATATGATATTGATCGTGTTGTCGGGACTACCAAGGCTACGTTGAAGTCCGGGATGTCGATAAGGCTCTTGATGGCGCTGCGCACATCTTTCAGGCATGCCACCACTTCTTGTTTGATCGTCGAAGCACCTTCACCCGCTAGCTTTAGGCTTTTTTTTTAAATAAGTACGGTTTTAAACTTAATTAGTAAATTAAATATCGTTAAATTTTTTTTAGAAATAGGTATATGTGAAAATTTGCCGATCGATAATATTTGAATTGAAGAGTGATGATTTAAATGTGTAATTTTTAGAAGGCATATGGTAGATAGATACCGATTTATTTTCATTTTTTGAGGACTTTAGATCTGGTTCCAAGTTTTCATAGGCAGCTATATTAATTACCTCCATAGTGAGAGTAAACTTTCGATTAAGGTAGTCGTTAGATCACAATCGTGCGTATAGTAGTAGCGTATAGAGTTTCAAAATTTAGATTATGAAATTCATCATTTAAACTTAAACCGAATGGTTGAGGGAATGATGATGTGCTTGAACTAGATCCTATGGTTTCGTCATCCGGCTGGTAATCTACTTAGTGAGGAGGTAGTCAATCAAAGGATCCTTATCAGCAACACATGGGTTACGTCATCCAAGAAATACTTGTAGACCTGGGGTGGTGTTTGTCTAAAGAGATAATCTTAAGTCAACCTTAGCTGACAGAGGGCTGTTTGCTCTATCAAGTATACTCTATGATTCACAACTCAAAGGGTAGAGCCATTGGGGAGCATACGGGCTATGATCTTGATCGTAATATAATGGAGCCTGACCATCCAAACCACCCGATCAGAGGACTCAGTCGTACTTCGTCCTGAGTCATTGGCCAAACTGCTACGGACTGACCACATCTTTACTGGTAAGAGAATGATTGAGAGTGAATATAGTAGAACACTTGATTTGACATTGGCTCCTTTATGAGCTAGAGTTTTCTTAATCTGTCACCTCCAGACAAATAGTTCGGAAGGTGGATATATGAGTTTGATTTAAGTTTTAATGATATAATTTCATTTAAGCAATTTCAGATTGCTACTTAATTTGATTTGAAAAATTGATTAATATGAATATGTTTAAGAGCTTTAGATCCTGTCAACTCTGTTTAGCTGCTAATAGAGGATTAGATCTACTGTCACTTGATAGAATCAGTTTCTCAGATATTTCACTGATTTAAGACTCTTATTATAGGTTTTTAGGTTTTGTTAACCCGTACCCCATCTTAAGACTAAATAGAGAAAGCAATCCTCGCCACACTTAAATTTAAACATTCAAAGATAGTGTCATGCGGTGTTTATAAAGATAATTTCACCTAATTAATGATTTCGTTGATTTTAAAATCATAATTAGAATGAAATTCCTTAATTTTTATTAAAGGAAGCCCTATGATTTTTGTAGATTTTGATTTAGTATCCCCTACTGCTATGCGAAGAGTTCTGGTCGATGTGAAGAGACATTTTGATTTAGATTGTAGTTTAAAAGATTACTTGCACTTAGTTTGCTTGTTAAATTTTTTTATTCTCCCACCTTGATTATGTTCAATTTAAATCACTTTTAATAAGTTATGCCAATTTCAGTGTTTATTGTTTTAGCCTTACTCATGCTTATTCACTAGCATTGTAATCATCTCTATATTGATATAAGAGTTATTAAACCAAATTTAGATTCATCCATCCTTAACTCCATCAAATTACTTATTTTAAAACTAGAATTTATTGTAAATCTCTTATGAGTTGATATTTGTCTCCCAAGTTTCAATTAAGACTTATTTAATTTTGAGGAATTTGAATAAAGAGAACTTTTTCGCTTCAATTTTAGCCATGGAGAATTACAATTAAAGCTTGCGGGTTTGGTATTAGTCTTCTCAAATTTTACTTGCATTTTAAATAGGTGTTATTCTTTTAAAATTTTCTTTAGGTCTCCTCCTATTTTTCTTTGATTTAACATTTATCTTCATATTTATCGATATCCTTTTGTTTGACTTAAACTTAAATAATTTCTATTTGAATTTATTTAAGTTTTAATTCAATCAAAATTTGATCCTCCATCATCATGTGAGGCTGCGTCGAGAATGTTTTGGCTTTCTCGATGCCTCATCAAGCGAGTGATGTCTTCTGCACATCACCGATTTTTCATCTTGTTCATGAGCATGACAAGACCTTCAAAGAAGATATATAATGCATATATATTCATTTCCTTTTTTTTAAGTCTAAAATTAGATAAAATTTCGGCAACATTTTGTTTAGGGGGAGCGATATCTAACGGATGTTGGCTTACTGATGCAGCTCTGAAGCGTAGTGAAGTGTGTCTTCTGACAGCCGATTCATCTCGTCAGCCTCACGAGGCGTGGCTACCTTCAAGAGACACAAGTATATATATATATCCACATTCATATATCCCACATGTTTTGACTCATTTTTCTGCGTGCTGCAAAGATCGGCAAAGACAGGTTGGGTATCTTGAGAGAAGAACCTCATGACGGTGTTATCTCCTTCTGACAAGAGAAGGGTCGGAAAGGGGACGGAAATGGGAGACGAAAGAAGAAGAACTCATTACATTATTTGCTTCTGGTTTCCGTCATTTGCAAGGAAAGAAAGAGGGGCTATTTAGCTGCATAAGTAGTGGAAATGCAGAAGAACCGCCTCATGTGATTGTCGATTATGAAGGAGGAGATTGTAAAAGCAGTAGGAATTTTTAGATTTCGGCGAAAGAAATTTTGGTTTGAGAGGAGTTTTGGTGGGAGAAGAAAGCGGGGAAATTAGGAGGAAGAATTGCCCGGGGCTGTTTAGCTATAGGATTTGAACAAGATTTAGGTTGGATTGAACTTAAATCCTACCAATCAACATTTCTGCGGTTTGGAGAAAATGGAGGAAGTGGTGAAGAAAGAAGAGGAGAGCTCGGTGCTTGTAGAAGATGGGTAGGCGGCTAGCAGTAAGGAGACGTTGTGAAAATCCATTGAGCACATTTACGATAATGGCGAAAGCAAGAGAGCCGATGTACATGTTGCCATCTGAATTCTTTCTCCTTTGTCAGCCTAAGTACTTCTTCCTTCCCAAGTCTCTTTTGCTCCTCAATTTTTTTTTTTTTCTATCTGCCTGTAGGCCTTGATAGGTATTTCTCTTCACGTGCTTTCATCAAATTACTTTGATGTCTCATATGCTCTGCTTGAGTTGTAATACGCCTTTCAATTTCTTGCACAACCTTTTTCAACAAGCATGCTACACGCTGAGGTAATTCCCCATTTTTCTCTCTCAATGCTTTCATCAATAATTTCATTGGCAATGCTCAAAAGAGATTGTGTTGGAGATTATCTAAACTGTTCAGTTTCATGATTTCTGAAATCTTAGCAAAAGGAAGTTCAAAATACCGTCCCCGTTTTAGTTGGAGAACCTTATGGAGTTTATTCCCAGCATGTTGTGATAAAGCACTAGTTGTATCTGGTGAAACAAGACTTCTTTATCAACATCACATAAATATCCATCCGAGGCCTATAGCAAGCGGCCACCATCATTTCAAAGAGCCACAAAATTTCTTGCGGTCTGCTTGAATGCCAAAAAAGGCATGGTATGTGATCACATCTGCTTTGCAATCCATCTTCTTCATGTTACCCAGAAACCTATAGGCTTCCTTCACCTTCCCTTCGCTGCATAGCAAATTCACTATGGTATTGAACATTGCAACAGGTGGTTTGCAGCCAGAGTCCAGCATTTCTTTGTACATCCTAATAGCTCTTTCAGCGCCATCACAATGGCCTGCAGCCATCACTGTTTAGTTGCAATGAGCCATCTTTCATCAGCTTCAGGCTAAGGCTGGTGAACTGTTCGCGTGAGTACTGCCACGACGCCTTCCTCCAATCTGTACCGGCCTTCATCATCATCGCAAACTCCTCGTAGCTAATTTTTCCATCCTTGTCGGTATCGACATCTCGAATAATGGCATTGATGAATTCGTCGTGGTTTGGACCCAAGTCATCGGCTAGCGCCTCACTTAGCTCTTCGATTTCGATGTAACCGCTCTTGTTCTGATCAAAGTAAGCAAAGGCTTTGTGCAGCTCTGCAAGACCCGCAATAGAGGAACGACCCCACAGCCGACGACGGTTCATTACAGTTCCAGCAAGCGAAGACCGCTCCATGCTCCGGCCTAGTCGAGTAGGGAAACCATAACCAAGCCGTGAAGAGATGGTCTGAATGCTGCGAGCCTCCAGATACCCTAGAATCATCAATCAATAGGGAGTGATGGGAGGAAAGCCTATATGATGGCGGACGGAAACCGAGCTCGTGAAGAAAGCAAGGGCGAGGTCGGAGTTCTCTTCGTAGGATATCAATGGCGATGACATAGAGCTTCCCTCTACTCGACATTGCATTCAGAGAGGGAGAGAGAGAGCGAGGGAGTACATAGAAGATAATGCCCTTATAGTTTTCTGGAGAAAAAAAAAGAGAGAGGAAGAAGTAAGAGTGCGTGCGGTTTTTTTAAAAAAAGAAAAACTTTTGGTGTGCTTGCAGTTCGGTTTGAAGGGGAGAAGTGCATGCGATTTTGGAATTGAGAGGGAACGGTTTCTAGGAATCCAATAAGCTTGCGGTTGAGGGAAAAAAATCTAACCAGCGGAAGGAGCGGTTCACAGTAAGGGTGGGCATTCAGTCGGTTTAGCTCGTTTAAAAACATGAGATTCTTAAAACTCATTAAGCGTTATGTAAAAGCTTGGTTCATATGATTCTTTTTTCTCAAAAGTTGAGAATATCTGTTTGGATAAAATTAGCTTTTAAATTAAATCTGAGGAGCGTATTGTAATAAAATGTCAAAATATCCCTCTACAAATATTTCTACAAGTTACAATTATTTGAGGATATCCTCCAGTTATGATTCTCATTGATGGTTCTAATCGTGAAGGTGGGCACGCCAGGGAGCCTTGCAGCATGAATGCGCCATGGACAGCCCTCCGCCGCGCACTTTGCGGTGAATCTAGTTTTGTCGGATTTCACTGTCTGTATCTCGAAATGGCTGGCTATGGCTGCACATCTTAACGCCCTTCTGCAACTATTGACATCATTCCTGTCCAACGTGGAGCTCATGGTTGGCATTCACGATTACACGCGTCTGTAGCACAGGAGACACCACGAACTGAGACTGTTGGATGTCGAGAGCTGGCTGGAGGGCTAGCTCTTGACCTTGCTCGACCGAAAGCTGCTCGAGGTTGGGCTCGACGGTAAGATTCATAACTTAAATTGCAGAATTTGCTCAGAATACACATAAACAACGCTCTCAAAACACAGCTGCAATAAAAAGAAATAGATAACGAAATCTCATTAATGATAATCCCAACAATCGAAAAGCAATACCATCAAAGAAAAAACCATTTGCCGAGGCGATGCAATGATCAGGCCAGAGAAAAACGCATCAAGATAGCAAATTTACGAAGGGTAATATAAGCAACTTCCATTTCGAACAAAAGTCAGGTAGAAATTCACCATGGGAAACATCAAAAGTAAAATTCGATCGGCTTGAAGACAGAAGGAGATAAAACGGCGTGAAGTTTTGGCGGGTGGAGGGTTTATAAAGGTCGGGAATTTGAATCAAGAGAAGGGAAAATCCTATTTTTGGTATTGGATGAGAAGAAGAGAGTTCACTTACAGGGGCAAGAGTGGAAAGCGAAGGGCTTCGATTCGCAGAAGAGAGGAGGAAACCAGCGGCGAAGGGGAGGCGAATGGGGCAATCACGACAATATTATTCCCAAACGACGGTCTGTGGAGCAACGGAGGTAGGCGTTTTAAAACGTAAACTCGTTTTTTATAAAACGGAGTTTACTAAAACATTATTCAAACACTTATAAAAAAATATACTTCCAAAACAAAAGCACCAAATAAGCTTAACAAGCAGCCTTAGTTTATTAGGTTGGAGTTTTAGTAAAACCAAATATATTTTTTTGAAAAAGCGACCAACCAAAGTAGCACCTAAAAACCATTTAAACCAGAATAAGCGAAATCTAATTCGGTTTATTAGGTTCATTCACTAAACCAATTACATGAAAAAATTAAAAAAAGGATTTTAAAGTTAACAAACAAATAAAGAGAAATAAAGAGAAATTTTATTAACTAAAGTACTTCTCATATTTTGATCACTATTCATTTTGCCAACTTTGAAGTAGACAAGAACTTACGATTCGTGAAAAAAAGTATTTGATGTCATCTGAAAGAACCGAAATTCTTAAAGTGAGTTCTAAAATTTTTCCAAGAAGGGAGCAATCTTCTAACATTATTCCAATCATCATCACTTAAAACACCATTTATAATATGACTTTCATTCATCCTTCTAGTTACGATTTAAATTGAGTATCAATCTCATACCTTTCAAAAGCTCTCTCCAACTTAATGCGCGCTTAACATTAAAATAACGAATTCCATCGTGAACATCTAAACATAATATGCTTTTAGTTTTAATTTTTTCAATTTCAATGCATTCTTTAAATTTTGTAAATTGCGGTGATTGACGAATATATCTTCTTCTTTGAACATGACAAGCAGTTAGATATCTCTTTCGCCATCTTGCACAATTAAGTTAATGTGGTATGCATCTCATATGTAAGCGCCATCTAGAATACTACCTCCCTTTGCCAAATTTTTTTTGTAGGTGCGTGATGATGCCATTATTAGAACTTGCATTATCAACATCCGCGGTAAAAAATTGCTTCAATCCCCAATCTACAAGACACTTCTCAACTTGTTGACCCGGTAATTCTCCCTATGGTATAGATTGGACAAAAATTTATAACTCTTTTATTGAGTTTCCAATCATCATTAATAAAATGTGCGGTATACATATAGTTAATTCGTTGAATTGATGTCCAAGTATCGATAGTAAGACAAACTCGTGGCGGGACTTTTGAAAAGATTTTTTAAAATTGCTCTCTCTTCACGATAAAATTTAAATCAATCAGCGTGCCAATGTCCACGTGAAGGTATTTGAAACATTGGACAACACCGAGACATGAAATGTTTAAACCCCAACCTTCTACATGCTTGAAAGGTAATTCATCCATAATCATCTTAAAGCTTTCCTTACATTTTCTTGGTCAAATCTCCATGCCTTAAGACTTGCGAATGCTCCTCACCTTTACCACTAAATTGAAATGCAAGTTTAGTTTGATTTGGTTCATTTTTTAATAGATTCTTACACAAAGAAAGATGTCTTAAGTTTGAAGTGCCATTAATCTTTGGATCATTGTGATATGATTTCCCATAATTACACTTACTCATTTTTCTCCTTCCTCATTAGTATACCTCACAAAGTGTTCCCAAATTTCAGATCTGTCAGGAGCTTTTCTTTTTTTTTGAAATTGGTGGTTTCTCATCACTGACACTACCATCTCCTGTAAGTTGAACTTGCTGAATATTGGTCATAGCTCTAGAGGAACTAACAGTGTTTGAACTATCTCCAACTTGTGATATGTTTCTACTTCTAGAATAAAAAAAATTAAATAAATTTAAAAAGAATTAAAAAAACATGCTTTAATAAATTACATCAACAAAACTTATTTCAATTAAAGAATCATGTTAACAAATTGTAATGCTCAATCAGCTCAATCATCCATCTAGCAATGTATCCCAAATATTATAATATAATGTCACATGACTCAACATTACCATTCAATATTTTTTTTATTAAAGCCATCCCAATAAATCAATTTGTATTACTTGCATAGTTGCATTTAAAATACTAAGATAAAAAAAAACATCATAAGGCTTACTTTATTTTTCCAAGACATGCATCTCTTGATCTACATACTACATGTCATACTAGAATGAAGCATAAAACCAGTTATCTTTGAGAGTTGAGCATAGAGATAGCGGAGATAAGCGATAAGTTCAAATCATATGTTATACTATAATGTTGATAGTGATATGAGCCAATGATGTAAAGACTAAGAGCATGTAATTCCACGTTAGCACTTAGCAGTTAGCATGTTCATTAAGGGCATTGTGAAAGGCCTAATTCCATCTGTTTCTTTGTAAAAATTCTTAACAAAGAAAAATGTTTTCTAAAAACACCACAACTCCCAAAGCCACGAGGCATTGTTCAATTAAAAAATAAATTTTAAATCAACAAGTGAAATTGCTATTGTAGGTTGCATTTTGGAAGATTCCTTTGTGGAAAGGTTTTGTAATTTATCATATAAGATTCCAAGGAAAAATTCGAAAACATGATAGATACAATAATACCTAAACCATCAACAACCAACAAAGTCACATGATGACCAATCACAATTCACTGCAGCTCACGCACAAGTCACAATAAACCGAATAAATCTAACATATTGGCCACGATAGTTCAACAAAATTTCAACAAAGGAAGGAGTAGAGAGAGAGAGAGAGAGAGAGAGAGGAGTTGAGATAATGTCATTTTCTTCTTACCTGTTGAGTGTTGGCTGTTACTCTCAAAGAATAAAGTCCACAGTGGCGATCACAATTCACAGTGACAAATCACAATAAATAAACCAAACCGTTACCCTGCTCACCAGTTGAATCAACATTCAAACCATCAACAAAATTTCAACACGAGAGAGAGAGAGAGAGAGAGAGAGAGAGAGAGAGGAGTTGAGATAATCATAATGTGATTTCGTTCTTACTGTTGGTGTTGGTATTACTTCTCAAAGAATAAAGTCCACAACTAGACGGTGACACAATCACAATTCACAGCTCACAATAAACCAAATTGACCAGCAGCTGTTCTCTAGCCAAGCTAAATCAAAAATTCAAACCATCACCAAATTTTCAAAGGTAGAAGTAGAGAGAGAGAGAGAGAGAGAGAGAGATAGAGGAGTTGAGATAATGTGATTTAGTTCTTACTTGTTGTACATTACACAAAGAATCAAAAGACTTAAATTAATCGGATGGGAAGAGTGAAGCGTGAAGAGTGAAGACATAAGTCCGCGAGCGTGTAACACTGTGTAGATGTAGGCTATCTATCCGGCATCCGCTAGAAAAAAAATAAAGGAAGGAGAAGTCAATTGGAAAGTGGAAAGCGGAAAGCCAGATCAGTCGGAGATTGAGAATCGCCGGGCGGAACCTGAATCCGCCGAATGCCTTATGCCCTAGTCGAGACTCGAGACTCTCCATCCTCGAAGAAGTGTATGGCATTGGCATCGGCGGCGCATCGGCCATCGAAGAGTCGAGGAATGAACACTCCGAACTCCGAAGCGTCTCTAAGTAAATCGAGACGAGACGAGACGACGAAATAGGCTCAGTCGAGGCGTGACCCGCCCCACTAATCTATAATCGAAATAAATCGGTTTAGCGTAAAGCGAAATTTAATAACTTAAACCAAAACCATAAAACCGTATTAACCCATAATTTCAACCAAAACCAAATAATGAATAAAAAACAGACCAAACCAACCAATTAACATCGGTTCGGTTCGGTTTTCAGTTTGAACGTCTAATGCACACCCCAGTTCTCAGGCTTATTTAGGGCTTAATTTGGGTTAAATAGAAATTTTAAATTAATTTTTTAAGTGTTTAATTAAGCTTGATATGAATTTTATTCTGACATTAATATAGGGTCAATATATATGTTGATTCAAGGTTATTCCGATGTTCCGAACGTAACGGCGTAGTCCGTTTCACGATCGGAGGCCATTTGGTTCAAGTCGGCGTCAAATTGAGTCAATTTCAGCTCAAAAATGTATGTCGCCACTTTCGACCGCTCGACATTCACGCAGGCTCGTCCGAATTGAGTGCAAACAGTCTTGATAGATTTTGACATTTCGAAGCTAACGACACAATCAATTTCGTGAACGGAGGTCATTTGACTTGCGTCGACGCCTCCTGACTTTGATATGCATGCAGACGCATTGATGACTCGAGCGCTTGATCAGTTGATTATCAAGTTGTGCAATATTTATATCCTAACTAGTTTCGATGTTCTGAACGTGATGGCTAAGTCCGTTCGTCGATCAGAGGTTATTTGGTTTAATTTTGGTGACGTCCTGTGTATTTCAGCCTCGATTTGCTTGCTATAACTTCAAATAATTCGACATTTGCACAGACTCGTCTGATTTGAGCGTGGACAGTCTCATTTGATAATATTCGATGTTTTGAAGCTAACAACATGATCAATTTTATGAACGGAGGTCATTCGAAAATTGTCGTAGCTTCCCGACTCTGATATGCGCGTTGACACATTAATAGCTCAATCGCTTAATATGTTGATAATTAGATTATACAATATTTATATCTTGATTAATTTACATTACGAATATAATCGAGTCTTCATGTCAGGTCGTTTGATCATTTTCGATGATATGCATTTTGAGCCCGTCTGCGTGCACCTCTCAAGTGTCAAATTAAACTTGTGGACTTGTCTTGATTTATGACACAAATGAGAAGGTCAATAAATTCCCCCCAATAAATGTGATTCGCGCATGAAGCGAGTCACGTTGTTAGCGGTTGACCCACAATAGAATTTGGATTATTTCATTGATTACTTGCTTACGGAGCTTTTGATAGGATCTATCATTAATATGATGCCTTATTCAGGACATGCTAAATGGCAGGATTGACCAATTTATCAGAATCAACTTGTCGAATAGATAAGAGTTCTTACACAATTTGCTTTCTGCTTCAATGGCTTTGCTGAAGATCTCTTTCTTTTATGTCCTTGCATATTTGAGTTTCCTCCAATCCTAGTTTCATGCTTGATTGGGTTTGTTGGAGGAATTGGTTTATTTGTTTTGATGAAGGACTCTGCTAGGGAGTTGGTTTATCCATACTTGGTCGGAATTAGAAATTCCTTCTGTCCTAGCTTTAAGCTTGACGGACTTGATGAAGGATTGACCTTATTTGTCTATATTGACTTGTTAGGAAGTGTATGTATGCCATGAATCTTGTGCTTGCTATTTTGACAGATTCATTGAAGAGTTCATACAGATGACCTAGCCTTTTGGCTTATACTAGGTTTATGATGAGTTATCAGTCTAGCAATGTATGCTTTAACAGGCTGAATAACCACGAAATTCTTTTAGTTCGGCCATCGGCTTTGTATGAACTATGGAATTGCTTCCTCGATCCTATGCTTTCTGCTTTGACGGACTTGATGAGGAGATTGGCTTTAATCCATTCTTTAAGCTTGATCAGATCATTTAAGAATAAATTGAGATATCATCGTGCGGCAATATATATATTGATTTAAAACAGCCTTGAATTGAGAGTTTCCTCAGATTGTCTTGATTTATCGACCAAGTAGAAAGATTTCTTAGATCATAGTTGCTTGTAATCACTAAGCTTGATCTGGTTTGAGATTGAACAGCTATCGTCATTGAATTGACGAGCAAGGGCTATTCACTACAGTCTTTTCTTACGACTTGTTAAGTGAGGAGAGTGTCAGCAATTCAGCCATTTATAGGTTTATTGAGTTCAACCTTTAGAACCTACTCGAGTCTTCGACTTAAGCTGTAGTGGGTTTGTGATTTTGTCATCAAACTGACGAACGGGGGCTCTTTCACAACAGCCTTTTCTTGTGGCTTGTTGAGTGAGGAGAGCATCAGCAACTCGACCATTTGTGGGCTTGTTGAGTTCGACCTTTAGAACCCATCCATGTCCTAGACTTCAGGATGTAGAGGTTGATGCTTCTTTCAACTCAGTTGATTGAAGCTTCCAAAATTGAGAGTTCATTTGACTCGATCTCCAACATTTCATGAATTTGGGAGAAAATTTTTCTTGACATTTAAGGCTTTCTTTTCATGCATAGAAATAGATTCTTTTTTGTTCAGACTTAACGGTAATTATGGATATATTCAGATTTCAACGTAAAGTTTGATGTCAATCTAAATCGAATATTTTTTGAGAATCTCATCTTCAAACATGGCAACTCAAATAAACTTAACATAAATTTAAAAATGCTCCCTATCTTACGGGGAATTCTAAAGCACATTGAAGAGCTTTCAAGATGGAATTAAGCAAATACATCAATATTTGAATTGATATACTCTTAAGAGGGTTTAAATATATAACATTGATTTCATCTATGTATATAAATCTAAAAATGCCTCTTGTGTAACAAAGGAATTTTCAAGGAAAAGGTTTTTCATCTGGAGTGAGTATATTTATTTAGGGATATCAGTATGAAGAGCGATGTCGACCTAAATAGATATACTAAAAAAATGCCCCCTATCTTGTAGGGGGATTTCTATTATAGTTTGAGAATGTAGTCATAATGTATAGTACTTGTTCAAGTATCGACTATTAATTGGCGGGATTAGTCTTTCACCCTTTTGGTAAATGAATTGATATGCCCCTCCTTGATACACTTTTTCAATGACAAAAAGCCGTCTCAATTAGACTCAAATTAACCACCAAATTTTCGATTATGAATAATTAGTCTTCTCAATACCAAGACTAATTCTCCTTCTTGAAAAGTTTGAGGATGCACTGTATGATCGAATGCTTTGGACATCCTCGCTCGGTTGACTTATAAATTTTGTTGAGCTTGGAGCTTGACCTCATTCAAGCCATCAAACTCTCCCCATGACGGACATTCTCATCTTGAGTGACAATGTGTTGAATGGCTACTCGGAGTGAAAGTAATTCAACTTCAAGTGGTAAGATTGCTTCAGCTCCAAATATTTTGGCATAAGGAGTGGATTTTGTAGGAGTACAGTTTAGATGTCAAGTTGTTCTCTTTCTATAAGGAAATTTCACTTCGAGATTTTGGACTCCAAATTTGCTCACCTATTTATCGATCTTTTGGCGGTCTTGGACATGCGATCCAGTGTCATGTCTCGATGCTCACCGTGTGGGATTAAATTAGTAGACATCTTACCGAGTTGTTGGAGAGACCTCTTTGAAGGAGTAACTCGGCCTCCACGATAGGACCTTCATATTTTCTTTTTATCAGTCCTTTCTCCTTAGTAACTTTGAGAACTTGATGCACTCTTGCATATACATTTTCAAAATTTCTCCTTAGAAATGGGATCTAATGTTGTCGGTCAGAAAGGATTTGTTTGATTTGACCTAAGTCTTTACTCATCTTAGGTTTCAAATATATTATGGGTTGGAACACTCACTTACAGTTCCATTGGATACAATTTTTGCTTGAACAATGGCCATTGAGCACGCAATTCAATATTTCTTTTTTTGTCACTGTCTTTGGGTTAGCTTACTTCCAGATGAAGAAGCTTCTGTGTCACAATTTCTTCTCGAGGCTTTGGCCTTCATATTTATTTTTCTTTTTGTTGGGATTTTCGGCGATGGATTCCTGGACATGCGGTTCAGGTGTCACGCCCCGATGCTCACTGTGCAGGAATTACTTAGGATGGTCTTGAGCTCTTACTATCACTGATGGTAGCTTCTGTAATTGAGCATTTTTGACTTCTTTGATAATTGACATTTGATACCTCTTCTTCATAAGACATTTTTCTTAACTTAACCTTGAGAACTCTCATGTGCTCAGTAGATAGAGTTTCATGTTGTTCTTGAAAAGGTTGAAGGCGATTCTTTGAGCCCAACTTAACATCACCGGTAGTATTCCTTTTCACTCATCTCAATTTTTTATTTATTGTGGGGTAGAAATACTCGCTTCTGGTTGTAAGGTTGATTGTATGACTTATGATTCAGACAGCAACTACTGAGCTTGTAGTTTAGTGTTTCTTCTTCTTTGCCTTCTACTTAATTTTCCTCCAGAAGAGGAGGCTTCAGTATCATACCTTCCTCGTGCGAAAGGTTCAACTGACAGGATTATTGCATTCATAGGTATGACTGAAATTTTTTACCCAGTGAAAGTTCTCTTCATGACTGGTGTCTCAAAATGAATCAATCTATTAAGTACAAATGTTCTCTTTTGAGGAACCTCAGTAGTAGTAGTGACCATTTCAATTATCCTCCTCCATTGCATAGGTTGGTTTGTACAATATGCAGATGTTTCAGGTGGAGGATTATTTGCAACGATGATGGCTGGGAAGTCTACACTATCAAATTGAATAGTAGCTTCAACATCCCTAGTATTAATTACAGTGTTAATTAGGCAGATATTGGCTCTGCGACTTAGCTGTATGATAAACAGTGTTCTGAAGAATCATCGATATACAAAACAAATAGATTATTCATAAAAGTATGATCGATTTAAATTTAGTTTCATTGATAATTGATTCTAAATATCAATTTTATCATGCTCCACTACTACTACAGCTTAAATTCAACTAGTCAAAGATGAAAAGAGAATCCTGTCCCCAGCGGAGTCGCCATAAATCTGCGGGTTCCGAAAATTCATCATCGACCTCTCAAAAATATTTGAATTGAAAAGAGTGATAGTTTAAATGTGTCGGTGTAATTTTTAGAAGGCGAATGAGATAGTAGATAAGACACTACCCAGAGATTTCGCCCTCATTTTTTTAAGGACTTTAGATCTAGTTCCAAGTTTCTTATAGGCACAAGCCCATAGTTATTACCTCCCAATAAGTGAGAGAGAACTTTCGATTAAGGTTAGTGTTAGATCTTAATGCGTGGCGTATAGTAACATATGAGTTTCAAAATTTAGATTATGAAATTCATCATTTAACTTAAACCGATGAGGAATGATGATGTACGATCTAGATCCCATGGTTATCCGGCGATTCGGTCCAGTTTACTTAATTAGTAGGTAGTTGACCCGACGGAGAAGGATCCTTATCGACAACATGGTTACGTTATCGAGAAATCCTATAGACATGGGGTGGTGTTTGTCAGGAGACAATCTTAAGTCAACCTTAGCGATAGAGGCATTTGCCTATCAAGTATACCCATGATTCACAACTCAAAGGGTAAAGCCATTGAGCATCTGAGCTACGTGTGATTGTAATATAATGGAGTCGGCCAGCAAATCACCGTCGAGGACTTTGGTCATATGCCTTCATCTGGAGCTCTTAGCTAAGCCATGCAGTCAGAGAACACGGATCGTCCTTACTGGCAAGAGATTGATTGAGAGTGAACACAGTAGAACACTTAATTTGACATTGACTCTTTTGTGAGTTAGAGTTTTCTTAATCTGTCACCCTCGACAAACAGTTGCGGAAGGTGGATAGATTGAGTTTGATTTAAGTTTTTAATGATATAATTCCATTTAAGCAGATTCAGATTGCTACTTAATTTCATTTGAAAAATTAATTAATTTGAATATGTTTAAGAACTTTAGATCCTATCAACTCTGTTTAGTTGCTAACAGAGGATTAGATCTACTCTCACATAACATAATCAGTTTCTTAGATATTTCACTAATTTGAAACTCTTATTATAGGTTTTTAGGTTTTGTTAACCCAAACCCATCCACACTAAGGGAAGCGGCAACGCGGCATCGCAGACATGAATTTAAACATTCGGTAGTGTGGGACCCATCGGTGTTTATACAGATAATTTCACATAATTAGTGATTTTGTTAATTTTTCAAATCATAATTAGAATGAAATTTCTTAATTTTTGCTTAAATGAAGCCCTATGATTTTTGTAGATTTTGATTTAATATCGTCTTCTGTCTGCTTGTATGAAGAGTTGCAGATTCGATGACAAAGAAGACATTTTGATTTAAATTATAGTTTAAAATATTACTTGCACTTAATTTACTTGTTGAATTTTTTTTATTCTCCTAGCTTGATTATGCTCAATTTAAATCACTTTTAATAAGTTATGTCAATTTCAGTGTTTATTACTTTAGTCTTACTCATGCTTATTCACTAGCATTGTAATCATCTTTATATTGATATGAGTTATTAAACCAAATTTATATTCTCCTTAACTCCACATTAAATCACATATTTATTTGAAAATTAGATTTCAAATTTATTGTAAATCTCTTATGAGTTTGACATTTTTCTCCCCAAGTTTTAATTAAGGCTTGTTTAATTTTGAAGAATTTGAATTAAAGAGAACTCACTTTACCGTTTGATTTAAGCCGTAGAAATTACAATTAAAACTTGTGGGTTTTGGTATTAGTCTCCTTAAATTTTATTTGCATTTTAAATAGGTTATTCTTCTAAAATTTTCTTTATATGTTCTCCCTCTATTTCACTTTAATTTAACATTTATCTTCATATTTATCGTATATTCTTTTGTTTGACTTAAATTTAAATGATTTCCATTTGAATTTGTTTAAGTTCCAAATTTGGTCAAAATTTTACCTCGTCATCCCGTGGAGATTGCATCGAGTATTTTGGCTTCTCGATCTCATGAGCGTAACTAGTAGTGTCTTTGCGCATAGATCGTCGTTCTTCATGAGCACGAGCCTTCAAATCGAAGAAGATATCTGATGTAATATATATTCATTCCCTTTTTTTTTAAGTCAGAAATTAGACAAAATTTTAGCAGGATTTCATCTCAGGGGAGCAACATCTAACGGATGTTGGCTTACTCGACACTCTCGTGGCGTAGCGGCATTTCTTCTGACACATGACCAACCATCTCGTCTTTGCCTCAGCGCGAGGCTAACACAATAAAGAATATATATATATATCCACATTCATACATCCACATGTTCTAACTCATTTTTTCTGCTTCAAAGATCGATAAAACACAGGTTGGATATGAAAACAGAAGAACCGCCTCATGGGTGTTCTCTCAGTTACAACAAAGAGTCGGAAGGGGATGAAAATGGAGGCGATGTGAAACCTAAAAGAAGCAGTCTGTGGTGTTCTCGATTTTAGATCATTCTGAGGAAGAAAGAAGGTTTGGCAGGGTAGTGAAAACATTGGAAACTTAAAGAAGAACTCAGCTCATGTGTCTTCTCAGTTCTGACAAGGAGATTGTGGCAAAAGCAAGTAAGAATTTTCAGATTTGCAAAAGAAATTTTGGTTTGAGAGGAGTTTTGGTGGGAGAAAGCGGGATTAGGAGGAAGAATTGTGGGGCTATTTAGCTGCAGGATTTGAACAGGATTTAGGTTGGATTTAACATAAATCCTACCAATCGGCATTTCTGCGGTCTGGAGAAGATGGAGGAAGGAAGTGGGTGAAGAAAGAAGAGGAGATCTCGGTGCTTGTAGAAGATGAGTAGGCGGCTAGCAGTAAGGAGAAGTTGTGAAAATCCATTGAGCACATTTATGATAATGGCGAAAGCAAGTGAGCCGATGTACATGTTGCCATCTGAATTCTTTCTCCTTTATCAGCCTAAGTACTTCTTCCTCCCCAAGTCTCTTTTGCTCCTCAATTTTTTTTCTATCTGCCTGTAGGCCTTGATAGGTACTTCTCTTCACGTGCTTTCATCAAATTACTTTGATGTCTGATATGCTCTGCTTGAGTTGTAATACGCCTTTCAATTTCTTGCACAACCTTTTTCAACAAGCATGCTACACGCAGGTAATTCCCCATTTTTTTCTCTCAATGCTTTCATCAAGAATCTCATTGGCAATGCTCAAAAGAGATTGTGTTGGAGATTATCTAAACAGTTCAGTTTCATGATTTTTGAAATCTTAGCAGAAGGAAGTTCAGAAAATTGTCCTCGTTTTAGTTGGACAACCATATGGAGTTTATTCCCAGCAGGTTGTGATAAAGCACTAGTTGTATCTGGTGAAAGAAGGTTTCTTTATCAACATCACATAAATATACATCTGAGGCCTACAACAAGCGGCCACCATCATTTCAAAGAGCCACAAAATTTCTTGCGGTCTGCTTGAATGCCAGAAAAAGCAATGGTATGTGATCACATCTGCTTCGCAATCCATCTTCTTCATGTTACCCAGAAACCTACAGGCTTCCTTCACCTTCCCTTCGCTGCATAGCAAATTCAATATGGTATTGAACATTGCAACAGTTGGTTTGCAGCCAGAGTCCAGCATTTCTTTGAACATCCAAATAGCTCTTTCAGTGCCATGACAATGGCCTGCAATCGTTGCTGTTTAGCTGCAATGAACCATCTTTCATCTGCTTCAGGCTAAGGCCGGTGAACCATTCACGCGAGTACTGCCTCGACGCCTTCCTCCAATCTGTACCGGCCTTCATCATCATCACAAACTCCTCGTAGCTAATTTTTCCATCCTTGTCGGCATCGACATCTTGAATAATGGCATTGATGACTTCGTCGTGGTTTGGACCCAAGTCATCGGCTAGCGCCTCACTTAGCTCTTCGATTTCGATGTAACCGCTCTTGTTCTGATCAAAGTAAGCAAAGGCTTTGTGCAGCTCTGCAAGACCCGCAATAGAGGAATGGCCCCACAGCCGGTGACGGTTCATTACAGTTCCAGCAAGCGAAGGCCGCTCCATGCTCCGGCCTAGTCGAGTAGGGAAACCATAACCAAGCCGTGAAGAGATGGTCTGAACGCTGTGAGCCTCCAGATACCCTAGAATCATCAATCAATAGGGAGTGATGGGAGGAAACCCTATATGATGGCGGACGGAAACCGAGCTCGTGAAGAAAGCAAGGGCGATGTCGGAGTTGTCTTCGTAGGATATCAATGGCGATGGCATAGAGCTTCCCTCTACTCGACATTGCGTTCAGAGAGAGAGAGAGAGAGAGAGTCCATAGAAGATAATGCCCTTGCAGTTTTCTGGAGAAAAAAAAAGAGAGAAAGAAGCAAGAGTGCGTGCGGTTTTTTGAAAAAAAGAAAAACATTCGATGTGCTTGTCGTTCGGTATGAAGGGAGAAGTGCCTGCGATTTTGAAATTGAGAGGGAACGGTTTCTCGGAATCGAATAAGCTTGCGATTGAGGGAAAAAATCGAACCAGTGGAATGAGTGGTTCACAGGAGGGTGTAAACTAGCCGAGCTTGAGTAAATATAACTCTTGTTATTTCATTTGAAATTTATTCGTTGGTGTTATTTCGTGTTCAAAATAATAGAAATTTCATTGTTAGGTGTTTCGTTTGAAAATTGCTTTATTAATTATTCGGGTTGAAATTGAAATCAGATAATCCAAAAAATTTATATGAAGGAGGATTGAGCTATATCTTTCGTAACAAAGTTAGCCAAAATATCTTGTATTTGTGATAAATAATTGTGTTTGTATGTATATAAGAAGAAGAAGAAGAATAATAATAATATATAATTTTTATTTAGCTAAATCGAAACACGTCGACAAATGATTGTTCATGTTCTGTTTATATATCGAGCTTGAAATATTTATTAGATTATTTCGTTTAGTTAATGAGCGGCCAGAACACGAGCTTTTTTGGGTTTAATTTGGTTTATTAAGATTAAATATGAATTTTAAATTAATTTCTTAAGCGTTTAATTAAGCTTGATATGAATTTTATGCTAACATTAATATAGGATCAATATATATCTGATTCAAGGTTATTAGATATTCAACGGTGCGGTCGTTTTGGATCGGAGATCATTTAGTTAGTCGGCGTTTGAATCAATTTAAAAAATGCGCTTTACTTTCGGCGCCGATATTCACGGACTCATTCGAATTGAGTGCAAGCGATGCATGATAGATTTTGACATTTCGAAGCTAACAACATAATCAATTTTAATAAAGGTCATTTGGCTTGCGTCAGCGCCTTCTGACTTCGATATGCGTGCAGACGCATTGATGAATCTAGTGCTTGATCAATTGATTATCAAGTTGTGCAATATCCTAACCAGTTTCGATGTTCTGAATGTGATGGCGAAGTCCGTTCATCAGTCAGAGGTAATTTGATTTAATTTTGGTGACGTATTATTTATTTCATCCGATTTGCGTAAATTCATTCAACATTTACCACTTTGCCGATTTGGCGTGGGCGTCTCATTTGATAGTCTTCGATGTTTCGAAGCTAATGACGTGATCAATTTCATGAACGAACATCGTTCGGACATCATCATAGCTTCCCGACTCTGATATGCGCATTGACACATTAATAGCTCGATCACTTGATATGTTGATCATTTGATTATACAATATTTATATCTTGATCAATTTTGACGTTCTAAATGTGATGATGAAGTTTGTTCGTCGATCGGAGGTTGTTTCTACCATTTTCGGTGACATATAGTACATTTTGAGCCCCGATCTGCACGCTGACACCTCTGAAGTCCGTCAAATTAAACTTGTGGGCTTGTCTTGATTTATGACACAAATGTGGAGGTCAACAGTATAGTAGCCCACTAAGTGGGCGATTAGTTTGCCACGTCAACTCTGATGTGGTAGGGAAGTTGCCACGTTTAGTTGAAACCAGTCGCCCACTTAGTGGGCGACTAGCCGAGGGTTAAACAAATAGGGTTGATTGACTGATCGACCCTATTCGCGAGTCCTTCTTTCTATCGATCCGAGCCCCTTGCCGCATCCTACGCCTCCACACGAGCTGCCCACTGCATTCCTCCCTTCCGAGCATGATCACCTTCCTCTCTGACCTTTCTGGCCGTCAGCCTTGATCCAACTGCCGGCATTGCTCCACCTTCCTCTTCTAGCCAAATCGTTGTCATTTTTTTGGCCAACAGCCTCGTCTGTTGCGTTCGATGGGTTTCCTATCAAGCTAACATCCCTTGGAACCGAACATTAGCTTCCGATGATGATTCCAGCAGCTCCGTTCCTTTCGGGGAAGTTTCCTACGACAGATTTTGTAGTTCTTAGCGCACATTGCCGTCATTCTTCATAAACACGATAAATCCCTAATTTTTCTCATTTATAATTAAGTAGATTGTGTGTATTAGGACTTAGAGTCGTGGGGTTAGAGTTTTGTACTAGGATTTGATTTGAAATTTTGGGTTAGAGTTATGGTTCAGGTATTTGATTTTGGGTGATAATACAGTCTTTAACGTTTAATATATGATTAGACCCAGTTACCTTTAGAGCAAGTCACCTTAGATAGAGGCGTTCGCATAACGTGTCGATTGAGTTAAATATCATTTGATTTATGTTATGCATCTACAAATTTAGGCGTGCTATATTTTCTAAATTTAGAATCTCGATATGATTGGTTATTTTCCAATTATTTGAGGAATGAGTAGAGTTTGTTTCGTTAATCCTATTCTATGGAGGAGAACTAAGTGTCAATGAGCAGTTCATTCAAAGTTATATGGATGGTGAAATCATCCGATTAAGGTTCTAAACGCACCTTTGAAATTAAAATAAAGAATTATGAGATCCTTGCACATTGATTGAGTGTCCGCGTCGATCTTACATGTCGTTATCTGATGGGTAATGGATTTATAGCGTCTGCTATTTCTAATGATGAAGTCTGTGACATTACACTGGACGAAGCTTCTCATTAGATATTAGTGTTGTATGTGAAAGTAGAGGATGCTAATGCTGCTTCCACATCAGCTGATCTGGTATTAAGGTCATCAGATATACCATCGATGCATATACAAGATTTCATCACATCGCTCTGTGGTGACCTGAGCGGCTTTAATTGATTCACGTAATACATTCTTTATCTTTCTTTATTTACATTGTTAATATTTAATATCAATGTGTGTCATCGTACTTATGAGTTTTGTGGCAGTGATGATGTTATTTATCGTTGAGGAACTATATGTGCCTGTCTTTGCGACGATGATATGTATGAGACGATGAGAAATGGCTCATGTAGTGACTTTTTACAGGATATCAGTGATGATGATTGTTCACTTCGGTTAGAAGCTACTATGATTGAGAATGTAGACAATCAGGATCTTTTAAAAAAATCATTCATTCTGGAATATTGATAGTGAAAGTTAGATGTTGTCTACTACGGTATGTATGGATGTGTCACTACGAGTAGAATAATGATATTTATTTCATTAGATCTGTAATTAGGCATCAAATTGATCTAAAATTAGGGAGATTATAGGTAGAATAGAATCAAAGTTTAATGTAAAAGTTTCCTACAAGAAGGCCTGTGATGTTAGGCGTAAGGTAATAAAAGTAATTTTTGTTAGTTGGGAAGAGTCTTATAGGACTCTCAGTCTTTTTCATGGAAGCAGTTTGTACTACTTTACCTGGTACAGTCTACAAAATTCAATCTACCAGCACACAACGATTTCAAAGACTTTTTTGGGCATTTGGTCCTTCCATTTTGGGGGGCAGTTGCTGCCCAATTCTCAATTTAGATGGTACTTTTTTGTTAGGCATGTATCATGGCATATTACTTACTACTATTGGAATATATGAAAATAATGGTTTGTTTGTTCTTGCCTTTGCTATCGTTGAGTCTGAGTCGACTGATTCTTGGTTGTGATTCCTAATGTGCTTACATGATATATTGTCTGTGGTGTCAACTAGACGCGATTTATGCATAATATCTGATAAGCATGCAGGCTTGTTACTTGGGTGCAGAGATATTTTTTCATGGGCCGCTCACAAACACTGCTTGCGCCATCTACGTGAAAATTTCAAAAATATGTTACATAGATTGGGAATTAGTGATGTTGATTTATGACAGGAAACACTGATGATATTCATGAGTTTAATTGATTTATGACATATATAAAATATATGAAAGAAGAAGATCACAAATTGCTTGTGAAACGCGACCTAATTAAATGGTCACTAGTACATAATGGTGAAATGTGTTATGGTACAATGACGACCAATACATCTGAATGTTGTAACGGTGTTCTGAAACGTGCACGTGGTTTGCCAATTCAAGCTCTAGTCACTGCTATTTATTATAATTTAATTGTACTGTTTATTAAAAGACTTGCCTCTGCAACTCAACAACAAGAGGCTAATTTATCCACCCAAAGGGTATCTACCATTTTACAACATACTAAAAGGGAAGCCAGACAATTCCCAGAACCGGTGGACATCAACCCCCGATAAATGCAGGTATTTGATAGGTCAAGCCGATTATTTAAAGTTGATTTGTTAGATAATGGTCAGTGTAGCTGCAGTTGCAATAAGACAATCATATATCATTGGTCATGCCCCATGTTATTGCTGTGCTGGAGTTCAGAAGATTAAACCACCTTACGTGTATGTCACAGTATTACACTTTGCATCTATAAACTCACATATTCAAGCAGTTCCACACTTTGCTTAACCGTTCTGATTGATCAGCATACAGTGTCGAGCAAGGTTTAATAGAATTGCTGTCACCCAATTTTTGTTGAAGGTCAGGTAGACCTCAAACCACTAGGTTAAGAAATACATGGAAGAAACTAGAGTTAGCAGTAGCATAACTTGCAGCTTATGCAAGACAGTTGACCACTACAGATCATCGTGCCAACACAATATCAATAGTAGAAGGTATGTTGTAGTTACATTAGATAATTTATATGTTATGTGCTCCTTTTTAGAGTTTCGTGTAGGTTGTAATACTCTTTTTTGGCTTACTTTACGCTACAGTTTTTTATTTAATATTTATAATTGCCTAACACTGACTACTATATATATTTTCTTCAATAGGTATGATGGCCGAGGAGCACCACCCACATGTTAGACGTAGGCATCGAAAAAATAGTGCATCATTCCCTCCTATATTACCATAAGTAGCCTTGAATTGGGCTAGATGTAGATTTGGATTACCATGCCCACTAAAAATATTAAATTTTAGTACTAAGTAATCTTTCGGGTATGACACTTGATCAAATTTAGCTGGGTAAGGGTGACCTTTACTCACCAATTTTCAGCTTACTCTGAAGCTATAATTGCTATAATATTTTTGCTAATTATTATTTCCAGTTAAATAGTTATTACTATTCCTGGTGCACTAGCCACATTCTGAATTATAGGTTGAAGAGCTAGTTGATTAACTTCACTCCTCCCTTTAGGCATAACATATATTATGGGAGCTTGAGGTATCATAACAACTAGTAGTATATGAGTTGTATTATTAACTACCTGTTGATTAACAGATGTAATTGGTGTTGCATTTGGTGTGATATTTTTCTGCAATATATCCATCATGATATTCATTTGTACCATCATGTCATTCATCTTGGTACCAAGCTGTGCAATTTTCTTATCTTTGACTTCCATTTGACGCTGCATTTGTCTTTGTTCTCTAGCTAGCGCCATGGCATCAACAAGTATAGGCTCTTCTTCTTCCTCTATTTCTTATTATTGTTCTACTCCCTTCTCATCTTCAGGGGAAGAACTTGATTGTCCTTCTCCTTGTACATTTGTAGGGAAAATTATTGCTAGGGTTGAACGATGACGCTGATTGTAAAATCGTGTACCAGGTTGATCATTTCTTAGTTCAACTATATAAACAGCTTCAACTCCCATGATCTCTTTTTCATTTTGATCTTCTTCTTCTTCCTCTTCAACAGAGATTGAAGATCCATCTTCTACTTGCTTCTGTAAAGACTCTCCTTCATAAACGTCAAATTTAGGTTGAGGTTCCCTATATTCATTTTGTTGTTGATGGTGCTGAGCATAAAGTTCATCTATATCTTTGACCATATAGACGACTTCTACTTCCAAATTGTCCTGTTCATTGTCTTCTTTTTGCACATGAACTTTTGATTGGCGTTTTCAATGAATCTTTGGTTCATTGTGAGGAATAGAAATTTCTTCCATTGGGGGACTGCGATCATAATCAACTTTCTCCCACGGTGGTGAATCTAATTGATGACGGGATCCCCTACAGGATTCTCTAGGGTGTCGACCATCATATCTTTTATCAGTGATATCTCTTCTTTCATGTATCCACTTATGATGAGTTATTTTTGAGGTAGATTTTTGAATATGTGCATCATATGTCACACCTCTTTCTTTTTTTAGAATTTTATTACGGGGCCTTGGCCTCCATACCTGCTTACCTTTTCACCAGGACCTTTTGGCAGCGGGTTCTTGGACAGGCAGTCAAATTATCATGCTTTGATGTTCACCACCATGCATGTTGAGTCACCATAAGAGATGGAAACATCCTTGGTGAGACTTGATATTTTCAATCATTGTAGGCCTTTGAAAATTTCTTTTCATTAAGCCTCTTTCTTAGCTACTTTAAGAACTTTATGCATTATAGAGAATGTTTTTATCTTCTCTGGTGTGGTGCTTGATATTGAGCTAGAAAGGCTTCACCCACTAGTAGAGCTATTTTTTTTACCCATTTTAGATTATCAAAGTTGTTACTGGTAGGAATACTCGCTTATGGTGGCAATATTACTTGACCACTAAGTTGTTTAAGTAGGATCTGCTGAGCCCTCAGCTTAATATTTCTTCTTCTTCTTTGCCTTCTGGTTAATTTGCTTCCTGATGAAGAAGCTTCATGATCATGCTTTCCTGATACGAAAGCTTCAATTGGCAGAATAGTTGTACCATGAGGCATCAAAGATACAGTATGATCAACGACGGTTCTCTTCGTCACAGGGGTTTCAGATTGACCAACACTTTCAAAAATTGAAGTTCTCTATCGAGAGAACTCCTTAACAGTGGTTGGGTGCTGAATTGGTTGGTGAGCATGACGAGTAGGAGCTTCAACAAACTAAGGCCTTCCGACATGACCTGGACGAATGCACCACGTGTGGGTACTTTAGGAGTTGTAGATATAATAGCGGGAAAATTGATGCTACCAAATTAAATGGTAGCTCCAATATCTCTATTGATGATGTCATTAGCTAAGCAGATGTTTGCAACACACCCTAGTTAAACAATGAAAGGAGTGCTTTGTAGATCCATTATGCACAAGTGAAAGATGGGGATTAGTAATTAGTAATTATTATTTCAACACATACTTTCAAAATCTGAGTACTTATATAACAAAATAATAGTGAAATTAAAATATAATCTAGAATAATTATTACATAGAGTCTCATACATTAGTAATTTGAATTTATTACACATTTAAATCACCATTTTGTTTTGAATTTTCAAATATTTTTTCTTCTTATAGCATGTATGACTATGTAAAGATGGAAAGAGAAATCTATTCCAAGTCCCTAAAATATATGTGGGCTTCAAAAATTGCCATTAGCCTCTCGTAAATAAAGAGAGTATGATTTAAGTATCGATGTAATTTTCAGAAGGCAGATGAAATAGTAGATAAGACACTACCCAGATATTTCACCCTCATTTTACGAGGACTTTAAACCTGGTTCCATATTTCCTATAGGCACAAGAACTTATAGTTAATTACTCCTCTTAGTGTTGAGAGGGAACTTTCGATTAAGACTAATCATTAGGTTATTAAATAAATAGCATTATAGTAGCGCATGTGAAGTTTTGAAATTTGGGGAATTTATGAAATTCATCATTATTAGCTTAAAGCGGATGGTTGAGGGAGCAATGATGTGCCTGATCTAAATCTTATGGTTCCATCATCACGGGCTATCGTGGTCCCTAGTCTACTTAGTCAGAGGAGGCAGTCGACCCAACCTGACTGAAGGATCCTTATCAGTAGCCATGGGTTACGTCGTCCAAGTAAATCTTACAGACCTGGGATGGTGTTTGTCTAAGGAGATAATCTTAAGTCTATCTTTGCTATAGTAGGCTTTTTGTCATATCAAGTGTACCTTATGATTCACAACTCAAAGGGTAGAGCCATTGGGGAGCATACGGGTTACAATTATGATCGTAATATAATGGTTTTATTTGACGACAACCACCAATCAGAGGACTCTGATCGTAACTGTATCATATGTGGAGCCTGGCAGTCACCTGATCGACCTACATCCTTACTAGCGTGAGATTGATTGAGAGTGAACATAGTAGAATACTTGATTTAACATTGGCTCCTTTGTGAGCTGGAGTTTTATTAATTTTTCACTTTCGACAAACAATTGTTGAAAGTGGGTTGGATTTTACTTTAAGTTTTTAAATATTACATTTCATTTAAACATTTAACACTTAGTAATTTATCTGATTTTATGTTTATATTGACACTTGATTTTGATTAATTCAATTTGAACTTGGAAGCACATTTTGATGGTATGCATCCCCTCCAGCTGAAATCTCCATTCAACATAGCTATCATCAAGGTAGTTTATTGTTTCGCTATTTTAGATCCTATCGACTTTATTAATTTCAAAATAAAGGATCAGATCTACTATCATATGATAGAATTAGCTTCTCAGATATTTTATTGAGTTAGAATTCTTATAATATTATTATTTAATTTTTAGGTTTTGTTAACCCGGACCCAGTCCTAAGATCAAACCGGGAAGCAACCCGCGTAACATCCTCGGATACTAAATTTAAGCATTCAACGTAGTGTCGGGGACCATGCTGATGTTTAATAATTCAGATAATTTTGTGTTTAAATTATGAGATTAGTTTTGTACTTTCATTTAATTCTAACTTAGTCTGCACAGCCTTTTGAGACATTAAAATTTACACTTTAAATCTCTATATCTGAGCACATGCAAATATTTATGACTTAGATAATTTCATCTAATAAATGAAATCATTGATTTTAAAAATCATAATTAGAATGAAATTCCTTAATTTCTGGATTGAAAGAAGCTCTATAATTCATAAAGAATTTAATTTAGTATCACCTTCTGTTTGCTTGTACGAAGAATTATAGATCCGATGACGTTGAACGCGTTATTTTTTTATTTGATTTTTGTATTTAAGCTAATGCAAAAATCACTTTCATTTGATTCTTCATTTATTAAGTTACCACAACTTCAATGAAGAATTTTATTTGTATTCATGGATATATCTCCAAACATATTACAAATTTTTCTTTTTATTTTCTGAATTCGTTCAATGAATTACAAAATGATTTTATTATTCACATTTATTAGTAAGCCATATAATCAAGCTCTCTTTTGCAAACCAACTTGTAGAACTTAATGCAAATTTATTTACAAGTTGTTTTCATTCAGTCCTTGCTTGAAATTGAGTTTTGAGATTCAATTGATTTCTATTGAGATCACCTACCAATTTCTTTTTAATTTTACATTTGAAAGCTATACTTCAACTATATTACAAGCTTTCGATAATCCAATTATGCATTTAATTGTATTTATTATGTTGAAATGAAAGACAGTAAAGTATCATTCATGTTCACTTAATCAATCTTTTAAGCTTAGATTTGAATCTTATAAAGGTTATTTATCTCTAAGCCTTACAATCCAAAATTTAATTTGATGTCATCATTAATTTTTAATTTTGAGCTCAAAAGTTACAATTAAATCAGTTTATTTTGAGTTCGAATTTTATTTAGAGCATAGCTTTTCAATTTTAGCTTAAATTCAATTTAAGTTCATTTACATTTAATTTTTAATTCATTTCTTTAAGACTTTATATTTTATATTTAATTTCATATTAAATCATTCTTTTTTTTTGTTAAGTCCCAAAAATTTGACGAAATTTTCATTTGACAAGATTTCAACATATCGCGTATGGCTACATTGAAATTTTTTTTTGGCTATCCGTCATGCCTAATAGCTGACGGTTGGTGTTTTCTCTCTCGAATTTCATCTCCTCATGACATATAGGTCTTCAAACGTACTTAAAAGCAAATATATATGCAAATATTCCTCCTTTTAAGTCATTTCAGTCAAAATTTGGTAAGATTTCTAATAATTTTGAACTTTCGATCTCTAATTAGCATACGTCTTACACAATTAATTTTATCTCACACCAATAGGTATGGCAGGTTTGATCTCAGAAGCACAAATATATATATATATATATATATATATATATATATATATATATATATATATATATATATATATATATATATATATATATATATATATATATATATATACTATTCCACACATTTCATATACATTCATAAATTGCATTCTAAAATTTTGTTTTCTGTTTTGGAGAGAAAGAGAAGATAGTGTGGCTGTATTGGATTTCCTCAAATGAAGAGAAGGTAGGGAACTTAAGGATTATGAGAAAACATGATTTGGATTTCGACAGAAATAATGAGATTAGTGGGCTCGTGGTGTGCTGGGTTGATTTCAGGCATAAGACTAAGAGGGTGTTTGGCAACGGATTGGATTTATTTTAAGTAGGATTTAGTAAATTCAGTATAGCGAATTTAGTAAATCACAATTAAATCACGAAAAGTGTTTTAGATTTATTAAATCCTAAATCAGGAAAGATGTTTGGGTAAGTTATATGAGGATTTAAATCTGTTATAATTAAATAATAATATTTTAAAATATAAAAATAGATAAATAAAAATAAAATATTAAAATTAAAATTCATTATTTAACGAAGATATATATTCTTTTAATATAAATAAGCATTCGTTATTTGGATATAAGAAATTTTTCGATAATATAAATTAAATTTCACTTTCTTTCAAACAAAATCTCTATCATACTATCTTATTCTGAATGATCGATGCCATTAAGATTCATACATTCTTTGTAATATAAATTAAGTATTTTTTACAATCAAAGAACAAGAATGGTAGAATAAAATTAATCCCATATCATAATAGGTGTTTTGGGAATCACAAATTTGAAGTCACGGCAATGACTTTTGGAATCATAATCATTAAATCAAAAGAAGAGGTTTAATCCAAGTACCTCTCAACATTAATGTATTTTCCTATTGAGTGGTGATCACATGTCTCAATTTTTAAAATTGTTCAAGTTTATTATTTTAAGCTATCAAGATTTAATTAAGCTTAATTAAAGATATATGAGATAATGCTAATTTACAATTTTGTTTATATTTTTATTCAAAATAAAATATATGATGATGATAATTATTTTAAAAAAATTTAAAATATTTTAAAGTTATTTTAAGTGTTTTAAAATTAATTAATTTATTTAAAAATTATGCTAAAAATAGTTTTAAAATGACATAAAAAAGAGAAAAGAATTGATCCTTAATAAGCTCTAAAATTTTTTAGAAAATAGCATTAAAACAAAATTAAAGACATGATAAAATTATTTTAAATAAGTCTTTCCTTATACAAAATAGAATATCATAAATTCTAATTAATTATTACACCAAAAATAATTTAATTTTTTAAATAGATCTCTAAATTATCAACTAAATAGCACTTGTTATTAAGTGTACCAAAATTTTGAATATTTTATTTATTAATTTTTTAATAAAATTACAATTGAAATATCTTAATCAATGAAATTTAAATTCTGCTGAATTTATGACTATACAAATTATAATAAGATAACTTTAAAATAAATAATTATTTATTAATTATATGATAGGTTTATCTCAAAATAAAATTAATAAAATTATATTAATGAAAATGTGATTAGTGGTTGAAATTAATAAAATTAATAAATCTGCCTACAGATAAAAAACCCTCGCGAGGTTCTTCAAAACCCTAATCTTCTTTTCAAATCTACGGTTCTTCGGCTTCTTCGTCTTCTTATCTTCCGCACAGGTAACATATCTTCTTCCCCTTGCTAATCCCTATTCCGACTCTTCACTACCTCCTTAAAGCTATGCACTTGTTTTCTCTCATTTGACAATATACTTTTCTTCTGTAGGTTTAGAGAAGAAGAGTGGCAGCGTCATTGCAGTGAAGAAATAGAGTCGAGGAGTTGAGATGGCTATTGATTCCGCCATGCAGTGAGAGGTTCGTTTCATAAATCCCATTAAATCAGTCGGCAGATTTATAAATCAATTATCGCGTCATGATTTAGTTCTGGCGTGTGATTCTTAAATCTCCGATGGTATTTGGTAGGATTTACGGATTTAGCATAAATCCTTAAATATCGTTGCCAAACACCCCCTAAGAGGAATATTGGTGGTTCGGCCTCAAGTGCAGAGTCAATCAAAGGCTGCAAGAGGTATGGGATTTGGGGCCTGCTGCAGACGCATGTGAATAATAAAGATCAGTGCTTTGGCTTTCTACTTTGAATGTGCGGATAAGAAGGGAATCAGGAAGGGTTTCGATTGAGGGATAAGGCCGATCGAATGTGAGCGTGAGAAGGGGGAAAGAACCAAGATCTTACGGCTGCTATAACCGAACAGACGGGAAGGGAAGGTCAGTTTGTTCGGTCGCTCGGCTTGCAATAGGGACGGATTCGCGTGTGGTTTGGTTCGCTGGAAAGGGACGAACGACAGCCACTCGTGTGCGAAGGAAGAAGGAGAGCACGGGAGGAAGAGAGGGGGCTTCAGTTCCTTCAGATCGAGGGAAATCGAGGAAGTATGGGAGTTTTGAAGGCTTTCAGTTTGAAGAAACGAACAGGGAACTGTGGTCGAGCATGAGGGAAAGTCAGGAGAACTTTGGTTCCTTGCAGTTGAGCCTCGAACGAAAGGGGAGGCTTTGGTTTTAAAATTGAATGAAGAGGAGGCAGGATTGGAGGGAACAGTTGCAGAATACGAGCTTCTACGTAGCTTGCGGTTGAGGAAGAGTGTGAGAGGAGGGAACGAGAATGAGAGAGGAGGAGGAAACCTCGCGTCTGATGAAACTTCGTTTGTTGGATTCACTGAAAGATTTAAAATCTTTCACAAAAGTATTTGTCTTTGGCTTTGAAAAGGCTAAAATAGACTTCAGATTGAATAAATTTAAAACTTCGGTTAAAAGCATCTTCAAATGACGTTTATCGAAATTAAAATTCATTTCTCAACAAAACCATAAAAAAGCTCTCCCAAATGAAGCCTCATCGGTTGCGTGCTCCGTCGGCAGGGTCTAAAGACAGGGGTCAACAATTTTAAGATGGGCAAATTTATAAATTTATAAAATTATTTATCCCAGTGGGTGACATTACTTGCATCCACCCATGCCTATAGCCGATGCCATAGTGATCCTTACCAAACCTTTGATGTCCGATGACTTGTACACATAATATAAATTCATTCATGTTAGGGGGAGGCATCTGAAAATTAGTTCACAAATTATATAAATTCATTCATGGTCTCAAACAAGCATTGGGCCATTGACGTTTAAAATCTTTTTAATCTCTCTTATGCTTTGGTTTTCAATAAGTCAAAGCTTGCCATATACTTTTCATTAAAGGAATTGGTTCTTCTTTTGTTACTCTTATGATTTGTGTTGATGACGACATTAATTATTTCATGTCCATTAATATTTGTTATTCGCTCTTTAAAAGCCTTGCAACACAGTTATTCAAACTCATATACTTGATATGATAAATTATTAGGTACAGAATTCAGATGTAAAAAAATTATATTTGAACTCCAATAATATAATATTATATGATGCTTAGCCAATACACAACTGCTATGAAATGACTGTAAAGTATTGTATATTAATTATATGAAGTGTTATGTATTATCATATAATTCATTAATCTACACAATACATATCTTACAATCAATACATGCGATTGTCGTTGGTAGCGTCGCGTGTTATTAGAGTTATTAGAGTTGATTAGAACTACATTCAGACTTCTCACATCTCTCTCTCTCTCTCTCTCTCTCTCTATATATATATATATATATATATTAGAACATGCCATAATACAAGAAAAATAATTATCAGATGATGCATATTCGTTTGAGACTCATTAATTTCTTGAAGGGCCAAGAAACAAACAACTATCTTGAGATCTTTTGTCAAAATGAGTATTGTTGGGGTCTTGTAGGCAACAAATCGACTTTATTGATTAAATTATTACATGATTTTGATGTCAATTATTACCTATAGAAAGTCACCTATGGCCTTGTCAAGCTCATGCTCGTGTCTTCTAAGAACAGACCAACTGACTTCTACATGATATATACTTTCTTATGTCATTACAACTTCAGTTATAAGTGATTACAATTTTTATTCGCTATCATTTTTTTTAAAACTCTCTTTTAAAATTTATAAAATTAAATCATTTTTCAATTTATAATTCATATTAACATTTATATATTTTTTATAGAAAAATATTAAAATTTAAAATTCATGCTAATATTTAGAAATATATACTCACTATAATTTTTAGAGTTTAAGTTAACAATAAAAAAATCTTTTTAAAAAAGTTATTTAATTTTATGTTAATTATTTTTAAAATCCTCTTTATATATATATATATATATATATATATATATATATATATATATATATATATATATTCATTTTCAGCACTCACTAACAAATAAAATATGAGAAAATAATTATTCAACTTAATTTTTTAATTTAAAACACTTAAAATTTTAAATTTATTTTAAATGATGAAATTTGATTAATTATTTATAAACAAAAATGAGAACTAATAAATAATTTCTTAAATATTGTAGTCAATTATTAATATTATTCATTATAATTATTTAATAAAATATTTATTTATAATAATATTTATTAAATATATATATATATATATATATATTATAATATAATATAATATTAATAATTCACGAAAAAAAATTTGTATTATCGGGAGGGAGAAGGTCGAGAAACAAATTCTTGCCGGTTTAATCAGCCAACGTGTCACTTTTTATTTTTATTATCTGTATTATCGGGACGGAGAAGCGATTAATCGAGTTCCGAGGGAGAATGAATAGTTAATTTTGTATTTTTCTTAAAATTGGGCATGACACGTATTGGTCCTTCATCTGCAATGATGTGAAATCCTTCTTTCTAGCCAGTTCTGAATATCCTCCTTTAAAAGAATCGGCTACACGAATTTTATCAAGTAAGAAAATCGAATGCGGCGGCTAGGGCTCCCTTAGGCGATCTCCTCCCAAAACCAGGTACCCTTTTCCTCGGCAATTACTCCCCTGCTCTCCTCCCTACCAATTCCTCCGTAACCGCAGTTTCTTGACCTCCGGCCTTCCGATGAGGTCACCCTTCCTCTTCTTTCCAAATGTTAAATGCCTCCTTTCCTCCTCTTTCTTCCTCATGGCAATGGATGGGTCTTAGGTAAACCAAGGACCCTTCTAACCAGTGTAATTGGAAAGACCTCCTATTAGCCCAAAACAACCATAGCAAATCCGTTGCCCTATCCTTTATCCCCTAACTGTGGGAGGTTTGCTTCTCTGATGAGGACCTTTCTCCCGGAAAAAAAGAATGGGAATTATCATTGGTGGGACATGCTATTGGCAAGCGGCCGTTGTACGGATCCTTATTAGCTGCAGTAAAAAAAAAATGGCGTTTCAAAGGCAATATGGAACTTCTTACCTTGGATGGGGATTTCTTTTTGTTCAAATTCACTTGCAAGGAAGATTACGACTTAGTGTGGGATAACGGCCCTTGCTTCTTGAATGGCCGCCCGTTCATTTTCCAACAATGGTCCTGGAACTTTAGACCATCTAAGGAAAAGATCACCGACCTGCCTCTCTGGATCAAACTCCCTAATTTCCCACTCTGTTGTTGGAATGAGATTGATTTTTCTAAAGTGGCTAGTCAAATTGGCATTCCGTTGGCTGTCGATAATCTCATAGCTTCGAAAGGGCGCATCACTTTTGCGAGAATCTGTGTGCAAATCAACACCACCTCGTCCCTCCCTTCCTCTATTCCCATTAACCTGAATGGTATGCGTTTCAATCAAGAAGTCATTTATGATTGGAAACTAACTGCCACTGTGATACTTTTTTGACGAAATCCGCCGTAAGATGCTTCGCATTGATAAACCCCTTTCTCAACAAGGAACGCAACATATGCACATGCTCTCTAAATCAGCCTTTCCTTGGCTACTTTCGACGTTCTTGTTATTCACGGAAGCATTCTGGGACCAAGTACTTCCCTACCGATGGTGCTCTTTGCGACCTTAATCAAGTCCCTATCTCCTCCCCTTCCCTTACCTTAGAGCAAGAAGACTGTGCCAGTGCCTCAGAGGAACTGGATGGGAAACTGGATACTTCGGTTGAAGCCGGTACTAACAACACAGTATTGGGAGTCCAAACTAGATCTGCTGCAGGTTCCCCTACCCATTCTGAAAATCCTAAGTCTAAGGGTAAAGCTCCTCTGATACCGACCAAGGCATTATCTCAAGCGAGCCAATGGGCGACCAGTGTACCAATAAAGCAAGCGAAGAAGGGTAAAACCCCCATCGCCACTTCTCAATGAATTGTCTGTTATTGGATGTTGGAATGTCAGAGGCTTATCTGAAGGTAGGACTCGTGATTGTCTCCGTCTTATCCAAGAATTTCATATAGACATGTTTTGCCTCCTTGAGACAAAAGTCTCCCCTGATCTTCTTCAGGATCTTCCATATTTCAATAAATTCGTCCTGCTTCCAATCCAATTACTCAAACTTTGGTGTGGTCCCTGGAGGAAGAATTTGGCTGAAGTGGCGATCTGACGGTTTAAATTTCCAACCAGTGATTACCAATGCTCAATTCATCCATGGCCATATCACTATGGCTAATCATTCTACTTTTTTTCTAACATGTGTTTATGCAGATAACAATGCTCATACTCGGCTATCCCTCTGGAATTCTCTGAGGGCTATTGCTTCTTGCATCTTGGTCCTTGGATCATTATGGGCTATCTGTCACTTGGGAGAAAACCGGTAATCAATTTCCCTCAACACCCTTGAATTTCTCTCTTGTACCAATGACTGTGAGATTTTGGAGCTTCCTAGTGTGGGGCTCTTGCATACTTGGTCTAACCAACAAAGTGTAAACCCCATTTTTTCTAAACTGGATAGAGTTTTATGTAATTAGCTTGGTTGGATTTATGTCACACACTCCTATAAAGTTCCCCTCTCTCTCCTCTGACCATTCCCCCATAATTATCCTACCTTACCAAAACCTTAACTCCCCGCATAGATTCATGTTTCGAAATCATTGGTCTCTCTCTCCTGATTACAACTGGGTCACTAAGGTTGCCTGGTCCTCTTTTGTTAATGGAGACCCATTGTATGTTCTATCAAAAAAGATGACCTCCACCAAAAATGCCTTTAAGAGTAGAAAATGGGACACATGCCCCATGATGGATCAATTAATACAAGCCAAAAATGACCAGCGCGACATCCTCTCTCAAATTGAGACTGATCCTCACAATGTTCAATTATTGTCTGATGCCAAAGCTGTTTCGAAGATATTCTCTCTCCAGGGAAGAGAGTCTGTGAAGCGAGGGCTAAAGCCCATTGGTTGACCTATGCTGAGGATGATCTCAAATTTCTCTATTGCTCCATAAAAGAAAGGAAAAATATGAATCAAATCCAGGAACTACACACGGAAAATGGTATTCTTACTGACAAAAACTTGATGGCCACGAAATCGTAGCTACTATTCTTCCTTATTCGCATTGATCATCTCTATCTCCACTTGAGCTCCCATTGGGCACTCCAGTAAACTCTGAGCAAGCAATGGAGCTGAGTGCTGAGGTTAGTGACAGTGAAATCCTTCAAGCCCTTAAAAGTATCAATCCAACAAGGCAGGGTCACGATGGTTTTAACTCCCGGTTCTTCCTTTCCTCTTGGGAAGTCACGCAAGATCTTCCTTAGTGCGCTCACCACTTCTTTAAGACTTCCAAGTTACCTAAGGGGTTCAAACACACCTTGATTACCTTGATTCCAAAAATTAAGCATTCTAGTCATATATCGACTACCGGCCTATTTCCTTATGCAATACCTTCTATAAAGTTGTAGCCAAAGTTTTGGCTACTAAAAGTTTTACCAACTATTGTCCATCAAGCCCAATCGGCTTTTATAAAAGGAGATATTGCGATAACTTTGCTATGGTGGTGAGATTTCATATGAGTTTTCCTACCCCAATCTTCCACCCAAATTCCTTGCTAAACTTGATCTCAAGAAAGCCTTTGACTCTATCAATAGGCATTCCCTCTTACATCGACTTCTTACCAAAGGCTTCCCTGTCAAATTTGTAAAATGGATTGAAGGATGCATTATGAACATTCCTTTCTCTATTGTTATTAATGGGGAAATCAAAGGTTGGTTCAACTCTTCTAATGGCTTGAGACAAGGATGCCCTCTCTCCCCTTTCTTGTTTTCTTTAGCTATGGATACTTTTTCCTGTTTGCTGGACAGAGAAGTGAATATAAAGCGGTTTAATCCATTCTCTTATGGCTCCTGTATGGTTTCACACTTACTGTTTGCAGATGATGTTCTTGTCATGGGCGTCGATCATTCTACTTTTACTTCCTTGCAAGATAGCCTCATGATACTTTACCATTACTTGGGTCTTGCTACCAATATTGATAAATCGATCATCTGTTTTCAAGGCGCACCCGAGGAACTTCTTGATTCTAAACATTAGGAGAGGCGACCTCCCTTTCACTTACCTAGGTCTTCCTTTGTCTTGGTTCTCCTAGGGTCAATTTATTCTCTAGCCTCTTTGATAAGCTTCATTATTAGTTGGTCGGATGGAAAAGCAAGCTATTATCTCTTGGAGGGAGATTTCAAATCATCCGTTCTTCCATCAATAACCTGCTTTCTTACTGGTTCAGAGTTATAGCTATCCCTGCTAGTATTATCAATAAACTAAATTCCTTTATATCCAACTTCTTTTATCATAGCGGGGCAGTTAAAAAGCTTCATACTGTATCTTGGAACCGGACTACCCTACCCAGGTCACAAGGAGGCACTGGCATTCTTTCTGCCTCCTCCATCAACACATCTTGTAAGCTAAAAACTTTGTGGAGATCTCTTAAGCAGGTTAACCTCTTTTCGTGTTGGTGTGCCCGAAATATGGCGATTTGGATAGATGCAAAGCAGACTCTCCCCTCTCTGGAAAGATCTGAAATCGATTGGCTTAAGGTATGGGAATCATATTAAATACCACATTGGTAATGGCCTCTATACTTCCTTGTTTTTCGACCCATGGTGTGATGGCAAAACTTTATATTACCTCATGGGGTAACGCCTCTCAATGATCTCCCTCCCTCACCAAGGTTAGCTCTATGTAGATGGAAATTGGAGGCTTCCTTGGAACTCTTTTCTGAATTCTCCTTGTTGTTTGAAATGATTACATGCATCCCTATTGAGGGTGGTCCTGACTGGATCTCGTGGGATGGTAAGAGAGCACCTTCTAGCAGTGAGCTCGGGTTTCCTCTCTTTCAAAGCTTCTAATGCATTGGGCAAATTTGGTTTAAAGGCGTGGGCTTAACTATTCTATTGTTGGTTGGCCTACTTGGGTGGTTTAAAAACGTCCGATGTACTTGAAAAAAGAGGTATTGGCTCTACTCTTTGGTGTTGCCTATGTCAGGATGCATATGAGTCCCATAATCACTTATTCTTTGAATGTCCTTTCTCTATGAACTTGGTTAGAACTATTATTCCTAATGGGCAGTTCTTTCTGCTAAACTGCACACTTCATCAAATCCTGGATAATGTGGAATTGTATAGCCATAAAGCTATCAGGAACCTGAAAAACCTCATTGTGCCGGCGATACATCATTTGGAAAGAACGAAACAACAGGCTCTTTTCCTCTACCTTCTCTAGTCCCTTGATCCTCACTTACCAAGTCAGAAAAAGAGTAAGCTTCAAGGTTTCTCGGTGGAAAATCAAAGACAATTGGCCGTCCTATGTTAAAAACACTCTAAATGCTTGGGTGATTAATGACGGCTTCTAGTTTCTTCCCTCTCATCTCCATTCTGTGCTGCAGTTCTTTTTTCTTATTTTCTTGGTGGCGTTCAATTCTGTATGCTCCTGGATTGTTTTCTTCATCTATATCATGCTTTCCTCCTCATGGTTGCTGTCCCGAGAGAATTCACTTGGACGATGATGACAAACGAGCTCCTATTGCTCGATATAATGAGGTCTGTTGGATGGCCCCAACTGGTTCATTCTTTGCCTTACTCATTTACTCCTATCCCTTTGGAAGGCGGAGCAACCAGATCGTCCTGAGGTGCTTGGCCGTCAGCTCCTCTTGATGTGTTGGTCTTTGTGTTACCTTCTTGTCAGGTCCAACAATCATCAATCAAACTATTTCCCCTTTTCTTTTCTTTCTTCTCCATATGCAATGTGATAGTTATTGTTTTGTTCCATCCATAAGTTGTTTATGGGGTTGGCTTCAAATTGGTCTTTTGTCCTCTTAAGCCAAAGTTTTGTGTTCTTTCTTAGTTTTCTGCAGTTTTGTTACAGTTTTTTTTTTGTTTTTTGTCCATTTCTTTCTATAGCATTGTAACCGATTCTCTTTTTGGAATATATTGGGTCTTTGACCCTCAACCTTTTCCAAAAAAAAAAAAAAAAAAAGAGACTTTCAAGTACTGATCTTAATATATATATATATATATATATATATATATATATATATATATATATATATATATCTGATCTTCAATCCATCATCTCTTAGCTTCATTGACAAAGATGACGGGAAACTCCTCAACTTATGTTCAATTTCTCTCCGAATAGAGGCTTGATAGAAAATAAGTGGAGACCCAAAACGCATAGGTATGAATATGATCTTAATCAAGATTAGTGTGATAATATTACTCAGATAAGCAAAATATTGAGTGAATACCCATTATAAAAAAAAAAATACTGATCTTCATAACTATTTTTAACAATTGTTTTTTGATGGAGTCTGATTCTTTCAATCAACTCATATGTATTATATACTGAGTCATTACTTTTGCCAATCAAGTCCCATAATGAGCTCGTTGGAGGGTCAAAAAAGATAGAGACTCAAAAAAATTTTTGTTTGATGTGTTGCCCCTCAGTTTTGCATCTCGGCCATAGTACATGAAGGTTATTAACTTCGAATACAAAAAAAATAATGTCTCAACACTAAGATTTATACAAAGAATTTATATCAAGAAGATACAAGAAGTTAATGCCTTGACACTTATCTTAAATGATTCACGACTAGTATTTTTTTTTTGATCATTTTTATGAAAAACTTATTAATTGCAAAATATTGTTAGTTGGGTCGCAAAATGCATTTTGTCCTTAGTGTGGTGTTAGGTTCTTAATCCTAAAGATTAGATATGTAAATAAATAAAAATTATAAGATATGTATATAAATCTTTCATATTTTAATAATGTGATGGCCAATATGAAAGTCACACAAGTTGATTTTTTTTTTAAAATGATTCTCTTGTGCGATATATTCCAATCTTTTTACTCAATAAAATGGATCGTATTCGTGGAATTGCCAACAATTAGTAATTTTTTTAAAATTTATGCTTGACACTTAAATTATTAAAAAAAATAACGATAAGCCATTGAAAACACTGATTCGAAATAGACAAATAATTAACACTGATTCGAAATAGATAAATAATTAACACAGGTACAACACTCGAAGAGCATATAAATAAGGCTAAATTTTTAAATTAAGCCTGATTATTAATTAAATTAGCTAATTAATCATTTTTAAAAAAAAATTTAAAAATAGGCCAAGTCATGTCGTGAGCGGTACATGTCGGCGTGCGAAATATTTTTTTTTAAAAAAAAATTAATGTGATCATTTTTTGCCAATTTCATTAAGTTAGATTTTGGCATACTTGATATCTTTGGAAAGATAATGAAAAATTTTACAACTTTTATGTTGACAACTTTCAACGAATCTTACCCGATGAGCTGCAGTTTTTTCAAATGTTTGACTTCTGAAGTTACAAAAAATAAAGATATTGATGCAACTCTTATTTTTTGGCCATACCAGGCTCATCAGGTGTCAGATTTTGGCGTGCTTGGTACCGTTGTAAAGATAATTAAAAATTCTACAACTTTCATGTTAATAACTTTCAACGAATCTCACCTGGTGAGCCGCAATTTTTACAAATGCGGGACTAATGCGTGTCATTCCACCGACATTCTATATGGACCACCTCCATTCCATATGACATTGCCATACGGAGTGTACCATGGGTATTCGTTGCTTTCTAGCTTGGTGATATACCTCTATTCTGACTTAGTATTAGCAACAACCGGCGGTGGAAGATGAGGAGGACCATCAACAACATCATCTGCGCAATCGGCCACGGCAACCACCAGCACATTACACTCTAGGTAGCGATGCGATTCCACCATGTAAGCATCGACGAAGATAAATGTGTTATCTTTTTTTATACAGTAGACGACATGTACTCTTGACTATTTTTTATTTGTTATCTATAGTCATTATGTACTCCTCATTGTATAATCTCAATGTAGTTTATTATTTATTTGTTTTGATTAATTCAAATGTGAGGAGGAAAGATTCAACTGAGAATTACATAAAGATTCAAACTCAATTTATATATAGAATATAATGAGAGTGTTTGATATTATCAAAAAATCATATATATTCAATAATTCTTGTATTATGATAAAAAAAAGAAGTTGCATCAATATCTTTATTTTTTGTAACTTCAGAAGTCACATATTTGCTGCTCAAGCGAGATTATCAAAGTTGTCAACATGAAAGTTGTAGAATTTTTATTATCTTTCCAACCATAGCACATTGAAATTAGATGGTACGATATGACCAAAAAACGAGGGATGATCAATATCTTTATTTTTTACAACCTCATAAGTCACACATTTGCAAAAATTGCGGCTCATCGGGCAAAATTCGTCGAAAGTTGTCAACATGAAAGTTGTAAAATTTTTCATTATCTTTCCAACTATACCAAGTACGCCAAAATCTGATATCTAATGAGCCTGATATAGCCAAAAGCTGAGGATTATCAATTTAATTTTTTTAAAAAAATTATTTA
This sequence comes from Cymbidium sinense, assembly GCA_021442155.1. NCBI lineage: Eukaryota > Viridiplantae > Streptophyta > Magnoliopsida > Asparagales > Orchidaceae > Cymbidium > Cymbidium sinense. Next base: position 305,606,105 of record CM038215.1, read on the forward strand.
GTCGTCGTCTGACATTGGTTGGACTAGGCTATTTTTATTTTTTTTAAAAAATAAATAATTAACTAATTTAATTAATAATTAGACTTAATTTAAAAATTTAGTCTATAAATAATACATAACAGGCGATACGATGCTCATCGCGGAATAAAAGGCACTCACCATGCGGCGGGAGTATATTTATATATAAAGTAGACACCAAGCGACCATGGGTTGAAGCTCATCCATCTAGCCCATGGTGACTCGAGTCGTCGACATTAGGATCTAATTTACGGTGCGCATCACCCCATCCACAAAGACAAAAGCGCGCACCATACATACCTCCTGATCATATTACACACGGAAAACTCTCCTTCGCCACTGCCTCACTTTCTCAAGTCGGCCTTCCCCGAACACCTCCTTCTCCACCCCACGATCTTCAAAGCCCCAATATATGTTTGAGCGTCAAAAGGCGTGAATCCATATCCACAACAACAAGATAATATCCAAAGGAACAACATCCTATACAAGATATATGAACGTAATTAAAATCCAGCGATTACAACCCTTAGGAATGATTGAAACTCATTATCTGAGAGGATAATAGAGAGGAGAATATTACAATTTAAATACCCAGAAATGAATAGAACCAAAAAAAAAAGAGTAATAATATGCAACAGCAGTATCTGATATGCGGATAATTCAAGAACATCCTGATTAGCAACAAGAAATTAGAAGCGGCTCAAGAAAACCGTGGCCACATCGGATAACAAGAATACAGCCAGAGGCAAGTAACAGTTATAAAATAACAACCTCAATGAGCGGTTAAACTGGATCCACTTGGTAAAATAACAGATCTAGGCATAGTAGATGAACATTCTAGAAGAGCGTCGAGAACTATAAATAGAGGAAAGACAACGGTAGAAAGTAATCAAGAATTTGAGAAAGGAACTTAGCTCTTGGTCTTCCCTTTCTCTTCTTCACGATCGGTTCTTCTCGATTTTCCTCACGAAACCAGCATTCCAGGAGAAACGCCGTTTCTCCTGATCCCAAGCTCTCCCGTTCTTCCACGGAGCTCCCTTTCAGCGAAAGCAGAAAACAGCGGGGGGTAAGGTTAGGTTAATTCTCGCGACTTCATCCAACGACCAGAATAGCCGCGTTTTCAATCCACGGATCAATTCAATCAGATCAACCGGTATAAACACACATGTCCATTAATATCGAAACAATCAAGAACGCGATCAAGAAACAAATCAGGCGGTATCAAGTCAATTCGGCGGCACAAGATTCAATCAAAAGAACTCAATCCAGTCGATCCAATTATTTGAATTAAAAGGCACAAATCAACGAATCGAAAGCACCCAATTCCCTACTTCCTCTAGGGTTCAACACTCAGTCAACTCGTGAATCAAACTCAGTTTCACCCAAGATTGGAGCGAAAGTCTTAATCCAGAAAATAGCTCATATCATTGGTGCTCTCGTTGATTCACACTCACAACACTCAGAAAATGGCAGAAGGAACCAGAAACACATCCAAAACCCTTGAAGAGTGTGTTACCAGATTAAACAAAATAGAAGAGCACATGACCTCAATCACTATGGCATTGCATGAAATATCAAAAAGATTGACTGCCATAGAAAGCGATTGAAAAAACAACCTCAATTATGTGATGCATCCCATTGAATCCTATTCTCCAAAGCAGCATACACACACACCCATGTCAACACCTCTTAAAATAGATATGCCCGGATTTAATGGAAGACCCACAGAGGATGGCTCTTTAAGCGAGCTTTTTTGTTACAACTCCAAGAGGATCAAAATTTTTAATATCCTCAATATACATGGATGGACCTGCTTTGAGCTGGTACCAATGGATGCAAGTAAATAAACAAGTGTATTCTTGGCCATAGTTCAAAGAACAAATAATGCAAAGATTTAGCCCTTCCCTACACATTTAAGAGGAGAACTAGCTAAACTTGACACCATTGCAATAATTTTACAATGAATTTGAAAACTAGCTAACCAAGTTTGACATTCCACAGGAATTACTACAAAGCTGCTTTGAATCAGGGCTTAGACCAAAAATTAAAGGAAATAAGAATTCTTCTTCCTTGAGCATTTCAACTAGCAAAAATGGAAGGCAGTTATGCGATGCAAAAAGGCATAGAAATAGTAGAAATCAACACACTTGTTAATTAACGACAAGATCGAGTGCTCCAACTACATTCTCCCACAAATGCCACTCAACACAGCCAACATAAACAAAGAAATTGCAATTCGTAATTTAACAAAGAACTCAATTAGAAGAAAGAAGAAAGAAAGGATTGTTTTTAATTGTGAGGAAAATATCACAAAGGGCATATATGTCAAGCCAACTTATGTCCTTCATGATGGTCAATGACCAAGACTATCAACTACAACATGATATTCCACCGTAAATTCTGGATACAAGAAGAGACATTAGATACAAGCTTAAAATATCAGCCATTCAATCCAGGCTAAGGCAAATGACATAGAGATTGTATAAGTATACACATTATAAATACTTCTAACCACTAACTTAGCTTAGATTTTATGTCAGATAGAACCCAATTATATAGAATAAGATAGTCCATAGTAATAAGTCAGCTGGCACAAATCCTTTACAGCCTCAATTAAGAGGGACAAACAGAAAAGCTGTTACATAATCCCACATACAAAGGAGCTTTTATGGTTGGATGCACCCATATAAATCAAGAAGCTCAAAACCAACATGAAACAAATGGCCAAAAACATAGAAGAGAGCTTCAATCCAAGATTTAGACAATACAGACAGGATTCTACACTACACCCAGTAGAATTACCAACTCCGTTCAAAGATGGGCAGCTTCTAGCTAAGCATGTTACAATTTCTCACGTAAAAGTAATGCAAGTCGACAAAGTAAAGAAACTTTAAAACACTGGGAAGGAATTTTTTTTAGCCACAGATGCTTCTGGAATGGCAAAATAAAAAAAAAATACAGAAAGCATCACTAGAATTGACCAGGACAAGGTGAGGGGAGTAATGATATGAATCCATATCCCTAAAGCAACAACAAGATAATATCCAAAGGAACAACCTGTCCTATATACAAGATATATGAAACAGTCAGAATTAAAATCCAACAGATTACAGCCCTTACAGAGGAATGATTCAGAAACTCATTATACAGAGAGGATAATAACAGAGAGGAGAATATTACAGAATTTAAATACAACCCCGCAACAAAGAATAACCAAAAAACTAGCTAGAGTAATAATAACAAAACAAGAAAAATAGATATGCGAGATTCAAGAACATCGCAAAAATAAAACAATGTAAATTAGAGCAGACCTCAAGAAAATCGTGGCCACATCAGCATAACAAGAATACACGACAGAGGCAAGATCCGTAACAGATTATAGAAAATAACAACCTCAGTAAAGTAGTTAAAGAACAAGGATCCACTTAGTAAAAATTGATCTAGGCATAGTAGATGAACATTCTAGAAGAGGCGTCAGAACTATAAATAGAGGAAAGATAACCTTGATGAAGTAATCAAGAATTTGAGAAAGGAACTTAGCTCTTCAGTCTTCCCCCTTTTCTTCTCTTCTTCCTGATCAGTTCTTCTCGGTTTTCCTCACCGGAAACCACCGCATTCCACCGGAGAAATCGCCGTTTCTCCTCCGATCCCAGCCGCTCTCCCCGTTCTTCCCTGGAGCTCCTCGACGGCTCGAACTGTCGAAACAGAAAGAAACAAAGCAAGGGTAAGGTTAGGTTAATTCTCACAGCTTCATCCAACGACCCAGAATAGCCGCGCCGTTTTCAATCCACGGATCAGATTCAATCCAGAGATCAAGCCGTGCATAAACCAGCACCTGTAATCCATTAATATCAGAAGCAATCAAGAACCGCTTGATCAAGAAACAAATCCAAGGGTAGATCAGAATACAAGTCAATCGGCCGGATTCAATCAAAGAACTCAATCCGTCGCAGCATCCAACATTTGAATTAAAAGCAAATCCAGCGAATCGAAAGCACCGCAATTCCCACGGTGCCAATCCACTCAACGAGTTCCAACACTCAGGCGAGTCAACTCGAAGCTGAATCAAACTCAGTTTCACCCCAGACCCGTTGCGGCAAGCGGTCTTAATCGGAAAATAGCTCATATCAAAAGCCTTCTCAAATGGGTCCACAATAAGCGTCTTCGCTCCTCCACGAGGCCGAACACTCCACGCTCTCGATGATGCTTCATGCCGTCGAAGTCGATGGCCTCACGATGAGCTGGTGCGCGATGAAGCGATAGGCGTGTTTGTGGCGTCGGCGGGTTTTAGGGTGACTACGGTGACATCGAGGATCTTTTGAGAGAAATGATGGCGATCTTCATGAGAAGGGTTTGACCTTCTCGGCGAAGCGGCAAACGGCGTTGTTCTCGCGGATGACTTGCGTGATGTTGTAATTTTTTTGCCCGCCCGTGTGAAATTATGTCGTCTATGTGACGTTCAAATTCCTCGGCATCGGATAGGGGAGTCAATTTGGGTGCGGGTGGTTAGTCTAACACGGCCGAATAGGTTAACGAACGACGTTTATAAAGCGGTCAAAACTTCAACCCGTGCGACTAATTTCGATTGATCCGGCCGACCGAATGATCAAAATCGGGTCAAAATCGGGTTTGTGGGTCAATTTCGGGTTAATTTCAGATCAATTTCGAGTCAATTTTGAGTTAGCATGTCAAATTCGAGTTGTCGCGTCAAAACCGAGTCAATTTCGGGTTGGGGGGTCAACCCGAATCCGACCCAAAAAATTAAACGGGTTAATTACTTCAACCCGAACCCGACCCGAAAATTTTTCTCAATCAAACAGATTTTTTAATTGGGTTCGTGTCGAGTTATGCGGTCAATTTTGACCAGCCGAAGAAGGTCTTGACGACGTCATGCGCATCGTCCAGGAACGCCACCACCTCTCCCGAGAAAATATTACATGCGGTGTTCGGACATACGTCCAGACTCCAATCATAGCGCTACACGTGTCCGTTATTAAAAAGTACTATTTTTTTTCGCATTTTTTTACTTCACGGCGTTGTAACTGGATAGCACATTGACGATGTCGTTTACGTTACCCCGGGCCTGACCCGACTCGTCTCGTTCAAACAGTGGGAGGAGAAACGTCATTCGAATGGATGGGAGAAATTTAATATATATATATATATATATTTAGATTCAGTGCATATTATATTTTTTTTTTCACACAGTTCGAGCTCAGAGAGAAACAGAAAATCTAATTTCGTATTTCGGGAAGAACCGTGAAGATGGAGAATGAATTCGAAAGTTATGACCTTGATGATATTGCGACTAATTTAGCAGATGATGTATTAAATAAAAATACATCGGTAAATTTTTTAAACCGTTTTATATGTCCAATTTTTTATGGTTTATTAGTGATATTCTTTGAAATTATTTTATTTAATGTATATTTCCTACACTGTTAGGAGTTCTTTGTAAGAGGACTTTGCTTATTTTAGAAACTGTTTTACATGTGTACTCTCTGTATTCTCATGAGAGCACAACCCATTTTATCCTTTTTTTTTCAGATTTTTGACCCTCTTTGGATATAATATGATTAGTATATGACATTACAAGTTGTTTGGATGCTATTTGGTTGGTTTTTAGGGGAGATTTGTATTTGTACTCTCTGTATTCTCATGAGAGTACAGATTTTTTTTCAATTTCTGTCTAATTTTTTGGCCTGTTTGGAGAGAATAAGTTTATTACATTCCATTAGAAGCAATTTAGAGGCTGATTGATTGGTTTTTAGGAGTGTTTTGCATCTATACTCTCTGTACTCTCATGAGAGTACATATTATTTTTTCAAATTCTGTCTGATTTTTAGGTATGTTTGGAGAGAATATGTTTATTACATTCCATTAGAAATAATTTAGAAGTTATTTGGTTAATTTTTAGAGGAGATTTACATCTGTACCCTCATGAGAGTACATACTATTTTTTCATTTTTTGTCTGATTTTTTTGACCTTTTTAGAAAGAATATGTTTATTACATTCCATTAGAAGTAATTTGGAGGATGATTGATTGGTTTTTAGGGGTGTTTTGTATCTGTACTCTTTGTACTCTCATGAGAGTATAAATTATTTTTTTAATTTCTGTCTGATTTTTTAGTCTGTTTGGTGAGAATAAGTTTATTACATTCCATTAAAAGCAATTCAGAGGCTGATTGGTTGGTTTTTAAGAGTGTTTTTAATCTGTACTCCCTGTACTCTCATGAGAGTACAAATTATTTTTTCAATTTTTGTCTGATTTTTTGGTTTGTTTGGAGAAAGTATGTTTATTACATTCCATTAGAAGCAATTTAGAGGATGTTTGATTAGTTTTTAGGGCAGATTTGCATCTATACTCTCTGTACTCTCACGAGAGTACAAATTATTTTTTCATTTTCTGTCAAATTTTTTGGCCTTTTTGGAGAGAATATGGTTATTATATTCTATTAGAAGCAATCTGGAGGCTATTTGGTTGATTTTTAGCGAAGATTTGCATCTGTACTCTCATGAAGTACATATTATTTTTTCATTTTTTGTTAGATTTTTTGGCCGGTTTGGAGAGAATAAGTTTATTACATTCCATTAGAAGTAATTTGGAGACTATTTTGCTAATTTTTAGGGGAGATTTTCATCTGCACTCTCATGAGAGTACAATTTTTTTTTCAGTTTCTATCATATTTTTTTGCCTGTTTGGAGAGAATAAGTTTATTACATTCCATTAGAAGGAATTTGGAGGCTGATTGGTTAGTTTTTAAGAGTGTTTTGCATATGTACTCTCTACACTCTCTTCAGAGTACATATTATTTTTTCAATTTTTATTTGATTTTTTGGTCTGTTTGGAGAGAATATGTAGATTACATTCTATCAGAAGTAATTTGGAGGTTGTTTGGTTAGTTTTTAGGGGAGATTTGCATCTGTACTCTCTGAACTCTCATGAGAGTACAGATTATTTTTTCATTTTATGCCAGATTTTTTGGCGTTTTTAGAGAGAATATGTTTATTCTATTCCATTAGAAGTAATTTAGATGATTGATTAGTTTTTAGGGATATTTTGCATCTATATTCTCTGTACTCTCATGAGAGTACATATTATTTTTCAAATTTTGTCTGATTTTTTGGCTTGTTTGGAGAGAATAAGTTTATTACATTCCATTAGAAGTAATTTGGAGGCTGATTAGTTGGTTCTTAGGAGTGTTTTGCATATATACTCTCTGTACTCTCATGAGAGTACAAATTATTTTTTCAAATTTTGTTTGATTTTTTGGTCTGTTTGGAGAGAATATGTTTATTACATTCCATTAGAAGCAATTTGAAGATTATTTGGTTTATTTTTAGGAGAGATTTGCAAGTAAAAATTATTTTTTCATTTTCTGTCAGATTTGTTGGCCCGTTTGGAGAGAATATGTTTATTACATTCTAGTAGAAGCAATTTGGATAGTTTTTAAGGGAGATTTGTATCTGTACTCTCTATACTCTCATGAGAGTACATATTATTTTTTCATTTTCTGTCAGATTTGTTGGCCTGTTTGGAGAGAATATGTTTATTACATTATATTAGAAGCAATTTGGAGGCTATTTGATTAGTTTTTAGGGGAAATTTGCATTTGTTCTCTTTGTACTCTCATGAGAGTACATATTGTTTTTCCAATTTCTGTTAGATATTTTGGCCTATTTAGAGAGAATAAGTTTATTACATTCCATTAGAATTTGGGTGATTGGTTAATTTTAGGAGTATTTTGCATTCTCTATACTCATGAGAGTATAGATCATTTTCAATTTTTGTAGATTTTTGGTTTGTTTGGAGAGAATATGTTTATTACATTCCATTAGAAGCAATTTGGAGGCTGTTTGGTTAGTTTTTAGGGGAGATTTACATCTGTACTCTCTGTACTCTCATGAGAGTACGTATTATTTTCTTTTCATTTATTGGCATGTTTGGAGAATATGTTTATTATATTATTAGAAAATTTGAGGTTTGTTTGGTTAGTTTTAGGAGAGATTTACATATGTACTCTCATAGTCTCATGAGATTCTGAGATCATTTTTTCATTTCTGTTAGATTTTTTGGCCTGTTTGGAGAGAATAAGTTTATTACATTCAATTAGAAGTAATTTGGAGGCTATTTTTATGAGATTTGCATCTTGACTCTCGTACTCTCATGAGAGACATATTATTTTCAATTTATGATTTTTTGGCATGTTTGGAGAGAATATGCTTATTATATTCCATTAGAAAGATTTATGTTTGATTAATTTTTTAAGGAGATTTCTATCTCTATCCTCATGAGAGTATATATTATTTTCATTTTAAATTGATTTGTTGTGTTTGGAGAGAATATGTTTATTATATTCTATTAAAGGCAATTTGGAGGCTCTTTGATTTATTTTTAGAGATTTGCATCATACTCTATCTCATGAGTATAGATTATTTTCATTTTAAATTTTTGGTGCATTTGGAGAGAATATGTAATTTGGAGGTTGTTTGGTTAGTTTTTAGGGGAGATTTACATCTGTAATCTCTGTAGTCTCATCGTATAAAGAATTTTGATATTTTTACATTGCATGTGACATATTTGTGTTCTTAGGTGAATACATAAATGGCATCGATGATGAAAGTGATGTTAATGACAAATGTGGAGAAAATCCTTAGCACTACTATTCACAATGAAACGGAGGCAAGTGATGTGTTCAGCTATCTAAGTGAGGAAGTTGGCGACAAGGAGAATATTAGCTTCACAAAAATATATGCATTCAATTTCATCTAAAAAAGAGAGAAGATTAAGGATTGCGAATGGTGATGGTGATGCATTAATACAACTGTTCAAGGAAAAATAAGCGGAGGATGAGATGTTTGCATAGGATGTCTAAGTTGATGAGTTAGATAGCTTGGTTAATTTTTTTTGGAGCAGTGACATGTCAATGATAGAATATGATTATTTTGAGGATGTCATAATTTTTGATACAAGCTATCGACTCAATAAATATACCTTATCTGTGCCCTTTTTGTTGGAGTGAATCAACACTGGCAAAATATCTTATTTGGAGTAGCCTTTCTATTAGAAGAGACAATTGAGTCATTCACATGACTATTCAAAATATTTCTCCGGTTAATGAGTGACAGATATCCTATAATAATATTCACTGATCAAGATCAGACAATGACGAGAGCTATCGAAATTGCATTATCGCATACTCGTCATAGGTTATGCCAATTACATATTTCAAAAAAAGCTCATTCGAAGGTACACTACTTTAATAGTAATAAGATAATACAAAGTCTATTCTATACATGCATGAGCAAGTGTGACTCACAGGAGGAGTTCGAGTAAGCTTGGTCTATTATGCTAGTTGAGGGCAATTTGCACGATCATGCTTGGCTATCTGAGCTTTATAAAATTAGAAGCAAGTCATCCACCGCATTCTATAAAGACTCATTCTGAATGAGAATCTTGTCAACGCAATATAGTGAGTCCACAAATAATGTATATCATGAAATCTATAAACTAACAAGTTCAATCACATATTATTTCTTGGGATTGGAGAACGTTATCGACACATGGTACTAGAATGAACATGATGAAGATTTCAAGTGCAACCAATCAGCAATTGTTCCTGTTGTTAAGACCAGCTCAATTCTGAAACAAGCTGTTATGTTTTACACAAGAAAGCTTTATACAATGTTTGAGGAAGAATTTCTGCATAGTGTTGGAGGATTAGCAGCAAATGTGTCAGATGACAATCTCATGGAGTATTTGGTGAGAAACTTAGAGAATAAAAGTTCTTCCAAAATATGGGCTGTTCATTTTGACAAGATAAGCTTAAATATAACTTGCAGTTGTAAAAAATTTGAAATGAAGGGGTTGCTTTGTGCCCATTACATCCGAGTTCTTAGTCAGAAAGATATTGTGCGCATTCTGGATAAGTACCTTCTTATGCGTTGGTCAACCAGAGCAAATAGGGATATCTACTTTGACAGTGCTCACAAGAACTTAAAAGATGTGCAATGCAATGATGAAAATAAAATTGACATTATTTTTTGGAATCAGATTAATCGATATGCATATCAAATAAGCACCAGGGCATTGGGCAATAAGAAAGCAGTGGAGTATATGCTTGGGTCCTTAAGAAAATTATCTGATAATGTCGACTCATATTATGTGAATTCACCTCGGTGGCAATAAGAAGAAGAAGTCAACCACAACAGATAAGGGAAATGACATTTTAAAAAATCAAATTAAGCAGCGGACAAAGGGTGTTTCAAATGCAAGGCTTAAGGGATATTGGGAGAGAACCAAAAAAGCCAAGAGTAATATTTTTTTTGCCTTCGAAGTTATAGTATTTATATATTATTTTTAAACTTTAAACCATTATAGAATCCAAAGAACAATCTCAGAGGGGTGGAGGATATGTAGAGTCACCAATTGCAACACCTTTTCATATGAGTGCTTTTGAGGTATGCATGAAAACCCATCAATCATCTATTACATATCATTAACTAATACGATGTTCTATTTTAGGAATTTCAAGCTCAACAATCAATCAATGGGGAAGTAAACGATGATGAATATCATTACAGGGAAACATTTTAGTGCATGCCATCATTTATTTGTGTGTTCTTCAACTATACACACGTTAATGTCAATTACAATCATAATCCCCGAACCGGTTTGTTCCAGGTAAATATGTTATGCTTCTCTTTTCTACTTTTAGTTTGTAGCATTATGTATGTGAATGAGAATAATGGTTTAATAATGAATCTGGTTTGATATATTCAAGTATCATTTAGTAATGATTATGTGTGATGATTATTTTTCTATTATTTTGCATTATTATAATTAACGTTCATTAATTTGTGAAGCAAGGAAGATGAGAACCATGTTAAATAAATTGCTTAATGAGCAATTTCTGCTTATTCCATGCTTTTTTTTGCTTGTTCCTTCCCCAACATTTATTTATTTACTTTTGGTTTATTTTTTTCTTGCTTTACAGTCCATTGATGTCATGGATTACTCATTGCTGGTTGGTGTTGATGAGGGGAAAAAAGAACTGGTTGTACAAATCATCAATTACATGAGGAAATTTTTTTAATCTTTTTCCAATTTGATTATCTATATTTGGTACTTGACCTTTGGACATCAAGTGTGCAAGGTGCAGTGTCTTGAGGGTCCATACATTGTTTGGCTAATTTTTTGTTGCTTGTTTATTTCTCTTTCGAGGCTATACAATGTGTTCCAATAGCTCAATACATAGATGAAAGCATTATTCTATTGGGTGTTCTTCTCATGAAAAATGTTGTTCAAATATATCCAATTAGTACTTTTCAAATTTCCTTTTTATGCTACATGTCTAATATTTTCTGAACGGTTTATAACAATTTGTGCTATGTTAGATGAAAATAAAATGTGGTAATCCTTCATTCTTACACGGTCTTCTTCAATAAATTGGGTAACTTGTAGTTCATTTATTTCAATTTTTAGGTAGATGATGATGAAGATTTAATTATGTAAGTGATGATGTTGAATCCAGGCTATCAATTGAACACATTAAACAGTTTTTAGAGAGAGAGAGGGAGAGAGAGTATATTGAATTGTGTAATTTTGTATCGATTTTTGATCATTTATTTATAGATTTTGGTTGATATTGCTTTGCTACATGATCTATGTACAAAATAAAAAAAAAAATTAACATGTATCTCTTGATGTGGTTGATTAGAGATTCTACTTGAGTATATTGCATCTGTACTCTCTATTAACCATTAATCATTGATTCTACATCGAAACATAATGTAATATTTTTTTAAGTTTATGTTATCAATAAATTAATAAAAAAAATCATTGAAACAATGTCATGATCAATCTAACAAATCTATCAATAAAATGTTATATAATTACATTTCTTGTCTTAGTAAATATTTAGCAGAGATCATAAATTACACATCTAAAGTTTCAAATTTAAAATGCCCCATTTGATGCTATAGGTGCATTGTTTCTATATTCATGAAGTCTTGAGAATAAAATATTATTATAAATTCACAAATATTATTAATTTTGAATGATGATCTATCTTGAGGATCTAATATAAAATTAAAAATCAATAATTGTATACTAATTTTCTAATTTATATTTTTCTCTTATAGTATGTATATAAAGTGATTATAAAATAACAATTTTATAATAATTTTGAGGTATTAAAATTCATTTTACAATAGAAATATTCTTGACCTCCAAAATAAGAAGCATTCATATCTATAATATCTATATTCATTTTTTATAAAATAATTTTATCATCATAAATGAAGAATATGGATCTTGTTTCTTTTAAATTTTGAATATATTTGTAGCTATTTCATGCATGCTAATTAAATTTAAAATATAATAAATATTAAATAAGTGCTATTTTTCTATTTTGCTTGGATTAATTTATTATTTAAGCATTTTAAATGACTTAATTATTAACAAAACCTTGACTAAAATTCTAATGTGGGTGAAGATTTCAAACTATAAGAAAATTTGAGATCAACTAAATTATCAACACATGGAACTTCTTGGTCATTTATAACTTGAATCTTAAAGGCGTTTGAGATCACTTTTATTTTTTATTTTATATTTCTTATATTTTGAATTGCAACAAATTATATTTGATGCATAATTATTTTAAAATTACTTAAAATATCTAAAATATATTTTAATTTTTTAAAAATAATATAATTTATTTTCAAAAATAAAAACAAAATCATTTTAAAATATAATAAATAAATATATTTTTTAAAATAAAATAAATTTGATACCAAATAAAACCTTAATTAATTTGATTAACTATGACCTTTCTAGATAAACCTTCATGCTCGGCTTTCAAATACAATTCCTTTCAACAAGCATCAAATTCAAGGTTTGGTTGCATACCTTTCAATTAGATCGACTTCTATTTTTATTATTTTACTTTTCAATAAAATTAGGAAATTGGTCAGAGTACAGAGAGTACAGATACAGAACAACTCAAAAAATCAAACCAAGAGCCTCCAAATTGCTCCAACTGGTTTGTAATAAACACATTCTTCCCAAACATGCATGAAACATTGGCAAAAAACTGATAAAAAAATCTGTACTCTCGAGAGTACAAAAAACTCAAAATAGCTCCATAAATCTAATATTAAGGCTCCAATCAACCTGTAATTGAATATAATAAATATTTCCTTTCCAAAAAGGCTAACAAAAGTGGGAAAAATTAGGATATTATTGTACTCTCACGAGTACAGAGAGACAGATGCAAAATATCTTAAAAAAGTAACACAATTGCTCCCAAATTGCTCACTAGTTTGTAGTAAACACATTCTTCCCAAACAGCATGAAAAATTGGAAAAATTGATAAAAAAAAATGGGTACAGAGTACAACTCAAAAATAGCTCCAATCTAATATTAAGGCTCCAATCAATCAGAATTGAATATAGTAAATATTTCCTTTCCAAAGCTAAGTGAGAAAAATTAGGATAGTGCATGCCCTCAGATGAGGAGATGATCTAAAATAGCTTAAAAAAGTAACCCAATAGCTCCCAAATTGCTCCAACTGGTTTGTAGTAAACACATTCCTCCCAAATAGACATGAAAAATTTGCAAAAATTGATAAAAAAAATCTTTACTCTCAAGAGAGTATAGAAAGTACAACTCAAAAATAGCTCCAGAAACCTAATATTAAGGCTCCAATCAACTTAATTGAATATAGTAAATATTTCCTTTCCAAACATAACAGTAGGCAAATTAAGAAATTGGTGCGTACTCTCTAAGAGTATGAGAGTATCTGATACAAAAAAAGTAACCGACTCCCAAATTGCTCCAACTGGTTTATAGAAACACATTCTTCCCAAACATGCATGAAAAATTGGCAAAATTGATAAAAAAATCACTCTCAGGAGTCTGAGAGTACAACTCAAAAATAGCTCAAAACCTAATATTAAGGCTCCAATCAACACAGTGAATATAGTAAATATTTCCTTTCCAACATCTAACAAAAGTGGAAAAGTTAGAATTGGTTTGTACTCTCTCACGAGACAGAGAGTCTAGATCTGAAATAAAAAAAGTAATGCTCCCAAATTACTCCAAATAGTTTGCATCAACACATTATCCAAATAGGTCACAATAAAGAAAAAATAGAAAAAAAAATCTATCTCTGAGAGTATAAAGTACACAAAAATAAAAAAAGGCTAATATTTAGGCTCCAAAACTGATGTAGTCTAATTAATATTTCCTTTCCAAACATGTCAAAAAAAAAGAAAAAATATTATGGCAGTGCGTACTCTCATGAGGTATAGAGTACATATGTAAAATAGCTTAAAAAAGCAACCAGCTCCCAAATTGCTCCAAATAGTTTGCAGTCAACACATTCTATCAGCACAATAAGGAAAAAATTGAGAAAAAATATGTACTCTCAAGAGAGTATAAAAGTACACCAAAAGGCCAAAAAGGCTAATATTAAGGGTCCAATAAATCTATAATGGAGTCTAATTAATATTTCCTTTCTAAACAGGTCAAAAAAATTGAAAAAAATGTGCAATTAGAGTACAGAGAGTACATGTGTAAAATAGTTTAAAAAAGCAACCCAATATCTCCCAAATTGCGCCAAATAGTTTGCAGTCAACACATTCTATCCAAACAGGCCACAATAAGAAAACAAAATTGAGAAAAAAAATTCTGTACTCTCAAGAGAATACATAGAGTATACCTACAAAACATGTTAAAATGGCATATTAAGGTTCCAATCAACCAAATTGCTACACATGGTCTCCAATAAACATATTCTACCCAAACTGCCCAGGAAAATTGAAAAAAGAAAACTATATTCTCGGAGAGTCTGGAGATGCAGTCTCAGAAGGTTAATATTAGCTCAGACAACCAGAAATGTACTAAACATTTTCTTTTCAAACATAAAGAAAGATGGTCGAAATATGGAAATATTACGTACTCATGAGAGAGAATGATTGAAGAGAGCTTAAAAAGGCAACTTAGCAGCCAAAAAATTACTTTAAATGGTCTCTACAAAAGATATTCTATCCAAACTATCCTGAAAAATGATAAGAAAAATAAGGAAATAGTCGTACTCTGGAGACGAAATTACACCTACAAGGCGGAGAACATGAACATAAGAGTTACTCTGAGAGAGTACACACGAAAAATATCTCACTAAGCGACTCATCATCAACCAAATTGCTACATGGTCTCACTAAAGCAATCCAAACAGATAGTACATCTACCTCATATAAGGTTTTTAAATAATAACAATTAATTTTGAACATATCAAACTTCAATTATCGGTTGTCGATAGTTATTTCATGCCCAAAGCGTAAGTGAACTTAAAGTAGAAAATCCTCTTTGGCCAATCGGTGGTGACTGGTCCATTGGAGGTTTGATTCTTTTCATAATACTACTTGAAAAACATGATGACACTATTTTGTTGGACTGACAGCCCACTCATCATTTCAATTGGCCATTTTATGGGATCGCTCATAAAAGATTGGCCAACATCTTGAACAAGTAATTTGATATGAACAGTAAAAAGTATAGTCAATAAGTTGGCAGAAAATATGCACTTTAGGCAAACCTAAATGAAAACAGTTCTTACAATATCAGGAAGAATGACCTTATGAGTTGGGTTTTGATGAATCATAAAAATACCAAAGCAACTTAGTATGCGACGAGTGTCCAGTCGATTATTTATAATTGGAAGTTAGAGTAGCTCGACCCGATACACTCTGCGGTGACATGTTGGATGAACATTTTGCTTTCTTTAGAGATCATTTTGCATAACTCGCAAGAAGAGAAGAGAAAGTTTATAAATTCTTGCTTAACTACCTAAAGGATTGGATCGTACTACCATTTTGTGGAGTAACTTACCCGGTGCAAGCATGAAATGTACAAATATATATAGCCCGCATAGCGGTACTTCTCGAAGGCAAAGCGTGCGTGTGCATCTAACGATCTTGATCATTAGTAACTCATCAATTTGCCCTCGTGCAATACTGAATATGGTATCACTCCTACATGTAAGAAATATGGGAATGTGAGCTTAACTGAATGAATATGTGATTTTATGTATACAAAAGGAATTGAATGAAGAGTGACTTACTTTTCCTTGAATCGGGAACACGACGTGTCAATGAGCTGTAGCATTGGCTTAGGCAGGACATCTCTTGATGAGAAGTCAACAATATGATGTGCCTCAGCTGGCTACAAGAAAATTAGTGATGATGAAAGGTAGTGATGAAGAGCTAGAGTCATTGTGAACTAAGAATCGATCTGCTAAGATGATGCATACCTCTGCCTGATGCTCCTCAACCATAGATAGTTCATTGGTTCATTTTATCATTTGCACATAAACCTATAAAATTTATTGAAATCGATTATTATGTCAAATTAAAAGAAAGTTAAATACCTCTTATGCTATTCATCCTGAGTGGAGGCTACCACATGACTTATTCTCTGACTTCACAGTTTGTGTGAAGGGGAAGATATGGCTTTCCTTTTCCTCATCGCCGCTTCACACCAGCTCAATCTTATTGAGTAAATGCTTTGCGCATCTTCATGTGTGGATGCCTCCACAAGCTTCCCTGGTGGCCTCCACGGGGCTTCCCAGTGGAAGCCTCTGCGAGCTTCCCAGTGGAAGTCTCCGAAGCCCATGGTAGCCACCATAGGGCCTCCCACGTGGTAGCATCTACCATAGGGCTTCTCAGTGGAAGTCTCCCAGGCGTGCTTATAGTAGCCTCCACAGAGCCTCCCGTGGTTGCCTCCCAGGGGAAGCTCTGTGGTAGCCTCCATAGGTCTTTGCCCTGTGGCCTCCTCAGAGATTCACGTGGTGGCCTCCACAGAGCTTCCCCATGCTAGGATCTTGGGACCTGTGCATTCAGTCTCGATAGTAGTACCAATTCAATTCCATCAATTCTCTCCATTATTGATGCTTCAAAGACGATACTCTATCTCCCAAGGCACTGAAACCTGCAAGTATCCTCTCCACCACAAAGCCTTCTGAGTGGGTAGTAGCAGAGGGCAGGCTAGATACACTGAAAGGTGGAGAATATCGAGGAGAGACATATGGAGATTCAGTGGGGGCTGAACTCAGTGGACTTAGAATGAGACTGCTATCAGGTTCGACATGGGTTATTTGCTGGGCAGTGGACAATATTTCAAGGAGCCAGGTCTCCTCTTTTGATATGTCCTCGAATGAAAGGTAGACCTGTGTTACACCGATAAGAAAATATGATGATTTACAATATAATTAAATACATTCTCATATAAATAAAGTGATATTATTATGTGTCACCTGGTGTCCTCCCAAACCAGTGAAGGTGTCATCTGCAAACTTTATTTTTGGCCATCGTAACATACATGACTTTGTAGAAGGAAACGATGGCCTTATGATGCCTATGTGCTCTGTCGCTCAGATTTACAATGAATATTTATATAAGTTAACTTCAATGCATCAAATAATACATAACTGGAGATATAGAACGTACCATTAGAAGAGTGACAAAGCCACTCATGTACCCGGGTCTTCTCTGTAAAATCTTTGATGAAATACCATCAAAGTGAAACCGAGAAAGGCCCAAATATATGCCAGTTGTTATTTATCTATAAGAAAACATAATCATACCACCTATGGTTGTGATATATAAAAAAAAGATTTGAAAGCATATACGTGCTTTAACGGCGACGATCTAGTTTATTCTTTGAGCTGAGCGGGGATTTACGCCTTCTTCTCTCCTTTGGCATCCCTACAATTAGTGCAACTTCATTGGGAGTGAAAGGAATGCAATGGCCACCCAAAAAGAATGTTTGTTTCTATATCCCAACAAGACAGGATTGACATGATGGCAATTGAGTCTTGCTAAATTCCATGCAGTCTAGTAAACTGATGCAAATGAAACTTCCTTAAAATGTTAATGACTTCATCAGTAAAGAGTACTGCAATATTATCGAACACGGCTTTAACGGTGGTAGGCCTGCATCTCGAAGTTATCTTTTTCCCAGATATTGTAAACTTCAAAATGAAAAGTCAATTAATAAGAACATTATCAGCACACTGGAGGCCCATAGAGTACAAATGCAAAACTCTCCTAGAAATCAACTAAACATCCTCCAAATTACTTCCAATGGAATGTAATAAACATATTTCCTCCAAACAGGCCAAAGAAAGTAGAAAAAAATGAGAAAAATGCTCTATACTCTCATGAGAGTATAGATAACAGATACAAAAATCCTTTAAAAACTAACCAAACAGCCTCCAAATTACTTCCAATGGAATGTAATGAACATATTCCCTCAAAATAGGCCAAATAAAGTGAAAAAAAAATGAGAAAAATGCTCTATACTCTCATGAGAGTACATAGAGTACATATGCAAAACTCCCATAAAAACCAACCAAACAGCCTCCAAATTGCTTCCAATGGAATGTAATGAACATATTTCCTCCAATAGCACAAAGAAAGTGGAAAAAAATGAGAAAAATGCTATGTATTTTTATGAGAGTACAGAGAGTACAGATGTAAAACTCCCGTAAAAACTAACCAAATAGTCTCCAAATTACTTCTAATGGAATGTAATGAACATATTTCCTCCAAACAGGCCAAAGAAAGTGAAAAAAATGAGAAAAATGCTATGTACTCTCATGAGAGTATAAAGAGTACATGCAAAACTCTCATAAAAACCAACCAAATAGCCTCTAAATTACTTCCAATGGAATGTAATGAATATATTTTCTCCAAACAACCCAAATAAAGTGAAAAAAAATGAGAAAAATGCTCTATACTCTCATGTGAGTGCAGAGAGTACAGATGCAAAACTCTCATAAAAATTAACCAAACTGCCTCCAAATTGCTTCAAATGTAATGTAATGAACATATTTCCTCCAGACAGCACAAAGAAAGTGAAAAAAATGAGAAAAATGCTCTATACTCTCATGATAATACAGAGAGTATAAATGTAAAACTCCCCTAAAAACCAACCAAACAGCCTCCAAATTACTTCAAATGGAATAGAATGAACATATTTTCTCCAAACAACCCAAATAAAGTGGAAAAAAAAATGAGAAAAATGCTCTATACTCTCATGAGAGTATAGAGAATACATATACAAAACTCCTCTAGAAACTAATCAAACAGCCTCCAAATTACTTCCAATGGAATGTAATGAACATATTTTCTCTAAACAGGCCAAACTAAATGAAAAAAATGAGAAAAATTCTCTATACTCTCATGAGAGTATGGAGAGTACAAATGCAAAACTGCTCTAAAAATAAACCAAACAGCCTCCAAATTGCTTCGAATGGAATATAATGAACATATTTCTGCCAAATAGGCCAAACCAAGTAGAAAAATGAGAAAAATTTTCTGTACTCTCATGAGAGTAGAGAGAGTAAAGATGCAAAACTCCCATAAAAACTAACCAAACAATCTCCAAATTACTTCCAATAGAATGTAATGAACATATTTCCTCCAAATAGCTCAAAGAAAGTGTAAAAAATTAAGAAAAATGCTATGTACTCTCATGAGAGTACAAAGAGTACAGATGCAAAACTCTCATAAAAACCAACCAAACAGCCTCCAAATTGCTTCAAATGGAATGTAAAGAACATATTTCCTCTATAGAGCCCAAAGAAAGTGAAAGAAAATGAGAAAAATGCTCTGTACTCTCATAGAGAGTACCAATACAAAACTCCCCTAGAAACCAATCAAATAGCCTCCAAATAGCTTCCAATGGAATGCAATGAATATATTTCCTCCAAATCGGCCAAACAAAGTGAAAAAAAATGAGAAAAAGTCTCTGTACTCTCATGAGAGTACAGAGAGTACAGATGCAAAACTCTTCTAAAAATCAACCAAACAGCCTCCAAATTGGTTCAAATGGAATGTAATAAATATATTTCTTCCAACAGCCCAAAGAAAGTGGAAAAAATGAGAAAAATTCTTTGTACTCTCATGAGAGTATAGAGAGTACAGATGCAAAACTCCCCTAAAAACCAACCAAATAACCTCCAAATTACTTCAAATGGAATGTAATAAACATATTTTCTCCAAACAGCCCAAATATAGTGGAAAAAATGAGAAAAATTCTCTGTACTCTCATGAGAGTACAGAGAGTACAGATGCAAAACTCCCTTAAAAATCAACCAAATAGCCTCCAAATTACTTCTAATGGAATGTAATGAACATATTTCCTTTAAACAGCCTAAAAATTAGAAAAAAATGAGAAAAATGATAGTACAGAGAGTACAGATGCAAAACGTGAGAGAAAAATGAGAAAAATACTACGTACTCTCATGAGTACAAAGTCTGAATACAAAATTCCCCTAAAAATCAACTAAACAGCCTCCAAATTACTTCCAATGAAATGTAATGAACATATTCCCTCCAAACAAGCCAAACCAAGTGAAAAAAATGAGAAAAATGCTATGCACTCTCATGAGAGTATAGAGAGTACATATGCAAAACTCTCTTAAAAATTAACCAAACAGCCTCCAAATTATTTCTAATAGAGTGTAATGAACATATTTCTTCCAAATAGGCCAAAGAAATTGGAAAAAAATGAGAAAAATGCTCTGTACTCTCATGAGAGTACAGAGTACAGAGAGTACAGATGCAAAACTCTCCTAAAAACTAACCAAACATGCTCTAAATTGCTTCAAATCGAATGTAATGAACATATTTCCACAAACGACCAAAAAGTGGAAAAATGAGAAAAATAATCGTACTCTCATGAGAGTGAGTCGAATCTGAAACTCTCATAAAACTAACCAAACAACCTCCAAACTTACTTAATGGAATATAATGAACATATTTTCTCCAAAGCAGGCCAAAGCTGAAAAAAATGAGAAAAATGCTCACTCTCATGAGAGAGAATAGAGAGTCTGAAAACTCTCCTAAAAGTTAACCAAATAACCTTCAAATTACTTCTAATAGAATCTATTAAACATATTCTCTACAAATAAGGTTTAAAATCTGAAAGAAATTGACAAAATGAGGTGTACTCTCTAGAGAGTACAGAGAGTACACATGCAAAAAATCTCTAAAAATATACCAATCAACATTCAAACTACTTCTAAATCCATGTACTGAATATATTATATCCAAACAGGGTCAGAAGTCTTTTAAAAAATTGACAAAATAGGATGTACTCTCACAGTGAGTGGTAAATATCTGCTGAAGCAACATCCATTAATCAACCTATAAACAAATTGTAATGCTATCGACTGAACATATTATATACAAACAGGCCCCATAATTCATCAAATCCTTCATGAAACAGTACTAAACATCCTACAATGTGATGTACTAAACATATGACAAGCCCAACTATTCAAAAATTTGAAAATAACGGCGTTTACCATCATGATAGTACAGAGAGTACACATGCAAAACATATGAAAATACTAGTAAAACAGTCTCCGTTCAATTAAAGAACTCAAATGTTCTCCTACTCGACGGTGAGAACAACAGAGAAAATCCTAAATTCATTAGAGTTCAAGAATGCAGGAAGAAATATCTCATGAGGTCGCCTATAATACCTCAATTTTTAATGCCCAAGATTTGCTAAATCTCTGAGGGAAGGCCGGATGTACGCTGGGCAAGAGCTAGAGCTGAGTTGAGAAAAATTTCTGTGCAAAAAAAAATCCCTAAATTGTTCTGTGATGAAGAATGTGGAACGACGAGCGTGATATTTTCTTCTCCCGATGTTTGAATGGGACTGGCCGGGTCGGGCCCGGGGTAGCGTAAATGGCGTCATCAATGCGCCATCTAGTTACAGCGTCGTGAAGTGAAAAAACCCAAAAAAATAACATTTCTTTTAATAATGGACACGTGTAGCGCTACGATTGGAGTTCGGACGTAAAGTGCGTCCGGGACTCTGCCTTCTCACCTCTCCCTTTGTTGGAAGCACCTTATCGGCTTTACCCTATGCAAATAATAAGAAAAATTAAAACGTACTTGTTATTTTCAAGATATTATATTAATTCCATCAATATTAATATAATATAGCGACCATAGAAAAAAAACAATTTTAGATTTAAACATTTTTTATCAAAAATAAATGTCAAATTTATGAATTTATTTTTAAATAAGTGTCATATATTAATAAATAATAAAACTTTATATGAAAAAATTTATTAATTAGTGTGTTTTAACCAAGGAGTCTTTTGAGATCCATTTTGTCTTTTATTTTTAATTTTTTATTTAATTTATAATGTAACTTGAAATAAAATATATTAATTAGTGAATAAATTAATTTAAATGGTGATTACTTTAATCACTTGTGTATACAATGATAATGGTAGCTCACTGGCATGTTCACTAATTGTAGCAACAACATCTCTACATGATAATATTTATTTGGACCATTTACTTACATATTACAGAATTATTATATATTTATTTATCTAATTCATAAAATTTAATATTTACATAAATATAGATTAAATTTTTAATAATATATCAAAGATAATATCATCATTAATTTTTTAAGGTGAATGACCTTTTTGAAGCATAGAAATAATATTTTATTTCTAAATATCAAATTATAGATTTTTGATATGTAAATGCATGCAAATCTTTTATTTATTTTTGAAATACTAAAAAAAATCTAAAAATTAATAGCATTATTTTTAAAAATTTTAAAAAAAATGCTAAAAAACATTAAGTGGCCTTTTGGCATAACTTTTATTTTTATTTTATTATTTATATTATAATTATCATATATTTGATGGTGATATTTTCTTTAACAATATTCAAAACATTAAAAAAAAATAAAATTATCTTTTATTTACACTGATCTCAAAATGAATCAAAGATTTAAAAAATATTTCACCAATCTTTTTCATAAATAATAGAAATAACAGCACAACGGTATTAAGTGTTATTAACCCTTTGATCCTCCGAAAATTGCGTATTGTCCCAGCAGAAGCCCGCCGACTTTGAGCGGCGACTGGCAGAGATCGACGGCGATTCTAATGGGCGACATTACGACTAATTTGATCTTCTTTAACTGCTACTGAGCAGATAGTGGGATGCTTAACATCTGTTCATACACATGAGCAAGTTATAAGCTCGGTTGCTTAATCTCAGCCGTTCATCTGAAAGTATGGACTAATAATAGTAATTTGTGATCGTAACAATTCATTTTATTATTTAATATTTGTGAAAGCTTTGCTCCGACTGCAATCACGTAGCAGAATTCTCTTTTGATGAGAGACTAAAGCCTTATGGATGACAAATATATGGTTAGCATTTGACAATGCGAAGAAAATATCTTTAGAAGAGTTATTTATTAAATATTGCCGATAAAATGAGGGGATGGATGATATGAATCCATATCACTAAATTAACAATAGAAATAAAAGGGACAGAGAAGAGAATTTAAGTTAATTTAAAAGATTTTTGATATCACAAAATATAACATCAAGAGAGACTAAAATTAAACATTGAGAAATAAATTACACTAAAACCAAGCCAGAATAGCTTTACAACAACAGATCGGTAAGAATAAAGAAGATCTATAGCAGAAACATCAAAGTCCAAACAAAATATATACAAACTTTAATATACAAGACTCGAGACAACTCGAACAAAAGCAACAGACAATATTTGGAAAAGTAAAATAAATCCATAGATTAACTACCAAAGCGAAGTTATTAAATCAAGAAGAGTAGTAACAGATTGCGTCCTCAACTTCCAGAATGATAGAAGCAAGAATAAGAACGACAAAAATGGTTAGCAGGTATAGAAGGTCTAGATCTAGGATATAGAAAAAAAAAACTATAAATAGAAGGAAGAAATCCCAATAGGGGGTAATCAAGTATTCTAAAAACAAACTCTTTCTCTCTGTATCTTCTCTTCTCCCTCTTCTCCTGAACCCCTTCTCTGGTTTCCCTGCCGAATCATCATCACCGCTTGGGAACCACAGGGTTTCTCCTTGGCTCTCCCCTTTCCCTCTGGGCGTCGACTCTGTCAAACCCAAAGAAAGAATTAAGGTAAGATTCATCTAGAAGCATCATCATGAGCGGTAGGATTTGAATCAGGGCCAAGATTACTTCCACAGGCTAAGATCAGAGATCAAACCGCACAGAGAGAAATGCGTGTAATCCACTATCGGATGAAAGAAAATCAAGAACCGCTCAATCGAAGCATAGATCCAAGGGCAGAGAAGAGACCAAACCAATCCGACGATTTAAGGTTCAGCTCAAAAGAAACACAATCCAAGTGCTAGATCCAATGGCTAAGAGAAGAGGGCGCAAATCCAACGGTTCAGAAGGCACCCGATAATCTCCCCTGATTATCCCTTAACTCAGCCGGGCTAATTCCACTCAGAGTGAGTCAACTCACTGAACCAGACCCAAATTGAACCGTTAACCAAGATAGATCCTTATCAATGAATCTGAATGATAGGGGCGAGACAACGTCTCCATAAGCGAACTAATCAGATATTGCACAATATAAAATAGAATGCGAGTAGCATGTGGCTATAATTAATCACTCAAATTTTTTTATTGTCATTATTTAGAATGAGGATCAATAATTCATGAAATGTGTGAACTTTAAATTATTATTATTGTTTTTTAATTATTATTGACCTTCATATATATATGAGTCGAATCGAGCTTATAAGATTAATTCGATCGGCTCCGAATGTTCAGAGCACAAATCAGAGTTGAGATGCACCAAACATTACCGAAATCAGCCCAAATGACTTTTGATCGGCGAACGGACTTAGTCATCGCATTCAGAATATCGAAATTGGTCAGAATATAAATATTGCACACTCTGATGATCAACCGATCAAGCAATCGAGCTGTCAATGTGCCGATGTGTATATCAGAGTTAGGAGATTACGACGATGCCCAAATGACCTCCGTTCATAAAATTGATTGTGTCGTTGGCTTCAAAATGCCAAAACCTACCAAATGAGACTGTTCACGCTCAATTCAGACGAGTCTATGCGAATGTCGAATAATAAGAAGTGATAATGCACAAATCGAGGTTGAAGTACACTCAACGGTGCAAAAATCAATCGAAACAATCCCCGATCGATGAACGGATTTCTCCATTGCGTTCTGAACAGTGAAATTAATTAGAATATAAATATTGCACAACCTAATGATCAACCGATCGAGCCGTCAATGTGCCTACATGCATATCGAGGTTAGGAGATTGCGATGATACCTAAATGACATCCATTCATTAAATTGATTGCGCCGTTAGTTTTGAAACATCGAAATCTATCAAGTGAGACTATTCACACTCAATTCAGATAAGTCTGCGCTAATGCTGAGCTATTGGAAGCGATGGCGTGCATTTTTAAGATGAAGCCTACCTGATTTGATGCCGACTTGAACTAATTGACCTTTGATCGCGAAACGGACTGTGCTGTTGCGTCCAGAACATCGAAATAGCTTAAGATTGACATATATTAACTATGTGATTATGTCAGCGTAAAATTCATATCAAGATTAATTAAACACTTAGGAAATTAATTTGAAATGCCTATTTATTCTTAATAACCCAAAACTAGCCCTAATGCATAATTGTTAGACTCATCTCTCGTTCGATCCATTTTCTTCGCGACCTAATCTCGCTCTCCCTCTTCATACGCTCCACAAAACCAAAACTTCTTGGTTCAATCTCCCCATCTCCGTTGGGTCTTCCTGGTTCCTCGGCTCTCCCCTTCAACCAGCGCTGCTCCCTCTTCCTTCCTCCTTCAAAATCGAACGATTCCCTCAATAAAGTTGGCTCATTTTTCTCCTCATCTCTCCGATTGAAGCAAAATCGAAAACCTCTTCTTGTCCGTCTCCCCTTCGAACCGCAAGGCAACAACAAGGTTTCCCCTTTCAATTTTTCTTCCTTCTCTCATTCTTCTTGGCCAAAATCCTTCCTATTTTCCTCAACCTACCTTGGCCGAAAATGCCTTCTCCTTCCCTAATTTCTTCCTTGTCCAAAAATTCCTTCTCCTTCCCTCATTTCCTCCTTGGCCGAAAATCCCTCTTCCTCCTCTTTCCCTCATTTTCCCTTGGTCGAATTCCTCCTAGCCAAACTCCCCCTTTGCCGAATTCATCCTTAGCCGACCTTTTTTTTTAAAAGCGAGGGTAGCCGAGAGGCAACACCGTCATCAGGTGGGTTCTCCTCGGTGTACCTCTTCGATTCCTTTTCTAATCGAGCACATAGTCGCTAAATTACTTTTCTGACCTCTTTTTTTTTATCACAGCCAAAGAGGAATACCTTCATCAGGCATGTTCTTCTCTAGGTTTCCGACATTTCCATCATTCATTCCACTTTCCCGTGCTTGTTGATTGCTGCGCTATTCATTACCAAA
Source organism: Cymbidium sinense (assembly GCA_021442155.1). NCBI lineage: Eukaryota > Viridiplantae > Streptophyta > Magnoliopsida > Asparagales > Orchidaceae > Cymbidium > Cymbidium sinense. Next base: position 305,632,471 of record CM038215.1, read on the forward strand.
AAAAAGAGCTTGGATGTGTAGGAATAAATGTGTGGAATGTGTATGTATATATGCTTCTTTATACAGGTTTGAAGGCCTCCCTATGCTTATCAGGGCATGATGAGATGAAAATCGGTCGAGGTATTACAAAACACCAACCGTCACACTCATCAGAGCGTGACAGGATGGCCTCCAAAATTATTAGATGCAACCCCCTATGCCGAAATGCTGCCAAAATTTTGACTTAAATTTGAAACCTAAATAAATTCAAACTGAAATCATCTAAGCTTAAGTTAAATAAGAAAATACATGATAAATGCTAAAACGAACATCAAACTAAAAAGAAAAAAAAGAGGAAAAATACTTACAAAACTTATTTAAGCAAGTTGAAAGCCCTCCCAAAGTTCGAACTAAAATCATTCCCCCTCTTTCTCAAGTACTCTAAACTCAAGCAAGTGCTCTATCTTAGCCTTATTTATAGGGGTTGGGAGAAGCAATGAGGAACTCATTCTTATTTAAAATTAACTTAATAAAGTGAGTTCTCTTCTCTTGTAAATTCCTCAAAATTAAACAAGCTTTAATTGAAAGTTGGGAAGACTAATATTAAACCCAAAAGATTTAATTGCAATTCTCTATGACTTAAATTAAAGTGGTAAAGTGAGTTCTCTTCTATTGTAAACTTCTCAAAATTAAATAAGCTTTAATTAAAATTTGGGGAGGCAAATGCCAAACTCATAAAAGACTTATAATAAGTTTGAAGTTTGACTTTTAAATAAACATAAAACTTGATGTGAAATTAAAAATAAAGTCAAATTAGGTTTGATCACTTTTATATGAAGAATGAATAACTCTCATAAGTGCAAGAGTATTATTCGATAGCTTACTCACAAGCATAACTTATTAGCTTGCTGATAGTCATGAATGCTACATTCCAAGTCTACTTGAATTTGTATGTCAATACAAAACTAAATCATAAGAAGTTTGTTAAGTGTTATGTTTATATATATATAAAAAGGGGGAAATCAAATGAAATTTATAAGAGATCTATGAAGAAGTTAAATAATATGTTGGCAAGCATAGTTAAAGCTCTTTAATGAATGATTGAAAGATTCATACAAGAAAGTTAATAGTTTGCTTTAAACTAATTGGAAGATAAATTCTCAAGTATGAAAGAATTTGAACCTGCTAATAAATGAATTTGAAAGCTTGGAGAATTGAAAAATTCAATAAGTAAACTAAGTGCAAGTAATGTTTTAAATTACAACCTAAATCAATTGCCATGGATCTACAATTCTTTGTACAAGCTGATAGAAGGCGACACTAAATTAAATTCTCTATGAATTATTGAGCTTCTTTCAATCCAAAGATTTAAAATTTTATTCTAATTATGATTTTCAAAATCAATGATTTCATTAATTAGATGAAATTGTCTAAGTCATAAATACTTATATGTGCTCGGACATAGAGATTTAAAGTACAAATTTTAATGTCTGAAAATATTGCGCAGGCTAAATTAGAACTAAATGAAAATATAAAATTGATCTCATAATTTAAACATAAAATTATCTAAATTATGAAATGCCCACATGGGCCCCGACACTATGCTGAATGCTTAAATTTAGTGTTTGACAACGCTGTGCGGGTTGCTTCCCAATTTTGTCTTAAGACCGAGTTTGAGTTAACAAAACCTAAAAATTCAATTATTATAAGAATTTCAACTTATTGAAACATCTGAGAAGCTAATTATGTCATATGACAATAGATATGCTCCTCTATTATTAAATTAATAGTGTTGACAAGATCTAAAATAATAAACTAAATGATCAAGCAAACCCATGTACCCCGATGATGGCTGTGTTGAATGAAGATTTCAACCGGAGGGGATACTTTCATCAAAATATGATTATAATTTCAAGTCTAATTAACTCAAATTAGGTATCAATCTAAAAATTGCTTAAATAAAATTTAATCTCTAAAAGCTTAAAGCAAACTTCATTCAATCCACTTTTCACAATAGTTTATTGAAAGTGACAAATTAAGAAAACTCTAGCTCATAAAGGAGCCAATGTCAAATCAAGTGTTCTACTATGTTCACTCTCAATCAATCTCGCATGGGATGTGGTGGTCCTCTAAGCGTGGCTTAGGCTCCATATATGATGTAATTATGATCAGAATCCTCTAATCGAGTGGTTGCCGCCAAATGGAACCATTATATTATGATCACGACCGTAGCCCGTATGCTCCCCAATGGATCTGCCCTTTGAATTCTAAATCATATGGTACACCTGATAGGGAAAAAATCATCTATCAGCTAAGGTAGACTTAAGCTTGTCTCCTGTACAAACATCACCCCAGGTCTACAAGAATTTCTTGGACGACATAGCCCATGTGTTGTTGATAAGGATCCTTCAGTCAGGTTGGGTTGACTACATCCTCTAACTAAGTAGACTAGGGACTGCGACAGCCCGGGATGACGAAACCATGGGATTTAGATCGGACATATCATCATTACCCTAACCATCTTCTTTAAGTTAAAATAATGAATTTCATAATCTTAAAGTTTAAACTCCATATGCTGCTACTATACGCTACACATTCAGTGATCTAACGATTAGCCTTAATTGAAAGTTCTCTCTCAGCATTGGGAAGGGTAATTAACTATAAATGCTTGCTCTTATAGGAAACCTGGAACCAGATCTAAAGTCCTCACAAAATGAGGGCAAAATCTCTGAGTAGTGTCTTATCTACTATTTCATTTATCTTCTAAAAATTACACCGACACATAAATCATACTCTCTTCAATTGTGAAAGGTCAGTGGTGAATTTTTGAAGCCCACAGATTTCTGGCGACTTCACTCGGGATAATATTCACTTTCCATCTTTGGTCATATCGTCTTTATAGTAGCATATTTGAAAATTCAAAATAAAAATGGTGATTTAGATGTGTAATAAATTCAAATTACTAATGTATGAGGCTCTATATCGAATGAATTATTTTGTAGAGTATATATTTATTAGACTATTATTTTGTTTTGTAGTACCTCTATATTTTTAAAGTATGGGGTGAAATAATAATTACTAATTACTAATCCTCATCTTTCACTTTTGTAGAATGGATCTACAGAGCACTCCTTTCACTGTTCAACTAGGGCGTGGTGCAAACATCTGCTTAGCTAATGGTGTCATCAACACAGGAGATGCTGGAGCTACCATTTAATTTGGTAGCTTGAATTTCCTAGTTATCATAACTGTAATTCTCACTTGGTACTGGTTGAGGTATTGCCGGAAGGCCTTAGTTTACTGCAGCTCCTACTAGTCATGCTCACCAATTAACTCGTGAATTTGTTGTTGGAGTTCTCTCGATAGAGAACTTGATTTTAAAAGGGGTCAATCAAAGTCCACTGAAGAAGAGAACCGTCAGTAGGAAAACTGTGTCTTTGATGCCTCATGGTATAATTGCTTCACCAACTGAAACCTTTGTACCTGGAAGACATGACTTTGAAGCTTCCTCATCAAGAAGCAAATTAACTAGAAGGCAAAGAGGAAGAAGAAATGATGAGCTGAGGGTTCAGCAGATCTCATTTGAATGACTTAGTGAACAAGCAATATTGCTGCCAAAAGTGAGTATTTATACCCATAATAACTTTGATAATCTAAAATGGGTAAAAAGGGATAGCTCTACTGGTAAGGTGAAGTAGTCTTTCTGGACTTAACAATGTTAAGCTCCACCACCATAGAGGAGACAGTGTGAAACACTGTCCTCTAGAATACATAAAGTTTTTAAAGTAGCCAAGGAAAGTGGCTTGATGAAAAGAAAATTTCAAAGGCCTGTGAAGATTGAAAATACTGAAGCCATGCTAAGGAAGTCGTCATCTCTTATGGTAACTAGTCATCGAGCCAAGTATGCTTTGCGCGGTGAGTATCAGAGCATGATACTTGGACCGCATGTCCAAAAATTTGCCGCCGAAAGGTCTTGGTGAAAAGGTAAGCATATATGGAGGCCAAGGCCTCGTAATGAAATCCTGAAGAAAGAAAGATGTGTGACATATGATACACATATTCAAAAATTCACCTCAAAAACAACTTATCAGAAGTGGATACCCAAAAGAAGGGATATCACTGATAAAAGACATGATGGTCGACACCTTGGAGAATCCTCTAGGGAATCCCATCATCGATCAGATTCACCCCCATAAGATAAGGTTGACTTTGATCGCAATTCTTTAATGGAAGAAGTTAATGCTTTTGCATAAATCGAGATCCACTAAAAATGTCGATAAAAAATTCATGTGCAAAAAGAAGGCGATGAAAAGGACACTATGAGAGTGGAAGTCATCTATATGGTCAGAGATATAGATGAACTTTCCACTCAGCATCATCAACAACAACATGGATCCAGGGAACCTGAACCTGAATTTGACGTTTATGAAGAAAAGTCTTCACAGAAGCAAGTAGAATATGGATCTTCAATATCTGCTGAAGCAGAAGAAGAAGAAGATCAAAATTAAAAAGAGATCATGGGTGTTGAAGCTATTTATATGGTTGAACCAGGAAATGATTAGCCTGGTACACACTTTTATAATTAGCGTTGTTGTTCAGGCCAAAAAATAGCTATCCCTGCAAATGCACAAGGAGAAGGACAATCAAGTTCTTCCTCTAAAGATGAACAGGGAGCATAACAACAACGAGAAGTAGAGGAAGAAGAAGAGCCTGTACTTGTTGACGCTGTGACGCTAGCTAGATAACAAAGATAAATGCAGTGTTAAATTGAAGCCAAAGATAAAGAAATTGCACATTACTAAGATAAATGACATGATGGTATAAATGAATATCATGATTGATATGTCGTAGAATAATATCACATCAACTGTAGCACTTGATTTGTCTGCTAATAAACAAGTAGCTAATAATACAACTTATATACCACCAGTCGCTCTAATACTTCAAGCTCGATTACATCTCAAGCGAGGAATAAAGTTAACCAATTACCTCTTCAGCCGATAATTCAAAATGTCACTAGCACACCTGGAATAGTAACAACTGCTCAAATAGAAATAATAAATAATGAAATGATAAAGATAGTTATAGCTTCCGAGCAAGCTGAAAAGTTGGTGAGTAAGGTTCGCCCTTACCCAGCTGAATATGACCAAGTGCCATACTCAAAAGGTTACTCAGTGTCAAAATTTAATACTTTCAGTGGGCATGGCAACCCAAAGCAATATCTAGCCCAATTTAAGACTACTTGTCATAACACAGGAGGGAATGATGCACTACTTTTTCATCATTTCCTTCACAGCCTGACCTCAGTTGCTTTTGAGTGGTATGTAGAATTACTGAATGATTCGATTAAAACCTTTGCTGAGTTAGAGACAATATTCATGAAAAGGTTTATCAGTGTAATCAAGAATATAACAATCGCTGACCTTGCATTGCTAAAAAGGAGAAAAGATGAGTGTGGTGAAATTTTATATGCAATTTCTAAAGAAGTAAAATATATACTTCCATCTTCACTCTATGCAGGATAAAAATGGAGATAGAAATATATATCTCTTCTTTTTATGCATTTTTAACACCACATAGATCCACATATATTTCTATTGAGGGTGAACGAGTAAAGTTTATTTTAAATCGGGTTCGTTAAGTTTTTTACAGGGGAAAACCCCCATAGTTTATTACATCCTAAGGGATGAGATCCCTAAGGAATACTCTTGATTAAGGTAAATGATCATTGTATCAATAGATTTCAATAGGTAGGACTATCAATCGATTAATTTATTTTGGAAGATCAAATGGGATTGATCAAAGATAGGGAGTTATTATCGAAGCCAAAGGAAGATAAGTAGGAGATGCTCACGATGCTAAGAAACCTACCGAACATCTCTATCTATGGTTGGGCTTTATATTTTTTAAAATTGAATTATTCATTTTAGTTAACTTTTTATTAGAAGTTTAGGGCTTATAATTCCATAATACAAGATTATAGTAATGCCTAAGAAGTGAGGATTTATGCTTATGACCCATAAATGGGAGAAGCAACCTCAGAACCTAAATTTAGAGAGCTTTAGCGTGGGACCAAAGCACGACCTAAATCTAAGGAAAAAAAAGGTATTTGGTTTGCCTCCATAAGAGAGGACAAACCACAGACTTGGACTTACAAGCCAGGGTGTGTCAACTAACTCCTCCTATGATTTTAAATTCATGTAGGCAAGTCATATGTTTTATGCAAGATAGCTAGGCTGTTATTTATTTAGAAAGAGACTAAGTCTTTAAACTCACTCCCTAAAGAGACTAGATCATGTAAGGGCATGCTTTAAATGACCAAAATCTAATGCAAATCATATTACATGTTATTTTCATTTTTGGACAATTATTTGACTCAGGCTTATATGATTCATATGCCTAATACATGAGAAGTAAGATTATTGACTAAAATTAGCGAAGAGGAGGCTGTGTTTCCATCTGACTCTCAAAGGGCTAAGTTTCTGGAAAAGGTGGAAGCCCTCCAATCAAGAGTAAAAATAATATGCATTTGTGCATGATGTTATAAAGAAATACTCATCCGGTGAGGGGTTGCTAATTCTCTTATCTTGATTTTTAGCCTAAGCTTTATGTGAGGTTATGAGTTATTTATTTCAATTTTGAATTGATTAATTTGGTAGAAGATTTATTTTTTTCCTAAGAGCCTAATCATCATTGAGGCCATACATCAAAGCAAGAAAGAAACTAAGAAAAATATGCCATCTTAGTGCACAAGTTAAACAAAATATCAAGCATTTTATAAAGCTAACACAAAAGAATAAGAGGCCATTTGTGGTCGGGCACCACTGTACAAACCCGAAAATAAATTGGGTAGCTGAGCTCTAACCTTATACAACCCAGATTACAAATGAGTTAAGTACAATTAAGTAAGGAATTCATTGTTATGGGGGTCTTCAAGCTTCATTTCTTAATTCTTCTTTTCTTCTTTCTTTTTCTTTTGTTCTTTCTTCTTTGGTTCCTTTTTTTGGATGGTTGGAAGGTGGTTACTCCAAAGGATTCACATGGTGCATAAAATGAGATCTTATGACCAATGTTCATCATAATCCCCCATAACAATCATTCCAAAATCCTAATTGTAAAAATACATGAAAAGGAAAAGTAAATCTAACTAACACATACAAAATAGAGATTAGCTAAACAAACAATACAAATACCAATCATGTATATTGGACTTAACACCCCACATGGGTAATCAAGTTTGGCCATTGAATTATGCTTAGGGTATGACGCACATCAAAAAATTATATTTTTATTACAAGCCCCTTAAGCAGAAAATAATGATTAGACAAAATTGTCCTACCATTCATTCATTCACCTAACCCACTAACATAGAACATCATAAAATAAAGCAAAATATCAAGCCATACCTACTAAAAGCTAGAAGTGGTGAGTGTCTAATGTGTGTGCTTTAGAAGGTTTGTGTGGTATGCTTAGCTATGGTTTTAAAGTTTGGATTTTCGAAGTGTGAAGATGTTCAACTTAGATAGGTGGTTTCATTTAAGTTTTTAGTTGATTTGGGTTGATTTTATTTTGTATTTTGGTTTGGTTTAAATGAATCCTATAATTAATTACTAAGTTTTAAAGAGATGGAAAAGAGAAGAGAACTTCTCTTTCCTTCCCTACCTTAATTAATTTCTAAAGTGGATTCATGTTTAGTTTTATTTAGTGAATATTTTATTATGTGTTTTAATTAATCCTAAGTTTAGATGAATTCTAAACAAACCTATTCAGAAAGAAAGGCATTTTAAGATTAAGTAAAGTGAACTAAATTCACAAAATATACATGACTTCATTTCTTTGCCAACATGTATAACATGCATATGAATGAATCCTAAGCATATATATACATACAAATGAGATTGTTTAGCACACTTTTTGAAGAATTCTAAGTGGTTTACTTAAGAAAATTTGAATACTTTATGATGCATGATTTTCATTAAGTAGGAAAGAGATCTAGTCTTCACATGCACACATGTATGTATGAAAGGCATTAGTGAGTACGATGCCATTGTTAACCATGGGTGTAAGGTACAAGACCTACTTAGGGCTATTTAAAGCATCACAATTGTAATACCTAATTAGTTTATTCTTAAATTATTCCTAATTATTGTTTTATTAATTCTTAGTTATTCTTGTAGCGATTCGAATCAGATGTAACATCGGGGATTAAAAGGAGGGTTACGTATTGCTTTTAGTTGAGTCGAACCAGTTGGGGCATCAGTTAGTTTTCTTTCCTTTAGGGCCCAGCTGGTCATCCCATGACGCAGAGATCTTATGATCATTTGGAAATGGCATCCAGGCTAACTTGTGGGACCTGGGTGACCGCCAGCGAGAAGGAACCAAGCTTCCTTCCCTCAGCATCGGTGATGCCTTGGAGAATACATGCGTCGGCCCATTTGGAAAGCATCCAGTCGAGCTGAAAATGCAGTGAGTCTTGAAGACGGAGTTTGGGAAATCCTATAAGTTGCCGGTTCAGGTTTCTGTTCACCATTGCGGGGAAACTTAGAATTTGTAGGCTGCTAATTTTTTTTCCTATCCTTTTTCTTTATTTACTTGCCTTCCTTGGTGTTGAAATGCATGAAATGCGTGATTGGAAAATTTCGAAATCGATCTTAGCTGCTAGGTGAGTTGCAGAATTATTGAATGAGGATTTAGGATTGATAGTGTTTGTTGATTTTAGTTTGTTGATTGAAGCAGGTAATTAATATTAGCGTTAGGAGTCGTACTCCAGTAAGCTTATGAGGAGATATCAATTTCCGGTAAGATTTGTGTTAATTATGAGTTTCATTTATGAGTTGCATGTATTAGTATTTAGAAGAGTTATTTTATTATGGGTTGTGTACTCGAGGAGGAATCGAGGAGCACATCACCAGACTAGACAGGTGAGAGACATATGCTAATGTAAATTTAGTTTCTTCTTATGTATGCCTTGTTTCTACGACTTATTATAAATTGTATGAATGACATAGATATTTACGTCATGAATGCATATATAAATGTTGATTACTTGACCTGCAGTTAATGATTTACAATGATTACAAGCCAGCTAGTTCAGCATTAATTTCATTGGGCATATAGAAAGGTTTGAAACATGTTAAATGCAGTAATGTGATAAACAGGGAAATGTCAGGAAAATTGTGATAGGAAGGCTATGTTCAGAATCTGAGATAGGCAAAAGTTCGAAAGATGAGCGTGATTAGGGGATCTTAGTATCCCCGACTCGGCAGGTTGGGTTGTTAGGTTTGTCCAAGCGGTGTGGTATGTAGAGTATGGTTTATTACCTGGACTTTAGGCGGTGGCGACCCTTTTATGAAGTCAAAACCTGCAATTATAAATGACATTTCTAGAAAATGATTTGATATAGAGAGCTCGAAATGATTTAATGAAAATTATTGCTCCTTGATCTGATGTACCTGACATATTACCTCTGACATATTGTTGTTATATTGCTACATTTCTGACTCTGACATATTGTTCGATTCTGATGTTACATTACTTTATTAGTTTACCTACTGGTTTATCGACTTTGTAAATTTACATATTCACACGATTGTTTCTACTGTCTTGTACTGAGCTTGTTTTAGCATTCTTGTCTCACTAAGCTTTTAGCTTATGATGCTACTGCTGATAATTTCAAAAGATGAAATTTGGGTAGAAAGTCGTTTTATTAATTGTATAGTTTTGGGAAGCTTAAAGGCTTTTGGTGCATTACAAATTAAATGTCTTTAGTTATCATTTATTTACAAACTTAAAGATTTCATGCTTCCAGTATTTGTGATATGAATTAAGTTAAGTAGTATATGAATTACAAATAGTTTTATGATGATTTGATTAACTTTAATGTGATAAACAGGGAAATATCAAGAAAATTGTGATAGGAAGGCTATGTTACAGAATCACATAAATGCAAAAGTTGATGAGATGAGTGATTAGGGGATCTTATATCCCAGACTCTTTTTGAGGTTGGGTGTTGTCCAAGCGGTGTCAAATTAGGTATATAGAGTATGGTTACCTACTTACCTGTTTAGTGATTTTGGGTGTGACCCTTTTATATGAAGTCAAAACCTATGCAATTATAAATGACATTCTAGAAAATGATTTGATATAGACCCGAAATGAAATGATTTAATGAAAATTATTTATGACATTGATCTGATGTACCTACATCATATTACCTCTGACATATTGTTGGATATTGCTACATTTCTGACACTTACGATATTGTTGATTCTGATATGTTACATTCTTGCGGGTTTACTCAGTTTACCGACTTTGTAAATTATATATATACATGCGATTATTTCTCTTGTCTTGTCTTGAGCTTGTTTTAGCATTCTTGTCTCACTAAGCTTTTTAGCTTATGATGCTTTCTGGATTGATAATTTGAAAAGATGTTGGGTTGAAGCTAGTCTTTTTATTGAATTGTATAGTTTTGGGAAGCTTAAAGGCTTTTGGGTACAAATTAAATGTCTTTAGTTGCTCCTTTATTTACAAACTTAAAGATTTCATGCTTCTAGTATTTGATTAAGTTAAGTAGTATATGAATTGCAAATAGTTTTGTGATGATTTGATTAGATGCAAATTTCACTTGGTCGTTCCATGATAGACGTTGGAATGTCTGGAATCTATGTCCAATCGAGTCATCCTCTTACATTCCACTGGAGACCCTAGCAAGGGGTCATGGGGTGTGACAATCTGAGGGTTGGGACTAATATACCACTTTCCTTAAATACACGTATGTACAAAAGAAATGAATGGAAAAGAAAGGATGCAAAAGTTATACTTGATTGTTTGATTTGTTTATGCAATTTATATGTGAATATGAAGATCCTTCTTAGGTTATAACATTGAAGGGGATAAGAGTAGATTTGAGCAAGTGTTATGTTCTTTTAAAAGAACTATACACTTTGCAAATCTTATTCAAATTCATGTTAAGAGGAAAGAAAGGAAGCAAACATAAAACACATTTTTATATTAACATGCAAACTTATAAATAAAATATAAGTAACACACTTTCAGTTTTGGTAATTGATTTGTATATTTTAAAAATAATTTATAATTTAATAGTGATAATAGCCATTCATATTTTTACTTTAGCCAAAACATGCAATTTGATGTAAGGAAAATATTTCATTTTCATTTTTTTGATTTTTGAAAAGAATGAATGTATGAAATTCATATGACATACACATTTACATGTTAGGAAAGAACTAAAGTGATGAAAATATATAAATACATTCACTCTAATTAATTCTTAAAGACAATCTTATGAAATAAGAAAGCTTAAAGTAAATCAAATTATTTTTAAAGAAGGTTTGATTTTATTTTGAGTTTGATTTAATTTAAGAAATGTGAGGTGAGTTTACTATTTCTAACCCATTCCCACATATATTGGTTATTTTAGTTTAATTTTTAAGGGATTAGATGATTTTTATATGTTACTTAGGTTAAGGTATGAATTAAGCATGTTAATTACCCCTTACCTATACCACCTTAGTATAGTTAATCAAGTAATTATGAGCCAATGAGATGACATAAAATCATACAAAGAATTTAAATCAGCAACGCACATAGTAAGAAAAGGGCCTAATGCATTTGGCTCATTATTAATGATAAATTAAACTAAGGGGTTTTAACTTAAGTAATTTCATAACCCTCCTCACACATGTGAGTTGAGTTTTGATTTCCTTAATGTACATAGGCTCTTGAACACCTAAGCATCTACCCAAGATAGATTAATTGAGTTCTGGAAAATTTTAGAATTTTATGAAATTAATTAAGGGGATAATTAGTGAATTAACCATTAATTAAGGATGGATTAAAGAAGAAAGGGGGGGGGTAGGAAATATCTTAAGAAAAGCATCCCAAAATTATTCTCTAAACCTCACATTCACTTAATTGACTCAATCGGAGGGTTAGACCACTAACTATGCCCTTAATTAAGCCTAATTACATTAGGGGAGTGAAATGAACTTGCAATTCTCCTAATTAAGCCACTAATAAATCCCAAGAAAATTAGGGGAGGTAGGAGTCATCCCACTAAATAAGCAAAATTTGGGATTAATGGATTTATTAATTATAATTAAAATTAACATTCATAATAAAACCCAAATCTAGAGAAAAGAACTATTCAAAATCAATTAAAATTAATTTAAAAATAATCTATGTTAAATTATCTTTCATATTTTTCTAATTTTTCTACACTCAAATATAAATTTAGAAAGATTTAGTGATTTTCTAAAAATTAAATAATCCATAATTATATTATTAATCTCATCGGTGCCACATGTGCCGTTGACGAGGCATGCACTTTCCATGTGGTGCAACGGGATTGGATACTTAACGTCATCATGTGCGTGGTGAGCTACACTTTTCTCCTCGTCCGTCGGATGGATGGTTTAGATTAAAGCGTGGATTAAGGGGTTAATGTGGATGCTATGTGTTTAATCTCGTCCATCCAAAATGCATGGATGGATGGCGATCCGTCCACGCCATTCTCATGTAAGATGGAGATCCATCTTTGAAACCATGATCGATTAAGCTCATTGATTAATCAACCCACCATCTAAGCATGTATAAGCACATCCGGCTAGATAAACCTAATTGAAATCCCATTCACAAAAGCCACATACATTGAACTTAAGCTCGGAAAAATGGCGCATACCTGGGTGATCATCGACGCCGATTCCCTTGGAAAGCAGTTGAGGGAGCTTTGTTAAACTCTTGAGATTGGGTGGTTTCTTTTTAGATCCTTCGGTCTTGATCAAGTTACTCCTCCTTGGCCTTAAGAACTTAGGAAAAAGCTTGGATGAGTTCGATTGAGCTCACTGATGGAGGTTGCAAAAGGAATTACACTGGTTTTGAGTGTGGAGGGAGTTGGGTTTTAGGTGAAGCTCCCCTATTTTCAATCTTCTTAAAATCAAGAAATGGGAATTTCAAACTCTTTCTAGAAAGCTTGGGTAGACTAGCTAGGGCTTTCTCTGAGTTTCTATGCTTCAATCGAGTGAGGGAGAGTGAAAATTTTATTGAATTAGAGGGAGAATATCTCCCCCTTTGGCAATCGGACAGTCAAGCAATGCCTTGACATGGGTTTTTAGGTCGTTTAGGGTGTCCTTGAATTTAGCTTTGGCTAGGGAGTGGAATGGTGAAGTGGCCATGTGCTTAAATTGAGTGTAAGGAGGATTCCATGAGCTTCATTTCAAGGCATGTGGTCGGTTTAGCCATTGGGCTAGGTTGGGTAACCCAAACCTATTGGGTTGGGTGCACCACACTCCCTAGTGTTCACTTGATCCACTAAGAGGGTGACAAGTAGTTATGGAGAGGATTTGACCAAATTCCAAATGAATTTGGCCAAAATTTATCTTATGACCTACGGGTAAAATGATCATTTGACCTTGATTTTAGTTTGGGTATGTTCGATATGATGAGAAAATAGGTTAGGCAAAGTTTCATTGAATTTGGAGTTGGTTTGATGTGATTTGGCTCATGTTGACCCATTTAGGTCAAAATGGGTCAACTTGGGTCAAGTTGATGAAATGGACAAATTGGGTCAAACCAAGGTTGGGTCAAGTTCATATGACCATTTGAAATGTTTTGGTGGCTTTGGTTTGATTCAATTTGGTTTAGGTTTGAATTTGGTTCATTTGATTTCATTTAGGTCAAATGGGTCAAGATTATTTGACCCATTGACCTATTTGAGCTGGGTAAGGTTTGGTTTGGTCATATGAAAGGGATTGGTATCTTTGTTTCCAATCAATTTTGGTTAAGTTTGAATTTGGCTCAATTTGACCCTTTATGTCAAGTTAAGTTCATGGTCAATTAGGCTAGGTTGGGTCTAGTTGGCCAATTGAGACTTTGGTCAAGTTCAACAATCATTTTGGAATGAACTTGACCCATTGGTTTTAATTAATTTGGCTTAGATCAAGTTTTGACACCTTTTGACTTTTTAGGTCAAGTTGGGTTAACTTAGGTCAAGTGGCCAATTGGGCTAGGTTAGGCTCAAATGTTGACTTGGTCAAGTTCAAATATTGATCATGAATGAACTTAGATTTTTAGTTTCAATCAATTTGGCCTATGGTGGATTTTGGCTATGTTGGGTTTCATTTTTGGTTAAGTGTTAACTTGGTCAACCCTTAGGTTTGACTTGGTTTGACAATTTGAGTGATTGATCATCATCTTTGATTGATCATGATGAGAGGCTTAGGTAGGTTTAGTTCAATCCAATTTGGGATTAGAATTTGGCTCATAAGAGTATTCACTTTGGGTCAAGTGATGAGTGGGTCAAATGGCTTGGTCAAAGCTTGATTTGAGTTTGATTGAACTCACATATGATTTAAATATAAATCCATTTGCAAGTGGTTTGAAGTCAAATGGGTTTTGATTCATTTGACAATTTCAAGTTCAAAGGGTGAACATGAAATGGATTTTGATTTTGAATTGAGTTTTGGTTAAGTGATTGAAGTTGTTTGTATTTTATTTGGATTCATGATTGAAGGATTGATTGAATCATGAAGAAAAATCAAGAGTTTAGCTTGATTTGAAGTTGATTTGGCTAAGTTCAAGAATTTGACTTGAAAGGCTTAGGTTGGATTTTGATTGAATTTGAGTTTGATTTTGAGTTGGTTGTTGTTTGAATTTTTATTTCATTTATATAAATATAATGAGAATATAAATGGGTTATGAAAATTTCATGAGTTTGAAGTGATTTGAACATGATCTAGGCTAAGTTCCAGAAAAAAAATAATGCTTAGGAAAGATTTTGAACTTGGAATTGAATTTTGAAATTTAGATTTGATTGATTTGAATTTATATTTCATATATATGTGAATAAATGAACATATAAATGTTGTGAAAAATTTTATGAGTTTGAATTGATTTGAAGATGATTTAGGCTAAGTCCTTAGAATGGACTTAGGAAATGTTTAATTTGGAATTTCAACAATTTGATTTAGTGATTTGAATTTTTTCATGTATAATATAAATGAGAATATAAATGGGTTGTTGAAAATTTTTTAATTTGAATGATTTGAAGATGATTTAGGCTAAGTCCTTAAGGTAAGGACTTAAATATTGAAATTTGGAATTTCAACTTGGAATTTGATTTGAATTTATATTTCATTTATATATGAATATAAATGGGAATGTAAATGGGTTATGAAAATTCAAAAGAATTGATTTGAAGAGGATTTAAGTCCTTAAGAGGGATTAAGGACTTAGAAGGATTTTACTTGGAATTTCAATCATAGATTTCAATCATGGATTTCAATCATGTGTTTCAATTATGTGGCATTGATTTGAGTTTGGAGAAATTCAATTAGGCTGGAATTGATTTGGAGTTTGACTTGAAGGAAGGAAGTGAGGAATGTGGTTCAAGCATGGGTAGAATTTTCTAACACCTAAGGCATGACCTATTTGGCTAACTCTAAGTCTCTCTAGGGTTGGTTGAGTGTCCATATAATCACTAGAGGTGTCTTAAGACTAAGGATCCCTTAAAATCTAAGAGTCCTATTCTAAGATGGAGGTTGAGAGCTCATCTTAAAATGAGGTCAACAAGGATGAATAGGTGTGGTGTGACAAGGAACATCTGTATGTGTTGATCAAATGATCAACAACACCCAGATCACAAGTACTAATAGACAATCTACTCCCCAAAGGTATAGAAAGAATCCAGCTTAGTGCAATGTGGCTCTCCTTATGTCGAAGAGGGAAGGAGGATCTAGTGGGATAGAGTATGTGAACCTTCCTAGGGAAAGATGTTCAAGTCATCCACAAGGATGAGAGGTTTGATTTGATTTGAGTCATCTTGGAGATAAATTTGATTTGTTTAATTAAGTCCATAGAGGGAGAATTTGTTTCATTTTTTTTAGATTTGGATTTTGAGATGGACCTTGTTGGTTTGCGATGGACTATACTGAGTAGGAGCCATGGAGGCCTATACCTAATTCAGATTCACCAATCCAAAGGGGAAGTCTACTAAACATATAGTAGGACTAGCCAACCAAAGGGATGCCTTTTGATATGCAACTATACTAGGAAGAAAGCGTAGTAGACTTACATCCTTCAAAGTTGGGACCAACTGCTGGGATAATCTATTTGCAAGGCAACAGATTGAACCCAACCTAGGGCTGGCTATTGAGTGAATGTCGCTGGGGGACTTAGACCAACTCAAGATAGTCATATTTTTAGATTTGTTTTGATGGATTCATTGGTTTGTGATGGATCATGCTTGAGAAGGAGCTTATATCGGCTAGACCTATCTGATTTACTAAACTAAAGGGAGCATAGATGGAGAACTATCTAACCAAAGGTGCCTTTCGATTTGCAATGATCAATTGAAAGAAAGCTGAGACTCACATCTTCCATTATAAAGACCTTGGGGTGATCTTACTTTGGGCAATCAAGCAAACTAAAGGGATGGTTTGCAATCATGCTAGAAAGAATACATCAATATTACATCTTAAAGAATGACTGCAGGATGGTGCCCAAAATAGATTGACCTAAGGCTATGGGTGATGCACCGGAGTTTATCTCTCGGGTAGTCAATTCCCATAGGGAGTTCTGCTAAAGATAGGATGTGCTTGGAAAAGGGGCCCTTTGGTTGAATTCTAATCCACAAGAAATTAAATTTGTTTGTTTGTTTGTTAGTTTATCATGGACCCTATTATTTTTGAGAGATCAAATTGAGAAGAGCTTATATCGACAGACCTATCTGTTCTTGAACCAAAGGAGAATCATGCATCCTGAACAAATTCTCCAACCAGGGATGGCTACTAGGAAAGGGGACTATCCAATCCAAGAGTAACCGTGAGTGTCTAAATGGGGTGCAAAGGATGTGATCCAAATAGAATGCCTTGAGGGATGGGGCCATGGCTTAATCCAAAACCCTAGAGAAGATGACATGGCTAGTCATATATCAAATGTATTCAATGGCCAACTCAAAGAGTCACATCACGAGTCTGTATCCAGGTTAGTCACTATTGTAGCGAACATCAACCAACTAAGGTGCTGTTGCAACAATCGGAGAAAGCTTCGGGGACTCACATCCTCTTATGGTGGGCGATTTGCTGGGATAGTCTATCTTGACTCGAGGTGCCATCGACCTAGGGGAGACTATTGAGTGAATGAATGCCTTGGGGGACTTATATCAACTTAAATATAGTCAAGAGGAAAGGAACCTATAGGGGACTTATCCTAAACCTCAGATATACTCGACCTAGTTAAATCATGATGATTAATTCAAGAAGAAAGTTTGAGGACTCATATCCTATTAAACAAATTCAACATGAGGTAGCTTACTAGTTGTACAGTAAAGTATACCATACTAACAAGCTGCTTGTTGATTTGCAATGGTCAAGTTAGGAAGAAAGTGCGGGGACTCACATCCTCCAAATAAGTGACTATTGGGGTGACATACTAGCAAAATGTAGACCGACTAGAGCTAATGAGTGAGTGCCACAAGGGCTTGCTCTCACATCAAAATAGCCTGAGATACAAGATATCTGTTTGCTTTTATGCTTGTGTTAAAGGAAATAGGATGCCTCTCGGGTTCTCTTACACCTACCTTAAACACGCTTGGGGATTTTGATGGAACGGTGCCACGGATGGCAATCAAGAATTCCCACTAAGAAAGGGTGCCGCTTGGGTTCTCTTAGACCTAACTTAGTTGTGCTAATCAAAATAGGACGCCTCTTGGTTTATCTCACACATATTCTGATAGTGTTGGGAGATTGTGTTTGTGTTGTGAAAGAGGGATAGGATGCCACTGGGGGACTCTTACACCTACCCTAAACACATCATGGCAGATTCACAAGATAAGCAAACAATACTTCGAAAGAAGAGAAGATTTTGATGAAATAGAATCAAATTTTGTTGATTGATAGAATTATTTTCAAAACATGATTTTTTATGGGTAATATTTCTTCAAATAGAGCCCATTAATTGGAAGCATCGGGTGTTCCCCTTTACAATCAATGGTGATAAGATCCTCCTTGGTAGGCCTTCTATGACAGGGCCTTCCCGTGGTTCAAACTTCCCTCCCATCTTTGATGCACAATTGGTCTCCAGGACTAACACAAGTTCTCTACTGAAAGACCTAGGGTGGACCGCTTGTTGTGAGCTTGAATCATTTTGGCCTTGTACAACTTCGGCACGCCGTAGGCTCTCCTCAAACCTTTGAGCTCTTCTAACAACTTTGCATTTCTACTAGTGATCTTGCTACCCAATGCTATCCTTAGTGATGAGAGTTGAACTTCTAAAGGTAGAATGGCTTTGGACCCATACACTAAGAAAAATGGTGTAGACTGAGTTGGAGTTCGGTATGTGGTGCGGTAGGCCCACAAGGCTTCAACCAATTTCTCATGCCACTGTCTTTTATTATCATTAAGTGTCTTCTTTAGTATTTAGATGAGAGTTTTTTGAATGCTTCTGCTAAGCCATTTTCTCTGGGGTAGTAGATGGTGGAGTATCTCAATATATCTGTCTTTTAGTAATGTTGATCTTGGTGCTTTTGAATGCAGTACCATTATCGGATATAATTCATCGAGGCACCCCAAACCTATATACGATATGGTTCTAAAAATTGAAGCACATCTGTGACCTCTCAGTGGGATTGCCTCGACTTGGAAAAGTATCGGTGGCGGCTAAGATGAGCGATTACCCTTGGAAGAAGGAGGATCGATCACAATGTTGGTACTAACACGAATGGCCATGAGGCTATAGGTGTAGAATGTTGGGTGGTTGGTGGAGTACAACGCCATGTACCTGACACTGATGGCATCTCCTAGCTACATCCATGTAGTCTATAATCATCGAAGGCCAATAGTATCTTAATCTCTTGATCTTCATCTTCAGACCAGATTGATATGCTATGCATAGACCCGAGTGTACCTCAGTTATAATGCCGTGGGCTTCACGTTTGTTTAAACAATGTAACCACATTTTGGTCAAAAGGGCGATGCAGGTGCCATCAGCGAGCATAGGAGAGAGCTCTCTATTTCACGATGGGCTTGTGACTTTTCTTGAGTAGTTTCGGTGTTCAAATAGTCTATGAGCGGTTGCCTCCAATCTAGCTCCTTGTCCATTTTGGCAAACACCTCCCCTTCAAAGAAAGTCTTCGATGAGTTCAACATCCAATAAGGGATGACTTATCTATTTTGGACCTTTATTAAAATGGACTCATCTTCCGGACATGCCAATTCTTTGGCAAGTTTAAAACATCTGCTCATTCTCACTGGGAACCTTGTAGATGGTGACTTGAATTTGGGCCAACAACTTCATGATATACTTGTGATAATGATGAAGCTTGAGTTTGAGAACCTTGTAGGACCCAACAATCTGGTTGATGACTAACTGAGAATCCCCAAAGATATTGATGCTCTTGACATTGATAGTGATGGCTAACTCTAGACCGACAATCAAAGCCTCATACTTGGCTTCATTGTTGTGTGGTTGGAAAGATAGTATGAGAATCTCATCACATTGATTAGAGTTAGAACTATTCCTACTGCCTTTCGGAAGAGTAGATGGTGATGTTTCCCCTTTATGAAAAGAAGGCGCACCATCAAAATACATCTCCCATGGTGTCAACCTCCCCCAAGTTCATGATTTGTTCATCGGGAGATCATCACTAAGTGGAAGAATCGTGGAAGTGGGTGTCTTTGCTAAGAAATTTGCTAGTGTTTATCCTTTTACCACATGAAGAGGTATGAATGTGATATAAAATTGTGAGAGGATAATGGACCATCATGCCAAACATCCGGATAGCGTTGGCCATGTCATGAGATATTGCAGTGGATTGATTCTAGAGATCAAGTTCACCTTAGCAGCATATAATGGTAGCTTTTGATGTAAAGATCAAAGCTAGGCAATATTTCTCAATAGGTGGATAGTTTGCTTTGAGGAATAAGACAACTGAGGTAGTAGAGCATTCTCCTTCCCTTCATTTGGCAGGCTAATAGAAAGAGAGTCATCAATGCAGTGTAGAGGATGAGTGGCACTTTGATAGAGCTAGAGCTGGCTTCACCAAAATCTTGATGTCTTCAAAGGCATCGCGACACTTATCATCCCACTTGAACTTGGCATCCTTTTGACAGAAGTGTTGAGAATTGCATCTCCATAGGTTGGAAATAAAGCATCTTAGATATACCATCCTTGGAAAGATCGAGTTGAGTTAAACTCTTAGGAGGTGCATTTCTATAACTTTGATCTTTTACGGATCTATTTCTATTCCCGGTGTGACAACAAACCCAAGGAATTTTCGAAGCTACTCAATGCACACTTAGGATTCATTTTGAGGTTATATTATCTTAACATTTGAAAACTACTCTCAAGTCAAAGAGATGGTCTTCTTTTCTCTCTCTTGACTACTAGATCATCAACATAGCACTCAACCTGATGGATGAGTTCATTGAAGATTTGAGTCATGGTATTGGAATGTACCCATTTTTAAGGCGAAAGGCATGATCCTATAACTAGAAGATTGAAAATAGTATTTCTTTCATCTTGAGACATCTTAATTTGGTTATAGATGACCCATCCATGAAAGAGAAAAGCGCATGAGATGAGTGATGTCCACCATTAATTTGGTATAGGAAGGAAACTCATCCTTAGGACATGCCTTATTTAAGTCCTAAAATCAATGCAAATGAATTTGGCCATTCTTCTTCTTTTATGACTAACCATAGAATATTTTCTTCCTTGATAAAATCAGCATCGATCAGTTTCTTGACTTCAGAAATGACTTATTGTTTAATTTCCGCATCTAGGAGCTTGCTTGATAGGGTTAGCTAGGATCTATTGCTAGTTTGTGGACTACTATGTTTGGAGATAATGGCATCTCTTTTCATAACTCCATACAAACTTAGTCAATAATAACTAAGTCATTGGTTTCTTCTTCATTCAAGCGATGTATGTCGGTGAATTTTTTTTTTTATCCCAAGGTTGATTTCTTTAAGCTTGTCAATTGTTGAATGGATCTCCTCTTCAAATTATGGAGGTGCATCCTTGATTTGGAGATCATTTGGATCATTTGAGGTTTCTAAACACACATTCTCATAAGAGTTGGTGTTGTGTGAAAAGAACCTATCAGACTCCAAATGATTGGTAGCAAAATAATTATCAGTCATCATATTTGGACCACTTACGAATATTAGTCTTGCTCTTGATAATGCTTCCCTGGCTATATTGTTCCATAACATTTCAATACTCTGATGTGTGAGGAACAAATCTTTTTGTATAAGATTATGAACACAAGGCGAGTAAAAGTCAAATGATAATTCCATTAATTCTTTAAATGTATCCTCCTCAAGTCTACATCAACTTGGGACTTGAGGATGATGATCCCAAAAAAATCTCTTGACTTCATATCCTGAAGACTTAGGGGCTTCTTAACTACTAAACCTTCAACTTTTGAGATGAAAGTGAGGTTAGAGCTAAGGTTCCCAGTTGCCTTAGTCTCACATAAACGATTCAAATACTTTGCTTTATGTGGAGGCGATCTTATCTCTATCGGATCGAAAGTCACCTCAATGGAACCCGAGAGGGGTTGGCTGTTATACTAATCACATTAGACTTGTCCTTCGAGCTGGATTCCAAGTCTATGTGAATAGTAGGGGTACTCCTATGAACTGGAACATAACCCTATTGGCTGATGGCCAACCAGGGGGTCTTCCACCTCTCCCTCTGTTTCTACCCTTTACCTGCTGGAGGTTGAGTCATCCTACCCACATGTCCATATGATGGAATGAATGGGTGGAATGTGATGCTGGATCTATTTCTTCTTCAATTCCCTTTCTTGTTCACTTGGATTTTCATTTTTCTTTTTTTTCTTTTTGCCTTTTTCTTTCTTCATTTTACTTTTCTTTTGAATTTGAGTTTTGTCCAAGTTCATGAGAAAGGGTGTTTTGAGGAAGATAGTAGGTAGCATCCTCATATATCTCAACCTCTCTAGCGAAAATAGCTTTTCATCTCCATTGACATATTCAATCCCATCCTTTTTGAACTTGATGCAGCGATGGAGGAGATGGAATTATCTATTGATGTATCCAAGGCCTACAGCAAAGAAGTGAATGAGTATTTGAATCAATGATGTAAAACTTGGCTTGATCTTCTAGTCACCTATCTCCAAAGGTAACACTATGGAACCTAAAAGCTCACCTTGTTCATTGAATCCTCTCAACATCATCGATCTCCTCGTGTGGAGATCGATCTCAAATAGGTATTTAGACTCATAATATTCATGCACGGATCGACGAACTTACCGCATGTCAATATGATGTAGAGGGATGGTTGTGCTCCAAGTCCCCAGAAGTAGGTCTTCATCTGAAGGTGATCCCCAGCTTCTTTTGTGTAATGTGCCTCCTCACCAATGGTCTGAGCTAAGCATATCTCAGATCAAGGAGAGCTTGATTAATGATTCCCTCATCTCTTTAAGATCAAGGGCATCATATTCTTAGCTTAGATGAAAACTTTCTTAGATGAGAGAGGACATTGTAGTCCACCTTGGGATGATCCTCCACAAGCATATCCAAGGGTGGAGCATTCTGTGGAGGGGCTTCTTGATCCTCTGTACCAATGAATTGTTTCCCTCTATCTTGAGGTGCTGCCCTAGGAGGTAGAACATTGCCACTATGGAGGTTGACTTCGATGATCTCTTATGGAAGGTAATGGAAGGTTCTACCTACATGTCTAGCTCACCTACAGCTTCTCCAATGGGACTCTCAGAATCTGATGATTCCAACTCTATCTCAAGAGGAAAACCCACAACATTTAGAGTAGGAAAGTCCAACTCTGAATCAGGAAGAGAAAGATCAGGATTGTTATAGTTATTTTGACTTGAAGAGTTATCATTAAGAATAAGTAGACAACCCATCAAAGTGACACATGTAATTCAAGCTATCTTTATTCTTCAATTTCTTGGATTTATAGGAGGTACAAAGTAGAAATCAAGTAAAGTAAAGGGATTTGATGCCTTTATCTGGATCACAACCCATCGTACATATGTAAGAAGAGTATTCTTGATTTATTGGATTTTAGAAAGTAGAAGTAGTAAGTGGGGTAAGGGATTTGATGATGGTAGAGTTCTACTAGTAGAAGAAGAAGCTGGCTGATGTCTTGGGACTAGGTGGACTCAATCGGTGGTTGCTCTTGGGCTATCCGGTTGGCACATCTTCTTCTTCTTCTGAGCCCCAAGTTGGCGGCAACTTGCAAACCTTCCTTGATGTTGGAGGTTTGAGCTAACTCAGACACTTACAAGGAAAGTTTCTTGATCTTCTAGATAATATTTTTAGAGGTTTTGAATAAGTAGATATCCCAACCTTCTTTGGTTTTGGAAGGATCACAAGTATCCCCAAGGATTACCCTAATGGAATTGGATGGTTGTTCCAGGTATTCTTGGGATAACTACAACCATCTTGAAGTTGTGTTCAAAAGTAAATGTGAAGCAATCCTCCAAAATATTACCTAACATATGGTGCTAGGGGCAAAAGTTAGGATCATGGCTTTTGCCCACTTCCTCCGGTCTCTTAGGCTTAGGTAGCTGAAAAATTAGGCTTCTTTAAGAGATTCTTAAAGATCTTCCTGATTACCTCCCTCTTAAATGAATAAGGTTTGTTGAGTTTTTCCAAAAGAGTAGATGGACCATAGCTACCTGGTGGCGGGTATGTGTGACATTCTAATGATGTGAGAGGTGGCGGTATGGAGGCTGCTTTATAGGAGCAGGCTGCCTCGGTGGTGGTAGAGGAGGTGGAAGAGAAAGGTAATGGTCTCTGACTAATCATGGTTGCTTCCCTTCCCCATCATCCTTGCCTCAGCTTCTCATACCTTCTACGACTTTGCTTTGGGCAACTGGTCTTGAAAAGGAAACTATTTGGCCTCTCCTTCTAGACTAGCTACCTTGTTGTTAGCTTCTCATAGGTTTTGATGGTAAATCCGTTAAGCATGAAGGCGATCGGGCCATGGATATTCTTTAAAAGAATCTCAATGGCATTTGTGCATTTTTGGCTCATTTCATACTCAGGTTACTCCATCTGAGAATGTAGTCAATAAGGGACTCACCTAGGTGTTGTTATGCATGAGATTATGTAACCCTTCTTTGAGCTCAAACCTCTTGATAAAGAGTTGCTCCAACTTAGCAAATATCTTCACTGAACCATTGGGAAGTTTAGTGTACCAATCAAAAGCTATCCCTGCAAGGCTACTAACAAAGAGGTGGAATAGCAAAGTGTCACTGCCACCGGCATTGCAACAACTGGCCCTGAAGTGTGCAATATACTGCCTCGGGTTTCCACTGCCATCAAAACTCTAGAAGGATGGTGGCACAAAATCCTTGGGATATTGGATTGCTTCAAATTCCTCCGGGTAGGCTCTACCCTTTGGGCGATGATCCTCCGGGCTTGAGCCAACGCTTCCTTCACTTTGCTCAACCATGGACTTGATATCTTTCTTATGGAGGTACTTTCCACTACCTTCCCATTCTAGTGCTACCTTGCTCGGGGAGGTAAGGTCTTGGTGTCCAAGACATGCACTAACTCAGTTGACTAGTCTCGGTGTAGTAGGATGAACTGAGGCTTAAATGCAGGCTGCTTTAAGTCCTCAAGTCCGACCATCCTATCTATTTTTCATTTTTGCTTTTAATTGATATCAAGGTGTTGGTGATTGGTGTCTCTTCTTTCAACCTCATCACCTTCCATACTTCTTTGCTCGAGGAGGGATCCCAGTATCTACCATGCAAACCCCAGAAATCTCCCATAAATCATCTTTGTTGGATCAAAGGATCTTCTCCTCATGGACCAGCCATATCCTAGAATCTCCTTCTTTAAAATAATCATCAGGCATGTATGGATCTATTAGATCAATCCCCATGGGGTACTTGCTAGAAGAAATGCACTCTGAGGCATTCCCGACTCTGAAATGGTGACACTCTAGGAGGCTCTATCATCAAGGTGCAAGCGGGCTATCATCTCCTCCCTTTGCAGTACCTACATGTCTTTGAGCTGGTGTGTTGTTGGTGAAGGGACGACCACTATGCTTTAGGATCGCCATTCCCTCCACACCATAACTAGGGCAGAAGGTTGAGCAGGAGAGCTCGGCCTCACCATAGTAGGTGGTGTAGATGGAATGGGATCCCCATTATGTGATGTGGGGCACGTCGAGAGAAATTGATGAGTCAGGGGCGGATGCCGACCAAACCTCGCCTCTCGGCTAGTGATCACGAGGCGGGTGTGGGCCTCTCCCCTTCCTCTCTACCATAAATGTTACTCCATGCTACAAGGGATAACAGATCTCAAGTCAAATTGAGCTCACGGACTGAGCGTCATGCTCACAACTGGCATGGCGAGAAATAGGCATACACCTCCTCTCGGCTAGCGGGGTTGATCTTGAGCGGTGGAGGTGAAGTATGGATCCTCTAGCATCCTCTCTGGAGACCAGAGGATGAAATGGGTTTTGGAACCAGCGGGAAATCAGTGGGCACCTCCTCCATAATGTAGCGGCCTCTTCCAATGTGTGTATGGTACCACTCATGCAATTTCCTCCTCTTGTCGATGGGGGTGAGTGGAGTTAGAAATAGACCCTACCTCAATAGTTGGGGAG
Source organism: Cymbidium sinense (assembly GCA_021442155.1). NCBI lineage: Eukaryota > Viridiplantae > Streptophyta > Magnoliopsida > Asparagales > Orchidaceae > Cymbidium > Cymbidium sinense. The sequence goes on from CM038215.1 coordinate 305,658,076, forward strand.
GCAATCTCTGGGATCAGAGGAGCCTTACCTTAGAGGGTGCTAATGAGTGAGTTTGTAGCCCTTGCTAGGGCAGCACAGAAAACCACATGACACCGCGACTAGTGTCGACTTTGGTATTGATGCTTCTATGATGTACTATCCTTTTCCTCTTGAGAGGGGATGTCGTCGATGGCAAATCAATGAATGACCGGCTTCTGCAGACCGCGATCCACCTTCGTTATGGGGAGTTCCCTCATGTAATCCTCACTCAAACCTCTCATTGAAATGGATGAGATGGGTGTAATGTCAGGAGATTGGCGATCAAGGCCAAGTCCATACCATAGGGAAAGTAAACACATATACGTGAAGCATTATAGTCAACGAAAGCGTACAACGATCTTTGAGAATATGCAATGTTGAAAACAAAACTTGGATCGATTTGTTTTAATTTAAATTTAAAATTTGAACTCACATCCAACATCTTGAAGTGTTAAGTGGGGTTCAAATGGATTTAGAAGATTTAGAGATTTGATTGGAAATAGGAATTTTTGAATATGAATCCAATTTCAACAAATTTGGGTATGTTGAAAATGGGTTCAAATATTTTTGAAGATGCTTCCATAGGTTCATGTTTAAAATTAAATTTTTATTTGAGGACCCTTTCCTTTAACAAATTTGAGTATGTTAAAGCAAAGGGCCAATTGGTTTTATTTTTGGTTTGATATTTTGGAATTCACCCACTTAACAAATTTGGGTATGCTAAGTGAGGTGTTTGAAAATAATTATTTCTTTTCTTTGTTTATTTTATCTTGTGAATTGGTGATTTTGAAAATTGGAATTCACTTAGCAAATTTGGGTATGATAAGTGAAGAACCCAAGTGTGTTTTATTTTTTAGAAGATTTTTGAAAATAGGATTCTTAGCAAATTTGAGTATGCTAAGAAAATTCTAAAGTGTTTCATTTATTTTGGATATTTTAATTTTTGAAAAAGTAGGATCCTTAGCAAATTTAAGTATGCTAAGGGTATCCTAATGTGTTTCTTTTTGGTTTTGATTTGTTTTTTGATTGAAAGTGGAGACATCACTTTAGCAAATATGGTATGCTAGAAAAATGAAGTTCCACTTAATTTTTTGAATTGGAAATTTCACTTAACAATTTTGAGTATGCTAAATGAAATTCCAAAAGATGTGTTTAAAATTTTTGTGTTTTGGTTTTATTTTGAAAATAGAAGCTTCACTTTAGCAAATTTGGTATGCTAAAGTGAGTTCCAAAAGTGCTTTTGGAAATTTTGTGAAGTGGAAATTTCATTTAGCAAATTTGAGTATGCTAAATGAAATTCCAAAGGTGTTTCAAATTTTTGTTTTGAAGAGGGAGACTTCACTTTAGTAAATGGGGCATGCTAGAATGAAGTTCCAAATATGTTTTGAAAATTTTTATTTTTGTTGATTTTTAAAAAGAGATTTCCATTTAACACATTTGGGCATGTAAGATGAAAATCAATTATGTTTCATTTTCCAAAGATGTATATTTTGTGTGTGATTGTTGCTTTTTGAAAGAGGAAATCCCAACATAATCATATGTGGTATATGTTAAGTGGGATTTCAAAGTAATGTCATTTTATTTGGAAATGAAATTTTCATTCAATAAATTTGGGTATATTGAATGGAGATATTCATATGTGCTTTTGAAAAATTTAGTTTTGTTTGAAAATGAAACTTCCATTCAATAAATACGGGTATATTGAATGGAAAGGTTCATATGTGGTTTCTGAAAATTTAGTTTTGATTGTGTTTGAAAAAAAGACCCCCACCCAATAAGTGTGGGTATATTGAATGGAGAGGTTTCATATGTGATTTTTGAAAATATGAAACTCCCAACCAAGTATGGAATGTGTTAGGTGGAAGTTCAAAAGTTATGATTTTTCTTGAAGAGGTAATATCCATTCAACACATTTGGATGTATTGAATGGAAATGCCCATCTTCAAAATTTATGCTTTTGGAAATATGATTGTTGGAATTTTATTTTTTTTTTTGAGGTCTTCACCAAAAATGAATTGAGTGAAGAAACTCATTTGTATTTTTAGAAAATATAATTGTTGGAATCTTATTTTTTGTAAAGATGATCTTCCATATAACAATCATAAAGATTGTTAGATGATAATGATTTAGGAAAATTTTTGTGCAAAATATTTTATTATGCGCATTTTTGAAAGAGTGCTTTTTGAAAAACATGATTTTTGATAAGGATTTATTTTGTCTTTATTATTTTAGTATGAACCTTTCCTTACCATAGAAATGATAATGAGGAAGTCTTTAAATATTTTTTTATTAGATTTTTAATTTACCCAATGGAGAACATAATGGGGGTTTTAAGACCAATCGGGGTGAGGTCCTAAAACCTAAAGATGTTAATAACTTAAGAATGAAATAAGCTAAGTGATAACAATGGATGAAAGATAGTCTTGGATTTATACCAAACCCACTATCGATACTTGGAGACAATGATCATTTACCAAAGATGGAGAGAGGAACCTTCCCAGAAGAGTCACCAAAAAAATCTGTGGTGAAATTTTATATGTAATTTCTAAAGAGTAAAATATATACTTCCATCTTCACTCTATGCAAGATAAAATGAAGATAGAAATATACATCTCTTCTTTTTATGCATTTTTGACACCATGTAGATCCGCAGATATTCTTATTGAGGGTGATCGGGTATGACATTGAGGAGAGGTGTACTATCTCGAAAGATAAAAATCACCACCCTACAATGAACTTAATCACCTCAACAAGGACTCCTAAGGATAGTGGGTCTGCATGTGTACCAAAAATTCTTCGCCTACTTTCATGAAAAAGTAAAGTAGGGTTTATTTTAAACCAAGTTCGTTAAGTTCCCTATGTCACATTGTTATTTCATCACAGGATGAATCCTTATGAGAATACTGGTGGAGTAAGCGTCGGCTATAAAGATTTCCAATAGGTAGGACTATCAATGATTAGTTTGTTTTGATCAAATGGGATTGATCAAGAGAGAGTTATTATCGAGCCAAAGGAAGATAAGTAGGAGATGCTCATGATGGGAAACCTAGCGAGCATCTCAAACAATCCTATGGTTGGGCTTTACATTTTTGAAATTAAATTATTCATTTGAGTTAACATTTTATTAGAAGTTTAGGGCTTATAATTCTATAATACAAGGCTATGAGAATGCCTAAGAAGTGAGGATTTATGCTTATGACCCATATGAGGGAGAAGCAACCTCAGAACCTAAATCTAGGGAGCTTCGATGAGGGCCGAAATCACCTAAATCTAAGGCAAAAAAATGGGTAGTTGGTTTACCTCCCAGAGGACAAACCACCCATTTGCTTGGACTTACAACCACCTAGGGGTGTGGCATAACTCCTCGATTTTAAATTTATGTAGGCAAGTGATATGCTTTATGCAAGATAGCTAGGCTTTTTTTTTTTTATAAAGAGATGAAGTCCTTAAACTCACTCCCTAAGAGACTAGATTATGTAATGGCATATTTCAAGTAACCTAAATCTAATGCAAATCATATTATATGTTATTTTCATTTTTGGACAATAATTTGACTCAGGCTTATAGGATTCATAAGCTTAATGCATGAGAAGTGAGATTATTGGCCTTAGCGAGAAGGGAGTGTGTTTCCACCATGGCTCAAAGGTCAAGTCAAGTTTCTCAAAGGTGGAAGCCCTCAATCAGAGTGAAAAAATATGCATTTGTGCATGATGTTATAAAAGAAATACTCATCAACCTCAGGGGTTGCTAATTCTTTTATCTTTATTTTTAGCCTAAGCTTTAGGTGAGGTTATGAGTTTTTTATTTTAATTTTGAATTGATTAATTTAGAGGAAGATTTAATTTTTTTCCTAAGAGCCTAATCATCATCCAGGCCATACATCAAACAAGGAAGAAACTAGGGAAAACATGCCATCTTAGTGCACAAGCTAAACAAAACATCAAACATTTTATAAAGCTAATGCAAAAGAATAAGAAATTTTGTGGTGGGCACCACCGCTGACAAAAAAAAAATTGGGTAGTCGAGCTCTACCCTTATATAACCCAGATTATAAATGAATTAAGTAGAATTAAGTATGGAATTCGTTGTTATGGGGCTCTTCAAGCTTCTTTCCTTCATTCTGCTTTTGTTATTTATTCTTTCATTCCTTCTTTTGGATGGTTGGAAGGTGGTTACTACAAAGGCTTCACATGGTGCATAAGATAAGATCTTATGACCAATGATCATCCTAATCCCCCATAACAATCATTCCAAAATCCTAATTGCAAAAGCACATGAAAAGGAAAAGTAAATCTAATTGACACCTACAAAATAGAGATTAGCTAAACAAACCATACAAATCCCAAGCATGTATATTAGACTTAGCACCCCATACATAGGTAAGCCCACGGCCTATTGGATTATGAGTATGAGTACAAACATCAATAGTAGTTATATTTTTATTATAGCACCCTTAAGCACAATCCCACATAATGATTAGACTAAATCATCTACCATTCATTCATTTTCATTCACTCTAACATCTAGTAAAATAGAACATCACAAAATAAAAGCAAAACATCAAGCCATGCACGACCCTAACCTAAAGCTAGAAGTGGTGACTTAGTTGAATGTGTGTGTTTCATTTAAGTGTTTAGTTGATTTGGGTTGATTTTATTTTGTATTTTGGTTTGATTTAAATGAATCCTACAATTAATTACTAAGTTTTAAAGAGATGGAAAAGAGAAGATAACTTCTCTTTCCTTCCCTACCTTAATTAATTTCTAAAGTGGATTCATGTTTAGTTTTGTTTAGTGAATATTTTATTATGTGTTTTAAGTAATCCTAATTTTAGATCAATTCTAAACAAACCTATTCAAAAAGAAAGGCATTTTAAGATTAAGTAAAGTGAACTAAATTCACAAAATATACATGACTTCATTTCTTTGCCAACATGTATAACATGCATATGAATGAATCCTAACCTTATCTATACATACAAATGAGAATGTTTAGCACACTTTATGATGAATTCTAAGTGGTTTACTTAAGAAAATTTGAATACTTTATGATGCATGATTTTCATTAAGTAGGAAAGAGGTTTTCTTATCCAGTATTCACATGCACATATGTATGTAGGAAAGACATAAATGAGTATGATGCCATTGTTAACCAGGGTGTAAGGTACAAGACCTACTTAGGCCTACTTAAAGCTTCGCAACCCCAGGGTTGTCCAGAGTAATATGCCACTTTCCTTAAATACAAGCGTATGTACAAAAGAAATGAATGGAAAAGAAAAGATGCAAAAAGTTACACTTGATTGTTTGATTTGTTTATGCAATTTATATGTGTGAATATGAAGATCCTTCTTAGGTTATAACATGGAAGGTGATAAGAGTAGATTTGAGTAAGTGTAATGTTCTTTTAAAAGAACTATACACTTTGCAAATCATATTCAAATCTTATTCAAATATTATTGAAATCTATGTTAAGAGGAAAGAAAGGAAGCAAACATAAAACAAATTTTTATATTCACAAGCAAACTTATAAATAAAATATAAGTAACACACTTTTAGTTTGGGTAATTGATTCATATATTTTGAAAATAATTTAGAATTTAATAGTGATAATAGTCATTCATATTTTTTACTTTAGCCAAAACATGCAATTTGTCATAAGAAAAATATTTCACTTTCATTTTTTGATTTTTGAAAAGAATGAATGCATGAAATTCATATGACATACATTTATCATATTAGAAAAGAACTAAAGTGATGAAAGCATGTAAACACATTCACTCTAATTAATTCCTAAATAATCTTATGAAATAAGAAAGCTTAAAGTAAATCAAATTATTTTTAAAGAAGGTTTGATTTTGTTTTGAGTTTGATTTAACTTGAGAAATGTGAGGTGAGTTTTCTGTTCCTAACCCATTCCCACATATGTTGGTTATTTTAGTTTAATTTTTAGGAGATTAGATGATTTTTATTTATTACTTAGGTTAAGGTATGAATTAAGCATGTTAATTACCCCTTACTTTACCACCTTAGTATAGTTAATCAAATAATTATGAGCCAATGAGATGACATAAAACCACATAGGGAATTTAAATCATTAATGCACCTAGTAAGAAAAGGGATTAATGCATTTGTCTCATGATTAATGATTAATTAAACCAAGGGGTTTTAACTTAAGTAATTTCATAATCCCCTCACAGATGTGAGTTGTTTTGATTTTCTTTATGTACTTAGGCTCTTGAATACCTAAGCATCTACCCAAGATAGATTAATTGAGTTTTGAAAAGTTTTAGAATTTTATGAAATTAATTAAGGGGGTAATAAGTGAATTAACCCTTAATTAAGGATGGATTAAGGAAGAAAGGGTTAGGGAATATCTTAAAGAAAGTATCCTAAAATTATTCCTTAAATCTCACATTCCCTTAATCAAAACTTAATTGACTCAATTAAAGGGTTATACCACTAACTATTCTCTTAAATAAGCCTAATTACATTAAGGGAGTGATTAAGAAATGAACTAGCAATTCTTCTAATTAAGCCACTAATAAATTCCAAAAAAATTTGGAGGCAGGAGTCATCCAACTAATAAAGTACAAAAAGTTTGGGAATAATCAGTGGTGTAATTAAAGGGTAATTATCAAATTAACATTCTCAATAAAACCCAAATTCAGAGATAAGAACTATTCAAAATTAATTAAAATTTAATTTTAAAATATTCTATGTTTAATTATATTTGATATGCAATTTATTTCATATTTATTTTAATTTTTCTTCACTTAGATATGAATTTAGGAAGATTTGGTTATTAATTAGAAATTAAATAATCCCTAATTATATTATTAATCCCATTGGCGCCACATGTACTGTTGATGCGACCTGCGCTTTCCACGTGGCGTGATGGGATTGGATACTTAACCCATCACATTATAGCACTACGCAGCAGTTCGCCGTCCGACGGATCAGATCAGATTAAAGCCGTGAATCAGAGGGGTTAATCGTGGGATGCTATATATTTTAATCTTGGTCGTTCATCCAAAATGCATGGATGGATGGCCAGAGATCCGTCCCTGCATTCTCTATGTAAGATGGAGACTGTCCATCTTTGAAGCCATGATCTGAGCTCGATTGAGCTCGAATTGGATTGAAAATCAACCCGCACCATCTAAGCATGAGTATAAGCACATCTAATGGCTAGATCAACCTAGGATTGAAATCCACTTCATAAAGGACCAACATACATTGAACATAAGCTCAGAAAAATGGCATACTTCGTCGGAGGTGATCACCGACGCTCGATTCCCTTGGAGAAGCTTCGTCTAGTTGAGACGAAGCTTTCCTGAAAGTTTGTGCTCTTGAGATTGGGTGGTTGCATCTAGAGACCAACTCCCCTTTTCCTTGAGCTTGTTCTTGATCAAGGTGACTCCTCCCTGGCCTTAGGAACTTAAGAAAGAGCTTGGATGAGTTTGATTGAGCTCACTGATGGAGGTTGTAAATGGAATTGCACTGGTTTTGAGTGTGGAGGGAGTTGGGTTTTAGGTAGAGCTCCCTTATTTTCAATCTTTTGAAAATCAAGAAATGGGAATTCAAACTCTCTCTAGTAAGCTTGGGAAGACCAGCTAGGGCTTGCTTTGAGTTCCTATGCTTCAATCGACTGAGGGAGAGTAAAAATTTTATTGAATTAGGGGGAGTATATCTCTCCTTTGACAATCAAATGATCGAGCAATGCCTTGTCATTTTGATCCAATTGACCATAAGGAATGGGTTTGTTTGGACATTTAGGGTGTCTTTGAATTCAGTTTTGGCTAGGGAGTGGAATGATGAAGTGGCCATGTGCTCCATTTCAAGGCATGTGGTTGGTTTATCCATTGGGCTAGGTTGGGCTAACCCAAACCCATCGGGTTGGGTGCACCACACTCCTTAGTGTTCACCTGATCCACTAAGAGGGTGCCAAGTGGTTATGGAGAGGATTTGACCAAATTCTAAATGGATTTGGCCAAAATTTACCCTATGGACTAGGGGTAAAATGGTCATTTGACCTTGATTTCGGTTTGGGTATGTTTGATATCATGAGAAAATTGGTTTGGCCGAGTTTCATTGAATTACCAAAGTTGACCAAATGGTCAATTGGGTCAAACCAAGGGTTGGAGTCAAGTTCATATGACCATTTGAAATGATATTTTGTGACTTTGGTTTGATTCAATTTGGTTTAGGTTTGAATTTGGTTCATTTGATTTCATTTAGGTCAAATGGAAAAGTGACCAATTTGACCCATTTGACCTATTTGAGCTAGGTCATGGGTAAGTTTAGGCTTGGTTGGTCATATGAAAGGGATTGGTATCTTTGTTTCCTATCAATTTTGGTTAAGTTTCAATTTGGATCAATTTGACCCTTTAGGTCAAGTTGGGTTCATGTTCAATTGGGCTAGGTTGGGTCTAGTTGGCTAATTGGGGCTTTGGTCAAGTTCAACAATCATTTTGGAATGAACTTGACCCATTGGTTTCAATTAATTTGGCTTAGATCTAGTTTTGACACATTTTAACTTTTTAGGTCAAGTTGGGTCAACTTGGGTCAACTAGCCAATTGGGCTAGGTTAGGCTCAATTGTTGACTTGGTCAAGTTCAAACATTGACCATGAATGAACTTAGATCATTGGTTTGAATCAATTTAGCCTATGGTGATTTTTGACTATGTTGGATTTCATTTTGGCTAATTGTTGACTTGGTCAACCCTTAGTTTTGACTTAGTTTGACCCAATTTAAGTGATTGATTATCCCATGATGATTGTTGATCATGATGAGAGCCTTAAGTGGGCTTAGTTCAATCTAATTTCATTATGATTAGAATTTGGCTCATAAGGATAGCCTAAGTGGGTCAAATGACTTGGTCAAAGCTTGATTTGAGTTTGATTGAACTCATATATGGACTTATGATTGAAATATAAATCCATTTACAAGTGGTTTGAGGTCAAATGGGTTTTGATTCATTTGGTAATTTCAAGTTCAAAGGGTGAACATGAAATTGATTTTGGCTTAATTTTTGAATTGAGTTTTGGTTTAAGTGATTGAAGTTTGTATTTATATTTGGATTCATGATTGAAGGATTGATTGAACCATGAAGAAAAATCAAGAGTTTGGCTTGATTCAAAGTTGATTTGGCTAAGTTCAAGAATTTGACTTGAAAGGCTTATGTGGGATTTTGATTGAATTCAAGTTTGATTTTTGGAGTTGGTTTTGGTTGTTTGAATTTATATTTCATTTATATATGTGAATATAATTGAGAATATAAATGAGTTATGAGAAAATTTCATGAGTTTGAAGTGATTTGAACATGATCTAGGCTGAGTCCTTAAGAGAAAAATAAAGGATTTAAGAAAGATTTTGAACTTGGAATTGAATTTCAACTTTGAATTTGATTTGATTGATTTGAATTTATATTTCATTTATATATGTGAATATAAATGAGAATAAAAATGGGTTGTGAGAAAATTTTATGAGTTTGAATTGATTTGAAGATGATTTAGGCTAAGTCCTTAAGAGGGAATTAAGGACTTAGGAAATATTTGGAATTAGAATTTCAACTTGGAATTTGATTTGATTGATTTGAATTTATATTTCATTTACATATGTGAATATAAATGAGAATTTAAGTGGGTTGTGACAAAATTTTATGAGTTTGAATTGATTTGAAGATTATTTAGGCTAAGTCCTTAAGAGGGAATTAAAGACTTAAAAAATATTTGGAATTTAGAATTTCAACTTGGAATTTGATTTGATTGATTTAAATTTATATTTCATTTATATATGTGAATATAAATGAGAATGTAAATGGGTTATGGGAAAAATTCATGAATTTGAGTTGATTTGAAGATGATTTAGGCTAAGTCTTTAAGAGGGGATTAAAGGACTTAAGATGAATTTTGAACTTGGAATTTTATTCATGGATTTCAATCATGGGTTTCAATCATGTGGCATTGATTTGAGTTTGGAGAAAATTAATTAGGCTGGAATTGATTTGGAGTTTTACTTGAAGGAAGGAAGTGAGGAATGTGGTTCAAGCTATTGGCAAATTTTCCTAACACCTCTAAGGCATGACCTATTCCTATGGCTAATTCTTCTAAGTCTCTAGGATTAGGTTGAGTGTCCACCTAATCACTAGAGGTGTCTTAAGACTAAGGATCCCTTAAAATCTAAGAGAAGTCCTATGTCTAAGATGGAGGGGTTCAGAGCTCATCCTAAAAATGAGGTCAACAATGAGTTAGTGAAAAAATTCATAAGTCATTGGTGTAACCTGAGTATGAAATATGAGCAACAATTGGAAGAAGAACATGCAATCCAATTATTATTGGGCAATAAGGATGATAAAATGGTGCCATTTTTATGTATGCCATCAATTATAACATTCCAGGACTTGCTCGATAGGGTGGCCAAATTTGAAAAGCTAAATCGCTCTAAGTCTGAAATCTATACAGATAAATCAAATAGAAACAAACCTTCAGACTCAAGAAGAAATGAAACTCATGTCACTTCCTATAGCTCATGTGTTGAAAAATGAGTAATCTATAATATGGATAAAGGAAAATAGCCAATGTACAATGATGATAAGAAAAAAAATCTTGTCTATTCCAATCCACAGCCAAAATTTATATTGGGAGGCAATGATAAACCTCAGACTTTTTCAAGTGATGGAGAACATCCAAAATAAGTAACAAGAGATGATGAGCAAATGCGGCCATCTCATAAGGAAAAGATGAACAAAGATTATTCCTTTAGAAGGGACAGTGTGGTTAAATTATTTTGGCAAACAGTCAAAGCTAATCTACAATTAACATAAATTAAAAGGCCTGAAGAAGTTGATTAAGTCAGTAATCCAAATTACTGTCCCTATCATTGGATGATCAGTCATCCTATTGAAGATTGCTATATCTTCAAAGATTGGCTAGAAAGGAAGTATCGATGAGATGAATTTATATTATCCGATAGTGTTATAGTCAACCCGAAAAGAGTTTATAAGGATGATTACATCCTCTTCCGTATCATCCATTAAATACAAAAAGAAGAAAAAATCAGTTTAGATTGAAGAATGGGAAACAATAGTCTCTAAGAAGATCATGAAAATGCTGAAGTAGCTAAAAGACGTCCCTAGTGTTAAGTGGAAATCACCACTTGAACCTATATTGGACTTAAAAGAGATGCCTAAACCAAGTATTTGGCCTTCTCAACATAATTTTGATAAGTCTACTTCATCACAACACAAAAGCAGTCTACTAAATGTAGGCCTCATAAATTAAAGAAGCCATCTAAGAAAAAGAAGAGCAAGAAGAGGACTTTAACTCAAAAGATTATTAACAATTTAGAGGAGTATCACCAGCCGACATGACAACCATTTAGGCTTGCAGAATTTAGGCCTAAACTCCATATTATTGAATTGGATGAAGAAGATAATGGTTAATCTTGTCTAGTAGAGATATGCCCAATCATTTATGTGATATCGATGTTCTTGACGATTACTCAAGCCGACAAGGATAGTCAGACAGTCTCGACTAACCCATCAAAAATCTTATCAGGAAAAATAAGAAGAGCCTGAGGAGTTAATATCTAAATTTTGTTTAATGACTCAACAAAAATATAATAGTTCAGATGAAGATTTATGTTTCCCGATGGAGAAGAGTTAGACTCATCGATATCATCATGTATGAAATGTATGAAGTTGTAAAATGAGTCTAACCCATTTGGTCAATCATCCAGAATAAGAAGTGAATTTGAATAAACTACCTCTTCAGAAGAATCTGAGCAAGACAAGGAGATTCAAGTTTAGTTAAGAAGTGGTAAAGTTTTACCACCATCATCAAAGAAGGGAAATACAAATAAAGACAAATGCAAATAAATTTGAAGTTAACAAAGATATGATTCCCGGATCTTAAACTAAAGCCTAAATTAAGCAAAAGATAGATTATAATATTCTATCTCATCTAAGAAAGATCCCTACACAACTACTAAGTATATGAGGCTCTCACGGATGTTAAAGACCTCCGAGAAAATTTGATACAGGCTCTCAAAGATTCGAAGAGTTATGAAGCTTACTTTGCCGAAAAATGTATGACTGAATCATTGCAAACTCAAGAACTCCAGTAATCACATTTTCTGAAGATCTTATGTTGGGAATAACATATCACAACCATCCTACCATAGAGAGTGATGATATCTTAATCAAGAATACTAATTGATCTTGGTTCTTCTATCAATCTTATGAGTCTAAAAGCATTAAGAGAAATATCACTTGATATCCAACATCTTGTGAGAGATAAGTTGATGGTTCATGGTTTCAATGAGAAAGGGTAGAAAACCCTGGGTTCTTTTATTCTCTTGCTCAAGTTTCAGGATTTATACAGAAGCCAAGTTTCATGTAATCAATATTGATACATCATTTAAAGCTCTCTTAGGTCGGCCATGGATGCATGAGTATGGCATGGTCCCATCAACTATGCATCAGTGTATGAAGTACCTAAAAGATGGAGAAGAGTTCAAAATTTTTGGCAACCTTCAACCATTCTCCGTCCATGAAGCAAAGATCAATGAAAATGCAAAATATTTCATCCCTAAAGAGCCTAAGCCAATAAAGCCTCTTGAAGCGGTAGCATCCACTTCAGGGACTAAAAAGTAACTTCATAATGTGAAAGAGCAAAAGCAAAAAATAAGAAAGAAGGCAATGCCAAGTCTCCCTAAATTAGTTGATTCTACACCTAAATCAAGAAAATCAGTTCCTCATTTGGGAAGTGACACACAAGAAGAAGAAGATATTTAGTTTAAACCTAAGAGATCTTATAAACTTTCAAGAAAAGAAAAGTATGAAATAAGTTATTCTAATTCAGACTAAGACTTTGAATCTACTTATGGAAATAGGGTTAGAAGGTCGCATCAAGAAGGATAGCTCACTTGGCAGAGTTAGATGACTCACTTAAAATTATACCCATCCCACAACAGTACTTCAAAGAAATCACTCCACTGGAGGTTCATAACATTGAAGAATTGATAAAATTTTATGTCCGCCATTGAGTGAAAGTGGTGGAACAGGAACTCTATTTTACAAATCTGAAGAGTCTCAGTCTCACAATTTTGATCTACCTACTCAACATAAAAATTCTTATGAGATAGTGCCAACAAGAATACCAATATACTATCCATAGAAATTATGAAGAATGATGCATAAGATGGGAATTCATATTGGAACTACTAAAAATAGAACTCAAATCTTTAATCGGATGTGGAGCCAAAGAAGTTCTCAAGCATCATGAAGAAGTGATAAGTTTATCACTAAAGGTCTTGAGTTCATCCACAAATCTCAAAATAACTACTTTGTGAATTCAGGAATTGCTTTGTGTGGACATATTCTGAAATGTCAGGTTTATCCCTGTTGACATTTCTTTTAGAGTGAGCTTTCAACCCCTTCATCTTTAGACATAAGACTCCTCTAGACACTAAGAGTTCCTTAGTCTTAAGACACTTCAAGTGATTAGGTGAACACTTAACCTAACCTTAGAGACTTAGAGGAGTTAGCCATTGGGATAAGTTATTCCTTAAGGGTATTAGGAAGATTTGCCTACCCTATAGCTTGAACCTAATCCTTACCTCTCTGTTCAAACTAATCCAAATAAAATCTTGAATCAATTCCAACTCAATTGATTTTCTTAAATCATAAATCAATTTTAAAATCCAAACCATGAATCAATTTCAAATTAAATGATTGAAACCCATGATCAGATTCAAATCCCAAAATCTTTCTAAGCCCTTTGATTTCACCTTATGGACTTAGCTCAAACCAAATCCAAATCTTCCAAACTCAAAAGATTTTCTCATAACCCATTTATATTCTCATTCATATTCACAAATATAAATGAAATATAAATTTGAATAACCAAAATCAATTCAAAACTCAAATCCAAATCTAACCAAAAATCTAACTTATACTCTTTCATATCAAATCCTTGAACTTAGCTCAAACCAAATCCAAATCATTTCAAACTCAAAAGATTTTCTCATAACCCATTTATATTCTCATTTATATTCACAAATATAAATAAAATATAAATTCAAATAACAAAATTGATTCAAAAACTCAAATCCAAATATAATAAAAAATCCAACTTATACTCTTTCAAGTCAAATCCTTAAACTTAGCCAAATAATAATTCTCAGCCAAACCTTTGGATTTTCTCTTCAAACAATCACTCCCTCAATCACATACACAAATATAAATATAAACTACAATCACCAAACCAAAATCAAACTAATCCAAGTCAAACCCATGTTCATCCTTTTGACTTGAAACTGTCAAATGAACCAAAACCTATTTGACTCCAAATTACTTGCAATTAGATTTATATTTTTATCATAAGTCCATATATGAGTTCAACCAAATTCAAATGAAGCCTTAATCAAGCCAACTAACCAATTTAGGCTCACTTGACCCAAAGTGACCTAAAGGACATTTTTGAGCTAAATTCTAATCCAACCCAAATTGGATTGAACTAAGCTCTTCTAAGCCTCACATTATGAGTAACAATCATCCTAGGATGATCAATCACTCAAATTGGGTCAAACCAAGCCAAACCTAGCCTTTGGCCAAGTCAACACTTAGCACTAATGGAACCTAAACAAGCTAAAATTCACTATAAGCCAAATTGATTGAGACCATTAATATAAACCAATCCATAATCAATGATTGAACATGATGAGCCATCAATTGAAAAAGCCTAATTGGCCACTTGACCTAAGTTGACCCAAATTGATCTAAAAGTCAAAATGGGTCAAATCTTGATCTAAGCAAATTGATTGCAACCAATGGGTCAAATTCATTCTAAATCACTTTTTGAACTTGAAAGCTTCAATTAACCAATTAGACCCTACCTAGCCCAATTTACCATGAACCCAACTTGACTTAAAAGGTCTAATCAACTTGAAATCAAACCAAATCAAAATTGATTGAAACTAAAGCTTGCAATATATTTCAAATGATCAACCAAGCCTAAACCAATCCATGACCTAACCCAATTGGGTCAAATGGGTCAAATTGGTCAACTTGACCCATTTGACCTAAATGAACCTAATTGAACCAAAACCAAATTGAACAAAACTAATGACACCCATAGGCTCCAAATGATCATTTGAACTTGACTAACTCATGGTTTGACCCAATTTGACCAATTGGTCAACCTAATTGACCTATTTGACCTAAATGAACCTAAATGAGTCAAAACCAAATCTAAACCAAATTGAACCTCCAATTAATGATCACTGAATGCTCCAAATGACCAATTGTTAACCCTTTGACCCAACTTGACCTAAATGGATCAAATTGAATCAAATCAAATCAAATAAACTCCAAATAACTTGAAATTTGGCCCAACCCATTTTTGAATCATTTCAAATTTGCCCAAATAAAAATCATGGCCAAATGATGACTTTGCCATTAGGTCAAATGGTATCTTATGACCAAATTCACTTGAAATTTGATTATTTCTCTCTCAAGGCCACTTGGCATCCGCCCATTGGTCCATATGGGCACTAAGGGAGGTGGTGAACATCACCTAATGAGCTTGGGTTGGCCATGACCTAATCCATGGCCAAATTGACCCTGGACACTTGGATCACCAAATGCACTCACCTAGCACATGGGCACTCACTCTCCTTACTTTCACTACTCAAAATGACCCACATGGGGTTTTGCAGCTCAAACTGTGAACCAAATTCTAACCATTGATCAAAAATGGTAATTGAACTCATCACTATCCGATCCAAGGAGGGGGAGATATACTCCCCCTCATTCTCACTCAAACCACAAGCTTCCATTTCGATAGAGCCAAGGAGGTTGAAATAAAACTTCTCAAGCCTTTGCAAGCCATTCTCGAGCTCCCCTATTTCTCCTTCTTAGTTTTACTCAAAGTTGAAATAAGGGAGGTCAATCTGATTCCCAATTCACTCAATTCACCATCAAAACCAAATTAACCTTGCACACACCATCAGTGGACTTGGTCGAGCTCAACCAAGTCATTTCCCAAGTCTCTAAGCCATGGGAAGCATCACCTTGATCAAGGTTGATCACCATTGAAGGGGAGCTTGGTCAACCAAGCAATCCAATTCCTCCAATAGGGCTTCATCTCAACTAGACGAAGCTACCTCCTCAGTTTGAAGCACTAGTGATAGCCTCCGGCGAGGTAATTACTCAAAATTGTAGCCATAGGAAAAATTGCTTGGTCCTTTTTGAAGGAAAGTGTCATCCCTTGAGATCTTGACTGTTGGATGTGCATCCCCCTCCTTATGAAGGTGTGGGGGTCATTTTGATCCCAATCTGAGCTCGGGTGAGCTCAAATTGAATGGGGAGAGATGAACGGTGTTTGTCTCTCGTCGCTCGTGAAGGAGAAGGATCACCTGCCGTATGTTTCGTGTGATTGGAATGGATGATTAGATCATTCTAAATCCCCTTTAATTAAAGCCTAGAGCATGGGATTAATCCTGGTCATCCCATCTTAGATCGTGCGGAAGAAAGCGTCGGTGACTTTAACCGATGAATGTGACAACTTAAATAACCTATCGCCGCACACGGAAAGTAACGCATCACCACGCGTCCGGATAAAATTAGGGGTTAATTAGGCTTAATTAATTTTTTTTATTGCTGAAACTTCTAAAATTCATAACTAATTATAGAAAAATCCAAAAAAAATACAAACTCAAGTTCATTTTAAAGATAATTTAAAGAGGAATAATAAAAAATTAAAATTAATTAATTTTAAATAGTGATTTTAACTCAATTTAAGTTTTATTAGAAATATAATTAAGTTAATTACTCTCTGATTAATCCAGCAATTAATCCCAAACTTCTCGAGGTTAATTAGTGGGATGACCTCTACCTCCCATTATTTTCTTGGAATTTATTGCTTGACTAATTAGGGGAATTACTTATTTTATCCTTAATCACTTTAATAATAAATTTAATGATTAATTAACATGTTAAATAGTGATAAATTCATTAATTAAGCTTGCTAATCATCATGAAATAGTGAATGGACTTAGGGAATGAGATTAGGGCTTCTTTTTCAATCTTTTCCCCTAAGTTCATTTCATTTGGAAAATATTTAATCAAGTTGTAATTAATTAATGGCTTAATCACTTCATTAATTAATTCCATTAATCAAACTTAAAACTAAATCATTCTTGAACTTAATCATTTAATTCTTGGATAGATTCTTAGGTATTCAATAACCTAAGAGATTTACAAAGGAAATTATAACCAAACTACATGTGTAGGAGGGTTATAAAAGTACTTAATTAAACCCTTTAGCTTAATTAACCAATAATTGTAAGCCAATTATATTAGGCCCCTTTATTTCTTAGGTGCATTACTAATTTAATTTCCATGTGGTTGCATATCATATGTTGGTTCATAGGCATAATTGATGGATTTAATTCATACCTTAACCTAATCAAAATATAAAATCAATCTAATTATTCTAAATTAAACTAAGTCAATTCACACATGGGGGAATGGGTTAGGATCAAACTTTTCTCACATTTCTAAAGCAAACTTTTCTCACATTTCCTAAGTCAAATCAAATTAAAAAATAAAAATCTCCTTAAAGAATTTTGAGTCATTTTAAATGTTCTTAATTCATAGGATTTCCCTTAGGAATTAATTAGGGTGAATGAAGTCATGTGCTTACATTCCTCTATTGCTTTTCCAACCATGCTAAATTTGGTTTGCCATATGAAATCATGCATTCATTTCTTTTAAAAATCAATTAAAGAAAATATTTCCTTTTATGTAAAATTGCATGTGTTGGTTAAAATTAAGAATATGAGTGGCTATTATCATTATTAAACCAAAAATTACTTTTTAAAATTTATAAATCAAAAAATTATAAATAGAGTGATGCTAGCTATGAATAATTATAAGCTTGCATGTGATGATAGCATAAGATGTGTATTATGGAGTTCTTTCCTCTTCTCTTAATATGGATTCACATAGGATTTGCAAGTGTATAACTCATTTGAAAATAACATAACACTTGCCTAAATCTATTCCTATGCATCTCTATCTTAAGATTTAAGAAGCACCTTCATACTACACATAAAAATCTTATAATCAAGTCAAACAAAAACCTCTTGCATGATATTTCATTCATTTGGTTCCTTTTGTACATCCATATGTATTTAAGAAAAGTGGTATATTATCTAGACATCTCAAAGCTGCGAGGCTTTAAGTAGCCCCAACTAGGTCTTGTACCTTATGCCCCTAGTGTAGAAAATAATGACACCGCACTCACTTATAACTTTTATACATGATGTACATTTAGCTCATGGATAAAAGAGTCCCTCTTTTCTACATAATAAAGCATGCATTCATGGAATATTCAAAATTTCAAACCACATCTCTTTGCATTCATCATCAAAGTGTGCTAAGATTTGCATTATATGTATATGCTTAGGATTATTCATATGCATGGTACATGGTAGAAATAAATAAATGGGTGCGTGTTATGTGATAGTAATCCACCCTAACTAATCCTAAGAGACCTTTCTTATTGAATAAGACTATTCAGAGTAAATCTAAACTTAGGATTAATAAAAATACATAATAAATTATTCACTAAAGGATATCCATTAATGAATCTACCTTTGAAATGCTTTAAGGTAAGGATGAAAGAGAGTTCTCCTCTCTTTTCTTCTCTTCATAATATTTAGTTGTTAAGTGTAGAATCATTCAAACCAAATTAAATCACCAACTAAAATTGACAAATCAACTAAATCACTTAAACTAAAATCACCATTTAAATTGAATCTTTCACACTTAGAAAATTCCAACCTTAAAGCCTAGCTAAGACATGTCATACAAGCTTTAAAAGGCACACACATTGGGCTAAGTCACCAATTCTAGCTCTATGTTAGGGCAATGCATGGTTTGATGCTTAATTTTATTTTGTGATGTAATGATTTAGATAGGATGTTAGGGTGTATGTGTAGACTGGATGATAGGATGATCTTAGCTTAATTATGTCATCTATAGGGGAATGTGCTTAAAGGAACTGTAATAAAAATATAAATGCTTTTGCTATGAATGTTGCTTATACTCTTAAGCATAATCCAATATAGGATAGGTGGGCTTGGTTACCCATGTGTGGGGTGCTAAGTCCAACTTATTCATATAATAGCTTGGGTTATGTGGTGTGTTTAACTAAACTTTGTTTTGCAAGATTAGTTAGATTTACCTTTCCATTTTGATATAAATTATGCAGTTAAGATTTGGAATGAATGTTATGGTGGATTAGGATGAACATTGGTCATAAGACCAAGTCTTATGCACCATGTGATGTCTTTGGAGCAACCATATTCCAATCAAGTTAAAAGGAAGAAAGAAAATAAAAAAATCAAAATGAAGAATAAAGAATGAAAACCCCCATAATTTGAATTCATTTTAATTGTAATTATTCATTTGTAATCCGGGTTGTATAAGGGTAGAGCTCGGCTACCCATTTTCTTTATCGAGTTTGTGCAGTGGAGCTTGACCACATCGACCTCTTATTTTCTTGCACCAATTTTATAAATTGATTGATGTTTTATTTATAATTGCACAATTAGGATGACATGATTTTTCTAGTTTCTTCATTGTTTGATGAATGGCATGGATGCGATTAGGCTCTTAGGAAAAAATAAATTTTCTATTTAATTGATTAACTCAAAATTAAATTAAACAACTCATAACCTCACCTAAAGCCTAGGACATAAATCAAAATAATAAAAGATTTAGCAACCTCTTACCTGGATGTTGTATGTCTCACATCATGCATAAATCATATTGCTTCACTCTTGCTAATGGAGGGCTTTCACCTCTGCAGAGAAAATGGCTTGACCTTTGAGAGCCATGGTGAAACACACCTCCTTCTTTCTAATTTTGGCCCATAACCAATCTTCTCATACATTAGGCATATGATATCCCATAGCCTGTGTCAAATAACAATGTCCAAAAATCAAAATAAAACTTAACAAAATTTTCATTAAATTAAGTCATGAGTTCATGTCCTCCATGATCTAGTCTCTTAGGGAGTGAGTTTAAGGACTTAGTCTCCTTTCTAATATAAACAACAGCCTAGTTATCTTGCAAAAATCATAAGACTTGCCTATATGTATTTAAAATTATAGGAGGACTTAGTTGACGACCACATCTAGGTAGTTATAAGTCCAACAGTGGGGTGGTTTTTTCTCCCTTGTGAAGGTAAATCATATACCCATTTTCTCCTTAGATTTAAGTCATGCTTTAGCCCTCGCCAAAGCTTCCTAAATTTGGGATCTGAGGTCATTATTTTCCTTTTGCGGGCTACAAGCATAGATCCTCATCTATTAAGCATTTTCATAATCTTGTGTTGATGGATTATAAGCTCTAGTAATCTAATAAAATTTTAACTCAAATAAATAAATCTCTTCAATTTCAAGTATATAAAGCTGAACCATAGGATAGTTTGGGATGCTCACTTGGTTTCCTAGTATTATGAGCATCCCCTACTCATCTTCCTTTGGTTTCATAATAACTCTTTTTTTTGCTCAAATCCCACATAATTTTCTACAAATAACCAATTGATTGATAGTCCTATCTTTGAAGATATTTGGAGATAACGATCATTTACCTTAAATGAGAGTATTTCTAAGGAATCTCATTCCCTGGGATGTAATTAACTATTGGGCTTGCTTCTATAGGGAACTTAATGAACCCAGCTTAAAATAAACCCTACTTTACTTTTTCATGTAAAGTAGGGGAAAGATCTCTAGTACATTCAAGGACCCATTGTCCTTAGGAGTCCTTATTAGGTGATTAGGTCCATTGTAAGATGGTGACTTCTGTCTCTCAAGATAATACATCATTCCTCAATGTCATACCTAATCACCCTAATAAGTACATCTATGGATCTACGTGGTATCCAACTTAACCCTCCCCTAACCAAAAATAAAACACCACAGTCATATGAAAGGGCTTGATTTGAAGTTGATTTGGATAACTTCAAGAATTTGACCTGAAAGGCTTAGGTTGGATTTTGATTGAATTTGAGTTTGATTTTTGGTGTTGGTTTTAGTTGTTTGAATTTATATTTTATTTATATATGTGAATATAAATGGGTTATGAGAAAATTTTGTAAGTTTGAAGTGATTTGAACATGACCTAGGCTAAGTCCTTAAAGAGAAAATTAAAGTGACTTAAGAAAGATTTATGATTTAATTTGAATTTTGGATTTAGTTTAATTGATTTGAATTTATATTTCATTTATATATGTGAATATAAATGAGAATATAAATGAGTTATGAGAAAATTTCATGAATTTGAATTGATTTGAAGATGATTTAGGCTTAGTCCTTAAGAGGGAATTAAGGACTTAAGAAATATTTGGAATTTGGAATTTCAACTTGGAATTCAATCATGGATTTCAATCATGGATCTCAATCATGGGTTTCAATCATGGATTTCAATCATGTGGCATTGATTTGAGTTTGGAGAAAATCAATTAGGTTTGATGTTGATTTGATTTGGCATTTGACTTGAAGGAAGGAAGTGAGGAATGTGGTTCAAGCTATAGAGTAGGAAAATTTTTGTAACACCCCTAAGGCATGACCTATTCCTATGGCTAACTCTTCTAAGTATCTAGGGCTAGGTTGAGTGTCCACTTAATCACTATATGTGTCTTAAGACTAAGGATCCCTTAAAATATAAGAGAAGTCCTATGTCTAAGATGGAGGGGTTGAGAACTCATTTAAAAAATGAGGTCAACAATGGTTAAGATAATTCAATCTCAAAATGAACCCCATGAAGTGTATTCAGAGTAACTTCAGGGAAGTTCCTTGGATTTGTTGTCCAACATCGGGGAATAGAGATAGACCCAGAAAAGATCAAAGCTATCGTAGAAATGCCACCCCCTAAGAGTCTAACTCAACTCAGATCTTTCCAAAGGCAGTTTGCATAGCTAAGACCCTTTATCTCCAATCTATCAGGAGATGCAAGCCATTTTTAGCACTTATCAAAAAGGATGCTAAGATCAAGTGGGATGACAAGTACTAGCATGCTTTTGAAGTTATTAAACAATATTAGGTGAAGCCGCCAATTCTAGCAGCCCCTATCCTGGGCAAGCCACTTATCCTCTACACTGTTGCATTGGATAACTCTCTCGGTGCTTTGTTAGCCCAAGCCAATGATGAGGGGAAGGAGAACACTTTTTACTACCTTAGCCATCATATGATCCCTACTAAAGCAAACTACTCATCTATTGAGAAATATTGCCTAGATTTTATTTTTGCATCCCAAAAGCTATGGTACTATATGCTTTCTCATAAGGTAAACTTGATTTTAAGAATCAATCCCCTGTAGTATCTCATGACACGACCAATGTTATCTGAACAGTTGGAACATTGGTCCATGATTCTCTCATAGTTTAATATTACATTCATACCCCTCCGTGCGGTGAAAGGATAGGCACTAGCGGATTTCTTAGCAACACACCCACTTTCTGCTGATTCTCTGCTTAGTGATGACCTTCCCGATGAACAAATCATGAACTTAGGGATACTAGCATTCATCATTGGGAGATGTATTTTGATGGTGCAGCTTCCTTTCAAGAGAGAAGAACCATGATTTACTCTTCCAGGAAAGGCAAGGGTAGGAATAGTTCTCATAACTCCAGACGTGATGTGATGAGATTCTCATACTATCTCTCCAATGCACCAACAGAAGTATGAGACTTTGATTTCGGTCGAGTTAGCTATTACGTGTGTGTCAAAAGCATCAACATCTACTGAGATTCTCAGCTGGTCATCAACCAGATTGTTGGGTCCTATAAGGTTCTAAAAGCTAAGCTCCATCACTACCACGAGTACACCATGAAGCTGTTGGCCCAAATCTCTGAGGTCACCTTCTACAAGGTTTCTCAAGGAGAGAATGCAGTAGTAGATGCTTTGGCCAAACTCACCAAGGAATTAGCATGTCCGGAAGTTGAGTCCATCTCGATAAGGGTCCAAAATAGACAAGTCATATCCCTTATCGATGCTGAACTTGTTAAGAGCTACTCTCTTGAAGGGGAGGTTGCCGTTGCCAAAAAGGACAAGTAGTTGGATTGGAGGCAACCATTCATAGATTACTTGAACATAAGCAAATTACCTCAAGAGAAATCACAAGCCCATCATATGAAGTAGAGAGCTCTCTCATATGCTCTCATGGATGACACCTTGTACGATGATCTTTTGGTCAAATGTGGTTACGCTGTTTGGACAAACACGAAGCCCATAAGATCATGACCGATGTACATTTAGGTCTATGTGGAGTGCACCAATCCGGTCCCAAGATGAAAGCCAAGATTAAGAGACTAGGATACTACTAACCCTCGATGATAACAGACTTCATGGATATAGCTAGGAGATGCCATCAGTGTCAGGAATATGGTGTGGTCCTACATCAACCACCCAATATTCTTCATCCTACATTGGCCTCATGGCCATTTGAGTGTTGGGGTACTGACATAATGGGTTTGATCGATCATCCTTCTTCTAAGGGCCATCATTTCATTCCCAATCGACTACTTTTCCAAGTGCGAGGTACCCGCTTAGAGGTCACAAAAGACGCTCTAATTTTTTAGGAACTATATAACATATATGTGGGGTACCTCAACAAATTATATCTGATAATGGTACTGCATTTAAGAGCACCAAGATCAATAGTTTTGCTGGAGATATAACATAGATTGGAGATACTCTACCATCTACTACCCGAGGGAAAATGGCTTAGTAGAAGCCTTCAATAAAATTTTCATCCAAATATTGAAGAAGACACTCGACAACAACAAGTGATAGTGGCATGAGCAGTTAGTTGAAGCTTTGTGGACATACCACACCACATACAGAGCTCTAACTTAGTATACTCCTTTCTCCTTAGTGTATGGTTCAAAGCCATTCTACCGTTAAAAGTTCAGCTCCCATCACTATGGATAGCAATGGGTAGCAAAATCACTACAGAGCAGAATGCCAAGTTGGGGTTAGAAGAGCTCGAAGGTTTAAGAGAGATGCCTATGGGCATGCTAGAACCTCGAGTTGTACAAAGCCATGATGATTCAAGCACATAACAAGCTAGTCCGCCCTAGAGCTTTTCAAGTAGGAGAGCTTATTTTAGTTCTAAGGAGACCAATTATTGCCCATCGAAAGATGGGAGGCAAGTTTGAATCCACTTGGGAAGGCCTTTTTATCATAGAGAAGGCTTACCAAGGTAGATCTTATCAACTTATTGATTGTAAAGAGAAATACCTGATGGTTCCAATCAATGGGATCTATTTGAAGAAATACTATCCATAAAATCATGTTTAAAAATAATTATCTTCAAAAACTCCATTTCAATTCATCAAAATATTCTCTTGTTTAGAAGCATTGTTTGCTTATTTGTGAATCAACCACGACGTATTTTAGGGTAGGTATAAGAGAACCCAAGAGGCATCATATCCTTCTTTCACAACATGAACACAAATTAAACACAATTCCTTGATGCTACTAGAGTAGGTGTAAGAGAACCCAAGAGGCATCCTATTTCGACTAGCACAACTAAGTTAGGTGTAAGTAAACCCAAGTGGCCTCCTTTCTTGGTGGGATCACAACTGTCATTCATGGCACCATTTCTTTAATCTTAAGCATGTTTAGGATAGGTGTAAGAAGAGTGGCATCCTATCCTCCTTTAAACACAAACACATATCTTTTATCTCGGGCTAGTTTTGATGTGGGAGCAAGCCCTTGTGGCACTAACTCATTAGCTGCTCTAGGTTGGGTTGACATGCTACTTTGCTAGTCTCTCACCCTAGTGGTCACTTGTCTGGGGAATGTGAGTCCTCGTGCTTTCTTCCTGACTTGACTATTACAAATCGATGAGTGCCTTGCTAGTTTAGTAGACCTCACTGCACGGCTAGTAAGCTACCTCATGTTGACTCCGTTAAGAGGATGTAAGCCTACACGCTTTCTTCTTGAACTCCATCATGCACTAACTAGGTTGAGTATATTTGAGATTTAGGATAAGTCCCCCGGTGGCTCTTTTCCTCTTGACTACTTTGAGTTGATATAAGTCCCCCAATGGCATTCACTCAATACCCCTAGGTTATAACACATGTGTCGATGACAGTAGCCCAAGAATCCCATTGTAGGAATGTGTGAGTCCCTGATGCTTTCTACATAGGCTGATTGTCACACCAATGAGGCTTTAGGTTGGTTGATGTTCACTATGTTGACAACAACTCACCCGGTGGATACACCACTCTCAGCAGATGTGAGTCCCCATGCTTTCTCCTTGAGTTTGCCACCAAATAGCTATATACATTATCTTTTCTAGGGTTTTGGATAAAGCCCTTAGCGTCCCCTTCCCTGCGGGCACTCTAGTTGGATGACATCCTTTGTGACCTTATTTAGACACTACCCGGGTTACTTTTGGATTGGACTGTCCTTTCCTAGTAGGCACCCCATGGTTGGAGAATTTATTCAGCGGATACACAGATTCTCTCTTGGTTCAGTAAACCTGAGATAGTTCTAGGTTGATATAAACTCCTTCTCAGTGTGATCCCTCACAAACCAACAAGGTCCATGATAAATAAATAAATAAATAAACAAATAAATTTATTCACTTGTGGATTAGGAATTCAAGCCCCCAGCATCCCCTTTCCCAAGCAAGCATTCTATCTTTAGGACAGTGTCAGCAGAACTCCTTATAGGAATTACTTGACTACTCTTGAGTAAAGATAAGTTCCTAGGTCAGCAGTCTCTCAGTAGCCACCCTTAAATCAGGTTCAATCTATTTTTGCCACAAACAGGTTACCCCGGTGATCATTTCGCTCTGGAAGATGTAAGCCTAATACACATTCTTCTTAGCATGACTGCCATAAAATGACGGCAGCCTTAGGTCGGGTTGACATGTTACCTTGCTAATGTGTCACCCCAGTGGTCTTTTGTTCAGGAAGATGTGAGTCCCCTACTTTCTTCACTGAATTAACCATTACAAACCAAAATGCACCCTTTTGGTTGGATAGTTCTCCCATCAGAAACTACTCCCTTTGGATTGGTAAATCTGAAGATAGGCCAAGGCGATACAACCCCTACTTAGTGTAGTCCATCATAAACCGACGGAATCCATCAAATATAATTAAAAATGAAATTAATTTTGACTATCTTTGAGTTAATTTAAGTCCCCCATCGATATTCACTCAATAGTCAACCTTAGGTTGAGTTTGATTCATTATGTTGCCAACTGATCACCCCAACGATTGATCCCTACTTTGAAAGATGTAAGTCTGCTATTCTTTCTTCCCAATACAGTTGTTGCACACTAAAAGGCAACCCCTTTGGTTGGATAGTCCTACTATGTGGATGGTAGACTACCCTTTTGGATTGGTAAACCTGAAGTAGGCCAAGGTCGATATGGCCCCCACTATGGCCCATCCAAACCGACAAGGTCCACCTCAAAATTTTAAAATTTAAAATCTAAAAAAAATCCAACCAACCCCCCTAGTGGAGTCAAATTAAACAATCAAATCAATCAGCTTCTCTTTGGTGAGACGCAAATCTTTCCAATCTCCCTAATAGTATCAATTCAATCCAACCTGAACTTTCTCCCCTAGTGGAGGTTTCACACTTCTATCCCCAGTGGATTCCAAATTCAAATCCCTAGTAGATTTCACCACCTTTTATCCCCAATGGATAGCTTAAACCTTTTCCCCTAGTGGAAGGTTCATGTACTCAAATCCCTTGTGGATTCCTCCTTCACTCTCTTATGTCCTTAACATAAGTAGAGTTGCATTGCACTAAGATCTTGATTCTTTATGCACCTTAGGTTAGGGAGTAGATCATTTCCATTAGTGCTTGCAATCATTCGAACATTGTTGATCATCTCAACACTAATATGTGCGGTAAGCCTTATCAGTCACACCACACCTATTGGGCGCCCTTTGTTTACCTCACTTTTGGAGTGAGCTTTTAACCCCTTCATCTTAGACATAAGACTTCTCTAGACACTAAGAGTTCCTTAGTTTTAAGATGCTACTAGTGATTAGGTGAATACTTAACTTAATCCTAGAGACTTAGAGAGTTAGCCTTAGGGATAGGTTATGCCTTAGGCGTATTATGAAGATTTGCTACCCTATAGCTTGAACCTAATCCTTGCCTCTCTCATTCAAACCAATCCAAATCAAATCTTGAATAAATTCAAACTCAATTGATTTTATCAAATCACAAATTAATTCTAAATCCAAATCATGAATCAATTTCAAATCAAATGATTTTAACCCATGATTGGATTCAAATCCCAAAATTTTTCTAAGCCCTTTGATTTCACCTTATGGACTTAGCTCAAACCATATCCAAATCTTTCCAAAATCAAAAGATTTTCTCATAACTCATTTATATTCTCATTTATAATAACAAATATAAATAAAATATAATTTCAAATAACCAAAATCAATTCAAAACTCAAATTCAAATCTAACCAAAAATCCAACTTATACTCTTTCAAGTCAAATCCTTAAACTTAGCTCAAACCAAATCCAAATCATTCTAAACTCAAAAGATTTTCTAATAACCCATTTATATTCTTATTTATTTTCACAAATATTGATAAAATATAAATATAAATAACCAAAATCAATTCAAAAACTCAAATCCAAATATAATCAAAAATCCAACTTATACTCTTTCAAGTCAAATCCTTGAACTTAGCAAAATCATTCTCAAATCAATCCAAACCTTTAGATTTTCTCTTCAAACAATCGCTACCTCAATCACATACACAAATATAAATAGAAATTACATTTACCAACCCAAAATCAAACTAATCCAAGTCAAACCCATGTTCATCCTTTTGACTTGAAACTGTCAAATGAACCAAAATCTATTTGACTCCAAATCGCTTGTAATTGGATTTATATTTTCATCATAAGTCCATATTTGAGTTCAACCAAATTCAAATCAAGCCTTAATCAAGCCAACTAACCTATTTAGGCTCACTTGACCCAAAGTGACCTAAGGACCTTTTTGAGCCAAATTTTAATCCAACCAAAATTGGATTGAACTTAGCCCATCTAAGCCTCACATTATGAGAAATAAGCATCCTAAGATGACCAATCACTCAAATTTGGTCAAACCAAGTCAAACCTAGCCATAAAAATCATGTTTTGAAAATAATTATATCAATCAACAAAAATCTGATTCCATTTCATCAAAATCAACTCTTCTTTCGAAGTATTGTTTGCTTGTCTTGCGAATCTGCCATAATGTATTTAGGAAAGGTGTAAGAGTCCCCAACAACATCTTATCCATCTTTCAAAACACAAACATAATCTCCCAGTGCTATTAGAATAGGTATAAGAGAACCCAAGAGACATCCTATTTTGACTAGCACAGCTAAGTTAGGTGCAAGAGAACCCGAGGGACATCCTTTCTTAGTGGAAATTCTCGATTTCCATCCATGGATCCATTTCATTCAATTCTCCAACATGTTTAAAGTAGGTGTGTGAGAACCTAAGAGGCATCCTATTCTTTTTAAATACATGCACAAAAACAAACACATATCTTTTGTCTCGGATAATTTTGATGTAGGAGCAAGCCCCCTATGGCACTCACTCATTAGCTGCTTTAGGTAGGGTCTACATGCTACCTCGCTAGCTTGTCACCATAGTGGTCATTTTGTTGGGCGGATGTGAGTCCCCTTGCTTTCTTCCCAACTTGACCATTACAAATTGATGAGCTCCTTGTTAGTTTAGTAGACTTCACTACCCAGCCAGTAAGCTACCTCATGTTGATTTTGTTTAAGAGGATGTGAGTCCTCGTGCTTTCTTCTTGAACTAATCATCATGATCTAACTAGTTTGAGTATATTTGAGGTTTAGGATAAGTCCCCCAGAGGCCCCTTTCCTCTTGACTACATTTGAGTTGATATAAGTCCCTAGTGGCATTCACTCAAGAGTCTCCCAGGTCGATGACACATCAAGTCTAAGATGACTATCCCAACAATTAGTTCGCATAGGAAGATGTGAGTCCCAGCTTTCTTCTAGGCGATTTTGTAAACCGACGCACCTTAGGTTGGTTGATGTTAGCTATCGATGACTCACCCTATGGATACACCACTCTCAAATATGAGTCCCGAAGCTTTCTCCTTGAGTTGGCCATCGAATACCTATTTGATATATGACTAGCCATGTCATCTTTGCCAGGGTTTTGGATTAAGCCCTTAGTGGCCCCTCTCCCTACGGGCATTCTTTTTGGATTACATCCTTTGCGACCCCATTTAGACACTACCCGGGTTACTCTTGGATTGGACAAGCTCCCTTTCCTAGTAGCCACCCCTATGGTTGGAGAATTTATTCAGTGGATGCACATTCTCCTTGGTTTAAGAATCGAGATATGTCAGTCGATATAAGCTCCTTCTCAATTTGTTCCCTCACAAATCCAACAGGGTCCATGCTAAAAATAACTAAAAAACAAATAAATTTATTCGCTTGTGGAAAAGAAGAATGCAAACATGTGTATAAGAGAAATGAAATGGAAAAGAAGAATGCAAAAGTTGCATCAATGGATTTATTTTATTTTATCCAATTTATGTATGCAAGTATAGGTAATTCTTCTTAGGTGATGGCATAGGGATGAATAGGGTATGGAATTAAGTAAGTGTTGGGTTCTTTTCAAATGAACCCTGCATCTTACCAACTCCTATTGAAAACTATCCCAACATAAGAAAGAAAGGAAACCTATGCTAAGCATACATTTATATTCTTTCACATGCAAGCTTATAATTAAAGTATAAGTAGCACAATTTCAGATTTGGTATTTGATTTATGTATTTTAAAAAATAATTTGGATTTAGTAGTGATAATAGCCACTCATATTTCTACTTTAGCCAACACATGCAAATTTGACATAAAGTAAACAATTTCAATTTTAAATTTGAATTTGAAAAATATGAATGCATGAAACCACATGACATACAAATTTAACATGTTGGGAAAAGATTTAAAGTAATTAAAGCATGTAAACAAACTCACTTTAATTAAATCCTAAAGACATTCTTATATAATAAGAAAGTTTAAAATAAATCAAAGTGAATTCAATGTGATTTTTGTTTAGGTTTGAGTTTGATTTAATTTTGAAAAGGTGAGATGAGTTTGTTATTCCTAACCCATTTCCACATGTGTTTGATATTTTTGTTTAATTTTAAGATAATTAGATCCATTTTTGTGTGTTGATTAAGTTAAGGTATGAATTAAGTAACTTAATTAACCCTTACCTATACCACCTTAGAAGAATTAACCAAATATTTATGAGCCAATGAGATGACATAAAACCCACAAGGAATTTAAATTTGCAATCCACCTAATAAGAAAGAGGCCTAATGCAATTTGGCTCACAATTAAAAGTTAATTAATTTAAGGGGTTTTAGCTTAAGTAATTTCAAAATACCCTTTCACACATGTGAATTGGGTTTTGATTTCCTTAATTGAACTTAGGCTATTAAACACCTAAGCATCTACCCAAAGTAGATTAGTTCTGGAACTTTTTAGAATCTTTAGAAAGTAATTAAGAGGAGATTATGGAGAGAAAAGGGAGTTTAGAGAATAACTTAGGGAAATGCCCCAAAAATATTCCATAAACCTCCTACTTACTAGATCTGGCCTTAATCAACCCTAATCATGGATTGAAATCACTAATCATATCCTAATTATGCATAATTACATAAGGAGGGTATTTAAGGAATCCATATGGAATTCTTCTAATCAAAACTTCAATAAATCCCAAGAAAATTAGGGGAGGCAGAAGTCATCCCCTAAATGATACCCAAGAAATTTGGGATTAATGAGGCTTAATTAAAAGTAATTAGTAAAATAAAATTTATAAGAAAACTCAAATTTAGAGAAAAATGTAATTTAAAACCCATTAAAATTAATTTTAAAAATTATAGGTTGAATTTTCTTTCCAAAGGATTTTATTTCACATTTTTTTAAATTTTATTGAAGGAGTTATGAATTTTGGAAGATCCAAGTTAAATTAGGAATTAATTAAGCATTTTAAAGTAATCTCAGCTCACGGCTGGCAGCGTGGTGGTGTGCGGTCGCTTTACATCGTCATCTTTGTGAGGGGGGTTACTTAAGTTGTCATCAGATGGCGGTTGGTGGGTGCCTTGATCCACCCATCGATCAAAGATCGGATGACCAGGGATCTCCCCGCGTTTTAAAAGGATAAAGGAAATCTAAGCGTCGGTCCATCCAAAAATGGAAGGATGAGATCTCCCAAGTTCTTCCCATTGATCAACATAGACCATCCATGATTAAGGGGAAGATCCAAGCTTGATCTAGCATGGATTCAAATCAAACTCAACCCACACCATCTAAAGCCAAATCACAAAAAGAATTTCCAAAATGATAATTTCAATTCCTCTAGTTGAGATGAGCATGTTGAAGTATGAGCACTTGAGGTTGAGTGGATTGATGTATAGACCAACTCCTCCTTAGCTAGCTTGCAGCTTTGATCCAATTAGGTCCCTTCTTGCCTTTAGAACTTGGGAAAGAACTTAGGTGAACTCGACTTGGTCACCTAAGAGTGCTTGCAAAAAGAATTACAGTGGATTGTAGTGTGGAAGAAGTTGGAGAATAAATTGAGCTCCCCTGTTTTCATTGTTCAAAAACTGAGAAATGGGGAAATGGCAAGAGCTCTAGGAGGCTTGCTATCACTCTCTAATGGCTCCTAAGTCTCACTAACACTCAATTGAATTCAAGAATCATAAATTTGAGTTTGTTTAGGGGCAATATATCTCCCCCTTGAAGGATCAGGGCGGGACAATGCACTTGTTGTTTTGATCTAATTGATCATAGGCAGTGGGTTGTTTGATCAGTTAAGGGTGTGCACATGGTCGGTTTGAGCCAATGAGTGGATTGCCAACCTCCCATGTGCTTGAATTTAAGTTTGAGAGGGAGTTTGAATTTTACATTTTGACCCATAGGGTCGGGTTTGGTCTAGGGACCAATTGGGCTGACCCAAACCCATTGGGTTGGGTGCACCACTCTCCCGTAGGTCCCCTTGAGCTTTTAGGAAAGCCTCAAGTGAATGTGAATAGGGTATGACAAAATTACCCATGAATGAAGCCAAACTTTATTCTATGTCCTAGGGGTAGGGTAGTTATTTTACTGATTTTTTGCTTTAGACATGTTGGGTATGTGGAGAAACTAGGTTTGGCCAAGTTTCATTAGATTTGGAATCCATTTGATAGGGTTTGGCTAATGTTGACCCATTTAGGTCAAAATGGGTCAACTTGGGTCAAGTTGACCAATTGGTCAAATTGGGTCAAACCAAGGGTTGGGTCAAGTTCATATGACCATTTGAAATGTTTTGGTAGCTTTGGTGTGATTCAATTTGGATTAGTTTTGAATTTGGCTCATATGACTTCATTTAGGTCAAATGGGTCAAGTTGACCTATTTGACCCATTTGACCTATTTGGGCAAGGTCAAGGGTAGGTTTAGGTTAGGTTAGTCATATGGAGTGGATTGGTATTTTTTTTACTAATCAATTTTGGTTAAGTTCAAATTTGGCTTAACATGACCCCTTTAGGTCATGTTGGGTCTAAGGTCAATTGGGCTATGTTAGGTCTTGTTGGCCAATTGAGGCTTTGGTCAAGTTCTACAAGTGATTTGGAATGGACTTGACCCTTTGGTTTCATTCAATTTGGCTTTGATCAGGTTTTGACACAATTTGACCCTTTAGGTCAAAATGGGTCAACTTGGGTCAAGTGGCCAATTGGGCTAGGTTAAGCTCAAATGTTAGCTTGGTCAAGTTCAAACATAGGTCATGAGTGAACTTAGATCAATGGTTTCAATCAATTTGGCCTATGGTGGAATTTGGCTATGTTAAGTTTCATTTTGGGTTAAGTGTTGACTTGGTCAACCCTTAGGTTTGACTTGGTTTGACCAATTTGATTGATTGATCATCCATGATGATTGTTGATCAAGATGAGAGGAATATATGAGTTTGGTTCAATCCAATTTGGTTAGGATTAGAATTTGGCTCATAAGGGTACTTTAGGTCACTTTGGATCAAGTGAGCCTAAGTGGGTCAAATGGCTTGGTCAAAGCTTGATTTGAAGTTGATTGATCTTGTATATGGACTTATGATTGAAATAGAAATCTATGATCTTGTATATGGACTTTTGATTGAAATAGAAATCTATTTACAAGTGGTTTGAAGTGAAATGGGTTTAGATCCATTTGACAATTTCATATTCAAAGGAAGAATATGACGGGATTTTGGCTTTGATTTTTGAATTAGGTTTTCATTGTTTGATTGAAGTTTGGATTTATATATGAGTTCATGATTATAGGGTTGATTGAATCATAAGAGAAAATCAAGAGTTTGGCTTGGATTAGAGTTGATTTGGCTAAGTTCAAGATTTTGACATGAAAGGCTTAGATTGGATTTTGAGTAGATTTGGATTTGATTTTTGGAGTTGGTTTTGATTGTTTGAATTTATATTTCACTTATATATGTGAATAGAAATGATAATATAAATGGATCATGAGAAAATTTCAAGGATTTTAAGTGGTTTATTCATGACTTAGGTTAAATCCATTAAAAGGGAATTTAAAAGATTTAAGGAAAATTTAAAATTGGAATTTAATTTTTGGATTTGATTTGATTGATTTATATTTATATTTCATTTATATATGAGAATATAAATGTGAACATAAATGAGTTTTGAGAAAATCCCATGAGTTTGAATAGGTTTGATCATGATTTGGGTTAAATCCATTAAAGGGAATTTAAAGGATTTAAGGAGGATTTTAATTTGGAATTTAATTTGAGGGTTTGATTTGATGGGTTTATATTTATATTTTATTTATATATGTGAATATAAATGAGAATATAAATGAGTTTTGAGAAAATATCATGAGTTTGAATTAGTTTAGAGTTGATTTTGGCTAAGTCCATTAATGAAAAATTAAAGGGACATAGAAAATTTCAATGAATTGATTTTGAATTTTGGATCTAGATTGATTGGTTTGATTTTATATTTAATTTATATATGTGAATATAAATGAGAATATAAATGAATTATGAGAAAATCTCAAACATTTGATTTGGTTTTGATCATCATTTTGGCTAAGTCCTTAAGAGAGGATTAAGGACTTAGAAAAATTTGGACTTAGGAATTTTGATGAATTTTGATCATGGGTTTCAATCATGGATTTCAATCATGGATTTCAATCATATGGAGTTGATTTGGATTTGGAGAAAATCAATTAAGATTGATTTGGAGTTTGACTTGAAGGAAGGAAGGTGAGGAGTGGTTCAAGCTAAGGGTAGACAAATTTCCTAACACCCCTAAGGCATGACATATTCCTATGGCTAAACCTTCTAAGTCTTCTATGACTAGGTTGAGTGTCCACCTAATCACTAGATGTATCTTAAGACTAAGGATCTCTTAAAGTCTAAGAGTAGTCCTATGTCTAAGATGGAGGTGTCTAGGGCTCATTCTAAAAATGAGATCAACATATACCAATACATTTCAAATGACCAATGAAACCTAAACCAACCTATGACCTAACCAAATGGGTCAAATGGGTCAACTTGACCCATTTGACCAAAATGAAATCAAATGAACCAAAACAAAATCTAAACCAAATTGAACCAAACCAAAGTTGCCAACACATTTCAAATGGTCATATGAACTTGACCCAACCCTTAGTTTGACCCAATTTGACCAATTGGTCAACTTGACCTAAGTTGACCTATTTTTACCTAAATGGGTCAACATGAGCCAAATCATATCAAATCAACTCCAAATTTAATGAAACTTGGCCCAACCCAGTTTTCAATCATACCAAACATATCCAAATTGAAATCAAGGTCAAATGACCATTTTACACTTAGGCCATAGGGTAACCTAAAATCAAAACCACTTGAAATTTGGTCAATTTCTTTTCATAGACACTTGACATCCTCTTAGTGGATCAAATGGTCACTAATGGAGATGATGCACATGACCCAATGGCTTTGGCTCAGCCAAACCCAACCAAGGTTAAAACCAACCACCCCCATGGAAACGAGCACATGGGATTCCTTCCTCCACCTTATTTTGCACATGACAAGCTCCTCTACTCCTTCTATGGCCAAAAACGAATGCCATGCCCTTCAAAATGGCCAAAACAACCCACTCAATGTGGTGAATTTGATCAAAATGGCACAAGCACTCACGACCGTCCCATTGCTCTAGGGGGAGATATACTCCCCCTAATTTCATTTGAATCCATCACTCTTCAATTCGATTGAGCTAAGGGAAGCCAGAGGAACAATTTCCAAGCCTCACCAAGCTCTATCAAGCTAATTCAATTTCTTATTGTTGACCTCCATGCACACGCCATAAGTCAAGTCGAGCTCTCAAAGTTAATTGAAATGCATAAATGAAAGCGTCGATGGCATCATGAAATGATCTTCGATTGACAAATGGACTCTACCATCATGCTCAGAACATCAAAATTGATTAGAATAAGCATCTTGCATAATTAGACGGTCGATCGATCAAGAAGAAGGAGGGCCGCCGCGACACATATATCGAGGTCGAGAAGCTACAATGTTGCCCAAATGATCTCCGTTCATAAAATTAATCACTCCGTTAGTGTCAAAATGTGAAAACTTATCAAATAATTGCACTCAATTGGATGAGTATGCATGAATATATAGCAATGACAATGACACAAATTTGAATTGACCTCAATTTGACACAAACTTGAACCAAATGGCCTCCAATCGTGAAATGAACTGCGTGGTTGCTTCCGGAACATTAGAGTAACCTAAAATTAACATATATATTGTCTATGTGATGATGTCGGCATGAAAATCTAAATTAGGGCAAATAAAATAATAAAAAATGCAAATCCTATAAATACCCCTCCTAAAACCCTAAACCCTAATTTTTCCTATTTCCCTCTCCCACAGCCAACATTTTCCCTTCTCTTATCTCTCCTAAAACCCCTAGTTCGGACCCTTAGAGTACATGTTTTTCTTGGCATGGTGGGAAAGCATTCGGTAGTGGTTTATACTACCCATACATTTCTTGGCATGGTGGTGGGCCTCTGCAGTAGCCCCATATGGGGATATGCCGGATCTTTGCCAAAATGCCAAATTTTACGACATGATTAATAAATTATTTAATGAAAATTTAATAATAAAGCTAAAATTAATGTTTTAGCTGATAAGGAGGTAGAAGCCAAGCCAGCACCTGAAGAGCTTAAGGATGGTGGATAGGCAGCTACCATGGATGAGTTGAAGGAAATCAACTTGGGGATGATCCTCGCCCAACTTTTGTCAGTGCCCTTCTACCTGTTGAAAAGGTTAAAGAAATGGAAGCTCTGCTATGTGAATTCATGGACTATTTTGCTTGGACATACTCCAAAATGTCAGGTTTATCCCGATGTGGCAACTCATAAACTAGCCATCAAGGCAGATGCAACACCTATTAAGCAAGCTCCTAGGAGAATGAGATTGGAGATTGAAAAATAGGTGATTGCAGAAACTAAGAAGCTGATCAAAGAAGGCTTTATCGAGAAGAAAAGTATGCAGATTGGATAGCCAATGTTGTTCTAGTGAGAAAGAAGAATGGTCAAATTCGTATCTACATTGATTTTCAAGATCTGAATAAAGCATGCCCAAAAGATGATTTTTTGCTTCCAATATCAGAACTACTAGTTGACAATACTTCCAACTATGATATGTTCTCATTTATTGACGGGTCAATGAGATACAATCAAATCAATATGACTCTTGAAGATGAGAGGCACACATCATTTAGGATGCCAATTGGTATATACTGCTACACAGTCATGCCCTTTGGATTAAAGAATGCTAGAGCTACATATTAGAGGGCCATGACACGCATCTTCGATGAGTTGATTCATCAGAAAGTAGAATGTTATGTGGATGACCTTATCATCAAGAGCATAGATCAAAGAGATCATTTTGGTGACCTAAGGATGGTCTTCGAAAGAATTAGGCAATAAAATCTCAAGATGAACCCTCTTAAATGTGCATTTGGGGTTTTGTCTAGAAAGTTCCTTGGCTATGTGGTATGACATAGAGGAATTGTGATTGACCCTAATAAAATTGAAGCAATACTGAATATGCCACTGCTGAAGAATCGATGCCAGCTTTGTTCATTGTAGGAACATTTGGCATTCATCCGACGCTTTATCAAATCTGTCAGGCAGGTGTCAACCATTTGCTAAATTGATGAAGAAGAATGCATCATTTATGTGGGACGATGAGTGCCAAGAAGTGTTCGATAACATCAAAAGATACCGTTGAATCCACCAATTCTTGCAGCACCAATCCCGAGAAAGCCTCTCATTTTGTATACAACATTAGAAGAATCCCTCAGAGCATTGCTTGCATAGCATAATGAAGAGGGCAAGGAAAATGCACTATATTGTATCAGTTGAAGATTGATAAGGGTGAGGCAAAGTACTCTCCGATCAAGAAGTACTATCTTGCACTGATCTTCACCGCCCAGAAGCTTTGACATTACATGTTGTCACATAAGATAACACTCATATCAAAGATCAATCCTCTGACATTCCTGATGACCAGACTAGCATTGGTAGGTCATTTGGCACAATGGGCAGTACTCCTATTATAGTTTGATATCACATATGTATCTCAAAAAGCTATTAAGGGGAAAATACTTGCAGATTTTCTCATTGGGCATCCTATCCTAGTAGATTCAGCAGTCAACGATGATTTACCCGATGAACAAATCCTACTAATTCATGAAAGGGAGGAGTTACAGATCTGGGAAATGTATTTCAATGGTGCATCATCTATTAAGCCTACTTAGCCCCCAAATCTGCCAAAAGCAAGAGCTGGCGTCAGCCTCATCTTCATAACACCGGAGGGTGGCATAATGACATGTTCATACAGGCTGACTGAGCTAAGAACCAACGATGAAGCTGAATACCAGGCATTGGTGGTGGGACTCGAAGAAGCTATCATTATCGGCATTCAAAATTTAAGAATCTTTGGAGACTCTCAATTGGTAATCAACCAAGTGTTGGGTCTCTATAAGATTAACAAACTTGAATTGGCATCCTATCATAAGCAAGTGCTTGAGCTCATGAAGCAAATTCCAAACATTAAATTAGCTTGTGTTTCTCAATCAAAGAATAGTAAATCATATTGCCTGGTGAAGCTAGCAAAAGAGATGGAGAATGTAGACGATGATGATGTGTTGATTGAAGTGTCCACTCCGAAGTTCTACAACCAAGAATATATCCATATTCGTAGTAGAGGGGAAATCAAACTCAAGCCAGTAGAAGCAATTCAAATTGCTCCTCACTCTCCCAAAGAATGACAAGTGCAAGAGATAGAAAAACTCAAAAGTACTATGAACAAATCATGCAAAGCTTTCACAGTAGAAGACCTTGATGATTGGAGACAACCCTTCATTGATTATTTCAAGGAAAGCAAATTGTTGCAATAAATCACTAGCCACACAAATTATAAAAAGAATACTATGATATGCTTATGTCAATGACACATTGTACCATAGATCCTTTGAGTAAATGTGGTTGCGATGCTTAGGTATGATGAAGCCAATAGAGTAATGTTTGAAATTCATGAATGACTCTATGGTGCACACCAGTCAGGTC
Source organism: Cymbidium sinense (assembly GCA_021442155.1). NCBI lineage: Eukaryota > Viridiplantae > Streptophyta > Magnoliopsida > Asparagales > Orchidaceae > Cymbidium > Cymbidium sinense. Next base: position 305,696,812 of record CM038215.1, read on the forward strand.
CTAAAATGGCAATAAAAATTAAGAGAATGGGGTACTATTGGCCTTCAATGGTGAAAGACTACATAAATCATGCTAAAAAATGTCATGAATGCCAAGTCCATGGGGATCTCATTCATCAACCAATCCTCTACACCCAACAATAGCCCCGGCCATTCAAAGTTGGGGCATATATAATTGGACGATTGATCCTCCATCATCAGTGGGACATTGATTCATTCTAGCAGCTACTGACTATTTCTCCAAGTGGGCCGAGGCAGCTCCATTTAAGGAAGTCATTGCTGGTCGAGTCATTGACTTCTTCACTAATAATATTGTCTATAGATTTGTCTTGATACATCATTTTACAATGGCATGGCTTTCAAGAGTATAATGATATAGATTCATTGATCGATACAAAATTGATTGGCAGTATTCATCAATCTATAATCCAAGGGCCAATGGTTTAGCAGAGGCTTTCAATAAGACATTGGTAAAGATGCTCAAAAAGATTCTCATGAAGAATAAAAGAGAGTGGCACACTAAAATGATGGAAGCACTCTGGGCATACAGAATAACTTATATAACGCCAACCAAAGCCACTCCTTATGCTTTAACATTTGGAGTTAAGGCTATTCTGCCATTAGAAGTTGAGCTGCCATCACAGAGTAGTTGTCCAATTCAAGCTTACTCAAGATGAGAATGCTCGCTTGCAAATGGAAGAGTTGGATGTGCTTGATGGAGTTAGACTCCAAGCTCAACAAAGTCTAGAAATTTATCGAGCGAGGATGTCCAAAGCATTCAATAGTTCAATACGTCCTTGGACATTCGAAAGGTGAATTGGTTATGGTGCTGAGAAGACCAATCATCCATCATCGCAAGATCGGTGGTAAATTTGAAGCTAACTGGGAAGGTCCTTACGTCATAGATAAGGTGTACGAAGGAGGAGCCCACCAACTTATTAACAAGATTGGTCAACGATCGATGCCACCAATCAATGGTCGATATCTCAAGAAATACCACATCTGACTATAGATAAGTATATAAATACTTAAATGATTCTTGCACTAGTAAGACTTTCAAATACATATGTAATATCACTTAAAGATTCTCTCATAAAATGAGAATGCATTTTCAAGTTACTGCCAAAGCCTCCCCTATTAAATAGAGGGCATTTTTATATATTTAGCTAAGCTGACATCGTGCTTCAAGCCAAGATCCTTAGATAAATATATATAATAATCAAAATGAGCTCCATTTATTTATATTAAAGAGGTTCAAACTTTATAATATATTTTGAACTACGCAATCCCCTTGAGGGCATTTTTTTTTTATAGATCAAAACTATTCAATCATTCCCATGAAATAGAGAGCTTGCACATGCATTCAGGTTGACATCGAGCTTTATGCCGAGATCCTTGAATATATCTATAACTATTATTATTGAAGTTATATGTCTTACAAGAACAAAACAAATCTGCTTCAATACATGAAAAGACAATCATAAATGTTAAAAGTTTCCCGCCAGGATTCGTCAAATGTCGAAGATCAAGTCAGAAGAACTCCTAATTTTGGAAGCTTCAATCAACTAAGTTGAAAAAACATCAACCTCTACATATTCAAGTCTAGGACACAGATGGGTTCTAAAGGTCAGACTCAACAAGCCCACAGGTGGCCGAGTTGCTGACGCTCTCCTCACTCAACAAGCTGCAAGAAAAGGCCATAGTGAAAGACCCCCCGTTCATCAATCTACTGATAAGACCACCAAGCCATCACAACTTAAGTCAAAAACTCGAGTAAGTTCTAAAGGTCGGACTCAACAAGCCCACAAATGGTCAAGTTGCTGATGCTCTCCTCACTCAATAAGCCACAAGAAAAGGTCACAGTGAAAGAGTCCCTGCTCGTCAGTCCAATCATGATAGCTGTTCAATCTTAAACTAGATCCAGCTTATTGACTACAAGCAACCAAAATCTAAGAGATCTTTCTGCTCGATCGATGGACCAAGATAATTTGAGGAAACTCTCAATTCAGAGATGCCTTAAATCAATCTATATATTGCCTACAAGGTGATATTCTAATTTCTTTTCAAATGATCTGATCAAGCACAAATCACATATCAAAGTCAAATACATCATCAAGTCCACAAAAGCAGAAAGCATAGGATCAAGAAAGTGATTCCATAGTTCACACAAAGGCATTGGCTGAACTAAAGGAATTTCATAGTTATTCAGTCTGTTAAAGCACACAGTGCTAGACTGATGACTCAACATTGACCAAATATGAGCCAGAAGGCTAGGTCAACTGTATGCACCCTTCAATGAGTCCATTAAAGTAGTAAGCATAGGACTTAAGGCATACATACACTTCCTGACAAGTTAATACAGACAAATCAAGTTAATCCTTCATCAAGTATGTCAAGCTTAAAGCTAGGGCAGAAGAAATTTCAAATCTCAAAGTAAACAAACTAATTCCTCCATCAAACTTGATCAAGCATGAAGCTAGGGTCAGAGGAAATTCAAGTTTACAACAACACACGAGAAAGACATCTTCAGCAAGCACATTGAAGCAGATAGTAGGAAAAACTTATATCCAGCCGACAAGTCGATCCTGACAAATTGGTCAATCTCGTCATCTAGCATGTCTAAAATAAAGCATCATATTATTAACAAATCTTGTTAAAGATCCATAAGCCACCGAAATCAAAGCTGAAGTGATCCAAGACCCAGGGTCAACTAGTTTTCAATAAACATTACTCACTTTATGCGAGAATCATATTTTGTTGGGGTGCATTTATTGACCTCCATGCACGCACCATAAGTTAAGTCAAGATCACAAAGTGAATTCGATGAGCTTCAGCACGTAAATCGAGGCTAAAATGCACTTGATGGCATCAAAAATTAATCAAAATGATCTTCGATTAATGAACGGACTCCGCCATCATGCTCGAAATGCTGAAATTAATTAGAATAGGCATATTGCATAATTCGATGGTCGATCGATCAAGAAGGAGGGTCGCTGATGCACTGACACGTAAATTTGAACTAAAATTGATCTCGATTTGATGCTGACTAGAACCAAATAGCCTCCAATCGCAAAACGGACTATGCCATTGCATCCAGAATATCAAAGTTACCTAAAATTGACATATATATTATCTATGTGATGATGTCGATGTGAAAATCTAAATTAGGGCAAATAAAATAATAAAAAATGAAATACCCCTCCTAAAAACCTAAGCCTTAGTTTTTCCTATTTCCCTCTCCCACAGCCAACATTTTTCATTCTCCTCATATCTCTAACCCTAGCCCTAGTATCTGGCGAGGCCCTTTCTCCTTCTCGTTTATCTCTTTCGTTGAGGTTTATTCTTCCTAGCTTGCTGTTTGGGGATTATCTAAATTGGAGTTGGATTTTGAAGGAACAATGTCGAGGTGCTTCTCGTTTCTGTCTTGGGACCTTTCTAGAAATGATGCGTTGCAGGTCAGATCCATCAAACTGGTTTGTGCATTTTCCTTCATCATATAAATCACAAGATAGAAGATGGGCACCATGGACCAATCGATCTTCTATTACACAGTATGCTCAAAAAAAAATTGAGGCTTCAAAGTTGTTAGTTTGCAATCTGCAAATGGTAGGAAGTATGTTCAGAAGTGGAATTTGGGGTCAGACATCAAAAGATGGATCCATTAAAAGATTGACTTCTTTTTACCCTCGCCGAAAAGTGAAAAGTTGGATCATCATTGCGTTCATCATCTTCTAATGGTAATGGCAGTATGGTTGGTAACTCCAGCAAAAATGATGAATATTTAGTAAACTCAAGTGTGATTGAAGCAGTCAAAGTTAAAAGTAGTTCAGATGGCTTCTTGATTGAAATGCCTGATGGTCAAAATTTGAGATGCATTCACAATAACATCCATGAAAGAAACTTGCCAGACTATGCCCCTCATCCAGCTATTGTGCTGAAAATGGAAGATGGAAGTGATCTTTTACTTCCAATTATAGTATTGGAGATGCCAAGCATTCTGCTAATGACTGCAATCTGAAATGTTCAAATTGCTAGACCAACAATATATCAAGTGGTCAGGGAGATGATTGAGAAAAAGGGCTATCGGTCATAAGGATATGTTCTACATTGATGACAAAGATGTAGACTTCAAAGATGTGATTGAAGCACCACTACCGAAAGCACCTCTTGATACTTCTGTAGTAGCCCACTGGTTGGCTATTGAAGGGGTGCAACCTACGATTCCAGAAAATGTGCCTATTGATGTAATTCTTTCTCCATTCAAGAATAAAAAGTTGGAGCTTGGAAAAGGATGGGCTTACTATTGATATTAGGCTTCTAGTTAAACATGTTCTTTCTAGAGAACTTCAGCTATACTTTGATAAGATAACAAAGCTAACCATCAACAAGTTAGAATCTGCTCTTTTCAAAGAAGCATTGGCAAGTTTGTCCACTGATTCGTGGCTTCACCCTTTAGTCCCATATTAATCTTACTTCATCAGATGAGGTATATCTAAGTTTAAATGATCTTTCCATCCTTTTTGCTTTAATGCGTGTTGCACGAAGCCTTCTCGCAATCCTCACATACATATTGAGCTTTATGTGCATCAGTTAATGCCTTCGATGATAACATGCATTGTTGTTAAAAGGTTAGGGAATAGACTTGCAGATAATCATTGGGAGCTTAGAGATTTCTCTGCAAATCTAGTTGCTTCTGTCTGTAGAAGATGGATCTTCAGAACACACCCTTCACTATGCAGCTGGGCCACAGATCCAACATCCGTCTGGCTAATGCTGCCAAACTTCACACCAATAGGGGGACTTGTATAGCTTGATAGTAAACTATGTTATGATATAAAATTATTATTTGAACTAACATTGCAGGTTTATAAGTACCCGTACATGCCTTTCTTGGCATGATAGGGAAATCTATTTCAGCAGGTGCCTTAGAGACCCATACATGCCTTCCTTGGCATGGTGAGAAGGCGTATTCAAGCCATGGTTTATACCACCCATACACGCCTTTCTTGGCGTGGCGGAAAAACTGTGTTTGCTTGTTGACTATAAGTACCCGTACACGCCTTTCTTGGCATGTCTGGGAAATTTGTACTTACTTTTTTGTGTGTAAGTATCCATACAGGCCTTTCTTGTCGTGGTGGGAAAATATATTTTAGCAAAGAGACATGCCTTTCTTGGCATAGTATGCATGGGTGATTCAAAGATACCCCAAATTCCCATATTGTGGATGATACATTATTGAAATGCTCCCAAATTTTTACACTGACATGATTAATAAACTGCTTAATGAAAATTCAATAATAAAGCTAAAATTAATATTTTAACTTGACATTGCAAATTATACTCTTTTCATCGAGAGGTGGTGAATTTTTGTAGCTCACACCCATTTCTCGATTTTCTTAGACTAAAAATAAGGGAGCTCCACTTGAATTTTATCTCATCCAATACTCAAAACCAATCTAATTCCTCCTTTAAGCACCCTCAGAGGATCAGATCGAACTCATCCCAAGCTTCATACAAGTTCTCCAAGCAAGGGAAGAGTGCTTTTGATCAAGGCCAAGAGCAATTGAAGGGTGACTTGGCCTATAGGAAGATCCATTCAGTCTCAAGGTCTCAAAACTTCAACGAGGCTTCATCTCCACTAGACGAAGCTTCTTCAAGGGAATCAAGCACCGGTGATAGCCTCCGATGAAGTATGCCATTAAATCGAGCTTAAATTAGCCATAGTGTGGTCCTTTTGTGAAGTGAAGTCTCATCCCATGAGAAGCAAGCCATTGGATGTTCATCCCCTTGCTTGATGATGGTGTAGGTTGAATTTGAAGTCAATCCGAGCTCAATCGAGCTCAGATCGTGCCATGGAAGATGGACGGTGGCCATCTCCCGGGTGATCTCAGGGATAAATCATGGACCATCCATCCCGCATGTTTTGGATGGACGGTCTTGATTAATCCACATAGATCCATCATTTTATCCTTTAAGAACTGCAGGCTTGATCTTAGCCATCCGATCCTTGATCGGGCATATGAAAAGAAAGCGCGTAGCGCTGCCGCTGACGTGGTGCTATGATGAGACTACTTAAATAGCCTCTCCCGTCATGCCGCGTCAGCATCCACGCGGCGACGACATGATTAGCTATATAATTAAGGGATTAATTATGTAATTAATCATAGAAACTTCAAATATTCATATCTAAGGGTAGAAAAATCAGAAAAATATGAAATAAATTGCATATGAAAGATAATTGAATGTAGAATATTATAAAATTGATTTTGATAGATTTTGAATAGTGTTATTTTCTGAATTTGGGTTTTATTGGGAATGTAATTAGGCTAATTGCCCTATGATTATTCCATTAATTAATCTCAAACTTTTCATGTGTATTTAGTGGGATGACTTCTGCCTCCTCTAATTTTCTTGGGATTTATCAATGGTTTAATTAGGATAATTGCTGAATTCATTCCTAATTAGTCTTCTAATGTAATTAAGCCTAATTAAGTGTGTAATCAGTGGTTAATCCCTTGATTGAGTTAATTAAGGTTTGTTTAGATGACAAGAGGTTTAGGGAATAATTTTGGGATATTTTTCTTAAGCTATTCCTTAAACCCCCTCTTTCTTTCTTAATCTAAACTTAATTAAAGATTAATCCACTAATTACCTACCCAATTAATTTGATAAAATTCTAAAACCTTCCAAAACTTAACTAATTCATCTTGGGTAGGTGCTTAGGTGTTCAATAACCTAAGTACCTTAAGGAAATCAAAATCCAACTCACATGTGTGGGAAGGGTTATGAAATTACTTAAATTAAACCCCTTAACTTAATTAATCATTAATCATGAGCCAAATGCATTAGGCCTTTTCTTCTTAGGTGCATTGCTGATTGAAATTCCTTGTGTGGTTTTATGTCATATCATTGGCTCATAATTATTTGGTTAAATATGCTAAAGTGGTATAGGTAAGGGGAAATTAATACACTTAATATACACCTTAACTTAACTAAAACATAAAAATCATCTAATCACCAAAAAATTAAATAAAAATAATATACACATGTGGGAATGTGTTAGGACCAGCAAACCTCTTCACATTTTTCAAATTAAAATCAAACTCAAAATAAAACAAAAATCTCTTTAAAATAAATTTGATTTATTTTAAATAATTCTATTCCATAGGATTATCTTTAGGAATTAATTAGGGTGAATGAATTTACATTGCTTTCATCACTTTATTTCTTTCTTAGCATGCTAAATATGTATGCCATATAAAAATCATGCATTCATTCCTTTTAAAGAATCAAAATTAAAATGAAATGTTTCCTTTATGTTAAATTGCATGTTTTGGCTAAAGTAAAAATATGAATGGTTATTATCACTATTAAATCTAAAATTACTTTCAAAACCTATAAATTAAACATCAAAATTGAAAGGTATGCTACTTATACTTTATTTATAAGCTTGCATGTGAATATAAAAATGTGTCTTATGTTTGCTTGTTTTCTTTTCTCTTAACATGGATTTGAATAAGATTTGCAAAGTGTATAGTTCTTTTAAAAGAATATAACACTTGCTTAAAATCTACCCTTATCCTCTTCCATGTTATCACTTAAGAAGGATCTTTACATTTACACACATAAATTGCATATACAAATCAAAAATTAAATAAACATAAACTTTGCATCTTTCTTTTTTCCATTTATCCCTTTTGTACATGCATATGTATTTAAGGAAAGTGGTATATTAGTTTGGACAACCCCGGGGTTGCGACATATTAAGTAGCCCTAAGTAGGTCTTGTACCTTACACCCCTAGTTTTAATAATGGCGTCCTACTCACTTATGCCTTTCATACATACACATCTGCATATGAATAAAGGATAAAAGAATACCCCTTTTTCTACTTAATGAAAGTCATGCATCATAAAGCATTCCAATTTTCTTAAGTAACATTTATTAGCCTTTCATCATAAAGTGTGCTAAACATTTCCATTTGTATATATAGATATGCTTAGGATTCATTCATATGCATGTTATACATGTTGGGAAAGAAATGAAGTGATGTGTGTTTTGTGATATTAATTCACTTTACTTAATCTTAAAATGCCTTTCTTTTTGAATCAATTTATTTAGGAAAAATCTAAACCTAGGATTTATTAAAATACATAATAAGAAATTCACTAAAAAAAATCAAATATGAATCCACTTTAGAAATTACTTAAGGTGGGGAAGGAAAGAGAAGTTCTCTTCTCTTTTCCCTCTCTTTACAACTTAGTAATTAATTGTAGGATTCACTTAAATCAAATCAAAATACAAAATAAAATCAACCTAAATCAACTAAACACTTAAATGAAACCACCCATCTAAGTTGAACATCTTCATACTTAGATAACTTAAACCTTAAAGCCTAGCTAAGCATACCACACAAACCTTTTAAGCACACACCTTAGACTAGGTCACCACTTCTAGCTTTAGGTTAGGGTGGTGCATGGTTTGATGTTTGTTTTTGTTTTCTGATGTTTCATTTTAGTCTGTATATTAGGGTGAATGTGCGCAGAATGAATGGTATGATGATTTAGTCTAATCATTATTTTGTGTAGGGAATTGTGCTTAAGGGGCGTTGTAATAAAAATATAAATGTTTTTGCTATGCAGCTGCTTATACCTCTAAGCATAATCCAATAGGCCATATAGACTTGGTTACCCATGTGTGGGGTACTAAGTCCAATATACATGCTTGGGATTTGTATGGTTTGTTTAGCTAATCTTTTTTTTGTAGGTGTTAGTTAGATTTACTTTTCCTTTTCATGTAATTTTGCAATTAGGATTTTGGAATGATTGTTATGGGGGATTAGGATGAGCATTGGTCATAAGATCTCATCTTATGTACCATGTGAAGCCTTTAGAGCAACCACCTTCCAACCATCCAAAAGAAGGAACCAAAAGAAGAAAGAAGAAAGAATAAATGAAGAAGAAGAATGACATAAAACTTGATGGTAAATTAATTCATTACTTGATTGTAAATTAATTCATTTATAATCCGGGTTGTATATGGGTAGAGCTCGACTACCCAATTTTTTTTGGATTTGTACGGTGGTGCCCAACCATAAATGGTCTTTTATTCTTCTGTGTTAGCTTTATAAAATGATTGATGTTTTATTTAGCTTGTGCATTAAGATGGCATCCTTTTCCTAATTTCTTCCTCACTTGATGTATGGACTCGATGATGATTAGGCTCTTAGGAAAAAATAAATCTTTTACCAAATTAATCAACTCAAAATTAAAAATAAATAACTCATAACCTCACCTAAAAGCTTAGGCTAAAAATTAAGATAAAAGAATTAGTAACCCCTTAGTTGGATGTGTACTTTCTTTTCTAACATCATGCATAAAAGCATATTGTTTCACTCTTGATTAGAGGGCTTCCACCTTTGCCAAAGAACTTGGCTTGACTTGTGAGAGCCATGGTGGAAACACACCTCTTTATCTAGCTGATTTTGGCCCATAATCTAATTTCTCATTCATTAGGCTTAAAGAATCCTATAGTTTGAGTCAAATGATTGTCCAAAATGAAAATAAAATATATGAAAAATTTGCATTAGATTTAAGTCATGATTTCATGTCCTTACATGATCTAGTCTCTTTAGGGAGTGTGTTTAAGGATTTAGTCTCATTTTAAATAAATAAAAACCTAGCCATCTTGCATAAACATATTATTTTCCTACATATTTTAAAACCGTAGGAGGAGTTAGTTGGTGGCCACCCCTAGGCGGTTGTAAGTTTAAGAGTCGGGTAGTTTATCCTCTCTTATGGAGGTAAACCAAATATCCATTTTCACCTCAGATTTAGGTCATGCTTTTGGCATTCACCAAAGCTCCCTAGATTTAGGTTCTGAGGTTGCTTCTTCTTTTGTGGGCCCTAAGCATAAATCCACACCTCTTAGGCATTTCCATAACCTTGTATTACGAAATTGTAAGCCATACATTTCTAATAAAAAAATTCAACTCAAATAAATTAATTCAATTTCAAAAATATAAATCCCAACCATATGTAGTTTGGGATGCTTACTAGGCTTCCTAGTATCTTAAGCATCCCCTACTTATTTTTATTTGGCTTCGATAAGAACTCCCTCTCGTTGATCGATCCCACTTGACTTTCTAAAAATAAACCAATTGATCGATAGTCCTACCCTTTTGAAATATTTAGAGACAATGATCATTTACCTTAATCGAGAGTATTCCTAAGGAATCTTGTTTCTTAGGATGTAATTAACTATGGGGGCTTGCCCCTATAGGGAACTTAACGAACCCAGTTTAAAATAAACCCTACTTTACTTTTTCATATAAATTAGGGGAAGAATCTCTGGTACATTCTGAAACCCATAGTCCTTAGGGGTCCTTATTGAGATGATTAGGTCCATTGTAAGATGGTGACTTCTATCTCTTGATATAGTACACCTTTCCTCAATGTCATGCCCAATCACCTTAATAAGAATATCTGTGGATCTACATGGTGTCCCAACAAGATGATTTTATATATATTTCTATTTTCATTTATCCTTCTTCTTTGAAAGGGATAGATGGCGGAGATAAATATAAAATTTTTAACCCATTCTCCTCTCTTTTCTTCTCTTAATAATATTTAGTTGCTAAGTGTAGGCTCATTCAAACCAAATTAAATCACCAACAAAAATTGAGAAATCAACCAAATCACTTAAACTAAAACCACCATTTAATTAAATCTTTCACACTTAGAAAATTCTAACCTTAAAGCTTAGCTAAGATATGCCACACAAGCTTTAAAAGGCACACACATTAGGCTAAGTCACCATTTCTAACTCTATATTAGGGTGGTGCATGGTTTGATACCTGATTTTATTTTGTGATGTAATATTTTAGATTGGATGTTGGGGTGTATGTAGACTGGATGATAGCATGATCTTAGCCTAATCATGTCTTTTGCAGGGGATTGTGCTTAAGGGGTGCTATAATAAAAATATAAATACTTTTGCTATGAAAGTTGCTTATACCCCTTAGCATAATCCAAACTAGGATAGGTGCACTTGGTTACCCATATGTGGGGTGCTAAGTTCAACTTATTCATATAATTGCTTGGATTGTGTGGTGTGTTTAACTAACCTTTGTTTTGCAAGTTTAGTTAGATTAACCTTTCCCATTTTGATGTAAATTTTTCAATTAAGATTTGGAATGAATGTTATAGGGGATTAGGATGAACATTGGTCATAAGACAAAGTCTTATGCACCATGTGATGTGTTTGGAGCAACCATATTCCAATCAAGCCAAATGGAAGAATGAAAAGAAGCAAATCAAAACAAAGAATGAAGAATGAGACCCCCACAACATGAATTCCTTTTAATTGTAATTATTCATTTGTAATTCGGTTGTATAAGGGTAGAGCTCGGCTATCCATCTTTCTTTTTGAGTTTGTGTGGTGGAGCCCGACCACATCGCCTCTTACTCTTTTGCACCAATTTTATAAATTGATTGATATTTTTTTTATGATTGCACAATTTGGATGACATGATTTTCCTACTTTCTTCATTTTTTGATGAATGACATGGAAATAATTAGGCTCTTAGGGAAAAATAAATTTTCTATCCAATTGATAACTCAAAATTAAATTAAATAACTCATAACCTCCCCTAAAGTCTAGAACATAAATCAAGATTATAAAAGATTCAGCAACCCCTTAGTTGGATGTTATATATCTCACATCATGCATAAATCATATTTCTTCACTCTTACTAATGGAGGGCTTCCACCTCTACTAAAGAAAATGGCTTGACCTTTGAGAGCCATGGTGGAATCATGCCTCATTCTTTCTGATTTTGGCCCATAACCAATCTTCTCATGCATTAGGCATATGATATCCCATAGCCTGTGTCAAATAACAATGTCAAAAAATCAAAATAAACCTAATAAAATTTGCATTAGATTAAGTCATGAGTTCATGCCCTCCATGATCTAGTCTCTTAGGGAGTGAGTTTGAGGACGTAGTCTCCTTTCTAATATAAACAACATCCTAGCTATCTTGCAAAAAGCATAAGAGTTGCTTTCATGTATTTAAAATCATAGGAGGAGCTAGTTGGCAGCCACCTCCAAGCGGTTGTAAGTCCAACAATTGGGTAATTTATTCTCCCTTGCGGAGGTAAACCATATACCCATTTTTGACTTAGACTTAAGTCATGTTTTGGCCCTTGCCAAAGCTTCCTAGATTTGGGATCTAAGGTTGTTTTCCATTGCGGGCTACAAGCATAAATCCACACCTCTTAGGCATTTCCATAATCTTGTGTTGATGGATTATAAGCCCTAGCAATCTAGTAAAATTTGAACTCAAATAAATAAATCTCTTCAATTTCAAATATATAAAGCCCAACCATAGGATAGTTTGGGATGCTCACTAGGTTTCTAGTATCATGAGCATCCCCTACTCATCTCCCTTTGGTTTTGATAATAACTCTTTCCTTTTGCTCAAATCCAACTTGATTTTTTACAAGTAACCAATTGATTGATAGTCCTATCTTTGAAATCTTTGGTCAATGATCATTTACCTTAATTGAGAGTATTCATAAGAAATCTCATTCCTTATGATGTCATTAATTATGGGGGCTTGCCTCCATAGGAAACTTAATGAACCCAGCTTAAAATAAACCCTATTTTACTTTTTGTAGTAGGGGAGATCTCTAGTACATTCAAGACCCATTGTCCTGGGGAGTCCTTTGGTGGTCCATTGTAGGATGGTGACTTCTGTCTCTTGAGATAGTATATCATTCCTCAATGTCATACCTGATCACCCTAATAAGTACATCTGCAGATCTACATGGTGTCCAACTCAACCCTCCCCTAACCAAAAATAAAACACCGCAATCCCTTAATGCAGCAGTTCATAAACTTGTCATTAAACTAGATTTGATGCCTGTTAAGCAAGCTCTTAGGAGAATGAGATTGGAGATTGAAGAACAGGTGATTATAGGAACTAAGAAGCTAATCAAAGCAGGCTTCATCTCGGAGGAGAAGTATGCAGATTGGATAGCCAACATTGTCCCACTTAGGAAGAAGAATGGTCAAATCCATGTCTGCATTGACTTTCGCGACCTAAATAAGGCATATCCAAAAGATGACTTTCTGCTTCCAATATCAGAACTATTAGTGGACAATACTTTCAACTATGATATATTCTCATTCAGGGAAGGATCATCGAGATACAATCAAATCAAGATGGCTGTTGAAGATGAGAAACATACATCATTCAAAACACTTATTGGCATCTATTGCCACACAGTCATACCCTTCAAATTGAAAAATGGAGCTACATATGAAAGAGCCATGGCCCATATTTTTGATGAGTTGATTCTCTAGAAGGTGGAATATTATGTGACGATTTGGTGGTGAAGAGCTTAAATCATGAAAATCACTTTGAAAACTTAAAATTGTATTGGAGAGAATCAGAAAATATGATTTCAAGATGAATCCTCTAAAATGCACATTCGGGGTGTCTAAAAATTTCTCAGGTATATTGTATGTCACAGAGGAATTGAAATCGATCCTACTAAAATCAAAGCAATTGTGAAGATGCCTCCTCCGAAGAACTTGCATCAACTTCATTCTTTAGACTTGCATTCATCCATCAATTTATATCAAACCTATCAGGATGCTTTCAACCATTAGCAAAGTTGATGAAGAAGGATGCTCCATTCAAATGGGACAAGGAGTGCCAAGAAGCCTTCAATAGCATTAAAAGCTACCCATTAAATCCACCAATCCTTGCAACACCTACTCCTGGGAAGCCCCTTATTCTATATACAACTGCATTAGAAGATTCCCTTGGAGCATTATTGGCACAACACAATGAAGAAAGCAAAGAGAATGATCTTTATTATATCAGTCAGAGGTTGATAGAAGCATAAATAAGATACTCTCTAATAGAGAAATATTATTTGGCATTGATCTTTGTAGTCCAAAAGCTCCGTTACTATATGTTATCTCACAAGATTATCCTCATCTCAAGGATCGATCCACTGAAATTCTCGATGATAAGACCGGATAGCCATGGCAAGATGGACAATATTGCTTTTACAATTTGATATCACATCTGTTCCGTAGAAAGCAGTGAAGGGACAAGTCTTAGTAGATTTCTTGCTGCACAACCCATCCCTGCGGACTCTTCTCTTAATGATGATTTGCCTAATGAGCAAATTATGCTCATACATGAAAGAAAAAAATCACAAATTTGGAAAATATACTTTGATGGAGCCTCATCGATCAAACAAGTCCAACCTCTAAATTTCCCAAGGGCAAGAGCAGGAATCAATATCATCTTCATAACACCAGAAGGAGGGATAATGAGATGATTATATGGGATGACTGAGTCAAAAACTAATAATGAAGCCGAGCATGAAGCATTAGTGGCAGGTCTTGAAGAATCTATTTCATAGGCATTCAAAACTTGCATATTTTTGACAATTCTAGCTTATGATAAATCAAGTACTTGGAATCTATAAAATCAGCAAGCTTGAGTTAGCTTTTTATCACAAGCGAGTTCTCAAGCTTATGTAGCAAATACCAAATGTCACATTAACTCGAGTCTCTTGATCCGAGAATAGCAAAGCATATTTCTTAGCAAAATTAGCTAAGGAAATGACAAGTATGAATGGTGATTATGTCATGAACGGGATATTTACTCGATAAATTCTAGAACTAACAAAGTACCAATCCCAGCAGGTAGAGGGGTTACTAAATTCAACACAGCAAGATGTGACTTAGGTTCATACTCCCTCAAAATCAACATGGAATTATACCCAGAACAAAGCATGATATTACCTCAGAAAAGTAGTGTGAACTTTATTATGGAAGAGCCACATGATTGGAGGCAACCCTTCATCGACTACTTTAAAGAAGGCAAATTACCAAGTAATAAATCTCTAGCAGCTCAAATCGAGAAGAGAATAGGCGTTATGCTTTCGTCAACAACACTTTATATCATAGATCCTTTGAACAAATGTGGCTATGATGCCTAAATATAAATGAAGCTAGCAAAGTGATGGTTGAAGTTTATGAAGGACTTTGTGGTGCACCTTAGTCAGGTCCCAAGATGATAGTAAAGATTAAAAAGGATGAGCTATTATTGGTCATCTATGGTGAGAGATTGTATCAATTATGCTAAGAGGTGTCATGAATGTCAAGTATATGGGAATATAATCCATCAACCTCCAAATCCACTACACCCAACAATAGCATCTAGGCCATTCAAATGTTGGGGTACAGATGTAATTTGACCAATTGATCTGCCATCGTCAGTTGGACACTGCTTCATCCTAGCAGTGACTGATTATTTCTCTAAGTGGGATGAAGCTACCCCGTTTAAAGAAGTTACTAATCGAGTGATCACCTTCTTCACGCATAATGTGGTCTATAGATTTGGAGTGTCACACTGAATAATTTTGATAATGATAGAGCTTTCAAAAGTACAAAGATTTATAGATTTGTCGATCAACATAAAATTATCTGATATTCTTCAATATATAACCCAAGGGCAAATGGTTTGGTAGAAGCTTTCAACAAGACATTGGTCAAACTACTCATGAAGATCCTCACTAAAAATAAAGGAGAATGTCATACTAAATTGATAGAGGCATTATGGGCATATCAAACTACCTACAAGAAGTCGACTAAAGCCACTCTTATTCATTAGTATTTGGAACTGAAGCAGTTCTTTCGCTTGAAGTTGAATTATCATCACTTCGAGTAGCCATCCAATACAATCTAACTGGAGATCAAAATGCTCATTTGAGAATGGAGGAACTCACGCATGATGAAGTTAGATTGCAAGCTCATCAAAATTTAGAGGTTTATCGAGCAAAGATGTACGTGGCTTTTGACCATATGCCTCCAAAAAGAATTGGTCTTGGTGTTGAGAAGACCAATTATTCCTAATCAAAAATTTGATGGAAAATTCGAGCCTAATTGGGAGGACCCTTTGTCATTGAAAAAGTATATCAAGGAGGGGCATACCAACTCATTGTCCTAGAGGATAAAAGACCAATGTCACCAATTAATGGTCGTTACCTAAAAAAGTATTATACATGATAAATACATTCTCGAGGTATAATAAAAATCCCCTTGCAAGACAGGGGCATTTTTTAGTGTATCTATTTAGGTCAACATCGCTTTATGCCGAGATCCCTAAATAAATATACTTACTCAAGATGAAAAAACTTTTCTGTGAAAATTCTCCTGTTACACAGGGGGCATTTTATATTTCTATACATTGATGAAATCAATGTTACACGTTAAAACCCTTCTAAGATCAAATGTATCAACTCATACATTGATATATTTTCTTAAATTATTTTAGAGCTTTTTCAAAGTACTTTAAAATTTTCCCTGTAAGACAAGGGACATTTTTATATATTTAGCTAAGTTAAAATCATGTTATAAGATGAGATCCTTGAATATATATATATATATATATATATATATATATGGTTGACATCAAGCTTTAGTCGAGATCCCTGAATATATCGATAATTATTATTATTAAGCTGCAAGTTCTTGCAAGAATAAAAAAAATATATTTTTACACATGAAAGAAAACCCTAAAAATTAAAAGTTTATCTCCCATATTTGTCAAATTCTGAAGATCAAGTCAGAAGAACTCCCAATTTTGGATGCTTCAATCAATTGAGTTGGAAAAACATCAACCTCTACATCCTGAAGTCTAGGACACGAATGGGTTCTAAAGGTCAAACTCCAAGCCCACAAATGGTTGAGTTGCTCACGCTCTCCTCACTCAACAAGCTGCGAGAAAAGGCCGCAGTAAAAGAGCCCACGTTCTTTAGTCCAATGACCAAACCACCAACCCATTACAGATTAAGTCAAAGACTCAAATAGGTTCTAAAGGTTGAACTCAATAATCCAAAATGTCGAGTTGCTGACGCTCTCCTCACTCAATAAGCCATAAGAAAAGGTCATAGTGTAAGAAGTCCCATGCTCGTCAGTCCAATGATGATAGTTGTTGAATCTCAAACCAGATCCAGCTTAGTGACTACAAGCAACCATAATCCAAGAGATATTTCTACTTGATCAATGGATCAAGAAAATCTGAGGAAACTCTCAATTCAGAGATGCCTCAAGTCAATCTTTATATTATCTGCAGGGTGATATTTCAATCTATTCTCAAATGATTTGATCAAGCACAAAGCATAGATCAAAGCCAATTTTTTATCAAATTCACCAAAAAAAAGGTACAAAAGTAATAGAGAAATGCTGATTTTTCACTAATATAATAAGATAATACATGACTGATAAAAAAAAGTGAGGAAAAAGTACATCATAGGAGCCTAGACTGTAGCTCCTGAACCTATGCTGAATAAACTACTAATGATTGATGCTCACTCTCAAGAAAAGCCTCCACAGCTCGTCGAAATTCAACATCTACCATAACTCGATGGTGTATCTCGGTAATGCTCGCCTAGCGAGATCTTATATCGCTTAACCTACAACTCCATGATCCTGGCAGTCAATCTATCTAACTCAGAAGTGGCATCCATCGAACTCTGACAGTAGTTGCGTAGGGTCTCAGCACTATTCTCAAATTCATCATGTGCTAGGTTAGCTGCCTCCCTGCTGAGCCTGAGCTACTCATAAAGCTTTTCCAATGAAGAGCGGAAGCGGACGATGCTAAGTAACCTCATATGGTGGATCAAAAACTCTACGTCTCTACAGAGAGTCTCCAAGTACCTGATAACCTGCTCCTACAAGACAGTGCGAGCTAGAATATCCAAAATGATATTCGCATATGATATGAAGCTGTCTAGTGACTTTGGTGAGTCCAAAGTAAGCTAGAAACCACATCCCTCAAAAAACACCAAGCCATAATCCTGCATACCCCTATCACGTGGATCTGGTGTACAGGGTTATCGATGGTAGATCTCAGACTCAAAATCTACCTCAGGTACTACAAGAAATAAATAAAAACCATCAACATAAAGCAGAGCAATAAATGCAAAGAAGTGCAACTAAAGAACAAAGAGAGGAAGTAAATATTTGAACATGATGAATCTTATTGAACTGGTGTGTCATAAGTGGCATAGTCCTCCCTGACCTTCACTATCTGATAAGCTCCAAAGCTATGCTAGCTCAGCAGCGGCCCCACTAAGTATGAGGCCTCTCACCTTAGAAGTCTGCTCAAAAGAATGGATAGAGTAAGGCTTAGTAAGGAAAAGTGGCTCCATAGAAGGAGTGGCAAAATCTGAGGTGGTAGTAGCACGGGCTAGCACACTCAACGGCTCAACTCCAAGGTCCTCAATAGCAAATCCAGTACTAGCTGACACCTGTGGCACCACATCGAGAATCACCAATCATTGTGGAAGTGGACCCATGGAATAATCAACTGAAGCTCAAATAGGCTCTGTAGGCTGACTGTACTATGTCTACGAGCTAGTGAAGAAATCTCGGTGTATTTAGGAGCAAAATCCCTAGCTCTAACTCTACTATGAGGAGTGGTGTCCTCAGCCCTAACCTGCTCTTCAACTGGTGCATCTATCACGAATCAAATTAAAAGAATAAGTACATTGAATATATCTTAATGATTCAAACAAAGAAGATGAAATAAGTATTGAAAGAGAGTAAGATATTGATTATACCTATAACACTGCTGTCTCCTATCAATGGTGACCGACGATGGGTCCTCTCACCTCGAGGAACTCCCAAAGACCTAACTGTGCACTCATATCTCTTCGCATGCTCCAAGAAATGAGGAAAAGATACTCGTACCCAAGTGAGGTGAATATAGCTGACCTGTCTGCAGAGGAGCTATCCAAAAATGAAAGCCAGTACTAAGTCTCAGTAAATGTAGCCAAACTATAGAGATAATATAGTAGCGTGTCTCCAAAGGCACAGCCCTAGTCTTCCTGACATCTACTATCCCTGGGATGAATGGTCGGCCATCATGAGCCATACACTGAGAAGATATAAACTATCATGCAACAAAAATGGGCTGGTAGCCCTCAATGATAACTAACTGACCAAACCTATAACACAACCAGCCTAGACGTATACTGAAAAGGTACTCGGCCACTCTCAAGGTCCATCGACTAATAGAGTAGTGAGGTTCTACCACTCTCATCAAAGCCATCAATAAGATCAACCTCTATCAAGTCAAGTGGAAAACCAACTATATTCGGCTGGTGAACTAGTAAAACTTTATCTCTAACCAAGTGCGATGCAAAGAAAAATAGGCGTATCCGATCTCTCTCAAAAGAAGATGATGCTCGCATAACCAATAACGTGGGTCCTCGCAAAAAGTATGATGGGTAGTCAAAGCAGGCAAAGGCTCCATGAACATGAAGGTAAATCCAAGAATATAAGTAATGCCAATGCAAGGTAACATCACATCTATCCAATGAATCTGCCTAAGAAATCACCCCAAGAACTCAATAAACTCTAGCTAGTATTGCTAGAGCTAATGAGATCCGCCCACCTCGTGAAATCTTGGTGGCTGCTAATAGAACACCTGTATAGACCTTTCCTTAATCGGTAGCACAAAAATGTAGAGCCAAGTAGCTATGAACCCTGTTAAAAATAACTCTAGCTCAAATCTGATATAGCTAGAGAATTATACCCAACTTGATAAAGAAGGCTCAGCAGTATCCTCAAACAAACTACTGATGTCCGATACTCCCAATCCAAAATGATCATGTAGAAATACAGACTCCTCAGACAAAGCGTGCTCCTGTAAGAAACTCTGAATCCATGTACTCACAGGAAGTGTAGCACATGAGCGCCTAGGATACCCCGAAGCTCTAAAGGTCTAGTGATAGTAGCTCAAAAGATCAATATAAGCAGGTGACATGGCTAATCTACCTCGTTGATCACCGTCAACTGAAGGCTATTGTTGACCTCATTTTTAGAATGAGTTGTCAACCCCTCCATCTTAGACATAGGACTCCTATTATACATTAAGAGTTCCTTAGTCTTAAGACGCATCTAGTGATTAGGTGAACACTCAACCTAACCTACGAGACTTAGAAGAGTTAGCCATAGGAATAGGTCATGCCTTAGGGGTGTTAGGAAAATTTGTCTCCCTATAGCTTGAACCAAATCCTCATTTCCTTCTTTCAAGCCAAACTCCAAATTCAAAGTCAAACACAAAACTCATATCAACTTCAACTCCAAAATCAAACCTTCAATCAATTTCAATAGATTTTCTCAAATTATGAATCAATTCCAAATGATTGGAACCCATGATTGAATTCCAGGTTCAAAAATCTTTCCTAAGTCACTTTGATTCCATCTTATGACTTAGTTCAACTCAAATCCAAATCAAATCAAATTTAAGAAATTTTCTTATAACCCATTTATATTCTCATTTATATTCATAAATATAAATGAAATATAAATTCAAATAACCAAAACTAAATCCAAAATTCAAACCTAAATTCAACCAAAATCCAACCTAAGTCTTTCAAGTCAAATTCTTGAACTTAGCTAAATCAAAGTCAAATCAAGCCAAACCCTTAATTTTTCTTCATGATTCAATCAATCCTTCAATCATGAATCCAAATATAATCATAAACTTCAATCACCAAACCAAAACTAAATCCAAATTCAACCAAAATACAACTTAAGCCTTTCAAGTCAAATTCTTGAACTTAGCCAAATCAAAATCAAATCAAGCCAAACCTTTGATTTTTTTTCTCGTGATTCAATCAATCCTTCAATCATGAATCCAAATATAAACATAAACTTCAATCATCAAACCAAAACTAAATCCAAAATATCAAACCCAAGTCAAACACATGTTCACCCTTTGAACTTGAAATTGTCAAATGAATCAAAACTAATTTGATTTCAAATCACTTGCAACTGGATTTATATTTCAATCATAAGTCTATGTGTGAGTTCAACCAAACTTGATTCAAGCCTTGATCAAGTTAGTTGACCCACTTTGTCTCACTTGACCCAAAGTGACCTAAAGTACCCCTTTTGAGCCAAATTCTAATCTTACCAAAATTGGATTGAACTAAGCCCAACTAAGCCTCACATTGTGAGCAACAATCATCATGAGAAGATCAATCATTCAAATTGGGTCAAACCAAGTCAAACTTAAGAGTTGACCAAGTAAACACTTAGCCAAAATCCACCATAGGCCAAATTGATTGAAATCATTAATCAAAACTAATTCATGATCAATGTGTGAACTTGACCAAGTCATCACTTGAGCCTAACCTAGGCCAATTGGCCACTTGACCCAAGTTGACCCAACTTGACCCAAGTTGACCCAACTTGACCGAAAAAGTCAAAATATGTCAAATATTGACCTAAGCTAATTGATTGCAACCAATGGGTCAAACTCATTCTAAACCACTTGTTAAACTTGACCAAAGCCTCAATTGGTCAACTAGACCCAACCTAGCCCAATTAACCATGAACCCAAGTTGACCTAAAAGGTCATATTGAGCCAAATCAAATCAAACCAAAATTGATTGAAACCAAAGCTACCAAATTTCCAATGACCAACCAAACCTAAACCAACCATGACAACCAATTGGGTCAAATCAAATCAACTTGACCCATTTGACCTAAATGAAATCAAATGAACCAAAATCAAACATAAACCAATTTGAACCAAACTAATGATACCAACATATTTTAAATAATCATATGAACTTGACCCAACCTGATTTAATTTTGACCTCAATTTGTTGACCCATTTTGACCTAAATGGGTCAACATGAGCCAAATGACATCAAATCAACTCCAAATTTGGACCAACCAATTTCAAACTATTCTAAATCTATCCAAAGTAAAATCAAAGCTAAATGACCATTTTACCCCCTGGTCAAGGGGTAACCTGGCCAATTCCACTTGGAATTTGGTCATATCCTTTTCATGCCCACTTGGCACCCTTTAAGTGGACCAAGTGGACACTAATGAACATGGTGCACATGACTGATAGGTTTGGGTCAACCAAACCCAACCCAAGGCCAAAATTGACCACTCACTTGGAAATGAGCACATGGATCACCTCCAGACTCTAATCCTCCACATGTGCAACACCTCCACTACCTCCTCTACCAAAACCAAACCATGTGCCACCCCAAACGGCCAAAACAACCCACTCAAGTTGGTTAATTTGATCAAAATGGCATCTACACTCTCAGTCGTCCGATCCTTCAAGGGGGATATATACTCCTAATTTCATTTGATTTTCACAGACTCATACTCGATTGAAGCTAAGGAACTCAAAGCAAGCATCCTCAAGCTTCTCCAAGGTTCCCAAGGCTCATTTGATTTCTCCATTTTAATTTTCTTAAGCCAAAAATAAGGGAGCTCAAGGCAAATTTAATCTCACTCAATACTCAATTCAATTCCTCCTTCAAGTCTTGAGGGAACCCAATCGAGCTCACCCAAGTCTTCATCCAAGTTCTCAAGGCACGGGAGAGGGGAGTTTGATCAAGGTTGCAAGCAATTGAAGCCCACCTTGGTCCATAGGAAGATCCACTCAACCTCAAGCCCTCAAATCATCAATAGAGCTTCATCTCCACTAGACGAAGCTACCTCGATAGTTGGGAGCGCGGGTGATAGCCTCCATGGTATGCCTTCAAACCGAGCCTAGAATAGGAAGTGTTTGGTCCTTTTTGAAAGAAACTTTCACCCTATTGCAAATTGACCATTGGATATCTTGCTCCTTGCATGATGATGGTGTGGGTTATGTTTGAGCTCAATCCGAGCTCAATCGAGCTCGAATCAAGCTGGAGTGGACGGATGCTCCCACGTGTTCAAGGATGATCATGGATCGTCCATCCACATTTTGGATGGACACGATTAATCCAGCATAGGATCCATGGATTTATCCCTTAAGAACTATGTTTAATCTCGACCATCCATCTTTGATCAAATTGAGAGAAACATGTAACACCTCCACCCGATATTGGATGTGACAACTTAAATAACCAATCTCACATAGAAAGCGTGCACCACGCCATCCATGGCTCATGTGATATTATATAATTAGCATTTTAATTAATCCTTAATGATAGAAACTTTTACATAACTAAATGCAGAAAAATAAAAAAATACAAAATAAAATGCATTGTGAAAATAATTTAAAGGGGAAAAATCTAAAATTAGGTTTGATTGGTTTTGAACAGTAAATTTTATATAATTAGGGTTTTATTTGGAATGTAATTATCTTAATTACTCTAATTATTTCATTGATTAATTCCAAACTTCTTAGGTAAGTTTAGTGGGATGACTTCTACCTCTCCTAATTTTCTTGGAATTTATTAATGGTTTAATTAGGGGAATTGCTCAATTCATCCCTAATCACTCCCTTAATCAATTAAGTGATTAAATAACCTATTAAATGATGATAAATCCATTAATTAAATTTTTTTAATCACCTTGGATCAGTGGATAGACTTATGGAATGAGATTAGGATGTCTTATCTAAATCTCTTCCCCTAGGTCTATTTTACTTGAATGAAAACTTAATTAATTTACAAATTAATTAATGATTTGATCATTTCATTTAATAGCTTAATTAACCAAACTAAAATTAAAAAATTATTTATCAAACTTAATCACTTAATCAATTCCTTCTTGGGTAGATGCTTAGGTGTTCAATAACCTAAGTAAACTTAAGGAAACCATACCTAACCCATAGGTGTGGAAAAGGTTATGAAAGTACTTAAATTAAACCCTTTAGCTTAATTAATCATTAATTATGAGCCAAATGTATTAGGCCATTTTCTTTCTTAGTGCATTGCTAATTTAAATTCTTGTGGTTTTATGTCATACATTGGCTCATAATTATTTGGTTAAATATGTTAAAGTAGTGTAGTTAAGGGTAATTAATGAACTTAATCTATACCTTAACCTAACCAAAGCATAAAATCAATCTAATCACCTAAAAATTAAACTAAAATAATACACATATGTGGGAATGGGTTAGGACCAACAAACCTTCTCACATTTCCTAAATTCAAGTCAAAGTCAAAACCAAATCAAGATTTCCTTAAACCAACTTTGATTCATTTTAAATAATCTTATTCCATAAGATTATCTTTAAGAATAAATTAGAGTGAATGAAATTACATGCTTGCATCAATTTATTTCTTTTCTAGCATGCTAAATGTGTATGTCATATTAAAATCATGCATTCGTGTCTTTTAAAAAATCAAATTAAAAATAAAATATTTCCTTTATGTCAAATTGCATGTTTTGGCTAAAGTAAGAATATGAATGGCTATTATCACTACTAAATCCAAAGTTATTTTCAAAACTTATAAATCAAACATTACAAATGAATATATTTACATAATTGCTTATAAGCTTGCATGTGATTATAAAATGTGTTATGTAATTCCTTCCTCTTTCTTAACATGGTTTGTATAGATTTGCAAAGTGTATAGTCCATTTGAAAAGGACATAACACTTGCTTAAATCCATTCTATACACTCTATGTCATGACTTAAGAAGGACCACATCATATATATAAATTAAAACCAAGATCAAACAAACAAACATAAACTTTGCATGATTCTTTCCATGCATTTCTTTTGTACATGCACATGTATTTAAGAAAAGTGTATATTAGTCCTGACAACCCTGTTGAGGCTTTAAGTAGCCCTAAGTAGGTATTGTACCTTACACCCCTGGTGTAACAACAATGCACTCACTTATGTCTTTTATACTTGTAAATGTGCATATGAAAAATAGATAAAAGAATCACTCTCTTCAACTTAACAAAATCATGCATACATGAAACATTATAGATTTCTTTAAGTAACCTCTCTTAGCATTCATCACTAAGGTGTGCTAAATACTTACATTGCATGTATAGATATGCTTAGGGTCCATCCATATGCTTGTTATACATGTTGGAAAAGAAATAAAGTGTTTTGTGTTTTGTGTTTTGTGATAATAATTCACTTTACTTAATCTTAAAATGCCTTTGTCTTTGAATAATTTTATTTATAGTTGTTTTAAACTTAGGATTAATTAAAACACATAATAAAATATTCACCAAACAAAAGTCAATAATGAATATACCTTAGAAATCACTTAAGGTAAGGAGGAAAGAGAAGTCATCTTCTCTTTTCCTCTCTTTATAACACTTAGTAATTAACTATAGGTTCATTCAAACCAAATTAAGTCAAGAAATAAAACTTAACCAAATAAACTAAACCACTTAATTGAATCCACCCTCTAAGTTGAACATTTTCATACTTAGAAAACCTAAACTTTAAAGCCTAACTAAGCATACCACATAAGCCTTAAATGGCACACACATTAGGCTAAGTCACCATTTCTAGTCCTATGTTAGGGTGGTGCATGGTTTGATCTTATGCTTTTATTTTATGATGTAACATTTTAGTCTGGATGTTAGGGTGTATGTCGTAGGCGTAGGAATTAGTCTAATCATTATCTTCGAGGGATTGTGCTTAAGGCATTGAATAAAAATAAACTTTGTGTAGGTTGCTTATACCCCTAAGCATAATCCAAAATAGGCCAAGTGGACTTAGTTACCCATGTGTGGGGTACTAAGTCTAATATACATGCTTGGGATTATTTGGTTTGTTTAGCTAATCTCTATTTTGCAGGTGTTATTTAGATTACATTCCCTTTTCATGTAATTTTATAATTAGGATTTGTAATGGTTGTTATGATGGATTAGGATGAACATTTGTCATAAGACTATGTCTTATGCATCATGTGAAGCCTTTGGAGAAACCACATTCCAACCTTTTCAAAAGGAAGGAAGATCTAAATGAAGAAGGAACCTAAATGAAGAAGAAAGAAGAGAGAGAAAGAAGAAATGAAGAAATGAAGACCCCCATAACATCTCAGCTGCCCAATTTATTTTTGGGTATGTACGGTGGAGCCCTACCACAAATGGCCTCTCATTCTTTTTCGCTAGTTGTATAAATTGCTTGATGTTTGTTTAACTTGTGCATTAAGATGCATAGTTTCTTCCTTGCTTTGATGTGATACTGGATGATTAGGCTCTTAGGAGAAAATAAATTTTCTATCCAACTAATCAATTTAAATTAAAAATAAATAACTCATATCCTCACATAAAGCTTAGGTTATAAATCAAGATAAAAGAATTAGCAACCCCTTAGCTGGATGTTGTATTTTTTTTCTCACATCATGCATAAAAAGGATATTATTTCATTCTTAATTTGTAGGGCTTCTACCCATGCCAGAGAACTCGACTTGACCTTTGAGAGCCATGGTGAAAACGCACCTCCTTTCTTTTTGATTTTTGCCCATAATCTAATTTCTCATGCATTAGGCATATGAATCCTATAAACCTGTGTCAAATAAATTATCTAAAACAAAAATAAAATATATGAAAAATTTACTTTAGATTTAAGTCATCAAAATCATGCTCTACATGATCTAGTCTCTTAGGGAGTGTGTTTAAAGACTTAGTCTCTTTTTAAATAAACAACAACTTAGCTATCTTGCAAAAGTATATGACTTGCCTACATGAATTTAAAATCGTTGAGGAGTTAGTTGGCGGCCACCCCCAAGCGGTTTTAAGTCCAAATAGTTGGGTGATTTATCCTCTCTTGTGGCGGTAAACCATATGCCCATTTTTGCCTTAGACTTAGGCCATGCCTTGGCCCTCACCAAAGCTCCCTAGATTTAGGTTCCAAGGTTGCTACTTCCCTTTGTGGGCTATGAGCATAAATCCTCACCTCTTAGGCATTTCCTTGACCTTGTATCATGGAATTGTAAGCTCTAGATTTTTAATAAAAATTCAACTCAAATATATAATTCCCCTCAATTTCAAAAAAATAAAAATAAAAAGCCCAACCATAGGATAGTTTGGGATGCTTACTAGGCTTCCTAGTATCATAAGCATTCCCTACTTATCTTTATTTTGGTTTCAATAAGAACTCCCTCATCTTGATCGATCCTATTTGATCTTCTAAAAATAAACCAAATCAATTGATAGTCCTATCTTTGAAATCTTTGGAGTCAACGATCATTTACCTTAATCAAGAGTATTCCTAAGGAATTCTGTTCCTTGGGATGTAATTAACTATGGGGGCTTGCCTCCATAGGGAATGTAATGAACAAAGTTTAAAATAAACATTTCCTTTACTTTTCCATGTAAAATAGGAGATGAATCTCTGGTACATTTGAAGACCCATAGTCCTTAGGAGTCCTTATTTAGGTGATTAGGTCCATTGTAAGGTGGTGGCTTCTATCTTTCGAGATAGTACACCTCTCCTCAATGTCGTACTCGATCACCCTAATAAGAACATATGCGGATCTACATGGTGTCCCACCATGGGCATTATATTTTGTTTTCATTTATCCTCTTTCCAAAAGGGGATAGATGAAGGCAGGAAAATTGTCACCACAGATTTTTTTGGCGACTCTACTCGGGATGGTTCCTCTCTCCATCTTTGGTAAATGATCATTGTTATTTCCGTATGGTAGTTTGTATGAATCGACTATCTTTCTTTTCATTGGCACTTAGTTTATTTCATCCTTAAGCTAAGCTAGCCAACATCCTTTAGGTTTTAGGACCTCTCGTAGGTCTTAAAACTCCTATTGGGTCCCCAATGGGTGAAAATAAAATTTAATAAAATGAAATAATACTTCCTCCTTACCATTTCTATGGTAAGGTTCATTCAAAAAAAGAAACTAAATCTTTTATAAAAAATAATAATTTCCAAAAAGCACTTTTCCAAAATGCACAAATTTTTTTTTTCACTAATCGAACCTCATCTAACAATCTGCATGATTATTATATGTAGGCTTTTTCAAAGAACAAAATCCAAAAAATCATCTTTTCAAAGAAAAATCCAAAATCAAATTTTCAAAAGGCACAAGTAAATATCTTCACTCAATTTATTTTGATGAAGATTTCATTTTCAAAAAAAAATCACAATCAACATTTTCAAAATAAAATCAATCATCATTTTCATATTTTCCAAAAGCACCAAATGAACATCTTCATTTAACATGTTAAATGAAGATTTCATTTTCAATAAAAACAAAATCAACAATCATTTTCAAAAAAAAAAAAAATCAAAATCAACAATCATGAACATCTTCATTTAACTTGTTAAATGAAGATTTCATTTTCAACAAAAACAAAATCAACAATTATTTTCAAAAATCAAAATTAACAATCATGAACATCTTAATTTAACTTGTTAAATGAAGATTTCATTTTCAATAAAAACAAAATCAACAATCACTTTCAAAAAAAAAAATCAAAATAGACAATCATGAACATCTTCATTTAACTTGTTAAATGAAGATCTCACTTTCAAAAAAAAAAAAACAAAAAACAAAATTAACAATCATTAACAAAAATAAAAATCAACAATCAATAACCATCTTTTCAAAATCAAGCACATTTGAATTTTCTATTTAGCATACCTAAATTTGCTAAGTAGAAATCCTCTTTTTCAAAATCAAAAGATCAAAATCACTCACATTTGGATTTCCTAAGCATACCCAAATTTGCTAAGAATCCTCTTTTCAAACAAAAATCAAAACATAAAATAATATTTGGATTTCTATTTAGCATACCTAAATTTGCCAAGTAGAAATCCTCTTTTCAAAATCAAAAGAATAAAATCAATCACATTTGGATTTCCTTAGCATACCTAAATTTGCTAAGAATCCTCTTTTCAAAAAAAAAAAAAATCAAAACATAAAATAACATTTGGTTTTCCTATTTAGCATACCTAAATTTGCTAAGTAGAAATCCTCTTTTTCAAAATCAAAAGAATAAAATAAATCACATTTGGATTTCCTTAGCATACCTAAATTTGCTAAGTAGACATCCTCTTTTTTCAAAATCAAAAGAACAAAAATCAAAAATATTTGGACTCTTCATTTAGCAGACTCAAATTTGCTAAGTGAAGATTCCATTTTCAAATTCACATGATTCACAAAACAAGCAAAAGAAGAAGAAAATTATTTTTCAAACACCTCACCTAGCATACATAAATTTGCTAAGTGAGTAAATCTCCAAAAATCACAAATCAAAACACAAAAATCAAATGACCCTTTACTTTAACATGCCTAAATTTATTAAATAAAGGGTCCTCAAAATCTTAAATCAAAATCAAATATGAACCTATGGAAGCATCAATCTTCTCAAAAATATTTGAACCCATTTTTCAACATACACAAATTTGTTGGAAATGGATTCTACATTCAAAAATCCCCTTTTCAATCAATCTCAAAATCTCTCTTCCAAATTCGTTGAGCCCCACTTAACACTTTCAAGTTGTTGAGTGTGGGTTCAAATTCTAAATTCAAATTCAAAAAAAAAAAAAAAACAACGAAATAGAGATCTGATTCAAGTTTATTTTTCAACATTGCAGGCTTCCAGTTAGCTTCAATCAGTTTCAGTTCAGTTTATTTTGATGGCAGCACATAAATACATCTTCACTTTTCCCCATGGGATGGATCTTGGCCTTGGATCGCCAACCTCCCATCGACTATACCTCATCCACTTTGGCGTGATTTGAGGGGCTCGATTACATGTGAGGGGATCACCCTCATGACTGTTAGTCGAGCGTGGTGACAGGCAGTCATCCGGGTTGACATCGATTGAGATACCCTCACTGAGGAAGGGCTAAATCCCGATAAGTGCCGGTGCCCTCTATTGTTCCCCAATTAGGGCTAGCACCCACTCCTTAGCACCTTCCAACGGGAAGGCTCCCATGATCCCAGTGATTTTTTTCTTTGCCATTGAGTTTGGGTCTAGTTTCTATACTGCCCTAGACTCCTGTAGAAATAAGATGATCAAGTATCACACTGCATAGCGGAGTTGGAATGGTTTCGCCATGGAGGAGTCACCTAAGGTAGTGTCTCCTCTTATTATAGAGAATAGGTTCCACCCACTCTTTAGATCTGATAAAGAGGATGTTATTAGAATTTACCTTCACCTCAGCTTTATTTTGGCTCCTAGTGAGAGGAGGAGGTCATCATGACCGAGGATAGTTCTTTCAGTTGGCGAGCCTATGGACGTGAGTTGGGCTCATTTGATTTGAGGTGTTATCCCCGTGGGAAGATAGGACAAGAGAGGGATAGCTCATGTTATATACTACCGGAGGTACATAGTTAGCGGCCTCCACTTGTGGACTTTCCGATGCACGCTACCCATATCATACTATATCTTATTGGGGGGATACCCATCATAGGAGAGCTCCTAGAAGCGGTGGTCTCCACCACACCCTACTCTCCACCATCCCACAGTACATATTCCATCTACTATTCCACAAAGGCCATGAAGGCCATCAGGAGAATAGGACCCCAGTGATCCTATGCCCAAGAGATCTCATCGCCTCTTGTGGAGGCGAGCTCTCCTTTCGACCTTCCTCTATGGTGTGGAATGAATGGACCTCAGTATCGTAGTCATCCATCACCACCACCACTCAGTATGGAGTACAAGTAGTGAGGAGAAGGAGATAAGTATTGCCCCATGGCCATCGATCCTCTATGAGTACTACTTCATTCAGATCCAATGACATCGAGGACCATCTTTCTTCTAGCGAGCATAGCCCTCGTAGGGTTAGCTCTCTAGCATCAACAGAGGTCAGATGTCTATCTATTCATGATATTGATCCTGATCCACTCGATCTTTTTCCTTAGTTAGGCGTCCTATGACATTGTGGCTCAGTATCTAGTGGAGAAGAAGGAGATCTTAGGATATGCTTGTAATTTGGAGGATGAAAAGGTCAATTTTGATCCTAACAAGGATGATCTATTAGAGGATTCAGTGGGAGTTCACATGGTAGATACCAGGGGTTCCCTCCTCCATGATAGACTTTGGAAGTGATGTGGCCGGCGAAGACACTACTCAAACCTCCGACACAATTAAAGAAAAAGGATGAACAAATAGATAGGATGGGGAAGCAACTTGAGGATTTTCTAGCTACAGTCTTAGCACTTCAGAACCAAGCATGAGCAGTTCATCCTACCATAGCTGAGACTAGTTAGCTAGAGTTGGTGCATGTCTTGGATCCAGCTAAGCCTTTACCGCCAGTAGAGCAGAGCAGTACCAGTTTGTATAAGAAGGTAGCGGATAGTACCTCCATAGAGGAAAAGGATATCAAAACCATGGTTGAGCAGTAAGTGAGAAGCATTGGCTCGAGGATCATCGGTTCCAAAGGGTAGACCCTACAGAGGAATTGATGCATCCAATATCTAAGGGTTTACCACCTTCTTTCAAGAGCGATGGCGAGCAGAACAAGACATAGCATTTGAGCCGTTGTTGCAAAGCGGTGATGATGACTCTTTCTCTTTATCAATAGTTTAGTAGGCATTGCCTTCGATTGGTATGCTGAAATTTTCAATGGTTCAGTGAAGACTTTTGCTGAGTTGGAGCACCTCTTCATTAAGAGGTTTGTTGGAGCTTAGCAAATGGTGACTGTAAGTGATCTCGTTGTGGCTCAATAACATCATGGTGAGTTCCTCATTGATTACATTCTTAGATGGCATAATTTGAGTATGAAATGTGAATCACAAATGTCTAAATAGCATGCCATTGAGATTTTACTTAAGAATATCCATGGCCTGCTGCTTTCTCAAACCGCTCAATAAGGTGGCTTGCTTGTAAGGAAAAGCCAAACAATTGCCTTTTCTAGATCAACCAACAAAGCCCACCATGCATGAAAGTGCACAGATAGGTAGTGAGAAACAGAGACTAGAGAGTAGTATGACCTGTCTACATCCATCACTTACCACCACCATGCATAATACCATACCCGCCTCAAGTAGCGGTCCACCTACTCTTATAGATAAACTAAATAAACCATATTCATTTAAGAGGGAGGTAATCAGAAAAATCTTTAAGAATCTCTTAAAGAAACTTGATTTCTAGCCACCCGAACCTAGAAGGCCGGAGGAAGTGGGCAAAAGTAATGATCCTAACTTTTGCCCCTACCATCGCATGTTAGGTCATGTTTTGGAGGATTGCTTCACATTCAAGGACTAGCTTGAACATAGCTTCAAGACTAGTGCTATAGTTATCCTGAAGGAATACCTTAACAACCATCCAATTAGGTAATCTTTGGGATACTTGGGATCCTTCCAAAAAAGAAGGTTGGGATATCTCCTTATCGTACCTAAGAAAATTATAAATAAAATCAAGAAACTTTCCTGGTGTGAGGCGCTCAAACCTCCAACATCAAGGAAGGTTTGCAAGTTCAAGATAACTCGGGAAGGTAGAGCTCAAGAAGAAAGATCCAGCCACCGAGATAGCCAAGTAGCTCAACCACCGACCAAGCCTAGTCTCCAGTCCACAGTTGCAGCTACTACTTCAGCGAGCACATCTACTCCAACTAGCTCTTCCTCTAGTAGACATCTTGTATCAGTTGATGAGGGCATTAAATCCTTTACCCCTCTTACTTTACTTGACTTCTACTATGTTTCCCCCATCAAAACCCAAGAAATCAAGGAATAAAGCAAGTATGAATTATATCTGTGTCACTTCTGATGGGTTGTCTAACTCTATTCTTCAAGAAAACTCTTCAAGTATAAAAAATAATTATAATAACTCCAATCTTCCTCTTTTTGATTCAGAGTTGGACTTTCCTTCTCTGAATACTATGGGTTCACCTCTTGAGATAGACTAGGAATCATCTGATTTTGAGGGTCCCATAGGAGAAGCTATAGGTGAGCATGTAAGTAGAACTTTCCACTAACCTAGCATAAGAGATCACCGAAGTCAACCTCCGTAGTGGCAAGGTTCTACCTCCTAGGGTAGTCCCTCAAGATAGTAAAATAAGTCATTGGTTTAGATGATCGAGAAGCCCCTCCACAGGATGCTCCACACTTAGATATGCTTGTGGAGGATCAGCCCAGAGTGGATTACAATGTCCTCTCTCACTTAAGAAAGTTGCCATCTAAGCTAAGCATATATGATGCACTTATCTTATCCAAAGAGATGAGTGAGTTATTAATCAAGGCTCTTCTTGATCCTGAAATATGCTTAGTGTAATGACCATTAAATAGAGTCACATTATTCTAGAAACCTGGGAGTCACATGAAGATCTTCTTCTGGGGAGATGGAGCACAACCGTCTCTCTACATTACATGGACAAAGATGACTTTCCGTGGTTCTTATTGATCCGTGTGAATATTATAAGTCTAAAGACTCTTGCCTACTTGAGGATCGACATATTGACACTCTGAGGAGATCGGATGATGTTGAGAGGATTTAATGAACAAGGCGAGAGGGCTTTAGGTTCCAATAGTGTTACCTTTGGAGATGGGTGAATGGAAGACTGAAGCCAAGTTTTACATAATTGATTCAAATACTTCATTCACTACTTTGCTCGGTAGGCCTTGGATACAACATGAATAAGATTCCATCTTCCATCAAGTTCAGGAAGGATGGGATTGAGTATTGTGTCAAGGGTGATGAAAATCCATTTTCAGCCAGGGAGGTTGAGATCTATGAAGATGCGACCTACTATCTTCCTCAAAACACTTTTTCTCATGAACTTTGTCAAAATTCAAATGCAAAATAAAAATAAAAAAAAGAAAAAGAAAAAAGGAAAAGAAAAAGAAAGAGAAAAGAAAAATGAAAGTCCAAGTGAACGAGAAAAGGACTTTGAAGAAGAAGTAGAGCCACATATTACATTCCACCCACAGTTCATTCCATCATATGGACATATGGGTAGGATGACTCGACCTCCACTAGGTAGAGGTAAAGGAAGAAATAGAGGCAGTTCCAGAGGTGGAAGACCCCCTGGTTGGCAGCCAGCCAAGAGGGGTTATGTTCTAGTTCATAGGAGTACCCATACTATTCATATTGACTTAGAATCCAGCTCAGAGGATGAGTTTAATGTGATTAGCATACCAGCCAACCCCTCTTAGTGGGTTTCATTGGAGGTGACACTCGAGTTGGACAATGATAAAGACTGAGCCTCCAGTCAAAGCACAAAAGTATTCAAATCAAGCTTATGTGAAACTATCAGACGGGTTGGGAACTTTAGCTCTAACCTCACATTCATCTCAAAAGTTGAAGGTTTAGTAGTTAAGGAAGCCCCTAAGTCTTCCATTGATGCAAAGCTGAAGAGATTCTTTTTGGGATCATCATCCTCAAGTCTAGAAGTTGATGTAGAACTTGAGGATGATTCATATAAAGAAGTAATGGAATTGCTTTTTGATTGGTACTCGCCTTGTGTTCTTAATCTTAAAAAGAAATGTTTGATTCCTTATACGTGGTCTAAGCACAGGTCAGAGTACTTCAAAAAGCTATGGAATAATAGAGAATGATAAGCACAATCAAGATCAGGACTAGGATTCAGTATAGTGGGTCCAATCGATGATGATGACATCGCTTGTTACCAATCACTTGAATCGAGGTTCTTTTCATACTGAACTAACTCTTATGAGGATGTGTGTTTAGAAACTTCAGATTATCTAGATGATCTCCAAATCAAATATGTAATGCCAAATTTTGAAGAGGAAATCCATTCAACAATCGACAAGCTTAAAGAAATCAACTTCGGGATGGAAGAAAATCCACGTCCGACATACATCAGTTCATTGCTGAATGAAGAAGAAAGTAATGACTTAGTTAGGCTATTGACTGAGTTTAAGGACTACTTTGTATGGAGCTATGAAGAGATGCCTAAATTATCTCCTGATGTAGTAGTCCATAAGCTAGTAATAGACCCTAATGCAAACCTTATCAAACAAGCTTCTAAACGCATGCAATTAGAAATCGAACAACATGTCATTTCTGAAGTCAAGAAATTGATCGATGCTAGTTTCATCAGGGAAAAAAAATACCCTACCTGGTTAGCCAGTGTCATCCTAGTTAAGAAGAAGAATGGTCAAATTTGCATATGCGTCGATTTCAGGGACTTAAATAAGGCATGTCCTAAGGATGAGTTTCCTCTTCCTATACCAGAACTAATGGTGGACATCGCTCATCTCATGCGATTCTCCTTCATGGATGGGTCATCCGCTACCAAATCAAGATGGCCCCCAAAGATGAAAGAAACACTACTTTTGAAACCCTGATCGAAATCTATTATTATAAGGTCATGCCTTTCGCCTTAAAATGCCGGTGCTACATTCCAATGGGGCCATGACTTAGATCTTCAATGAACTCATCCATCATCGTTGAGTGCTATGTTGATGATCTAGTAGTCAAAAGTAGAGAAAAGGAAGATCATCTCTTTGACTTAAGAGTAGTTTTTGAATGGTTAAGATAATACAACCTCAAAATGAATCCCCTGAAGTGTACATTTGGAGTAGCTTAAAAGAAATTCCTTAGTTTTGTTGTCCAACTGGGAATAGAAATAGATCCAAAAGATCAAAGCTATCTTAGAAATGCCACCACCTAAGAGTTTAACTCAACTCGATCTTTTCAAGGTGGTTGATATCTAAGATGCTTTATCTCAACCTATCGGGAGAAGCAAATCATTTACACTTATCAAAAGGATGAGAGTTCAAGTGGGATGACAAGTGTCAGCATGCCTTCGAAGATATCAAACAGTATTTAGTGAAGCCGCCAGTTCTAACATTCCCTATCCCGAGCAGGCCACTCATCCTCTACACTGCTGCATTGGATGACTCCTTTAGGGCTTTGTTGGCCCAAGACAATGACAAAGGGAAAGAGAATGCTCTCTACTACCTTAGCCATCATCTGATCCCAGCTGAAGTGAACTACCCACCTATTGAGAAAAATTGCCTAACTTTGATCTTTGCTTCCAAAAGATATGACACTATATACTTTCTCATAAGGTGAACTTGATTTTCAGAACCAATCCACTGTAGTATCTCATGACACGGCCAATGCTATCAGGATGTTTGGCACATTGGTCCATGATTCTCTCATGATTTGATATCATATTCGTACCTCTTTGTG
This sequence comes from Cymbidium sinense, assembly GCA_021442155.1. Taxonomy (NCBI): domain Eukaryota; kingdom Viridiplantae; phylum Streptophyta; class Magnoliopsida; order Asparagales; family Orchidaceae; genus Cymbidium; species Cymbidium sinense. The sequence continues at coordinate 305,732,696 of CM038215.1, forward strand.
TGGTTAAAGGACAAGCACTAGTGATTTCTTAGCAGCACACCCACTTCCTGCTGATTCTCTGCTTAGTGATGATCTCCCTAATGAACAAATCATGAACTTAGGAGAGGTTGACAACCACCGTTAGGAGATGTATTTTGATGGTGCGGCTTCCTTTCATAAAGGGGAAGCACCACGATCTACTCTTCCAGGAAAGGCAAGGATAGGAATAATTCTCTTAACTTTAGACCGTAATGTAATGAGATTCTCATACTATCACTCCAATCCATGCACCATTAACGAAGTTGAGTATGAGGTTTTGATTATCGATTTAGAGTTATCTATTACAGTTTGTGTCAAGAGCAACAACACCTACGGGGATTCTCAGTTGGTCATCAATTAGATTGTTGGGTCCTACAAGGTTCTCAAGCCCAAGCTTTGTCACTGCCATGAGTACACCATGAAGTTGTTGGCCCAAATCCCTGAGGTCACCATCTACAAAGTTTCTCAAGAAAAGAATGCAGTAGCAGATGCTTTGGCTAAACTTGCCAAAGAGTTGGCATGTCTGAAAGATGACTCCATTCCAATAAGGGTCCATAATAGACAAGTCATATCCCTTATTGATGTTGAACTCATCGAAGACTTTCTTTTGAAGGGGAGGTTGTCATTTCTAGCAAGGATGAGAGGCTAGATTGGAGGCAATCATTTATAGATTATTTAAACACCGGCAAACTACCTCAAGAGAAATCACAAGCCCATCAGGTGAAATAGAGAGCTCTTTCCTATGCTCTCGTGGATGGCATCTTGTACCGATGGTCTTTTGACCAAATATGGTTACATTGTTTAGAAAATATGAAGCGGGCATTGAACCAGGTACATTCGTGGTCATGAGTGCATCAATTTGGTCCAAGATAAAAGCCAAGATCAAGAGACTAAGATACTACTGCCTTCGATGATTACAGACTGTTGAATGTGTTTAGGAGATGCCATCAGTGTCAGGTTTACGGTGTGGTCCTACATCTACCACCCAACATTCTACATCCTATATTGGCCTCATGGCCATTTGAATGTTGGGGTACCGACATTGTGGGTCCTATCGATCCTCCTTCTTCTAAGGGTCATCAGTTCATCTTAACTGCCACTGGCTACTTTTCTAAGTGGGCGGAAACAATCCCACTCAAAGAGGTCATAGCTCAGCATGTGCTTCAGTTTTTCAGGAACCATATTGTATATAGGTTTGAGGTGCCTCAAAAAATTATATTCGATAATGGTACTACTTTCAAAAGCACCAAGATCAACAGCTTTTCCAGAAGACATGGTATAGATTGGAGATACTCCACCATCTACTACCCCAGAGCAAATGGCCCAGCATAAACATTCAATAAAACTCTCATCCAGATACTAAAGAAGACACTCGATGACATCAAATGATAGTGGCATGAGCAATTGGTTGAAGCCATATGGGCCTGCTGCACCACATACAAAACTCCAACTCAATCTATCCCACTTTCCTTAGTATATGGGTCTAAAGTCGTTCTACCTTTAAGTCCAACTCCCATCACTAAGATAGCGGGTAGTAAGATCACTACGTAACATAATGAAAAGTTACTTAGAAGAGCTGGTTTGAGGAGAGACGCCAACCAAGCGCTAGAACCTCGAAGAAAAGCCAAAATGATTCAAACTCACAACAAGTTCCCTAGGTCTTTTCAAGTAGAGAACTGTATTAGTCCTAAGGAGACCAATTGTTTCCCATCGAAAGATGGGAGGCAAGTTTGAACCCACTTGGGAAGGCCCCTATCTTATAGAGAAAGCCTACCAAGGAGGATCTTATCATCTCATTGATTGTAAAGGGGAATGCCCAATGCTTCCAATTAATGGGCTCTATTTGAAAAAATATTACCTATAAAATCATGTTTAAAAATAATATTATCTTCAAAAATTCCATTCCAATTCATCAAAATATTTTCTTTTTGAAGCATTTTTATTTACAAATCACCGAAATGTTTAGGTAGTGTAAATAACCCAAGAGGTGTCCTATTCCCTTTAACACAAGCACAAAACAAACAAATATCTTTTGTCTCAAGTATTTTGATGTGGAGCAAGCCTGTGGCACTCACTCATTAGTACTCTAGGTCGCCCATATGCTACCCGCTAGCTTTTGTCCCCAGTGGTCACTTATTTGGAAGATGTGAGTCCCTAAGCTTTCTTCCTAACTTGGCCATTGCAAACCAATGAGTGCCTTATTATTTTGGTAGACTTCACTGCATAGCCAATAAGCTACGTTATGTTGACTTTGTTTAAGAAGATGTGAGTCTCTGAGCTTTCATCTTGAACTAGCCATCATGCACTGACTAGGTTGAGTATTTTCGAGGCTTAGGATATGTCCCCCAGAGGCTTCTTTCCTCTTGAATATCTTTGAGTTGATATAAGTCCCCAGGCATTCACTCAAGAGTCACCTAGGTCGGATAGACGGAGCAAATGACATCCTAGAATCAATAGGAGGATGTGAGTCCCCAGCTTTCTTCCTAGTCGATTATTGCAAACCATGGGCACCTCGTTGATGATGTCGACAAGAACTCACCCTATGGATACACCACCCATAGATGTGAGTCCCCATGCTTTCTCCTAGTTGGCCACAATCAATACATATTGCAAATTATCTCCACCTGTTGGAAGAATCCCTTAGCGACCCCTCTCCCTGTGGGCACTCTATATGGATCACGTCCTTTACGACCCCAATTAGACACTACCAGGATTACTTTTGGATTGGACAGTCCCCCTTTCCTAGTAACCACCCCTATGGTTGGAGAATCCATTCGACGGATGCACAGATTCTTCCTTGGTTCAATAAACCTGAGAAAAGTCTAGGCTGATATAAGCTCCTCCTCAGTATGATCCCTCACAAACTAGTAGGATCCACATTAAACAAACTAAACAAACAAACAAATATTTTTTCTTGTGGATTAGGAATTCAAGCCCTGGGAAGAATGGTCAGCCATCATGAGCTATACACTGAGAAAATCTAAACTGTCGTGCAACACAAATGGTAGTAGCTCTGATAACCGGGTGATCAAACTTATAACACTAGCTGATGTATATTGAAAAGGTACTGCCACTCAATGTCCATTGACTATAGAGTAGTGAGGCTCTACCACTCTCATCGGCTATCAATAAGATCAGTCTCTATCAAGTCGTAAAAAAACCAACTATATTTGGCTAGTGAACTAATAAAAATCAATCTCTGACTAAGTGCGGTGCAAAAAGGAACAGGCATATCTGATCTCTCTCAAAAGAAGATGATGCTCTATACAGTTGAATAACTATGGGATATCCTCGCTCTGAAAAGTATGCTGGGTACTCAAAGCAGGTAAAAGCTCAATGAACATGATGGTAAATCCAAGAATATAAGTAATGCCAAAGCAAGGTAACATCACATCTATCCAATGAATCTACTTAAGAAATTGCCCCAAGAACTCTATAAACTCTAGCTAGTACTACTGGAGCTAAAGAGATCCACCCACCTCATGAAATCCTAGTGACCGCTAATAGGTCACCTGGGCATATAGACTTTTTCATAATCGGTAACATAGAAACATAGAGCTAAGTAGCTATGAACCCTACTAAAAATAAGTCCTAGCTCAAATCCGATAGAGCTAGAGAATTGTACCCAACTGGTAAATAAGGTTCAGCAGTATCCTCATACAAACAACTACTGACATTTGATACTCCCAATCCAATAAGATCATGTAGCAATACAGACTCCTCAGACAAAGCGTGCTCCTGTAAGAAACTTTGAATCCATGTACTCATGGAAAGTGTAGCACGTGAGCCTAGATATCCCAAGCTCAAGGTCAAGTAGTAGCTCAAAAGATCAATACAAGCAGGTGACATGACAAATCTACCTTGTCGATCACCGTCAACTGAAGGTTGTTGTTGACTTCATTTTTAGAATGAGTTCTCAACCCCTCCATCTTAGACATAGGACTCCTCTTAGAAATTAAGAGTTCCTTAGTCTTAAGACACTTCTAGTGATTAGGTGAACACTCAACCTAACCCTAGAGACTTAGAAGAGTTAGCCATAGAATAGGTCATGCCTTAGGGTGTTAGGAAAATTTGTCGCCTCTATAGAACCAAATCTCATTTCCTTCTTTCAAGTCAAACACCAAACTCATATCAACTTCAACTCTAAAATTAAACCTTGAATTAATTTCAATGGATTTTCTCAAATTATGAATCAATTCCAAATGATTGAAACCCATGATTGAATTCCAAGTTCAAAAATCTTTCCTAAGTCACTTTGATTCCATCTTATGACTTAGCTCAAATCAAATCCAAATCAAATCAAATTCAAGAAATTTTCTCATAACCCATTTATATTCTCATTTATATTCATAAATATAAATCAAATATAAATTCAAATACCAAAACTAAATCAAAAATTCAAACCCAACCAAAATCCAACCTAAGTCTTTCAAGTCAAATTCTTGAACTTAGCCAAATCAAATTCAAATCAAGCCAAACCCTTGATCCTTCAATCATGAATCCAAATATAAGCTTTAATCACCAAACCAAAACTAAATCCAAATTCAACTAAAATCCAACCTAAGCCTTTCAAGTCAAATTCTTGAGCTTAGCCAAATCAAATTCAAATCAAGCCAAACCCTTGATTTTTTTTCTTCATGATTCAATCAATCCTTCAATCATGAATCCAAATATAAACATAAACTTCAATAATCAAACAAAACTAAATCCAAAAAATCAAACCCAAGTCAAACTCATGTTCACCCTTTGAACTTGAAATTATCAAATGAATCAAAACCCATTTGACTCCAAATCACTTGCAAATGGATTTATATTTCAATCATAAGTCCATGTGTAAGTTAAACCAAACTTGATTCAAGCCTTGATCAAGTGAATTGACCTACTTAGGCTCACTTGACCCAAAGTGACCTAAAGTACCCCTTTTGAGCCAAATTCTAATCCTACCCAAATTGGATTGAACAAAGCCCACCTAAGCCTCACATTATGAGCAACAATCATCATGAGATGATCAATCATTCAAATTGGGTCAAACCAAGTCAAACTTAAGGGTTATCCAAGTCAACACTTAGCCAAAACCAAACCTAAACTAGCCAAAATCCACCATAGGCCAAATTGATTGAAACCATTTATCAAAACCAATTCATGATCAATGTGTGAACTTGACCAAGTCATCACTTGAGCCTAACCTAGCCCAATTGGCCACTTGACCCAACTTGACCAAAAAAGTCAAGATATGTCAAATCTTGATCTAAGCCAAATTGATTGCAACCAATGGGTCAAACTCATTCTAAACCACTTGTTGAACTTGACCAAAGCCTCAATTGGTCAACTAGACCCAACCTAGCCCAATTGACCATGAACCCAAGTTGACCTAAAAGGTCATATTGAGCCAAAATCAAATCAAACCAAAATTGATTGAAACTAAAGCTACCAAAACATTTCAAATGACCAACCAAACCTAAACCAACCCATGACTAACCAATTACAAAATAAATTGGTCAACTTGACCCATTTGACCTAAATGAAATCAAATGAACTAAAATCAAACGTAAAATAAATTATATCAAACCAATGATGCCAACATATTTCAAATAGTCCTATGAACTTGACCAAACCCTTGGTTTGACCCAATTTGGCCAATTGGTCAACTTGACCTAAGTTGACCCCTTTTGACCTAAATGGGTCAACATGAGCCAAATGACATCAAATCATCTCCAAATTCCTTGGAATTTGGATCAACCTAATTTCAAACTATTCTAAATCTATCCAATGTAAAATCAAAGTCAAATGACCATTTTACCCCTAGGTCAAAGGGTAACCTATGGCCAATTCCACTTGGAATTTGGTCATATCCTTTTTGTACCCACTTGGCACCCTCTTAGTGGACCAAGTGGACACTAATGAACATGGTGCACATTACTTGGTAGGTTTGGGTCAAACCCAACCCAAGGCCAAAACTGACCACCCACTTGGAAATGAGCACATGGATCACCTCCATACTCTCATCCTCCACATGTGAAACTCCTCCACTACCTCCCTCTGCCAAAATTGAACCATGTGCCACCACAAACGGCCAAAAAAACCCACTCAAGGTGGTCAATTTGACCAAAATGGCATCTACACTCTCGGTCATCCGATCCTTCAAGGGGAAGATATACTCCCTCTAATTTCATTTGATTTTTACGGACTCACACTTGATTTAAGCTAAGGAACTCAGAGCAAGCATCCTCAAGCTTCTCTAAGGTTCCCAAGGCTCATTTGATTTCTCCTTTTTGATTTTCCTTAAACCAAAATATGGGAGCTCAAGGCAAATTCCATCTCACTTCATACTCAATTTCAGCTCAATTTCTCCTTCAAGCACCTTGAGGGAACCTAATCGAGCTCACCCAAGTCTTCATCCAAGTTCTCAAGGAATGAGAGAGGAGAGTTTGATCAAGCCTACAAGCAATTGAAGCCCACCTTGGTCCATAGAAATATCTACTCAACCTCAAGCCCTCAAAACTTCAACAGAGCTTCGTCTCCACTAGATGAAGTTACCTCGATGGTTGGGAGTGTCGATGTTAGCCTCCAGTGAGGTATGCCTTCAAACCGATCCTAGAACAGGAAGTGTTTGGTCCTTTATGAAAGAAACTTTCACCCCCACTGAAAATTGATCATTGGATGTCTTGTTCCTTGCATGATGATGGTGTGGGTTAAGTTTGAACTCAATTTGAGCTCAATCGAGCTTGGATCAAGCCCTAAGGAGTGGATGCCCTCTCCGGCGAAGTTCTCACGATCATGGACCGTCCATCGCACATCTTGGATGGACCCCTAATTAATCCCGTAGATCCATGGATTTATCCCTTAAGAACCGCAAGCTTAATCTTGATTGTCTGATCTTTGATCGGACGGTCGAGGAGAAAGCACGTAGAGCCACCAGCTGACGCGGCATTGGATGTGACAACTTAAATAACCAATCCCATCGCACCGCGTCAATGGTCCACGTGACGCCGATGGGATTAGTTATATAATTACTATTTTAATTAATCCTTAATGATAGAAATTTCAACATTACATAACTAAATGTAAAAAAATTAAACAGATACAAAATAAAATGCATTATGAGGATAATTCAAAGGGGAATAATCTAAAATTAGGTTTGATTAATTTTGAACAGTAAATTTTTTTGTAATTAGGGTTTTATTGGGAATATAATTATGTTAATTACTCCATAATTATTCCATTGATTAATTCCAAACTTTTTAGGTAAGTTTAGTGGAATGACTTCTACCTCCCATAGTTTTCTTGGAATTTATTAATGGTTTAATTAATGGAATTGCTCAATTCATCCCTAATCACTTTAATCAAATGATTAATTAACCTATTAAATGATGATAAATCCATTAATTAAAGTTGTTGATCACCTTGGAATAGTGGATAGACTTAGGGAATGAGATTAGGATATCTTATCTAAATCTCTTCCCCTAAGTCTATTTTACTTGAATGAAAACTTAGTTAATTTACAAATTAATTAATGATTTGATCATTTCAATTAATAGCTTAATTAACCAAACTCAAAATTAAAAATTAATCCAGAAACTTAATTACTTAATTAATTCCTTCTTGGGTAGAAGCTTGCGTGTTCAATAACCTAAGTGAACTTAAGGAAATCATACCTAACCCATATGTGTGAGAAAGGTTAGGAAAGTACTTAAATTAAACTTTTTTTGCTTAATTAATCATTAATTGTGAGCTACATGTATTAGGCCCCTTTCTTTCTTAGTAGCATTGCTAATTTAAATTCCTTGTGATTTTATGTCATACATTGGCTCATAATTACTTGGTTAAATATGTTAAAGTGGTGTAGGTAAGGGATAATTAATGAACTTAATCTACACCTTAACCTAACCAAAGCTTGACATCAATCTAATCACTTAAAAATTAAACTAAAACAATGCACATATGTGGGAATGGGTTAGGACCAGAACCTCGCTTTCCTAAATTCAAATTAAATCAAAACCAAATCAAGATTTCCCTAAACCAACTTTGATTCATTTTAAATAATCTTATTCCATAAGATTGTCTTTAGAAATTAATTAGAGTGAATGAAATTACATGCTTTCATCACTTTATTTCTTTTCTAGCATGCTAAATGTGTATGTCATATGAAAATAATGCATTCATGTCTTTTAAAAATCAAATTAAAATTGAAATATTTCATTTATGTCAAATTGCATGTTTTGGCTAAAGTAAGAATATGAATGGCTATTATCACTACTAAATCCAAAGTTATTTCAAAATTTATAAATCAAACACAAAAAAAGATGGGTATGTTATTTACAGTTACTTATAAGCTTGCATGTGATTATAAAATGTGTTATGTAATTCCTTCCTCTTTTCTTAACATGGGTTTGTATAGGATTAGCAAAGTGTATAGTCCATTTGAAAAGGACATAACACTTGCTTAAATCTATTCCTATACACTCTTATATCATGACTCAAGAAGGGATTCCACATCATATATATATAAGTTAAACAACTAAGATCAAGCAAACAAACATGAACTATTTGCATGATTCTCTTTCCATGTATTTCTTTTTGTACATGCACATGTATTTAAGAAAAGTGGTATATTAGTCTGGACAACCCTGGGGTTGCGAGTGTTGACCTATAAGTATGTACCACCTGAAATTAATTAGATGAAGTGGAGATTAAAATGCTCTAATCACGATTGAAATCGATCTAACTCACTTTAATTCAAAAATCTGGCTTCGTAATGCACCTAAAATATTAAAATTAATTAAATAAAAAAATATCAAATTATTTTATGACCAATTAAAAAATTAAAATCAATTTTTAACAAAATTACATGCATATCGATGTCAGAAAGCCTCGATGACGTCCAAATGACCTCCATTCATAAAATTGATCGCACTATTATTGCTGAAATGTCGAAACCTATCAAACAACACTTTTTGTGATCGATTCGGTGAAGTGTACGTGAACGTCGAGCGATTGGAGCGAGACATCGTGCAATTTAAACCCAATTTCACTTCGATCATCGCTGACGTTGCTTAAAATAATCTTCGATCACAAAATCAATTGCACTGTTACGTTCGGCACAACAGAAACACCTAAAATCAACACCCATATTGCTAGGGTTTATTATTAGGATGATTCGTCAAAATTTCTGTGATTAGGGCTAATTATCTTAATTATTAAGCTAATGTGCAATTAGTCTAAGTAATTCTCCCTAATCCTTATCTTAACCTACCATACCTCTTAAATAGGCGACTTTTTCCTATTGATGCTTAAACCACCCTCGCTATTTGCGGTTTAACCTAAACCTCATCCTCTTAGCCCTATCCCCCCATTTGCACGACTCTCTCACGCAACTCCCTTCTCACTGAGCTCCCTCTCTCATTTCTCTTTCAGTAAGTCTCTCTCTTCTTCCTCTCGTGCAACTCCCTCCCATCTTGAGCTTCCGAATGAAAGTCTTCCCTGTCCGTCTCCCTCGAGCAGTTGAATGATCGGATGAAACGTTTGTCCATCCCTCTTGCTGCTCCTGGTCAAACTCCCCTACAGTAGTTCCTTTCTCCTCTCTCGGCTCGAAGCACCGAACCCTACTTGAGCAAACAGAGGGCTCGATCCTTCCATCTGAATCACCCTTCCAACTGAAACCCCCAGGTTGTTTCATTTCAATCCTAAGTTATATTTTGCTATGTGGGTCTTTCTTGGAGGAGAAGATATCGTTGTATCCTCATATGTGCTATGGTTGGTTAACTCTAAGTTCCCTATCATTATTTTATTCCCTTTTGTTTGGATAAGCTGAGTCCGACGAAGTGTTGTTCTTTCATATGCTATAATTGGTTTATCCTCATCTATATGTTGTACTCTGATTCTTGAGTGAGGTAATTTTTTTTTGAACAAAAAGTCATGGTTGTTACGATCGTTTCCTTCGGGATACACATGCAAAAAAAGATGTCTATGCCATTAGTAGCTTGCATGCGGCATTCGAGTATCCTCTTCTTCCTAATTTGCCGCTTACTTCAAGGCAAAAAAAAATTTGTTTCCTGTCAGCCTATCAACTCACGGGAAGGATCCCAAGTTCTTTAGTAGATTTAACTCTTCTTTTTGACATGCCCCTCAATGAAAATTTATTAAATGGAGAATTTTTTTGATTCTTGCTAGTCTAGTGAACTTAGATATTTCTTCTAACAATCTAAGTGGTCCATTGTCATCTTCATTTGCTAGCTTATCATCGTTGACTACCTTATGTATGCAAAATAATCATATCTTTGGAGTCCTTGGGTTCTGTAACTTCCTATTATACTTAGAAACCTAGAGCCCTCTAGCATTCTTCTTGATGATAAGCTTGCAGTATGAATTTCTAAATGTGTCATGGTTTCGATTATATTATCTAATTCCTTGAAGCAAGCTTTTAGGTGACTCGAAAGCACCTTCTAGGTATGAGGCATAAATTTAGTCAGACTCAAAGGAACATTTTGGTATTCAATATTAAAATATGAGATTGGATTGCATATATTTAAGAAGTGGACTTCAATGCATTATTTGGTTTTAGAATTTCATGATAACATGCTAAATTTGCATTTAAGATTAGCCATTTAACATCTCTTCCTGTTGATTGAATTAAAATGAAGAAAATGATTAATATGATCGCTAGATTTATGAATTTTGGAGATATTCACTTTGCTTACCATACTTAATTGTGAGCTAAAAGCATTCAAATCTAGTTATTCTATGTTCTACTTGTTCTCACAAGTATTCAATCGGTTGTGCTTGAGACTTTCTTTGTTACAATGAGGAGATGGTTATCATTTTTTTGCCTCTTTCATGTCATCAAAGCTAAAAATTCATTTTGCATTTTACCGTTAAAGTGCTATTTTGATTTGTTGAATATAAGAAAGAAAGTAATATGTTTGATATGCAACATGAAAAGATCATATGGGGCTAGCATTTGTTGAGGACTTATACATTAATTTGTTGATTATGCATTCCAAAAGGTAAAATTTGGATGAAATGCTGAATGAGATGGTGATAAATCACGACATAAGTTAAAACTCTCACTTGTATAATGCTTCTTTTTCCCTAAGATATATGTAAAGGTAAAATTGCAAAGATGAATAAGTACCTATTCATATTGTTCCAATGCGGCGGAAAAATTTGTGATAAGTACCTGTTCATGTTGTTCCAACGTGGCAAGAAAATATGCTATGATAAGTACCCATTCACATTATTCCAATGTGGCGGGGAAACTTGTATTGAATTCATGTTGTTCCAATGTGGCAGGGAAATATGTTGTGATAAGTACTCATTCACATTGTTCCAATGCGGAGGGGAAACTTGTTGAAAATACCTGTTCACGTTGTTCCAACGTGGCAAGGAAATCTGTTGCTATAAGTACCTGTTCACGTTGTTCCACATGGCGGGGAAAATCTCGTTATATACATTCCGTTGTTCCAGCGTGGCGAGCATCTGTTATGATATAAGTACTTGCTCACGTTGTTCCAACGTGGTAAGAAAATGCAATGCTATGCTGTGTAACCCATGCACGCCTTTCTTGGCATGGTGGGTAAATAAACTTTGCGTGGTGTCTCACGACACCATCATGCCTTTCTTGGCATGGTGGGAAGGCTAATCTCTGGCGGTCCCCTCTTGATGATCAGGAGTACCAAAATTTTAATAAATCAATAAAAGTTTGAATTTGATATATGCCAATGGTACTTTAAACTTGATATGCCATAAAAGAAAAAAATCAAGACTCAAAATATTTATGAAAATATTGATAAATTGATTCAATCATAAATGCTCAAGTTGAATCAAATCTAAATTATAAGAGATTTGATAATTTATTCACAAGCATAAGACATGATTTGATATCTCAATAATGAACATATTTTGACATTTTCAATTACTATTTGAAATACAACATCTACTTCATTGAACTACTTAAAAGAGGGCTTAAGGATAGTTTGAACTATAAGCTTGAATGAACTTAAGTTGATGACAAATATACTAGGCAATTCTACATCTAAATTTGTTGCTTTATGGTTTATGTAAATGTCCAAAGGAGCTAATCTCTTGCACATATCATGAAATAACCTTACATATGAATTTGCCTTAAAGTTCATGCTAAATTCATAATTGATCCATTATGCATATTCAAAGTGTTATTAAATTTCATTCAATTTGAATGTCTTTAATATGCAAGTGAGAGTAATCTCATGACTTACTTCATCAAACAATATTTTGCTTAATTGTTTGATTCATGTAAACTTTAAAGAGTATATCATTAAGAACATACTTTCACTTGATTCATGTAAGTATGTGAAAGAGTTAACATATATCTTATAGAATAAATCTATACTTGACACATGACAAATAGTTGAAAGAGTCAACTTGTCTTATAGAACAGACCTTTATTTGATCTATGATAAATATTTGAAAGGGTCAAATTCATATTTGACAGAACAGATCTACATTTGATTTATGGTTTTAGGTATTGAAACTTATGCTTGTAATTCGACATTTATATCATGTCAAACATCAGTGCTTCAACTTAGACATTTTAATATCCATACAAAATTTTAAAGAACATACTTGTATGCATGTTGAAGTATTCAATAGCATAAATGCTCAAATAGACATATCTAAATCAAATGAAATGAAAGAACAATCTACATATCTGATTTGGTCTTTGGGGCGGGTTAACAAAACCTAAAAATCTAACGATGCCATTATACTATTTTTAACTTAATAAAACCTTAGAAGCTAATTCTATCATAGAATAACAAAAGATAAATCTATCGGCATCATTGTTAATGTATCCTCTGAAATTCAAGATCTCAGGAAGAAAGTATCAAACCTGATCCTCTATGTACAACCTAGAGTTGACAAGGTTTGGAGAATGAAAGATCTTGAAATAATTAATCTAGATCGATCTCTCAAGATAGTCGAGTTTGAGTCTATCTTCCGGTTTGGTCTTGAGGGTCAGGTTAACAAAACTCAAAAATTAAAATTTGACATAGAAACTTCAACTTAGACATCTTAATGTCCATGCAATTTTCAAAGAATAGATATTTGTATGCATGTTGAAGTGATTATTAAGTCAAATATAAAAGAACAGATGCTATGCTTCCCGGTTTGGTCTTAGGACCGGGTCCGAGTTAACAAAACTTAAAAATGTCATATCAAGAACTAAACTTGTAAATTGATACCTAAATTTCAACCTTGACATTTATCTGTCCATATAAAATTTTAAAAGAGCAGATACTCATATGTGTGTTAAAATTTTCAGACATTTAAGAACATATGCAAGTTTGATATAAAGCAAAAGAACAGATATTCCACATCCCGCTATTCTTAGACCGGGTCCAGGTTAACAAAACTCAAAAATCAAAATTTGGCATATAAACTTCAACTTAGACATCTTAATGTCCATACAATTTTCAAAGAACAGATCCTTGTGTGCATGTTGAAGTGTTCGATAAGTTAAACATAAATGAGCAGATGCTATGCTTCCCGGTTTGGTCTTAGAACCGGGTCCGGGTTAACAAAACCTAAAAATGTCATATCAAAAATCAAACTTGCAAATTGATACCTACATTTCAACTTGACATGCACATGTTCATACATAATTTTAAAAGAACAGATACTTGTATGTATGTTGAAATGTTTAGACATTTAGGAACATATGCAAGTTAGATATAAAATAAAAGAACAGATGCTACACATCCCGGTTTGGTCTTAGGACTCGAGTTAACAAAACCTAAAAATTTGATATTATAAGAATTTCAAATTAATATATGAGAAGCTAATTCATATAATACAAGATATGAATCAATCGACATAAAAGTTCAAGCTCAAAAGAAAAAAAGTCCCAAACCCGATCCTCTATGTTCAAGCTAGAGGACAAGGTTTGAAGGATTATACTTGAGACAATGAATTTAAACCCAATCCTCAGAAAACCGCAGAGTAGATAAGGTCTATTAATCGATATTACCCTGATCAAGAAGGGTAATTACTATTAAAATTTCAATGATAAATGATCATATATTCAAATCTAAATCAATCATAAAATGATCAAAATTCAAATAAAATAATAAAATATAAATAAAAAATTAATTATTTAAATTAAAACTAAAAAAAATCAATCCACCCCTCTACAATTGTTTGGGGTGACAAATTAAGAAAACTTTTGCTCACAAAGAGTCAATGTCAAATCAAATGCATAACTATCTTCACACTCAAATATTCCTAAAGCCCGTAAGGATGTGGCCCGTGTCCTCTATCCACATGGTTTTGCCATGATATGGCACCACATAAATGGTGGTTACGACCTGAGCCCTCTGACCGGGTGGTTCACGCATGATTAAATTAAATTCATACCGCACTGATGTTCCCAACCGCTTTACTCTTTGAGTGTGGAAATGTAGAATGTATTTGGTTGGGCAAAAGTCTAGCTAAGGTTGACTTATATTTGTCCCCTTAGACAAACTCCACCCAGTCTACTGACACCTTGGATGACGAACCCATGTGTTCGACAAGGATCCTTCTCGCTCGACTACCACTGACTTTAATTGGGACAACACAAATGGATGATGAAACCATGGATCTAGACGCTCATCGCTTCCCATAAAAGTTTTAAATTAAAATGATAAATTTCATAAATTTTAAACTCACTCACCGCAATTATATACTATTATTTAACGATTCATTGACTACCAATCTAAAAGTGCTCTCTCAAGATTGGGAGGTAATTAACTATGTGGGGCTTCCTATAGGAAACCTAAACTAGATATATAAAAAGTCCTCACCAAATGAGGATGAAATGGTAAGGTCTTATCTACTATTCATCTACCTTAAAATTTTCAACATTAAAATAACTCTTTTCTTTTCAAAAGAGATCATTGATTTTTTAGATCCTACATTTTACCTAATAATAATGGCCCTCCAGAACGCAACTATTACTGTCACTCTTGGAAATGGTGCCAACATCTGTTTGGAAAATATCATCATCAAGCTCGAAGCACCGGCTACCATCCGCCGGTAGCATTGATTTCCCACCATCTTGAATCAAGAGAAAAGTTGCCCTCAACTTGTCAAGTCCATACCGCCCGCACGCCATGTGCAACAATCTCTAAAGAGGCGTGCGTGACCCCATCACTGGTCACTCAAAAGAAACGCCTGAGAGGTTCGCCTGAGACATCAATCATGAAGATGATTGTTACTGGAAGGACTATATCCTTAGTCCCTCAAAATAACACAATCCAGGTGAACCCTTTGCCCCAGGGAGACATAATGCTGAAGCTTCTTCATCTGGAAGCAAGCTTAGCTGGAGGCAAAGAAAAAAAGAAGCCTTGAGCTGCATGCTCAATAGTTAATATCCGTGTAGCTAATTGCACAACCAATTATGAAACCAGTAATGAGTGTTCCTACCCACAATCGGTGTGATAACCTTAAGTGAGTTAAACGTTCTACTGGTCACCAAGTAGCCTTTCCGGACCCACAAGCCAGTTCCAGCCTCCTGTGAGGAAACCCAAACTATATCCGAAGAGTGCATCGGGTCCTCAAGTCCAAGGAGAGAGGATGATGAAAAAGATATCAAGGTCCGTTATCAAGGATGCTGGACCGCTCCTCCAAGGAGACCTCATCCATAACTCCAATGGGTGACACCAACCAATCCATGTCCCACGCGGTGAGCATCGGGGTGTGACACTTGGACCACGTGTCCATGAATCCACCGCCGAAAGGTCCCATGGAAAGGTAAGCAAATATGGAGGCCTAGGCCTTAAAAAGAAATTACCTTAGAGAAAAGACACGGCATGACATCCGTGTGAATTCTGAGATCCTCCCAACTCAAATTTATCAATGGGAGCCTAAAAAGAGGGCCCCAATGATAAAAGAATATGATGGTGACACCTTGGAGAATCCTCCGGGGATCCCGCCATCAATCAACTCCATCTCATCAAGAGGAGGTTAACTTCATCAAGCCTCTAATTGAAGAAGTCTCATTCCACACTTGGAATGAAAGTCCATTGGAGACGCCGATCAAATGTCCAAGGGGATGAAGAAGAAGAGGAGGATGAAACGACTATTGAAATAGTATATATGGTACAACAAGTCAATGAGCCATCTGGTGTGCGCCAATACCAACATAGGCATTGTACAATAATACCTCCCCCTCAACCTGAAGAACAACAAAATGTTCAAATAGAGGAAGCATCCTCTGATTCTTCAGGAGAGGAACAACAAGAAGAAGAAGAAGAAAGGGAAGAAAATCCCACCTTCGCCGATACTACCACTTTGGCAGAGGCGCAGAGACAAATTCAGTGCCGATGAAAGCCAAAGATAAAGAAATCGCTCAGTTGAATATGAAAATGAGCGAAATGATGATGCAAATGACTGCGATGATGCAGTTAATGCAAAGAAATATCACGGCAGGTCCAACACCTGTCCCCCCAAATAATCATCAAGCCTCTAGTAATGCCCATGACAATCCTCCAATAAATTTGATCTCACATGCTTCAAGGGTCCAAATTGAGCCTGAAGCGAGGATTGAAATAAATGAGTCAGCTCAATAACCTGCTTCTCAGAATGTACAAACTATATCTGAAGATGTGATAGCCTCTCAACTTAATATTATTCTGAATGAGAAGATCAAAGTATACTGGGAGAAAAAAAATTGGTGAGCAAAGGTCGCCCATATCCCGGAGTATGATCAAATTACATACCCAAAAGGATATTCAATGCCAAAGTTTAATCTATTTGACAAAATGGTAATCCCAACATCGCTCAAAGCATCTGTGGAAACACAGGGTAATGATGCATTATTATTCCACAATCATGAGTTTAACTGACCGCCGAATGGTATGTCGAGTTATCAAATGACTCGTCAAGACTTTTGCCAAACTTGAAAATATGTTCGTTAAAAGGTTCACAAAAGAAGACAACATTGCGATCTCGCCTCGAGAGATGAGGAAGAAAGATGAGTCAAGAATTAGATATATCACGCATAAATATGAGTATGAAATGTGAGCAACAATAAGAAGAGCATGCAATTCAATTATTGATGGGCAACATCGATGATAAGATGACGCCTTATCTTTGCATGGCTTCAATTACCACATTTCAAGAGCTACTTGATAGGGTGGCTAAATTTGAGAAATTAAATTTATCATGCTTTGATATCCACCAAGATAAATCTAAAAGAGCAAAAGCTCTAGATCCAAAGAAAGGTGAAACACATTTCACCTCATTCAAGAAAGATACATGTAAGCGATTGGTCTATAATGTAGATAAAGAAAGGCTACCTGTTTATCAAGAAAACCAAAGCAATCATTCAATCGCCCACAACCCAAGCTCATACTTGAGGTAATGATCCCTCGAGGTCGCCAAGTGAGCGCAAAATAAACAAAAGGAGCGAATGACTCAATGGAACCCTAAAAGAAAAGTTGAACAAAGAGTATTCTTTTAAGAGGAAAGTGTGGCTAAATTAAACATGCACTCAAAGGGTCTCCAACTACCGAGTGTAAAAGACCAAGAGGTCGGACAAGCGATAATCCTAACTATTGTACATATCATCGGTGCTCGCCATCCCATTGAAGATTGCTACATATTCAAAGATTGGCTAGAAAAATATAGAAATGGAGAATTCACATTATCTGATAGTGTATTGGTGCCCAAAGAAAGAATCACAAAGGTAATCACCTCATCTCGATCTATCAAGAAAATGATAAAGGCAAAGAGAACCGGTCGATGATGAAGGATGGCAAGTCGCCTCTAAAAAGACAAAAAATGTGAAGCAATTGGAAGCATGCCTGTGTATTCGGGAAATCACCACTTGAGTACTTGAGATAAACCAAAGTTATGGAAGGCTAGTTCATCTCATGAAAGATACAGCCAAATACCGCAAGGGGAAGGCTAAGAAACCCGCCAAATGAAAAATAAATTAAAGAAAGAAGAAGACTATAGCAAAATGTTACCAATACTATGAATGGTCAACTTAACACAAAGAATCATTAATAATATGGATGATTACATACAACCATCAAGACGACCCATCACACTTGCTGAATTCATTACTAATCTTCAGATAAATGAAGAAATAGGGGAAGAAGCTGAAGAACTTCCTACTGAATCTTGCTTAGTGGTACATGAAGCTGATAATAGCCTAGAGGAACTCTGTTTCCCAAATAAATAGGAATTAGAGCTCACCATGTCGTCAGACATGAAGAATATAAAATCAAGGTGATTCAATCTTCTATCATTACGGGGCGGCGATGTGAAGCAACCGAGTCATCCAAGATTTAGATGCAAAGAAGTCTCATGCAAATGATCGAAAGTCCATCTCAATAAAAAAAAAAGAGCCAATAAATAAATATAAAAGGAAAAGAAATCAAAACTAATGAAAAAGTCATCCCTAAGGATTCAAATAAAGCCTTCACCAAGGGGATCGACTACAATATTATATCCCATCTAAGAAAATTGCAACTTAGTGTATAAGCACTTCGATATCGAAGATCTCCGTAATACCTTAATTGAAGTAATCAGTTTCAAAGAAAATTCGAAGCATATTTTGCTGAACGCTGTTTAACGGAGACCTTGCATGTTCAAGAGCCTCCACCGCCACATTTTCGTAAGATGATCTTAATGCTTGGAATCAAAGCAGCACAATCATCCCTCAGATGTTACCTTGAAAGTGATGAAGTTATGATACCATGGATCTTAATTGATCCCGGTTCTTCCATGAATCTTATGAACCTAAGGACTCATAGGTGGCTATCTCTAGATGTACAACATCTGGGACAAGATAAAGTTCTGGTTCAAGGATTCAATGAGAAGGGACAAAAAATTATTGGGTTATTTATCCTCCCTCTTAAATTTGGAGACCTCCACACATAAGCCAATTTTCATGTGATCGATGCAGATACTTCATTCAAAGGCCTTCTGGGTCGACCATAGCTTCATAAGTATGGCATTGTCCCATCTACATTGCATCAATGTATGAAATATACAAAGGACAGGGAAGAATGCCAAATTGTGGGTGACATGCAACCTTTTGTGGTGCATGAAATGAAGATTTATCAAGATGCCAGTTACTTCCTTCCGAGGGAATCAAAGCTACCAAAATAATTAGCAAATACTGCATCTACTTCAAAACCCATAAAAGAACAAGTTAAGAAGAAGGGTGAAAATAAAATAAATAAAGGAAAGGACATTATTTCAAATGTCCCTAGGGATATAAAAAATAAGTCTAAAATCAATAACATTGTCCCTCATCTAAGCAGTGATAGTGAAGAAGAAGAAGAATGTGTTCCTTTCAATTCCAATGGTACATGTGAATCTTCGAATAAAGCATTGATTGAGGAAGATCATTTTGACTCTGATTATGTTCGAATCTTCTTTTGAAGGTAAGGTGCAATGCACCTATTTTAAAACAATCATAGATCCATCGGCAGTAGAGACTACACTCGTAGTCATTTCTGTTCCCCCTCAACATTTCAAAAAAATCACTCCTCGAGAAACTCACAAAGTCGAGGAACTGATGACCTTCTATGTACCTCCTCTCCATGGAAAACATGGGTCAGGAAGCCTATTTTATAAATCTGAGAGATGTCAAGAAGAAGATCCTGGTTTATCTGAAGAGGAAGAGGTCATGCCCACAAGGATACTAAAATATTACTCTCCAAAGATGCAAAACCTAATGCGTAAGCATGGGGTCCATGCTAGAGCAAGTAAACAAAGGGCTAAGCTCTTTGAAAAAATGTGGTACCCAAAAGGTTCTCAAACCATTGGTAGAAGAAACAAACACACTACCAAATGCCTTGATTTTATCCAAGACAATGGTCCAGAATATACTTGCTTATAACAGAATAGAAGTTGAGAATGATAATGAAGATGAGAATCATTTTAATGTCAATCTCACAAATAATGAAGAAGTAGAAGCCGACCGAAAGAGCTTGAAGATGGTGCTACTACTATGGATGAACTTAAAGAGATTAATCTAAGAACAAGAGGATCCTCATCCAACATTTCATCGTGCCTACTTCTGAAGATAAAGTGGAAGAATTAAAACCTTGCTCGTGAATTCGTGACGCTTTTCTTGGACATATGTTGAAATGCCGTGCTATCCCCCATGTCGATTCAAATTAGCAATGCTGATGCACACCGCAAGCCTCTAATGAGATTGAGGTTGAAGAATAGGTAGTTGTAGAAACCAAGAAGCTCATTGAAGTTGGTTTCAGTAGAGAAGAAAATATGCTAACTAGATAGCTAATATCATCCGTAAAATGAAGAATCGATTCTGTATTGACTTCGTGGGACTTAAACAAAGCATATCCAAAGGATGACTTTTTGCTCCCTGTATCAGAACTTTAGTGGATAACACTTTAAATCATGACATGTTCTCATTTATGGATGGATCGTCAGGTTACAATCAAATTAAAATATCCCCTGAAGATGAGAAACATATCTCATTCAGGACACCAATTGACATATATTGCTACACAGTCATGCCCTTCGGCTTGAAGAATGCTGGAGCTACATACCAAAGGGCTATGACATGAATCTTTGATGAGTTGATTCATCAAAAAGTATAGTTCTACGTTGATGACCTTGTTGTCAAGAGTATAAATCGCAAAGATCATCTCGGTGATTTAAGGATCATCTTTGAAAGAATCGAAAATATGACCTCAAGATGAATCCTCCGCGCGCTTTGGAGTTTCTTCTGGAAGTTCCTTGATATGTATTATGAGGATTGAAATCAATCCCAACAAAATAAAAGTGATTGTTGAAATGCCTCCTCTGAGGAGCCTTCGTCAACTCCGCTCCATAAGGGGACATCTCACATTCATTTGAATATTTATATTAAATATGTCAAGCAGATGTTGGCCCTTTGCAAAACTAATGAAGAATGATATTCCTTTCAAGTGGGATGAAGAATGTCAAGAGGCCTTCGATAGTATCAAGAGATATCTGTTGAATCCACCTATTCTTGCAGCACCAATCCCAGGAAAGCCTCTCATCCTGTACACAGCAGCACTGGAAGAATCTCTAGGTACTTTGTTGGCGCAAAATAATGAGGAAGGAAAGGAGAATGCTCTATACTACATTAATCGAAGACTAATAGGAGCTGAAGCACTTTATTCCCTAATTGAGAAGCATTGTTTGGCATTAATTTTTGCTGCCCAAAAGCTACGTCATTACATGCTATCTCATAAAATTACCCTTATCTCAAGGATCGATCCGTTGAAGTTCTTGATGACAAGACCAACGCTGATGTGGCATGATGGGTTGTCCTTCTGCTACAATTTGATATTACATATATTCCCCAGAAAGTAGTGAAGGGATAAATTCTAGCAGATTTTCTTACTGCTCATCCCATTCCGGTAGATTCATCGCTTAACAATGATCTTTCTGATGAGCAAATCATGCACATATATGAAAAAGAAAAGAAACAAATGTGAGAATTGTATTTCGATGGAGATTCATCCATCAAGTACACTCAACCCTCAAATCTCCCAAAGGCTCGAGCCGACATTGGTCTCATCTCGATCATGCTAGAAGGTGGTATAATGAGACACTCTTACATATTAACTCAACCACGAACTAACAATGAAGCAGAATATGAAGCGTTGGTGGCAAGTTTAGAGGAAGCCATTTCCATGGGAGTCCATAATCTACAAATTTATGGCGATTTTCAACTCGTCATTAATCAAGTGTTGGGCTTTTACAAAATCAACAAGCTTGAATTGGCCTACTATCACAAACAAGTTCTTGAGCTTATGAAGCAAATCTTAAATGTCATTATGACTCTAGTCTCCAGAGCTAAGAACAGCAAAGTAGACTGCTTAGCTAAATTAGCAAAAGAAATGGCGAGTATGGACGACGATGACTACATACTAATTAGTGTTTACACTTGTCGAGTCCTAGAGCCAATAAGTTTAAATCCCTTGGAAGAGGGTCATCAACGCAAATCAGGGTGTTTCATGTTGCTCCTCACACTCCCTTACAAATTACTTCTCAAAGTCAACAAGACAAGCCTTAGGCCATTCAAGAAGAAAGCCTCCAACCTAGGAAGTGCCAAAATCACAATGAAATTCTTGAAGAGAGAAGGAAGATGAGACGCCTTCGTCGACTACTTCAAGGAAGGCAAATTGCCAAGTAATAAGTCGAATGCACAACTTGAGAAAAGGCTTCAACTATATGCTTATGTTGGTAATACTCAGATCATAAATCCTTCGAGTAGATGTGGCTACGATGTTTGGGAATAGAAGAAGCCAACAAAGTAATTGTTGAAATCCATCAAGAACTTTGTGGCGCGTACCAATCAGGTCCTAAAATTTCTTTCAAAATTAATAGAATGGGATACTACAGGCTGTCTATGGTAAAAGATCATATCAATCATGCCAAGAGATGTCATGAATGTTAAGTCCACGGTAACCTAATTCATCAACCTCTGAATCTATTGCACCCAACGATAGCATCTTGGCCATTTGAGTGTTGGGGGACGGATGTAATTGGACCAATTGATCCACCATCATCTGCTGGTCACCGCTTCATCTTAGCAGCCACTGATTATTTCTCCAAGTGGGCTGAAACTTCCCCATTCAATGAAGTTACAGCTGAACATGTGTCCAACTTCTTTACCCACAATATTGTCTATAGGTTTGGTGTACCACGCTGAATCATTTCAGATAATGGATCAGCCTTCAAAAGCACTAAAGTTTATAAGTTTGCTGATCGGCATAAGATTGATTGGCGATATTCATCAATTTATAATCCGAGAGCAAATGACTTGGCTGAGGCCTTTAATAAAACATTAGTCAAATTGTTTAGAAAAATTCTCACGAGAAATAAAAGGGAGTGACATATCAAGCTTTTGGAAGCGTTATGGGCTTACCGCATCACTTATAAAACTCCTACAAAGTCTACCCCCTATGCACTAGTGTTTGGGGCTGAAGCAGTTTTGTCACTCGAAGTTGAACTACCTTCGCTTCGAGTAGCCATTCAACAAAATCTTACCCAAGATGAGAATGCTCGTCTACGAATGGAAGAGCTTGATGCGCTTGATGAGGTTAGGCTCCAAGCTTAGCAAAACCTAGAAGTTTATCGAGTGAGGATGTCCAAAGCATTCGATCATACAATACATCCTTAAGCTTTTCAGGAAGGAGAATTGGTCCTGATGCTGAGAAGACCAATCATTCCTCATCAGAAAATTGGCGGTAAATTTGAACCTAATTGGGATGGACCTTTCGTTATTGAAAAGGTATATCAAGGGGAGCTACATTGACTTCAAAGGTGAAAGACCAATGCCACCAATCAATGGTCGGTATTTAAAGAAATATTACACATGAAAGTGTGATTGGACAAATCCTGTATTTGAAAATCTTCATTGCCAAACATACATGGAAATTTTTATTAGAAATTCTCTTGTAACACAAGAATTCATTTCCAAAATAAAATAAAAATCCCCCTTTTAGACAGGGGCATTTTTTAAGTTTTATAGTAAAATGTCAGGCGTTCCTAGTAAGACAGGGGGACCTTTCTTTCTCTTTAGGTTGACATCGTGCCTAGTGCTAAGATCCCCACATGCATACTCAAAATTATATGTTCAAATTCTCAAATTTAAAAGTTTTACTGACCAAAGAAGATAATTTTCAAGTCTACAAACTTCAAGAAACCAAGTTGGATATACATTTATCATCCCACTTCAAATCTAAAGGCTCGAGTTGGTGTATAAGGTCGGACTCAACATGCCCAAATATGGTAGAGTCGCTGACAGGTCTACTTACTCAACATGCCACAAAGGCCGTAGTAAGAAATCCCCATCTCGATAGCCCGAGGATAAAATCCTTCATCAATTGCTCAAGTCCACGACTCAAGTGGGTGTATAATGTCAGACTCAACGCCAAATATCGAAGTCGAGATCTACTTACTCAACACACCATAAGGTCGTAGTGGGGATCCTCCTACTTGTTCAAAGATAAGAGCATCCAAATCCCCAAATCTCTCCAACTTTGTGAGTTCAAGTGACCTGACCGAGATTATCCCTATTGGTCGTAAGGTCATTTCTCAAAATTCTACAACAAAAAAAAAAAATCCTGACTCAAGAAGGCACTAAGCCGAGTTTGGAATCAAATACAAATGTGAAATCTCAACTCCTTTAATAAGTCTATTAAAGCATAAAGCAAATACTGAAGGAAATTCTTCTTCAACAAGTCCAATCGAGCAGAAGGAAAAGACCAAAGAAGCTATCCCAATGTTCATACAAAGCTAAAAGCTGAACTAAGAGAGTTTTGTCATTAACATGTCTGTTATGTGTAAAGCACGGGATTGATGACTCTTCACCGACCCAACACAAGCTCTGAGAGCTAGTACATCGGCATGTATCCTTCTACAAGCCCACAAAAGTAGAAAGCTAGGGCAGAACGTAATTTTGTATCACCTGACAAGTTTTCAAGACAATTCAGGACTTTCCTCCATCAAATCCGTCAAGGAATGAAGCCAGGATAAAATGAGACACAAGATATGAATCCTCGAGATGAAATCTTTAACAAATCCATCAAAGATGAAGTGGACCAATAAGTATGTACCACCTGATATTAATTAGATGAAGTGGAGATTAAAATGCTTTAATCATGATCAAAATCAATCTAAGCTTAATTCAAAAAAAATGCTTCAATGCTCTCTAAAATATTAAAATTAATTAAATAAAAAATATCGAATCAGCTAATGACCAATTATAAAATTAAAATCAATTTTTAACAAAATTATGCATTT
The DNA here is from genome assembly GCA_021442155.1 of Cymbidium sinense. Taxonomy (NCBI): domain Eukaryota; kingdom Viridiplantae; phylum Streptophyta; class Magnoliopsida; order Asparagales; family Orchidaceae; genus Cymbidium; species Cymbidium sinense. Next base: position 305,757,497 of record CM038215.1, read on the forward strand.
GTTGACCTATAAGTATGTACCACCTGATATTAATTAGATGAAGTGGAGATTAAAATGCTTTAATCGCGACCGAAATCAATCTAATTCTCTTTAATTCAAAAATCTAGCTTCGTAATGTGCCTAAAATATTAAAATTAATTAAATAAAAAATATCGAATCAGTTAATGACCAATTATAAAATTAAAATTAATTTTTAACAAAACTATGCACATATCAAAGTTAGGAAGCCTCGACGATGTCCAAACGACCTTCGTTCGTAAAATTGATCATGTCATTGTCGCCGAAATGTTGAAACCTATCAAACGACGCTGCGGGTTTGGCGTGTATGCGGAACGTCAAACGATTCGGGCGCGACATCGCATAATTTAAACCCAATTTCACTTTGAACGTCGTCGACGTTGCTTAAAATGACCTTCAATCGTAAAATCGATCGTGTCGTTGCATTCGGCACAATAAAAACACCTAAAATCAACACTCATATTGCTAGGATTTATTATTAGGATGATTCGTCAAAATTTATATGATTAGGGCTAATCATCTTAATTATTAAGCATTTATTGACCTATAAGTATGTACCACTTGATTAGATGAAGTGGAGATTAAAATGCTTTAATCGCAACTGAAATCAATCTAATTCGCTTTAATTCAAAAATCTGGCTTCGTAATGCGCCTAAAATATTAAAATTAATTAAATAAAAAATATCGAATCAGTTAATAACCAATTATAAAATTAAAATTAATTTTTAACAAAATTATGCATATATCAAAGTCATGAAGCCTCGACGATGTCCAAACGACCTCCGTTCGTGAAATTGATCATGCCATTGTCGCCGAAATGTTGAAACCTATCAAACGACGCTTTTCGCGGTCGATTTGGCGAAGTGTACGTGAACGTCAAACGATTCGAGCAACATCGCATAATTTAAACCCAATTTCACTTTGATCGTCGTCGACGATGCTTAAAATGACCTTCAATCACAAAATCGATCGTGTCGTTGCGTTCGGCATAACAAAAACACCTAAAATCAACACTCATATTGCTAGGATTTATTATTAGGATGATTCGTCAAAATTTATATGATTAGGGCTAATCATCTTAATTATTAAGCATTTGTTGACCTATAAGTATGTACCACTTGATTAGATGAAGTGGAGATTAAAATGCTTTAATCGCGATCGAAATCAATCTAATTCGCTTTAATTCGAAAATCTGGCTTCGTAATGTGCCTAAAATATTAAAATTAATTAAATAAAAAATATCGAATCAGTTAATGACCAATTATAAAATTAAAATCAATTTTTAACAAAATTATGCATTTGTTGATCGATAAGTATGTACCACCTGATATTAATTAGATGAAGTGGAGATTAAAATGCTTTAATCGTGATCGAAATCAATCTAATTCGCTTTAATTTGAAAATCTGGCTTCGTAATGCGCCTAAAATATTAAAATTAATTAAATAAAAAAATATCGAATCAGTTAATGACCAATTATAAAATTAAAATCATTTTTTAACAAAATTATGCACATATCGAAGTCGGGAAGCCTCGACGATGTCCAAACGACCTCCGTTCGTGAAATTGATCATGCCATTGTCGCCGAAATGTTAAAACCTATCAAACGACGCTTTCCGCGGTCGATTTGGCGAAGTGTACGTGAACGTCGAATGATTCGAGCGCGATGTCGTATAATTTAAACCCAATTTCACTTCGATCGTCGTCGACGTTGCTTAAAATGACATTCAATCGCAAAATCGATCACGCCGTTGCGTTCGACACATCAGAAACACCTAAAATCAACACTCATATTGCTAGGATTTATTATTAGGATGATTCGTTAAAATTTCTGTAGATTAGGGCTAATCATCTTAATTATTAAGCTAATGTGCAATTAGTCTAAGTAATTTTCCCTAATTCTTATCTTAACCCTACCGCCCAAGCTACCTCTTAAATCGGCCGCCCTACTTTTCCTATTAGATGCTGCTTAAACCACCGATCACGATTTACGGTTTAACCCTAAACCCTCATCCTCCTAGCTGAAGCCCCTATCCCTCATTCTGCGCACACGACTCTCTCACACAACTCCCTTCTCACAGAGCTCCCTCTCTCATTTCCTACCCTCGATCGAAGTCTCCTCTCTTCCTCTCTCACTCTCGTGCGACTCTTATCCGTCCCGAGCAGCGTAGAAGCCGAACGAAAGTCTTCCCCATCCGTCTCCTTTGAGCAGTTGAACAATCGGATGAATCGTTTGTCCGTCCCTCTTGCTGCTCCTGGTCAAACTCCCCCGCAGTAGTTCCTTTCTCCTCTCTCGGCTCGAAGTACTGAACCCTAGTCGAGCAAACAGAGGGATCGATCCTTCCTTCCGAATCACCCTTCCAACCAAAACCCCCAGGTTGTTTCATTTCAATCCTAAGTTATATTTTGCTATGTGGGTCTTTCTTTGAGGAGATGATATCGTGTACCCTCATATGTGTTATGGTTGCTTAACTCTAAGTTCCCTATAGTTATTTTATTCCCTTTTGTTTGGATAAGCTGAGTCCGGTGAAGTGTTGTTCTTTCATATGTTATGGTTGGTTTATGCTCATCTATATGATGTACTCATACTGTTACTGAGAGCTGAAGCAGGGTAATTTTTTTTAACAAAGCTTAGTCATGGTTGTTATGATCATGTTTCGTTCAGGATACACATGCAAAAAAAAAGATGTCTATGCCATTAGTAGCTTGCATGCGGCATTCAGGTATCTTCTTCTTCCTGATTTTCTGCTTACTTCAAGGAAAATGCACCTTCTATTTATGAGGCACCTGAAATTAGTGAGTCAGGTGACTCAAAAGCAACATTTTTTATATTCAATATGAAAATATGAGATGGGATTGCATATATTTAAGAAGTGGACTTCAATGCATTATTTGGTTTTAGAATTTCATGATAACATGCTAAATTTTCATTTAAGATTAGCCATTCAACATCTCTTCTTGTTGATTGAATCAAAATGAAGAAAATGATAAATATGATTGCTAGATTTGTGAATTTTGGAGACATTCACTTTGTTGTCCATACTTAATTGTGAGCTAAAATCGTTCAAATCTAGTTATTCTATGTTCTACTTGTTCTCACAAGTATTCAATCAGTTTGTGCTTGAGACTTTCTTTGTTACAATGAGGAGATGGGGGTTATCATTTTCGTCTCTTTCATGTCATCAAAGCTGAAAATTAATTTTGTATTTTATCGTTAAAGTGCTATTTTGATTTGCTGAATATAAGAAAGAAAGCAATATGTTTGATATGCAACATGAAAAGATCATATGGTGCTTGCATTTGTTGAGGACTTATACATTAATTTGCTGATTATGCATTCTAAAAGGTAAAATTTGGATGAAATGTTGAATGATATGGTGATAAATCATGACATAAGGTAAAAATCTCACTTGTATAATGCTTCTTTTTCCCTAAGATATATGTAAAGGTAAAATAGCAAAGATGAATAAGTAACTGTTCACATTGTTTCAATGCGACGGGGAAACTTGTGATAAGTACCTGTTCACGTTGTTCCAACGTGGCAGGGAAATATGTTGTGATAAGTACCCGTTCACATTGTTCCAATGCAGCGGGAAAACTTATGATGAGTACATGTTCATATTGTTCCAACGTGGCAGAGAAATATGCTATGATAAGTACTCGTTCACATTGTTCCAATGGGGCGGAGAAATTTGTGATAAGTACCTGTTCACATTGTTCCAATGTGGCAGGAAAATCTGTTGCTATAAGTACCTGTTCACGTTGTTCCAACGTGGCAGGGAAATCTATTGTTATAAGTACCTGTTCACGTTATTCCAACGTGGCAGGAAAATCTATTATGATATAAGTACTTGCTCACGTTGTTTCAACGTGGCAAAGAAATGCAATGCTGTGCTGTGTAACCCATGCACACCTTTATTGGGGTGGTGGGTAAATAAACTTTCGGTCGTAGTGTCTCACGACACCTACCATGCATGCCTTTCTTGGTGTGGTGGGAAGGCCTAATCTCCTCAAGAAGCCTCCTATGCGGGGATGACGCCGGGAGGCTACCGAAGTTTTCAATAAATCAATAAAAGTTTGAATTTGATATGATGCCAATTGTACTTTTAAACTTGATATGCCACAAAATGAAAGTTCACAGTTGTTCTCACCATCAAATAGGAGAATATTTGGAACGTTTGAGTTTTTTAAAGGGAAGGAGACTGTTTTGCTAGTTTTGGAGATATTTTGTATGTGTATTATCTTTACTCTCATGAGAGTACACGTCATTTTTTTCAAATTTTTTAACTGTAGGGCTTGTCATATGTTTAGTATATCCTATTGTAAGATGTTTGGTATTGTTTCATGATGAATTTGATAGTTTTTGAGACTTGTTTGGAGATAATATGTCTAATAGATGTCTCTACAAGCATTTTGAAGGCTGATTGGTTGATTTTTGAGAAAATTTTGCATGTGTACTCTCTGTACTCTCATGAAAGTACACACCATTTTCTCATTTTCCAATGAAGTTGTATTAATTGTAGGGATGCCAAACAGAAGAGAGAATGTCATATGGCAGAAATCCCTACTTTCAAAGTTCAGCTCAGTGGATTTTAAGAATAAACTTGAGAATTTGGATCGTTCATTATTATTGTGCATTGTACATACTTTTTTGCTTTCAAATCTTTTTTATATATCACAATTATAGAGTGGCATCAAAATTGATAGCCTATACCGACGACATAAAGAGATTTGTTGATTATAATTGGCCAAAAGCCAGTTGGGGCTTTTTAGTTTCATAATTTGATGGTATTACATCAAAAATTTTGACATAGAAGACACCCGAGTACATGAGTGGCTTTGTCACTCTTCTAATGGTACGTTCTACATCTTCAAATTTATATTATTTGATGCATTGAAGTTAAGTTATATAAATATCTATTACAGATCTCGACGGTAGAGCACATAGGCATCATAAGACCACCCTTTCCTTCTGCAAAGTCATGTATGTTACGATGGCCAAAAATAAAGTTTGTAGATGATTCCTTCAGTGATTTGGAAGGACACCAGGTGATGCAAAATAAATTCACTTTATTTATCTCATAATATATTTATTCATATTATAAATCATCATATTTTCTTATTGGTGTAACACAGGTTTGTCTTTCATTTGAGGATATATTAGAGGAGGAGACCTGGCTCTTTGAAGCAGTGCCCCCTACCCAGCAAACAACCCATGTTGAGCCTGATAGCAGCCCCATTCCAAGTCCAAGGAGTGGAGCCCCCACTAAATCTCCATATGCCTCTCCTCAATATTCTCCCCCTTCCAATACATCTAATCTGCCATCTGCTAGTACCCATTTAGAAAGCTTTGCGGTAGAGAAGATATCAAGGATTGGCCCCTGAAAAGAGTATCAGAAGCATCAATAGAGAATTGATGGAATTGATTTGCTGCTATTGAGGCTGGTGCTTGAAAGGGTCCCAGCATGGGGACCCATGGAGGCTACCATAGGGAAATCTCTTGAGGAGGCTACCACAGGGGCAGCACCTATGGAGGCTACCACAAGGGAAGCTCCTGTGGAGGCTACCACATGGGAAGCTCTTTTGGAGGCTACCATAGGGGAAGCTCCTATAAAGGCTACCACAGGGGAAGCTCCTGTGGAGGCTTCCGCTAGACATGAAGATGCTGCTCAGCCTTTACTGGGTAGCATTGAACGTGGTGTAAAGGCTAGGCAACTGAAGAAGAGGAAAGTTGTATCCTCCCCCTTCACACAAATGTACAATAAGTCACGCAGCAGAATAACTCTTGTGGTAGCCTCCACATAGGATGTGCAGACAACAGAAAAGGTATTACTTTGCTTTCCTTTTAGTTTAACCTAATAGAAACTGATTTCACTAATTTTTTATGTAGGTTAGCAAAGATGTTCCAATATCAGTGAATGAACCGATGACTATTATCGTGATGGTTGAGGAGCATCAAGCGGAGGTATTCATTATCTTAGAAGATTCAGCTTTAATTCACAATGAATCTAGCTCTTCATCACTAATTTTCTTGCGTACTGACACATGATATTGTTGACTTCTCATCAAAAGATGTCCTGCCCAAGTCAATGCTACAGCTCATTGACACCTCATACTCTCGATTCAAAGACAAGTAAGTCATTTGTTTACTTTATCTCATTATGTATACATAAAATCACATATTTACTTAGTAATGCTCACATTCCCATGCTTCTCACATGCAGGAGTGATAGCATATTCGAGGCTGGGAATATCATCATTGGGCGAGGACAGATTGATGAGTTCGAAGATTAGTATCATCATCGATGCACGCCGATGCCTTCACCTTTTTACTGGCCGAGAAGTATTCTCTATATCCTAGGCTATATGTCTACTATTTGTATGTTTCATGCTTACACTGGGTGAGTTACTGCACAGAATTTTGGATAATATGATCCATTCCTAGTTTAGATAATTAGAAGCTACTAATTATAAACTTTCTCTTGACTTCTTATAGAGTTATGCTAAATATGGCCTACCAAAGGAAAGCAAAATGTTCATCCAGCATGTTACTATAGATAGTATTTCAAGGGTTGAATTACTCTTACTTTTAGTTATAAATAATCAACATTGGACACTCCTGGTGGGGCATATTAAGCAAAGGGCTTGATATTTTTATGACTTATTGCCAAACCCAGCTCATAAGGCCATTCTTTCTGATATTGTAAGAATTGTTCTCATTTTTAGTTTGCCTAAAGTGCATATTTTGTGTCTAATTATTTACTTTATTTTTTTACTCTTTAGATCAAATTACTCGTCGAAGATGCTGGCCAGGATTTTAAGAGCGATCCTACAAAATAGCCAATCGAAGTGATCAGTGGGCTACCAGCCCAAGAAAATAGTATTGGCTATGGGATGTTTGTGTGTAAATACATGGAGGCAACGAACAGCAAACCTCTAGTGGACTTGGTTGACCACCAAGATTGGCCAAAGAAAATGAATTGCTTCAGGGCTCAGTTCGCTTACGCTATTTTCTGTTTAGGTATGAAAAAATTGAGCTGAAAAATGTTGAATTGAAGAAGTTTGCTATGTTGAAAATGAATTACTTTAGAAATGTATCTATGTTGTGTGTTTATGGATGCCATAAGAAGCTATTTTTTTAGTATTGAAACTCTGTTTGGAGATAATATGTTTAGTATATGTCATTACAAACAGTTTGGGAGCTGATTGGTTACTTTTTGGTTTAGTTTTGCATCTGTACTCTTTGTACTCTCATGACATTACAACCCATTTTCTCATTTTTTTTTTAGCTTTTTTGTCATGTTTGGACATAATATATTTAGAAGATGTCTTTACAAGCAGTTTGGAGGCTGATTGGTTAGTTTTTGAGGTAATTTTATATCTGAACTCTCTGTACTCTCATGAGAGTACATCCCATTTTATCATTTTTTTCTACCTTTTGCCATGTTTGGACATAATATGTTTAATAGATGTCATTACAAGCTATTATGATGTTGATTGGTTACTTTTTGGTTTAGTTTTGCATCTCTACTCTCTGTACTCTCATGAGAGTACAACCCATTTTCTCTTTTTTTTCAGCTTTTTTATCCTGTTTGGACTTAATATGTTTAGAAGATGCATTTACAAGCAGTTTTGAGACTAATTGGTTAGTTTTTGAGATAATTTTTCATCTGTACTCTCTCTACTCTCATGAGAGTACAGCCCATTTTCTCAATTTTTTTCTTTTTTGTCATATTTAGACATAATATGTTTAATAGATGCCATTACAATCTGTTATGAGGCTGATTGGTTACTTTTTAGTTTAGTTTTGGATCTATACTCTCTATACTCTCAAGATAGTACACCTCATTTTCTTAATTTTTTCTGATTTTTTACCCTGTTTGGATATAATATGTTCAGTAGATGGCATTACAAGTAGTTTGTAGGTTGCTTGATGGGTTTTTAGTTTAGTTTTGCATCTGTACTCTCATGAGAGTACATCCCATTTTCTCTTTTTTCTAGTTTTTTACCCTGTTTGGACTTAATATGTTTAGAAGATGCCTTTATGAGCAGTTTGGAGGCTGATTGATTGGTTTTTGAGATAGTTTTGCATCTGTACTCCCTATACTCTCATGAGAGTACAACCCATTTTCTTTTTTTTTCCCAGTTTTTTTCCATGTTTGGACATAATATGTTTAAGATATGCCATTACAAGCTATTATGAGGCTGATTTGTTATTTTTTGGTTTAGTTTTGTATCTATACTCTCTATACTCTCAGAAAAGTACACCTCATTTTCTCAAATTTTTACTGATTTTTTATTCTGTTTGGATATAATATGTTCAGTAGATGGCATTATAAGCAGTTTGTAGGTTGCTTGATGGGTTTTTGGTTTAGTTTATCATCTGTACTCTATGTACTCTCATTAGAGTACAGCATATTTTCTCATTTTTTTGAACTATTTCACCATGTTAGGAGATAATATGTTTAATAGATGCTATTACAAGATGTTATGAGGCTGATTGGTAGCTTTTTGGTTTAGTTTTGTATTTGTACTCTCTGTACTCTCAAAATTGTATATCTCATTTTCTCATATTTTTTTCAAATTTTTTACCCTGTTTGGATATAATATGTTCAATAGATAGCATTACAAGCAATTTGTAAGTTGCTTGATAATTGTTTGCTTCAGTTTTACATCTATACTCTTTGTACTCTCATGAGAGTACACCACATTTTCTCATTTTTTCAACTCTTTTTCCATGTTTGAATATAATATGTTCAATAGATAGCATTACAAGCAATTTATATGTTGCTTGATGGTTATTTGCTTCAGTTTTGCATCTGCACTCTCATGAGAGTACACCATATTTTTTTTCATTTTTTTCAATTTTTTACCATGTTTGGACATAATATGTTCAGTATATGATATTACAAGTAGTTTGGAAGCTGTTTGATGAGTTTTTGAGGCTATTTTGCATCTGTACTCTCATGAGGGTACAGCCCATTTTCTTAATTTTTTTTAGCTTTTTTGTCATGTTTGGACATAATATATTCAGTACATGCTATTACAAGCAGTTTGGATGCTGATTGGTTGGTTCTTGAGGTAGTTTTGCATCTATGCTTTCTGTACTCTCATGAGAGTACGGCCTATTTTCTCATATATTTTTTCTAGCTTTTTTGGCCTGTTTAGAGAAAATATGATTAATAGATACCATTAGAAGCTATTTTTTCTAGCTATTTTGCATGTGTACTCTCTGTACTCTCATGAGAGTTCACCACATTTTCGCATTTTTTTCAGCTTTTTGCCAAGTTTGGATATAACATGTTCAAGATATGCCATTACAGCGCTTCGACAAAACCAGTAGATTTGGGATCATCGAACCGCTTTATTTTCTATTTTATTTGACAGATTGTAATTTGAAATAAAATAAATATAAAAAATGCATTTGAAGTTTTAATAAATATTAAATAAATTATTTGTATACGGTAATGATATCTAGCAATGATCGAAGGTAAAATAGTTATTTTTAAAAATATTTACATAACCATGAAAATATTTTGAATATTCCTGAAACTAAACCTTTTTTGTAAAATAGAAATAAATGATATAGTATAGATAAACTAATTAATTAAAATTTTAAATATAAAATAACAAATTTAAGATGAAAATATTTAAAAGCACTTTTGGATACTTTTTTTTGGCTATAATTGCTTTGAAGTTTAAATTTCACTAATCTGAAATAAGTAAAAAAAATATAAGATTTAAAAATTTTATATAAATTTGAGTATCTCTCTTGAATAGTAAGTCTTAGCCCTTTCTAATAATTTGAATCCAAACCTAAAATCATTCCTATAATGCTTTATAAAATATGGGTGATAAGAGCGATCGCTTACTCAAAATAGTTCATATTCAAATTTACAATCATTCCAATCATGCTTTATAAAATACGTATGAAGAACAATTCCATTTATCGCTATTAATTCGGATCCGAACTTAAAATCATGCTTTATTTTATTTTCTTTTCAATTTTTTTAAATGGAAAACATTATAAGAGCACTACCATTTACCAAAACTCAATGTCACAATCCAATATATTCTAATAATTTATTAAATATTATTCATTGTTTTGCTTAGAGAGCTAAAATATAGTTGAAACTTCTACTAAAATTAAGAAAATTCTCTTTCGAACCTAATTGTGCTATTAGTTATAGTATTTTTTATATCTTCTTTCAAACAATGAAAATTTATAAGAATTAAGAAAATTCTGTAGAGTTACAAGCTATTTAGGGTGCTTGTTGGATTATCTGAGTCGCTCAGATGTATACTCCACTCTTAAGTGAGTACACCCCATTTTGTCAATTTTTTTCAGAAACTCTACCTTCTTTGGGGATGAAATGTTTTGTAGATGCCATTGTGAGCATTTTGGAGGCTTTCTGGTAGATTTTGGGGGCTGTTTTGCACCTGTACTTTGTGTACTCTCATGAGAGTACATTTTCTTTTCTGAGTTTTTTTTTCATCATTTATACCAATTCTTTCATTCAAATGGTGGAGTTTTGGAGCTGCTTTGCATGTGTACTCTCTGTACTCTCATGAGAGTATAACTCTTTTTCTCCATTTTGTCATCTGTTCTGCCCTGTTTGGAGATAAAATATTTACTAGATGCAAATGTAAGCTGTTTTAGAGATTTTTGCTAGTTTCTAGAGCTGCTTTGTATATGTACTCTCTATAATCTCCAGAAAATATACACAATTTCTCCCATTTCATGATATTACTGTTATGATAAAATTTTAGTATAAGCAAATTTAAGCTGTTTGGAGGTTTTTGTTGGTTTCTGGAGCTACTTTATATATGTACTCTCTGTACTCTCAAGAGAGTACACCCCATTTTTCCCTTTTCTATCAGATGTTCTATCCTGTTTGTAGATAAAATATTTAGTAGATGCAAATGCAAGCTGTTTGGAGGTTGTTTTGCTGATTTTAGGGGGTTGTTTAGCACATGTACTCTATGTACTCTCCTAAGAGTACACCCCATTTTTCCCTTTTATGTCAAATGTTCTACTCTATTTGCAGATAAAATATTTAGTAGATGCAAATGCAAGTTGTTTGGAGGTTGTTTTGCCTATTTGGAGATAAAATGTTTAATAAATTTTAGCAATACAATGCAGACTCTATTGATGGGAATTTTCAGCGGTTTACACTATAGAATATCACCAGTACATTAAAATTAAAACCAGGTTGAAGTACAAAGATTACACTCACAACATAGTATCTACTAATTGACACATTTTCAGTCAAATTGACATTAAAGTATGTACAGTCGAAGAACACATGACAACTAAATGATATCACACATTGAAATATTTTCTTGTAATGATATCCATCATCAGCTTGGTGCACCCTTCAGCCGACTGATTGATTGTTGAGCTTGAGTTAAATTCTTAGAATAGAACATCGTATCAGTTACTGATATGTAAGAGCATGAATAAAGGGTTTTCCATGCATACCTCTGAAAAGTACTCTGGCATAACAGAAAAAGGTGTTGCAATGAGTGACCCTACATGGTCTTCACCCCTCTTAAGTTGTTCTTTAGTCTCTGTAACAATAAAAATATAATGGTTTAAAGTTTAAAAGTAATAATTAAAGAATATAACTTGAGAGGCAGATAGAAAATTACTCTTGGCTTTCTTGTTTCTCTCCTAATATCCCTTCAGCCTTGCATTTGAAATACCCTTTGACCGCTGCTTAACTGGATCCTTTAAAACGTCATTTTCCTTTATCTATTGTGGTTGACTTCTTCCTCTTAGTTGTTCTGTCAGTTAGAAGTGAATTCCCACATAATATAGAGTCGATATTATTAGATAGTTTTTTAAGGATCCCGACATATACTCCTCAGCTTTCTTATTACCTTGTGCCCTGGTGCTTATTTGATATGCATATTGACTAATGTGATTTCAAAAAATAATGCCAGTTTCATTTCCATCATTGCCTTGCACATCTTTTAAGTTCCTATAAGCACTGTCAAAGTAGATATCCCTCTTTGCTCTAGTTGACCATTGCATGAGAAGATACTTCTCCGGAATGCGCACAATATATTCCTAACTAAGAACTCGGATGCAGTGAGTACAAAGCACTCCCATCATTTTAAATTTTTTATAACTATAAGTTACATTTAGGCATGTCTTGTCGAAATGGACAGTCCATATTTTGGAAGCACTTTTATTTTCTAAGTTTCTCATCAAATACTCCATGGGATTGTCATCTGACACATTTACTGCTAATCCTCCAACTCCATGCAAAAATTCATCTTCAAACATTTTGTAAAGCTTTCTTGTGTAAAACATAGCAGCTTGTTTCAGAATTGAACTAGTCTTAACAATAGGAACAATTGTTGACTAGATGCACTTGAAATCTTCATCATGTTCATTCTGTCGCCATGTGTCTATAACCTTCTCTAATCCCAAGAAATAATCTGTGATTGAACTTTATTTAGAGATTCTATGACATACATTATTCGTGGACTCACTACGTTAATACGACAAGATGATACCCATATAGAATAAGTCTTTGCAAAATGTGGTGGACCACTTACATCTAATTTTATAAAGCTCAGACAGCCAAGCATGATCATGCAAATTGCCTTCATCTAGCATGGTAGACCAAGCTTGCTCAAACTGTTCCTATGAGTCACACTTACTCATGCATGTATATAAGAGACTTTGTACTGTCTTATTACTATTAAATCAACATACCTTTGAAAGAGCTTTCTTGAAATATGCCATTAACAACCTATGATGAGTATAATAATTTTGATAGCTCACTATTATCTGATCTTGATCGCTGAATATTGTTATAGGATGCCTATCACTCATTAATTGGAGAAATATTTTGAATAGCCATGTTAATGACTCAATTATCTCTGATAGAAGTGCACTCCCAACAAAAGGGGCATAGATAAGATTATATTTATTGAATCGATAGCTTGTATCAAAAATTATGATATCCCCAAAATAATCATATTATATCCTTAACATGTCATTGCTCTAAAAAAAACTAATCAAACTATCTCACTCATCAAATTGGGCATCCCATGCAAACATCCCATCCTCCGATTAGCTTTCCTTGAATAGTTGTGTTAATGCATGCATCACCATATTCGCAATCCTCGATCTTCTCTCTTTAGATGAAATTGAAAGCATCTCTTTTATGAAGTCAATATTCTCCACGCCAACTTCCTCACCGATAGCTAAACGCATCGCATTAATTACGGCCTCATTATCTTCAACACAGTCGCATTCTCATCGCTGATGCATCTATATAATTTGAGAGAATGTAGGTCACCCGGCTTTGCCAATGAATGATTATGACTTTTTATATATTTTTAACCTTCCAATTCCAATCTAAATAAATAGAAAATCTAATCATGGCCAGACAACCACTCAGATCTATTTTCCGAATTTGCAGAGCAATTTAGATTGAGCCTTTCTTCGACTTTTTTGCATATAAAAAATCTTTTGATTTTAATTTCTTGGAGTTTGGCCAATAACTAGTATGATCCTTCCTAACATTGAATCCAGTTTGATGTGCATAATCACAAAATGCAATGCCTTATTTTTCATCAAGTGCGGGTGTAGTGTTTCTCCATCATCATTGATATAATCATCATCATCGCTCATCAAATTCGGGCAAATACAAATATGTTTCATGCAAAATAGCTCCAAATTAAGAAATTCTTTATGAAACAAACATCTTATCTTATAATGGGATATATTAAACATATAAAAAGCTCCACAATTATAAAAAAATGACAAAATGGGGTGTACCTTCATGAGAGTACACAAAGTACACATACAAAATAGCTCCTAAAATCAGTAAATTCTTCATGAAATATCACCAAACATATTATAATGGGATATAGTAAATATATGACAAGTCTCACAATTATAAATTTTAGAAAAATGGAGTGTACCCTCATGAGAGTACACAGAGTACATATGCAAAATAGCTCCAAAAACTAAAAAATTCTTCATGAAATATTTTCAAATAGATTACAATGGGATATACTAAACATATGACAAGCCCCTCAATTACAAAATTAACAAAATGGGTGTACCCTCATGAGAGTACATACACAAGATGTAAAACAAAATTAAAAAAACTAATAAATTCTTCATGAAACATCTCCAAACAGATTATGAGATATAGTAAACATATGATAAGCCCCACAATTATAAATTTTAGAAAATATGGTGTACCTTCATGAAAGTACACAGAATACACATACAAAATAGCTCCAAAAACCAGTAAATTCTTCATAAAATATCTCCAAATAGAATACAATGGGATATACTAAATATATGATAAGCCCCACAATTATAAAGAAAATGATAAAATGGGGTGTACCCTCATAAGAGTATACATGCAAAACAGCTCCAAAAACTAATAAATTCTTCATGAAACATCTCTAAAATAGATTATGGAATGTAGTAAACATATGACAAGCCTCACAATTATAAAAGAAAATGTACCCTCATAAGATTACACAAAGTACACATGCAAAATGGCTCAAAACTAAAAATTCTTCATGAAATATCTCTAAATAGATTACATGATATATTAAATATGACAAGCCCCACAATTGTAAAATTGAAAGAATGAAGTATTCTCATAAGAGTTCATAGAGTACACATGTAAAATAGCTCTAAAACCAGCAAATTCTTCATGAAACATTTTCAAATAGATTACAATGCGATATAGTAAACATATGACAAGCCCCATAATTAAAAATTTTAGAAACATGGGATGTATCCTCATGAGAGTACACAGAGTTTACATGCAAAATAGCCCCAAAATCAAGAAATTCTTTATGAAATACCTCTAAACATCTTATAATGGGATATACTAAACATATGACTAGCCCCACAATTAAAAATTTTAGAAAAATGGGGTGTACTCTTATGAGAGTACACATGCAAAATAGCCCCAAAAATTAGCAAATTCTTCATGAAACACCTCTAAACATCTTACAATGGGATATCCTAAACATATGACAAGCTCACAAAAAAATTGAAATAATGAGGTATACCCTCATGAGAGTAGAGAGTGAAAAATAACTCTTAAAACCAACAAATTATTCATGAAACCTCCAAACATCTTATAATGGTAATCATATGACAAGCCCCATTAAAAAAATTTTAAAAATGAGGTGTATTCTCATGAGTAAGGAGTAGAGTACACATACAAAATAGCTTCTAAAATTAGCAAATTCTTCATGAAATATCTCCACACATCTTCCAATAGGTTAAAACAAAGTGCAAGCTCCAGCTTAAAATTTTGAAAATGAGGTGTACTCTCATG
This sequence comes from Cymbidium sinense, assembly GCA_021442155.1. Lineage (NCBI taxonomy): Eukaryota > Viridiplantae > Streptophyta > Magnoliopsida > Asparagales > Orchidaceae > Cymbidium > Cymbidium sinense. The sequence continues at coordinate 305,772,845 of CM038215.1, forward strand.
AGAATCTGAGAGTACACATGAAAAATAACTCTAAAACTAGTAAATTTTTCATGAAATATCTCAAAACATCTTACATTAGATTATGGTAAATATATGACAATCCTCACAATTGAAAAAAAAAAATAAAGTGTACCCTTATGAGAGTACACACATACAAAAAACTAAAATCAACCAATTAGCCTCCAAATCAGATCTAAAGGCATCTACTAAACATATTAACTCCAAATAAGATTAAATTGAAAAATGAGAGGTATACAGAGAGTACACATGAAAATAATCATAAAATAACAAATCGCCAAACCGCTTCTAAAGGCTATTAACTAAACATATTAAATAAACAAAAAATAGAAAAAGACTACTCATGAGTACAGAGAATACATATATAAAATCAAAGAAAGTCATCTTGTAAAAAGAACTCCAAACAGTGTAAAAATATATATTACATAAAAGAATTTCAAAGAATATTTCTAACAATCCTAAAAAAACTTCCAAATTCGTTCTTCATCTTCACGGTTCTTCCCGAAAAGTAAAATGAGATTTTTTTGTTTCTCGTTTTGAGCTCAGTTTGTCTGAAAAAAGAATTGTATGCCCTAAATCTATTTATAAATTGTTTTTAAATTTCTCTCTGATTCAAAAACGCGCTATTTTATCTGCCGTCGTAAGGCCAATGATCATCAAGTTACAATGTTAAGTAAAAGCCATATTTTAATCGTGTTGTTTATGGGCGGACAAAATCCGGACTCCACACGTAATATTTTCTCCCGGGAATAAATAAGTCGTTTCCGCCGACCGATCCCAGGTGCGGTTCGGCTGCTCGTTGGCACCACAACGGCATTCTTAATCTTAGAGGAGCCGTAGAAGGACTTAGCACCACTGCACGCCGCCCAAGCAATGGCGAAGCTTCGCCTGCCTCAGTCCACCCATCGGATTTTATACAATGGGAGCACTTGGGACTCGTTCTACCGAGTTAGCTCTCGCCAGTTATTTTGCCCTTATTCATGTATTACGGGGTTATTTGATAGCGAGTTTAGCTAAATCTTGGAAAATGTAAAAATGGCAAGTTTAAGGGGTTATTTGGCTGTAGGATTTGAGCAGTATTTAAGCCAAATTTAACTTAAATCTAGCCAAATGGTATTTTTGGACAAGTAAACTCTGCTGCTTTTATAATCTCGTTAAAGTCTCTTTCGCAAGTTAAATCTGGATTTACTAAACCCCAGTAGGCTTAATATAGTGATTTAGAGAAGCTGCGAAGGAGAGGGAGGGGAGGAAGACGAGGATTACCTTTCTACTCTTTAGCGCAGGAGAAAACAAGTACAAAGGGCAAAGCCAAAATCTATTTTAATCCCTTCCCTTTATTACTTTTAATTTAATTTAAATTATTTAGATAATAAATAGTTAATATATCATCTTAGATTAATTATAATTTAAAAATAGATGTAATTGATATAATTTTATAATTGATTAATAATCAATTTATAATTAATTAATATATTATAGTATAATAATTATATTTTAATTAATTTAATTATGATTTTTATTTTTATATAAACTAAATAGAAATTATTATTTAATTTACTTATTAAATATCCTCAGTCATAGTCTCAATATACAAGTGAATTGTATATTTTATTAGTTTTAAAATAATATTTAAAAATATGTTAATCGTTATCATTTGTTTTATTATTTGAAAATCTATTAGATATTATTTATTATAATTTCAATTAATATTGTAATCTATATTACTATTGTATTAGTTACTTAGCTTATATCTTCTTGACTTAATTATTTAATTAGTTTTTTAATTTTATTTTATAATGAAAAAATACAATAAAAATAACTTCTAAATATTCATTATTTAAAAATTAAATAAAATAGCTAACTTAAATCCTGATATAAATAACCAAATAGTAGCGCGGGATTTAACTAGTTTAACTATCATCATATCAAATTATTTTCTAGATTTAATTAGATTGACTGGATTTACTATATCTTATGTGCAACCAAATAACCTCTAAATACTACAGAAGTCTAAGTCAAGTTTCTACTCCAGTCCTCTATTTTTCCTTGAAGCCTTGATTTAGTAAATTCTATTAGCTAGCGGACTTACAATCTTACAGGATTTACATAAATTGAAACATGCACGAAGAGGGTTGGAAGTAAAGGTGGGGTTAACTTTGTGATTTCTCACTTCTTTGATTTTGGGTAGAAACGGAGCTAACATTAGAGGGAAAAAAATGAGAGTTTCAGAAGTTGGAATAGCGAGTCCACGTTGTCACAATCCTAAGCCTTTTATTTAGCAGATGCCATTCAAGGTGATGGTTCTATTATAGTAATTATTAATATTAATAAACAAAATATTTAAGTTAATTAAATTAATATTATTTATAATTTTAATTGATTACATAGTTTTTTAATTTAATTAGATTTATTGTCATAATTAGTATAGTATTAATAGTTATAAAAAATCACTTGTATAATCATATAAGGAAATTTTATATTAAATAATAACAAATTTAATTATGTTGATATTATACAACAACTTAAATATCTAAAAAACTTAGAGAGCAAAATTTAAGATAATATAATAATTTTATAAGTTTTTATCATCATATTTCTTTGCTTATATTAAAATAAATATAAATAAATTACTTATGTCAATCTCAAGCTCGAATTAAATGTTAAAGAGATTATTGAAATCTATCATTTTATGCCTCCACTGAAAATTTTTTTTAGCTCCGCCCCTGATTCCACCTCATGGTAATCTTCGTCGGAACCTCCATCTCTTCTACTAAGGTGGGTTTCTGAAACCCCAAGGTCGTAGTGGGGTGTTTCTTGGCCGCAAGAGTTCCATCTCAAACTAAATATGTATTATCTATGTGTAAGACATGTAAGACATTACAGACTCAAATACATATATCAAACACGTCAAAAATATTTTTGAATGTTCTACAAATATTCTTAAATTTAAATTAATTATATTTAAAATATTAATAAATAATAACTATGTTGGTTATGTGTAGACTTAAATGAATTGAAGATAAGCCTAATATCTTATGCAAAACTAAATACTCGGATTTTATTTGAATTGAGCAATGTTTCTTGATATAATTTTTTGAAATTGATTAAATAAGTAATCTTAATTGATTAAAATAAATGTGAATCATTTCTGACTTTAAAATATAACTTCTCAAAGTTATCTTTAATTATTTAAATTATAATTTTATGATTGTATATATATATATATATATTTAAATGAGTTATTGTTAATATTTCAAAATCTTAATACGCCCCTAGTCTAAGTATGAGCATGACAAGGAAGAGGTTCACCCATGGTATATATGCATTTTCATATAGCTCTCTGAAGATTCTACAAATTATATAATCCCCCTTCTACACGCAAGAAGAAACTTTTATTACATTATTAAATTAATAAAGGGATGACCATTTCTAATATCATTTAATATAAAGAGTACATAGTATATTTTGGTTAACTTCATCAATTCTCACTCTCCTACTTTAACTTTCCATTCATTCAAGCATATTTTCCCATCATTATTTTTTTTCATTCCTCCATTAAATGCTTAGGATTAAAACTAATTTCAAACAAGTCCTTCATAAATTCTGATATTATTTAATAGAACTGAATATGCTTGAAAAATATCATCATAATAGTTAATATTGGAACACCATCAAAAGTATCGCATTAATATATATAGCACACATCAATCTTTTTATTACATTGGAGAAATACGAAGTAAAAAAAAAAAAAACAATCAAACACTTTCAAATTAAAATTGCAACTAAGAAGATATATGCCCATTTAAATTTTCAAAGTGCAAGTTTTGATCCTAGTGCATTAATCAACTTCTTCAATCTTTGGTCCTGCACCATCATGAGGACCATCCTCATCCATGGCCTTACCAGCAGCATCACCGCTGTATAATTTGGCTATGATTGGATTACACAAGCCCTCAAGCTCCTTCATCTTATGCTCATACTCATTCTCAGCAAGTTGGTTTCCGTCCAGCCACTGAATTGTTTGGTCAAGCGCATCCTCAATTTTTCTTATCAGCTGAGTTCAACTTCTCTCCAATCTTCTCATCCTTAATATTCCTCATGTTGTAAGTGTAGTTCTCGAGAGCATTCTTCGACTCCACCTTCCTCCTCATCCTCTGACTTGAACTTCTCAGCTTCCTGCAACAACTTTTCAATTTCTTCCTTGGTAAGCCTCCCCTTGTCATTAGTGATGGTGATTTTATTCTTCTGCCCAGTAGTCTTGTCCTCAGCGGAGACGCTGAGGATACATGGCGTCGACATCGAAGATCTGAGATCTGAGGCCGGTGGAATGCCGGAAAGTTCAAATTTGCCGAGCAAGTCGTTGTCTTTGGTTCTGGTTCTCTCGCCCTGATACACCTGGATCAGAACGCCTGGTTGGTCGGAGTAGGTAGAGAAAACCTGCTCTTTCTTGGCGGGAATTTGAGAGTTCCTCGGAATCAGAACGGTCATGACGCCTCCAGCTGTTTCCAAACCAAGGGAGAGAGGAATGACGTCGAGAAGAAGCATGTCTTGGACTTTCTCATTGCCATCACCGCTCTCAAGATTGCTGCTTGAACAGCAGCACCGTAAGCCAGCTTCATCAGGATTTATGCTTTTGCAGAGTTCCTTTCCATTGAAGAAATCTTGAAGCAGCTGCTGAACTTTAGGAATTCTAGTAGAACCGCCGACGAGGACAACGTCGTGAATACTTTTCTTGTCCATCTTAGCATCTTTCATACACTTCTCCACTGGTTCCATGCATTTTCGGAAGAGATCAATGTTGAGCTCTTCGAACCTAGCCCTGGTAATCGAAGTGTAGAAATCTATGCCTTCGAATAAAGAATCGATCTCAATGGTGGTCTGCGCAGTGGAAGATAGAGTCCTCTTTGCTCTCTCGCAAGCTGTTCTCAACCTTCGAAGTGATCTCGGATTGCTACTGATGTCCTTTTTATGTTTCCTCTTGAATTCCTGCATGAAATGGTTCACCATTCGGTTGTCGAAGTCCTCTCCTCCGAGATGTGTGTCGCCGGCAGTAGCCTTCACCTCAAAGATGCCGTCATCAATGGTGAGTATAGAGACATCGAAGGTGCCTCCACCGAGATCAAAGATCAGGACGTTCTTCTCACCGAAGCTGCTAACCTTCTTGTCAAGTCCGTAAGCAATGGCTGCTGCAGTGGGCTCGTTGATGATTCTTATGACGTTTAAACCGGCAATGACTCCAGCGTCTTTGGTGGCTTGCCGCTGCGAGTCGTTGAAGTAGGCAGGGACGGTAACGACAGCGTTCTTTACGGTTTTGCCAAGGAAAGCATCTGCAGTTTCTTTCATTTTGGTGAGAACCATGGAGGAAATCTCCTCCGCGGAGAACTGTTTCTCCTCTCCTTTGTATTTGACCACGATCATGGGCTTTTCGCCGGCGCCAGCGATGACTTTGAAAGGCCATAGCTTCGTGTCAGCCTGCACGGAGGGATCAGAGAATCGCCGGCCGATCAAACGTTTGGCATCTGAAATGATAGGAAAAGCATTTGAGTTAGACACTAAATGCAACTTGAAAAAAGAACTGTAGAAAACAACGAAGCAAAATCATCTGTATTCCAAAAAGAAAGCCAAATATATTTGTAGTGCGTAAAAGATGACCAAATTACGTAACGATCCAGAGCAAACGTTCGTAAAATCCCGCAAATTTTAATGATTTTATTACTTAATTGATTTTATTAAAAAATTCAATGACATGTAAATAAATTTTCAAATACAGTTATGTTTCATACAGAAATACAGACAATACATCTAATCATCTATCATTTTATTTAAAATTGATTAAAATACTACTAATTTGAACATTGTTTAAATTTGACTGGAAGTCAACCGAACAAAGAAAAGTCAAAGAGGAGAAGGGAAATAAAATTTAATGTTCAAGGTGATTAAAGCATACTAATAAATCCTAATCGAAACAGTAATCAAAGAGAATTAAAGAACTTACCGAAGACGGTGTTGATCGGATGGCGGCCTGATTCTTCGCCGCGTCGCCGATCAACCTCTCAGTTTCAGTAAAAGCAACGTAGGAAGGAGTGGTTCGATTTCCCTGATCGTTCGCGATTATCTCCACCCGATCATGCTGCCAAACCCCGACGCATGAATACGTCGTCCCGAGATCGATGCCGATCGCCGGACCTTCGCCATTTCCCGCCATCACTTGCTTAATTCACAGAAATGATCGCTTCCAAAGAAGAAGAAAAGAGAGCTTGCTAGAAGAAAGTTCGAAGCAATGGTTAGTAGTAAGTAAAACTGAGAGAGGAGAATGGGTTGGGGAGGAAGCTTTATAAGGATATCTTATAGACTCTGTTCTGGAAGGTTTGAGAAGGTTCGAGAACTGTTGGACTGGGAGATCGACGGCCAGAGACGGCAACCTTCTTCTGCTTTGCTCGGACGCCTTAACCAGGTTACTATCTGGATTATTCCGGAACTATCGCGAGTTGCAGGCTCATTGAGTCGGGTTAACGGGTTACGTAAGAGTTAGGAAGCGTGTAAACGGGTTTTCGAAGATGCTCGAGTAATCCGGAAGGGTTTGAACATTTCGTCGTGCATGGCATTCAGTGGTGTGCATTCCGTAAGATTGTATGGATCAATTTTTTAATTTGATAATTCGTTAAGTTTATAACTCAGAATCTAAAATTTCAATTCGTATAATCCGAATCAATTTAATCTAAAAAAATTTTCAAATTTTTGATTCAATTTTAAAAAACCAAAAATAATAAAAGAACATGTTATTTAATTAAAAATACATATTTATTTTCATTATTTTTATTTCCACAGTTCCACACTTCCACTACAAGTTTCAGAATTCTTTTATAATTTATATTTTTTTGAAGCAGATATACTCATATTTTTTTGAAACAAGTATTTATATTTTTGATTTGAAAAATTTGAAATATTAAATATATTACTTAAAATTAATATAACACATTAACAATGTGATTGATATGCCTAAAAATTTCATCGAATCTAATCAAAAATCTGAGCCGAATGATCAAAATCAAAAGCAGACGCTTAAAATATCATTGAAAACGGAAATTAAATAAATTTCTAAAAGCTCTCAAATATGGAGTTTATAGTCAATCGCCGCCTCAATGTCCTCAACAAGCCAAAGATCTTATAATTCCCATTTGAGCATTCAAATATACAAAATACATCATATGATCAAAGAATCATCATGAGTCGTCCATGGAGAGGAGTGATTCGGATTTTGCCTGATGAGATTACTCCTCCAATCTATAAATAGCCTTCATTCCTCTATGGGGAGGAGAACAAGAAGAGAGAAAGCTTGAAAATACCTGTGCATAATCGCGTATAATTGTTACCATCCACTGGCGGCGCCACCCGGGTTACTACCGCCACTCTGCCCATCATGATCCTCCGTTAATCTCAGTCGGTTTTTCATCAGCATTCATGCCGTAGATCAACCGCTCCTGACATCTATATTGATTTGTTGTTGATTTTTGGGATTCTACTACTCCCTTCTCATATACAATTATGTAATCCTTATTGAAAACAAATGTACTCCAAAACAAATAGATTTTTTCTTAGGCCGTGGTTTTTCACTCTTTTTGAGGTTTTCCACATAAAAATTCTGGAGTTTTCTTGTTCACTCTTTAAATACCTGTGTGTGTGCTGGATTTCACAACAAAGCTAGGGCGTAAACTTTCACTCTACCGCAACTGATTTTCTAGCACGCAACAGTGATGAAATACATTTCTTCAAATATCTTTTTCTTTCACCCTATTTTTAATAACATAACACATTTGCCAATTGTCATTAATCCTAAATTTATATGCTAACAAAAGAAAATTTTCAATTGCAATATTACAAACATTCATAATCATTCCATATTTAAAAGGATTATAATTACATCAATAAGCATTCATAAATATTCATAAACATTCATGATTCATAAACATTTTCAGCTTTCTCTTAATTCTCTTCCACATTTTAAAAGGAATCATGATCAAGATTATCCGCATTCGGTGAAAGAGTTCCATTATAACCCAGTAAAAGTGTCATTTTTAGCCTTTGCATATTTCTTTATCAGCTGAAATGATAATCTACAAATATAAGTGGTTATTGAACTTCAGTTAATAACAATAAAAGATCTAAAAGAGGTGGAAAGCAACATAACATAAATACATAAATCTAAGAACTTTTTTTAAGAAAAAATATAACCTAAAGTTTACCCGAGGTCATTCTTCAATGCTTATAGTTTCGATTAATGGATTGAAATACTAAAATGTTTATGCTTGTAGCTAACGTTCTTTTTAATTGGATCAGGGGTGACATCTTTTATTATGATTAGAAATAGGAGATTAAACAAAGAGAGACAAAAAAAATGAAAGTAAAATTCAAAAGAGAAGAAAGGCTCAGGCTCAGTTAAAAAATTACTAAGAGCAACAAAATATGTGAGCATCCAAACTCCAGATTGGAGAGTTACAATCACATATAATGCTACCAGCAGTAGTAAATGAAATGTAACATTAAAGCCATCATTTCCAAAAGCGCCGCCAAACATCCCTAAATTGTATTGATGCACGAAAGTAAAGACATCCTAAGCAATTAAAACGAAATGTTACCTCCATAACAAAATAATAAGCAATATCAACATAAGTCGAAACTACATAACTGCCTCCATAATAGTAAATTATTCCTAATAAACAACTCCACGAGCATAACAAATAATCCATTACTCCATTTAGATTTCAACCGATAAACAATACACAGCCATGAACTGGGCCTCCGTGGAATAGTGAACAACTCCAAGTCTCCAAATCATGAATAGAATAGATAACAACACAACCCAATAAAACAAAGAATAAAGCATAACAAGGCAGCAAAGGCATAACATCAACAAGAGCTAAAACTCCAAAGGCATCAACATGAGCCAATGGCAAAACCTCCACCCAAATGGCTATAGAGAATAGCAGAAAGGAGAGAGGAGCCATATAAATACATTACTCCATTCGATTTCAACCGATAAACAATACAATGTAACACAACTACGAACCACTGATTCAGTGAACAGAACAACTCCAGTCTCCAAATCATGAATAGAACAAGGGTACAACACAACCCAACATGCAACAGCCAAAGTGAAGGCATAACAATAACCAACAATCAGCGCATAATAACATCGACCCCAGGTGCATAACATCAACAAGAGCTAGGCATAACACAACAGAACCCAAAGGCAATAACAACAGCCCAAAGGCATAAGAGATCAAGCAGCCAAAGGCAAAACCTCCACCCAAATAGGCTAGAAAAATAGTAGAAATAAGTAGAATATAAAGCCATAGGAAGAAGAGACAAAAAGAGGTATCCACCATCAGGAAAACACCACATCCAAAGACCATCACCAAGAAGCAAATATCGAAACAGGACAAAGAAAAAATAAATAAGACTATAAGAGGGATTCAATACCAATAGTCAATACAAGAAGGGTATTTTTCAACCAACAAAAGAAAACACCAACCCAAACTAGGAAAACAACCAAACAGGAATGATTTGAAAAGAACCAAAGCTAAGCAAATGATAATGGACAACCAAATACCAAGAAAGTAAAGACTAAAAGTTTGAATTCAAGAAAGGGAGCACTCAAAAAAACAATGCAATCTATATTGTTGAACAATGTTTCACCATATCAATGACATCTAATCAAAGTGTAAAGAGATCAAGAAAGAAAAGCCAAATGAGAGTAGAAAAAACTAAAAATTATATATGATACACCTGATCTTGATTATACCAACGTTAAACCTCTTATGAAAAAAACAAAACTACTAATATCTTTCATTTACTTCAACAAAAAAAGCATAACAGAAATAAAATAAACTAATATGCTTCACTTCAAATATCTAATGTGAAAATTTTCAAAAAATAATATCAATGATTCACTCGATGTTAATCAGAGGTTTTTTATCACCCACAATTGCTAATAATAGATAGATCATGGAATCATGTCAAAAAAAAAAGTCTAACAAGAATTTATAAGAAAATAAAAATATAAAGTGTCTAGTGCATAGATGTCAATCATGTCATGGAAGTATGCTTCTAAGCCCGGTGACAAGAAGCATGAACGAAGTCAATCCAACAAATGATGATACTATTGTGAACCTTCTTCCTCATGGTCTATGTAACTATGACTACTGGGTGGAAAAGAAGAAGGCATCCCATATACTTGCGACTCAACTAATTGGGATGACTCTAAGTCCTGTCGGAATGACCGTTATGAACGAAACAGATTTGTGATGCCGGGGGTCAGCCGTTGAAACGCCAAAAGAAAGGATTGCATATTGTGAATGTGTAAACACCACCTACTACTAAGGATGAAACACCACTTCCACTTGTAGCTAATAAGTCACAAGTAGGGTGAGAATTAGCTCCGAAGATCGTGCTCGAAGTCTCAAATTTCTGAATCGACTGCAAACGAGCCAATTTTGTCTCGAATTTATTTCGAGCCGAACCCGTGGCTCGCGAGCGGATCGGGTTTAACGGGGTTCCGCCAGCCCGCCTCGCACAGCCCGAAAATAGATCGACATCCGAAGACCGGGAGAGATTAATTCCTAATAAGAGCAAACGAGGCCGTTTGCATTTTTTAACGAGCCGCTTCGTTAGCATTTCTCGAGCTTCGTTTGGATTTGAATGGTTATTCATTTTCATTCCGTCGATCGCTTCGAGCGATTCTATCCGACTGCTCAACTCAAACTTGAGCCCCTGAGCTGGAGCACCGATATTTGAAATATTTCGAGCACTATGGCTCGCTCAAACACACCCTATACACAAGAGCTCATGAAACATGACAAAGAATATACTTGGAAGAGTTGCATATATACTAGAATAGCAAATAACTCTCCAACTCTAACTCCAAGTCTCCAAAGCAGAAAACACTAAACAGCATAAAAAGAATCCATGAGAATCGAGACAAAATCTGTTGCATTGCTGAATGCTATTGCTGACAGAACAGATCCACAGGCCGCCGAAATCCGTGAGAACTGAGAATCAAGACCGAGAGACCCGAGAGCCCGAGAGAAAAACGTAGAGAAGAAGGGAGAAGGGTCTCAGCAGCGCGTGAGACGAGAGCCGAGGAGCAGAAGGGAGGCCGAAGAGAAACAGAAGAATCATGAACAGAAGAAAACAAAATATCAACGCGAGAGTCGGCGAGTAATGTAAGTAAGAGAACCAGCCACCAGTGGGGATGGATTGCCTTGCCCTTTTTCGCCTCCCTAACCTAATCGCTTATTCGCTTTTGGGTTTTGCCCTAGCCTAGGATTTGTAATATACATTATCATCCGATATTCTGATTTCTGTTTTTTGCACGGCACGGGCTAAATTTCAGATTTTCAGTTTTTTTGGATAATAAATTTTTAAATCCGATCCATAATCCAAAAATCGGATTTAGCTAAAATTAAAACCGAAATCCAAAATAAAATTAAAAAACTGATCCAAATTTTAAAGCATTTAATCGATTCGGTTAAACCGAATTATCAATACATCAAACTAGAACTGCCTTCATGAATCATGATATGACCACGAGTTTGAATGGTTAAGCGGGAATTACATTATTAAATTCAAAACTGGGTTCCAAGAAGATACTATGAAAAAAAAATTGATATACTGTTAAATTTATAGCTTTTAGAAAAAATTAAAATATTTCTATTATGAAAGTGAGAGAGAGAGAGAGAGAGAGAGAGAGAGAGAGAGAGAGAGAGAGTAAGAGAAGAGTTTAATAATAGGCTAATTTAAATTAGGCTTAATTAAAATTTTAATTATTTAATTAAGCAAAAAAATATAAATTTAAAAATAAGCCTAGTCACCCGCTTTGCTGAATAGATGACTTATTGACATGGACTCACATCACGGCCGCTAATTCCAATGAAAGGCCTAAACTAAATTTTAAAAAAAATATTTGGCAATTCTCAGATTTTGCCCATATCGCACTCATCCGATGTCGAATTGAGGGAGCTTAGTATCGGAAACATAAACATGAAAATTTTTCATGACTTTTATGTTGAAAAAATCTATGATTCCAGCCGATACCGTAATTTTGCAAACGCCACAAATGCGGGAAGAAGCGAGCTCTCGATTGTGTTTGAGTGTCTTTTAATAATCTCTCTAATGAAACTCACTTCTTCGCTACTTGATGTAATTTCTTATGGAGAATGGAGAAGTAGTGATGATTATGGCCAATAGTGTCCTTGTCTGACCGATTCTTCCATCTCATTATGAGTCATCAAGGATGGGCCGATGCTTCTCCAAGAATCAATGCCACCGCATTTGATCTTGAAGTCCGGTATTGAGAGTTTATTGATAACCTGTTTCTTTTCGCTCAAAGATAGATTGATGAGAAGGCTTCTTTCTATTCTCCCTTGATGGATTTTAACATGTGGTAATAATTGTGTTTTGTGTAACAAGGAGGTGATAACATGTCTGCATGGCTCAATTTCGCATTGATTCGATTCAAAGAGTTTGTCTTATGCTACATTTATGCATATACATGTATGTTACATATGAGTCTCAAGGTCAATTATTTGATTTCTTGTGTTTGTTTTAACTCTTTATGTGATAGGTATGGACTTATAAGTCGACTAATACTTTTTCTCCTCATGTGATTTTGTGCTTTAAATAAAAGCTTATTTATTAACATTTAACTTTTGAAGGGAGTTTCCAATGATACTATGCTTGATTCGGACCTGGATGAGTAAGATAAAAAAACGTTGTGCCAAAACTTTCAATGCACCATAATTTTGTGAGTGTTTGCAAAACCGAGGCGTGTATTAGAATCGCAAATTTTTGTCAACATAAAAGTCATGAAAAATTTTGTTACGCTTTCAAATGATACTAAGCTCGCTCAATTCTCGACAATGGATGATGAATAGGTGTGTGCCAAAATTTTCAACCTCAGAGTTTTCGCGGCGTTTGCTTTATAGCTTCTTAGAATCACTTGATTTTTGTCAACATAAAAGTCATAAAAAATTTTGTTACATTTCCTACGATACTAAGCTCGCTCGATTCTGACATCAGATGAGTCCAATATGGGCAAAATATTACGACTGTGCCAAAAAAAAAAAAATTTAATTGCGCAACTCGTCCGTTCGAGGGTGACTAGGCCTATTTTAAATTATTATTTTTTCATGCTTAATTACCTAATTAAAGTTTTAATTAAGCTTAATATAACAATTTAGCCTTAATAATATCATTTGATTGTGAATCAATATGCTCAAGTAGAGTTCCCTTTAGAGTGTAGACTTCATCTTTAATTGTCCCTATTCTCAATTCATGTCTTATACAATACCCCTTAGAGTATACAAATTATTTAGATAATCAACTAAATTTTGTTGAATTGATGTTATATTCTTTTCCTGTTGCTTTTGCCTTATAATACTAGTTCTCAAGATAATTAGCAAAAAGCAACTTTCTTTTTTATTCTAACATCTCTATCAAAGAGTAAGTTAGCAATGGAAAATGGGCAAATGAAAGTTTTCTCTTTGTACAAGAAATTTTCTAACAACACCCTGAAATTTTGTTAGCTCCTTCATCTTCATTAATGGCATATTATTCTTCTCTTATAATCTTTTAGTTATGTCTATCAAGAACTACATCTACTCAAATGTAGTGATCATGCTTCTAGCTACTAAATATGAAGAATGAATGACTTTGGCCTTTAACTATCACTTAAATCTTCTACTCTCTCATTGGAAACCCCTTCCAATGCTCTCTTGAAGAGACATCTTCATTAGTGTTCTTCACATAAACTAGAAATAATTTTGTAATCCAAGAAAGGATTGTGGCTTTCCCCCCACTTTCATTAGCAATCAAATTATTTTTAAACTCAACAATTTATCATACGATCATCAATGCTTCCAATAATAATGTCATTATATTGCACCTAAAGGAGACAAAAGATGTAATCATAGACATCACGCGTTTGAATTAACCTACTTCTTGACTCTTTTGATAGAATGATCTTGAGAGACTCCTCCAGAGTCTACTTCTTAGGCATTCCTCAAAAAAATTTTATTCAACTCAAGCATTCTCAGTTTTAGCATGACCAACATTGCTCTAGTTCATGTTATTTATCTATGATTAAGTAGCACACTCAATGACCATAGATCCTCTTAGACAGACCTCCAACACTTCCATCAATGGAATCAATAAAGATATTTATTATACAACCATAATTAATAAAAAAATTTATTCATTTTGAAAAAATTTATCATTATTTCTCATGTGAATTTATTATGATAATAGAAATCTTAGTTTATCATAAACTATAATAGCTCAATTATCACACAAGTCAATACTATATTGTGGGCTCCAAAATTTGTCATCGACCTCGATAATTGAGTAGTATGATTTTAAGTGTTGTAATTTTGGATGAGATAGTAGATAAGACACTACAAAAGATTTCATCCTCCTCATTTTGTGAGGCCTTTAGGTCTAGTTCCAGGTTTTCTATAGGCGCAAGCACTTAGAGTTAATTACCCCTCCCAATAAGTGAGAGAGAACTTTCAATTAAGGCTAATCATTAGATCGCTTAATGCATAGCGTATAGTAGCAACATGTTGAGTTTCAAATTTAAGATAATGAAATTCATCATTTTAACTTAAAGCGGATGGTTGGGGGAATGATGATGTGTCTGATCTAAATCTCATAGTTTTGTCATCCAGTTATCGTGGTCCCAGCCTATTTAGAGATGGTTGACTAACCACGTAAGAATCATTGTCAGCAACACATGGGTTACATCATTCAAGAAATCCTTGTAGACCTAGGGTGATTTTTGTCTAAGGAGATAATCTTAAGTCTACATTAGCTGACAGAGAGATTTTTCCCTATTAAGTATACCATTTGATTCACAACTCAAAGGGCAGAGTCATTGGGGAGCATACGAGCTACGGTCGTGATCATAATATAATGGAGCCTTACTGGCCAAATCACCCGGTCGACTCTGGTCATAACTGCATCATCTATGGAGTCTACCGGTTAAGCCACATAATCAAAGGACATGGGCCACATCCTTACTGGCATGAGATTGATTAAGAGTGAACATAGTAGAACACTTGATTTGACATTGGCTCTTTTATGAGCTAGAGTTTTTTTAATTTGTCACATTTGACAAATAATTGTGGAAGGTGGATAGATTGAGTTTTATTTTAAGCTTTTAATGATTAAATTTTATTTAAGAAATTTTTAGATTGACACTTGATTTAAGTTAATTTCATTTGAAATTAGAAACATATTTTGATGGAAGTATCCCCTCCGGTTGAAATCATCATTCAACATAGCCATCATCAGAATAAGTAATTGATTGAATCAAATATATTTGAGAACTTTAGATCCTATCAACTCTATTTAACTTCTAACAGAGGATTAGATCTACAATCACATGACAGAATTAGCTTCTCAGATATTTTACTAAGTTGAAATTTTTATAATATATTTTTAAGTTTTGTTAACCCGGACCATATCCTAAGACTAAATCGGGAAGCAACCCGCGCAGCATCCTCAGACATTTGAATCTAAATATTCAGCATAATGTCAGGACCCATGCGGATATTTAGTAATTTAGGTAATTTTTATTTCTGAATTATGAGATTGATTTTTTATTTTCATTTAATTTCAACTTAGTCTGCGCAACCTTTTAAGACATTAAACTTTGTACTTCAAATCTCTATGTCAGCACATGTATATTTATAAGCGTAGATAATTTTATCTAATTAATGAAGTCATTGACTTTGAAAATCATAATTAGAATGAAATTCTTTTATAATAATTAATTTTTTAGGTTTTGTTAACTTGACTGGTCCCCAAGACCAAACCGAAAGCAACCGCAGATCCTTGACACTAAGTTTAAGCATTGACATGTGTAGGGTATTTGGTGTTAGTAATTTAGGTAATTTTATTTCTAAATCAAGAGATTAATTTCATATTTTCATTTACTTTCAACTTATCCTACGCATTTTCAAATATTAAAATTTTCACTTCAAATCTCTATGTCCAAGCACATGTAGGTATTTATAGCTTAGATAATTTTATCTAATTAATGAAGTCATTGACTTTGAAAATTATAATTAGAATAAAATTTCTTTTATGATAATTGGATTTTTAAGTTTTTTTAACCCGGACCCAGTCCTAAGACCAAACCGAGAAGCAATCTATGCGGCATCCTCAAACACTAAGTTTAAGCATTCAGCGTAGCGTCGGGGCCCATGTAGGTATTTAGTAATTTAGGTAATTTTTATTTCTAAATCAAGAGATTAATTTCATATTTTTATTGACTTTCAACTTACTTATCATTCAGACATTAAAATTTGTACTTCAAATCTCTATAGAACATACATGTATTTATAGCTTAGATAATTTCATCTATTTAATAAAATTATTGACTTTGAAAATTATAATTATAATAAAATTTCTTTTATATAATAATTATATTATTAGATTTTGTTAACCTAGATCAGGTTCTAAGACCAAACCAGGAAGTAACATGTGCAGCATTCTCAGACACTTGAATATAAATATTCAGCATAGTGTCAAGGCCCATGCGGGTGTATTTAAGAATGCCTTAATTAACGTCTTCTATTCGCTTATACGATTTGTTGCGAATCCGGTGGCGTAGAAGGCGTTATAAATTTATCTAATATCTTATTAGATTTTTTGGATTAATATTAAATTACTTTCTTTTATCCCAAATTGATTAATCTTTGAATATTCAATAGATTCTCGCTCATGACAATTCTCAAATTCATCACCAACTATACTCAATTTCTTCTTTTCGAGTATTTAATAAGGCGAAGAATATACTTTAAATATTTTTTAAGGATTCATTGCTTATGCTTATTAACAATCATTCGATCTCATGGAAGATCTTTGATGAATTCTTTAATTCTCTTCAATTTATTTGAGTAGATCTGAAGACTATATCTGAATTCCAAGAGGCTCTCTTATGCTTTGATTTGATATTCAATCAAGATTCCTACTTCTTTCAATATCCTCTAATTTTCAATTGTTCAATTAATTTTATGATCACTTATTTATGAATTTAATACTTTGAGTATTTAATAAAAGGCTATATTCACATAAACAAAACTCAACTCCAATATCCCCAACTCCACATCAAACTTCATATTTAGTGAATAACTAGACTTCAAATTTATTATAAGTCTCTTATAAGTTTGATATCAGCCTCTCCAAGTTTCAACTAAAACTTGTTTAGTTTTGTAAAGTTTGAAGAAAAGAGAACCCATTTTACCTCTTCAATTTAAACCACCGAAGATTATAATTAAAGTTTGTGAGTTTAGTATCATCCATCAAACCCCATCATCACACCTGATTATTAAGTTTAGATAAGGATAGTATCCACATTATTTCCTCCAATTCGGTGGGGTCTTCTATTTCATTCCATTTGTTTGAAGAGTTGGAGTGCTTGAAAAAGAAGGGATAATTTTTTTTAGTTCATATTTTGGGTGGGCTTTCAACTCTACTTAGCTAAATCTTGTAACTATTTTTTACTTCTTTTTTTGTTTGATTTGGTGTTTTATCTTTGTATTCATTATATATTCCCTCTCTCTCCTTTTTTTTATTTGATTTCAATTTAAAAGATTTTCATTTAAATTTATCTAAGTTCAATTTTAGTCTAAATTTCTGACATTTTGCCTGGGAGGCGACATCTCAATATATTTTTTGGCTTTCTGCCTTATTGAGCATAGTGAGTGGTGTCTTCTTGATACCAGTCGTCTTCACACCTTACGCTCTATTGGGCATTAGCGGCCTACAAAGAAAGACACAAGCATATATACATCTCCACATTCACACATTTCAACTTATTTTCCCACGCACTTGCAATGATCGGTAAGGAAGGTTCAGCTAGGGAGGTTTGGCTAGGGGAGAATGCAAGTTTCAGCAAAGGGGAATTGCAAATTTTAGCAAAGGAGATTATTATTTGGGAAGAAAAGGGAGGATTTTGGCTAGGTGTTTGTTAGGGAAGAGAAGGAGGATTTTTTAGGAGTAGGATTTTCAATTAGAAGGAAGGATTCAGTTAGAAAAGATTTTGACTATGTGTTTCAGCTAGGGAAGAGAAGGGAGGATTTTCAATTAGTGCTTGGAGAGAGGAGGAAAATGGAAGAAAAGAAAAGGGTTGTCTTACATGGTTGGAGAAGAAAGAAGGGTTCTGCTTGGATGAGAGAAATGGAAGAAGAACCCTTCTTTTGATTGAGTGACATATATGAAAGAAGGGGAATTGGTGTGGTTGAAGGAGGAGATCAAGCAGGAGTGGTTGGGCCATTCGAACGGAAGAGCGGGCTCGGAGCATGTGTGCGGAGGGGAGAACCGAATGGTAAGCTTATGAAGAGGGAGATCTGAACGGAAGGGGAGGCCGAGCGATTGAAGGGAGCATGAATCGGGCTCAGGTCGTGCGTGAAGAGGGAGATTATAGGTCAGTTTTAGGGATTTAGGTTAGTTAGGATTAAATGATATATTATTAATTTTTTAAGTGTCAAATCGATTTTAATATGAACTTTATGCCAACAAAATCACATTATTAATATACATATATATATATATATATATATATATATATATATATATATATATATATATATATATATATATATATATATATATATATATATATATATATCAATCTTAAGATATTTCGATGTTTTGGAAACAACGGCGATTACGTTTTCACGATCGAGGTCATTTGATGATTAGTCAAATCGGTGATTTCTTAAAAATGCGCCAGCGGCTTCCAATCACTCAACATTTGCGCACTCATCCATTGAGTGTGAATAGTCTTACTTGATAGATTTTGATATTTTGAAACTAACGGTGCAATCAATTTTATGAATGAAGGTCATTTGGTTTAAGTCGGTGCCTCGACCTCGATATATATATGTAAGAGCGTTGGCGGCTCGATTGGTTGATGGTTGATCATCAAGTTGTGCAATATTTATAGTATGACCAGTTTTGATGTTTTGAACATAATGGCGAAGTCCGTTCACCAATCAGAGATTATTTCGACTATTTTGCGACATCTAGTGTATTTCAGCCTCAATTTGTGCGTTGTCACTTCTGATTATTTGGCATTTGCACAGACTCATCCAAATTGAGCCTGGACAGTCTCATTTGGTATTTTTTGATGTTTCAAAGCTAACGATGCAATCATTTTTATGAATAGAGGTCATTTGGATATCGTAGCGACTTCACTCGATACGATTCGGTACATTGATAGTGTGATCGCTTGATCAGTTGATATTTAGATTATGCAATATTTATGTTTTGACAAATTTCGATATTTTGAACACGATGGCGAAGTCCATTCATCGATCGGAGGTCATTTGGATTGATTTTGGTGATGTTTGGAATATCTCAGCTCGATTTATGCTCCAGAGCATCCGAAGTCGATTGAATTCACCTTATAAGTTCGATCCGGCTTGTATAGCATATGTGAAGGTCAACATATATAGATATTTCTTCTTTTGTATGATCAAAACATCAAGATGCTAGAGATTTTAATATTTAGCATATTCTCATACTCTAAAGAACATTTGTATGGAGAAAGCTCTAGAGATGTTGTTACTTTTTTATCTCTCATCCTCAATAGTACTTTATATTTAATGTGACAATTACATGCTATTTATGTTATCATAGCTTTTTTAAATCCTCATGATGAGAGCACAATCAATGATGACATATTATTTCCTTAGATGTAGTGGTTATAAGACAAGAATGGGGCAAATCGTTAAGGGGAAAGCTCAAGGAACTAAAAGGGAGGCTTGAAAAAAAATTATAAATTTTTATCATATTGAGAGAGAGAGAGAGAGAGAGAGAGAGAATATTGAAACAACAGTTTATAAATTTGAGCCCAAAGAAAGAAGGATTCTACATCATTGCTCACCAAAAACTGCAAAGCCCCCTTTGTAATGCACAACTTCATATGTATATGAACAAAACCAAAAATTGTGATGAGGTAGAGGCAGTAAACAAAAGTTAGACGTAATATAGCCTTTAATCTGTTGAATCCCTTCTTTAAATTTCCACTTCCCAGTTTGAATGCAAAGTGGATATTGGACTTATTTGGAGACTTGTGTAAGCATCCGAAAATTCTAAAGTTCCTTTCCTTCCAAATGAAATGTCTGACTGAACTACAGCATATAATATCTTTTCAAAATTTTGCAAGATATAATATCTCGATGGGCAAGAACTTGGTGAAAGTTACTTGCAATGAGAAAAACTTTCCTTCGAGATCTGTTTGTTAGAAGAGATCAAGAATGAGACATTTAAAGACAGATGAATGTGAGTTTCCATTGATTCTAGGAAAAAATACATTGTTGATTTATATGAAGACCTCTTCTTGTGAGGATGTCTTTTTTGTTTTAAGCCATTGGGAGGATTTTCCAAGCTGGAAAAAAAGTAGAGGGAGTATCCCTTGAACCGAAGATGGCCATACCAATCCTTTTTGTCATAAATGTCATAAGCAAAGGAAAAGGTAGCTTTATGGGAATATAATTCTGAGCCATTCCAGGTGCAAAAAAATTTGTTATCCTCAATGGGGATGTTATTAATAAGAGAGATGCATGAAATTGAAGCATGTTGAATATGATTTAAAACCCATCTTTGATTCACAATAAGATCGAGCGTGAGTGTGAATCGGATAAAGGAACCGATTAAAATATGAGCCAAAACTTTGTTGGAGTAACAAAAAACTGAAGAATAAAAGAAAGTTACTTTCGGGGTAACTTTGAAAGATATGCATTTCCTTATTCTGGTAGCTGTTTGCATTAGACTTTTCCAGAATAGAGAGGAATTATTTCTCATATTGTACCATAGTGAGCCATAGACCTTTCTGCACTAGTTAGACAAGTAAGAGTTTGATTTATAATGTCTCCATATAATTTTAGATTTGCACATGATATTGATAACATCATGATTGGGAAGATCCATCCCTACATGTTCTCTAGGTTTAGTAGTGGTATTAGCAATGGTGAAATTTTCTTTCAAACCATTGTTATATAAGAAATTGCTAATAATGGCATTAAACTTCTTGATCATGCCTTTGGGAATATGGAGGAATGAAACCGGTAATAGATATAGCTCCATATGGTATGTTTGATGAGTTGTAGCCTCCCAAAAGAGAGGAATTTTGCTTCCAAGAAGAGCGAGCGGTAGCTTATCCATAACCTTGCAATCTATTGCTTTTAAGTTAGAGTGAGAGATAGTGACCACTAAATAGTTCTAGGGGAGAGATCTAGAATTAAATCCACTAAGACCACGGATTTGTTATTGTAAGCTGATCTCAACTATTTTGGAGAAACATAAATCAGATTTGTCCGGGTTAACATAGAGGTTGGAGACCAGGTTAAAGCGTTGAAGAGCTAAAGATAGGTTGTTAATAGTGGTAAGATCAGCTTTTCCAAAGATAAGCAAGTCATCGATAAATGAGATGGGAAATATTATGATCATTAAGCTACTTAGTATCTATTTCCGATGAAAATCAAAAATTCTTGAGAGGGCATCCATATTGCAAAGAAGGAGAGAGAGAGGAAACCTTGCCTTAAACTAGAAGAGAAATAGAAATAACCTTTTAATTCACCATTAATTATAACAAAAAAGGGGATATTGGCAGTGCAGGATTTAATCCATTGGATGAAAAGTGCAGGGAAGCTAAGATTTTCCATTCTAGAATATAAGAAATTATGGTCAACTCTGTCAAAGGTCTTTAATAAATCAATTTTAGCACATAACTTCTTGGAATAAGAAGTAGAATTGAAGCCATATAAGAGCTCATTCGCAAAGATAATATTTTTTGCAATGTCACCCAGATGAAAGGCGGGATGTATGATTTTGGGAGGATGATTTTAATCCTTTCAAAGTTTAATACAGACTTTAAAGAAGGTGTTGCAAAGAGAAATGAGCCTAAAATCATTTAGGGATTGAGCATGTGGACTTTTGGGGATAGAGTGATCACTGTATGAGTAACTCTAGCAGGTAAAGTTGCACTATTGAAGAAGTGTTTAACAACATATATACATGAAGGATGACCATGTGTCTTTGAAGAATTTTGAATTGAAACCATCGACAGGGGCATTAATCTGAAAAATGCATCTTTGATATCCATTTCAAAAAAAGGATGAGCTCCTCACTTTCAACTTGATAATTTGACCAATGGGAATGTTCTCATAGGAGATCTTTGGATGAAGGAGGAGTTAAGATCGAAAATGAGAGATAGTTGCATTTCTAGTCATCTTGAGAGGACATAATAGTGCTATTGATAGCCTCGGATAATTCTTGCTATTCCTTATTTTAACTTTTAGTAAGGACTTTAATATCATCTTCTCCTTTTGTATCCAAGCACATTAGCTTGTTTGATCCATTTGTATTCACATCGAAGAGCATAAAGATTTTTTTGGATGGTGGAAGCCCTTTCTAAGGAAGTTTTACATAGAGGCTGATTTTCAAGTTGCCATGACTTATTTTGTTGGTTGATAAGCTCGAGATAGAAATGAATATGTACTATAGAATTCCATTTCCAGTTGAGGAATTTGTACTTGATGCTTTTCAATTTATTACAGAGAGCAAAGATGGGATCACCAAGCACAGAGCTATTCCAGGTGTCTGCTACCAAGTTAAGATAGTCTGGGTAGAGGCCCCAATAATTTTTGTACATGAATCATAGTTTGAGGAAAACCAAGAGAAAGGAGGACAGAGTGATCACAAGTAAGAGGTTCCAACACCTTGAAATGAGAGTGAGGGTAGGAGATTATCCAAATATCATTAGACCGAAGACATCTAATAGGATTTTCTTGTTGTTGATTGAACTAAGGCATCCATTTGGGAGTTCCATCATAATTGTAGATGCAAGAGTTGAAATCATAGAGTTTGCTTGGAATGGGGACCACCTCCAAGTTTTTCTTAATTCTCATTATATTAAAGTCTCCCAGAACAAACCAAAGCTGTTATAGTGGTAGGATTGATTATGGATTCTCTTTTCTCTTAGAGCATTTAATAAATGAAAGTAACCAAAATTGAAGTTGGAGGGAGAGATGTAGCCATGAATGTCGCATGCATTTAGAGAGTTGTGAAAGAGATAGTGGAGGGTTCCACTTAAGCCAAATACAACCATTGAGCAAGACTAAAATTATTTAAATTCTCATCATTAGGAAATAAATTGTATTGTTTGTGAAGGGTCAAAGATGGATGAAGTTGTAATTTGGTTTCAAAGAGACATATGAGGTTAATCTTGTGCTCTTTTATGATGTTTTTATAGTTAGTGATGCATGCATCACAATGAAGACTCTGAACATTTGGTGAGAATATTGAGGTAAAACATAACTCATTATTATTAGGGTGGAGGAGCCTCCTTTGGGTCTTCTTGGGCTTAGCGCTTAGAGGTTTTCTCTAGTTGGACTTAAGAGGTGTGGTTAAAGAAAGTACTTCACTTGACTTTTCCATCAGAAGGAGATGGTTGATCCGAATGCTGAGAAGGATTTGAGAGATTCTTAATAGTGGGGGGGTTCTTCAGCAGTTGATTCAGTGCATAGGGTGTGATTTAAGGTTAGTATATTGAGGTCGGGGGTAGAGGTAGGGGGAAGAGTTTGGGGGATGAGGATGGTTGGTGTAGAGGAGGAGGGAAGTAAATGATCAGTATTAGAGGAAGGTTGAAGAGTAAGCAGCAGATGATTGGCTTGGACATCGACTTAAGCTGATGGAAACGTTCTCGAAACAGCCAGCTGAGGCGGCTTTGGATGTAATTTACTTGGGAAGTTTAGGACAATTGTTTGGGTCATGGGCAAAAGTGTTACAGCTTCTACAAGGGGAGGGGTGTCATTTATAAATGACCGGTTATTGAATATCCTGACCTTTAACAGAGATGGTGATAAAATCTAGAAGGTTGGATGCAACATTAATTTGAGATACTCGAAGGTGAGCGGGTACATTTAGTGGTGAGAGGATCCTTTGTAAGAGGTGCCAATTTCTTGGCAATTTTAGATATACATTTGGGAGATTGAGAAATTTGACCCAGTGTTTTACCTTTTGAAGTCTTCCTTGACTTGAAATCACCACTTTTAAAGATGAACAGCTTACCAAAAATAATCTAAATCTTCAGCATAGTTAAACTTGAAAAGGAAAAAGCCCTCCAATAGGGAGATACGGTCAACCATACCTCATAGCTTCCAAATCTTGCTAATGACTTGAAGGAGGTTTCCGTAGAAAGGGTGCTTACCTAAAACGTAGTCGACTAGTGCGAGATTCTACGGCTTGGAGCCTTCCTCGATCTCTTCATCAGAAAAGGAGACTTTTTCCCCCACACAAGGGATGTACGCAAGGTTGAAATTAGTTGGGTAGTGTGGTTGCCCCTTCCAATTTAAGGAGGGTGTCGGGCCCTTTCCTAAGAGAAAATATTACATTGATGCAGCTTTTATGCGGACTCAATAATGGCGTGTCGGTATTTTTTCCTCATTTTAGCTCTTAATGATGGCGGATGGGCGGCGTTGTAAAGGGATGGCATATTCACTCCATTTATGCTTCCCCTAGTTTTGGCCCATCTCATTCAAAAATGGAGAAGAAGAATGAGATGATCGTCGTTTGACATTCCTTCCACCAGTTTAGGGCTTTCTTTCAAGAAGGATTTTTTTCGCTTAGCTCCTCTCGATGCGTCCGCACTCGTGATATAGCAAATCAAAAATTGAGGTATTGTAGGTGACTACATGAGATATTTAACATGCATTCCCGAACTTGAATGAATTTAGGGTTTACTCTGTTCTTCTCACCGTCAGTGAAAGATTGGTTATTTTTATAGGTTATTTTGTATCGTACTCTGTACCTCTGTCGAGGGTACATAGCATTTAGAGCTTTTTCTAGTTTCTTTAGCCTAGTTCTTGAGATTATGTTCATTACATTCCAATGGAAGCATTTGGA
Source organism: Cymbidium sinense (assembly GCA_021442155.1). NCBI lineage: Eukaryota > Viridiplantae > Streptophyta > Magnoliopsida > Asparagales > Orchidaceae > Cymbidium > Cymbidium sinense. The sequence goes on from CM038215.1 coordinate 305,797,835, forward strand.
GACTGTTTGGATGGTTTAGGAGGTTTTTGTATCTACTCTATACCTCTCTTGAGAGTACAGATCATTTATGACAATTTTCATAATTTCTTTGCCCTGGTTCCTGAGTTTATGTTCATTATATTCCAATGGAAGCAATTTGGAGGCTGTTTGAATAGTTTTTGGAGGGGTATTTTACATATGTACTCTCTCGAGGGTACAGATCATTTAAGGCCCACTTTTTTCAGTTTATCTTATCTTTTTCTTGAGATTATATTTAGGGCATTCCAATGAAAGTAATTTGAAGGCTGTTTGGATAGTATTTGGGGGGTATTTCACATCTGTACTCTTTGTACCTCTCGAGGGTACAGATTATTTAGGGCATACTTTTTTCAATTTATGTTGCATTATTCTTAAGATTATATTTAGGGCATTCCAATGGAAGCAATTTGGAAGCTGTTTGGATAGTTTCTGGGGTGTTTTCTGCATATGTACTCTATGTACCTCTCTTGAGGGTATAGATCATTTAGGGCCTTTTTTTCCAGTTTATTTTGCCTGTTTATTGAGATTATGTTTAGGGCATTCCAATGGAAGCATTTTGAAACGCTTGGATGGTTTTGAGTATATATATTCTCACTGTGCCTCTCTTGAGAACAGATCTTTTTATGACCTTTTTTTTAGATTATTTTATCTGTTTATTGAGATTATATTTAGGACATTCTAAAACAAATTGAAGGGCTTTGGATGATTTCTAGGGTATTTTACATATACTCTCGTACCTCTCTCGAGGGTGCATCATTTAGAACTTACTTTTTAGGTTTATCTTGCCTTCTTCTTGAGATTATATTTAGGGCATTCCAATGGAAGCAATTTGAAGGCTGTTTGGATAATTTTTGGAGGTATTTTATATATGTACTCTTTGTACCTCTCTCGAGGGTACAGATCATTTAGGGCCTACTTTTTTCAGTTTATCTTGCATTCTTCTTGAGATTATATTTAGAGCATTCCAATGGAAGCAATTTGGAGGCTATTTGGATGGTTTTTGGGGTATTTTCTACATCTGTACTCTCTGTGCATCTATTGAGAGTACATAATATTTAGGGCCTTTTTTTCCAGTTTATTTTGCCTGTTTCTTGAGATTATGTTTAGGGCATTCCAATGGAAGCAATTTGATGGCTGCTTGGATGATTTGGTGTTTTTTATATATGTCTCTGTAACTCTCGGAGGTACAGCCTTTGGACTTCTTTTAGTTTATTTTGCCTACTTCTTTAGATTATTTTTTACATTCTAATGGAAGCAATTTGATGGTTTTAGATGATTTGGGTGGTTTTATATACTCTTTGTACCTCTCTGGATAGTACAGAGCATTTAGGGATTTCTTTTTTCAATTTATTTTATCTACTTCTTTAGATTATATTCATTATATTTCAATGGAAGCAATTTGGAGGCTGTTAGGATGGTCTTTGGGGGTCTTTTAACATCTGTACTCTATGTACCTCTCTTAAGGGTACAGATCATTTAGGGACTTCTTTTTTCGAGTTTATTTTGCCTGTTTATTGAGATTATGTTTAGGGCATTCCAATGGAAGCAATTTGAAAGCTGTTAGGATGGTCTTTGGGGGGCTTTTTGTATCTGTACTCTCTATACCTCTCTTGAGGGTACAGATCATTTATGACCTACTTTTTTCAATTTTTTTGGCCTAATTATTGAGATTATATTTAGGGCATTCCAATGAAAGTAATTTGGAGAATTTGTTTGGATGGTTTCTTGGGTTTGCATCATGCAGTCTATTAGAAACAATTTGGAAGGCTTCACTTGGTTTTGATGGGTGATTTGCATCACTCATTCTCTTGACTTTTCTTTTTGAAGTTTACCATGTCTGGGAAAAGGATAACTTTGAGATGCAGGCTTACCAATGTAAGAACTGTGTTCGATAATATTGCAGCACACTTTATTGATGAAGCCACTGACATTTTAAAGAGGCTTCATCTGCATCAATTCCTTAGACTCCACGGAATTAAGCAAGACTCAGTTGCCATTACATCGATCTGTCTTCTTTGGGACATAGAAAAGCAAGCTTTCTTGTTGTGGCGGTGCATTCTTTTCACCCCGATGAAGTTGCGGTGATGATAGGGATGCCAAAGAGGAGAGAAGGTCTTATGGTAGAAATCCCACAGATTCGGTTCATCTGAGAATCAACTTGAGCATTGGATGGCTCGTTGCACATGCTTGATTTGTGCTTGTACATACATTTTCTACTGTCAAATCTATTTTTTATATATCACAACTATAGGGTGGCATCAGAATTGATTGTCTACACCGATGATATAGATAGATTTGTTGAATACAACTGGGCAAAGGCCATTTGGGACTTTTTAGTTTCCCAATTTGATATTATTACATCAAAGATTCAAACCCAGAGGGCAGCTGGTTACATGAGTGGCTTTGTCACTCTTCTGATGGTATGTTTTATATCTCCAGGAATGTATAATTTAATGCGTTAAAGTTAACTGTTTTAAATATTCATTATAGATATGGTAGCACATAAGCATCATAAGCCCGTCATTTCCATCTACTAAAACGTATCTTTGCGATGGGCAAAAATAGAGTTTCCAAATAATGCTTTCACTGGTTTGAGAGGACACCAGGTGACATATAATAATATCACTTAGTTCATATAAGAATGTCTTTATTTATATTGTATGTCTTCACATTTTCTTATCAGTTTAACGCAGGTCTGCCTTTCATTCGATGACATATTAGAAGAGGAGACCTGGCTCCTTGAATCCCCTGCCTAATAATCTACACATGTCGAGCCCGATAGCAGTCCCATTTTAAGTCCAATGAGTTCAGCCCCCACTGACTCTCCATATGTCTCTCCTTGATATTCTCCCTCGTCCAGTGTATCTAACCTGCCCTATGCTACTACCCCCACAACAGGCTTTGCGGTGGAGAGGATACTTGCAGGTTTCAAGGACTTGAAAGATCTGATGTCGTCTTTCATCACAATAATAGAGAGGATGGATGGGCTTGATTTGTGGGTTCTTTGCTATCGAAAGTTCTTGGCGGCGGGTCCTACCACCCCAGTGTGGGGAGGTTCTGTGGGGTCACCATGGGGAAACTCTTGAGGAGGCTACCAGGGAGCTTCCCTGTGGAGGATACCCCCAGGAGGCTACCACTTGGAAAGCCCCAGGAGGCTACGTAGAGGAAGCTCTTGTGGAGGCTGAGCTTTGTGAGTTGGATACTTCCAAGCGGGAAGCCCATGTAGAGTTCACCATGGGTGAAGTTCTTGTGGAGGTCACTACATGATGATGTTGTGTGCCATGTCAAGCATGAACATGGTGTGAAGGCTCGACGGATGAGAAAGAGGAAAGCAGTTTGTTCCCCCTTCGTACACACTTATAGGAAGTCATGATGTGATGGCCTCCATTCAAGATGAGAAGTCAACAGTAGAGGTATTAAGTTACTTTCTTTTAAATTTGAGATAAAAGAAATAGATTTCACTAAATTTTTTTTTCAAAAATGAGGTAATAAGGTTGATGACCCACACCATTATCATTGTGGTGGAGGAGCATCGTCGGAGGTATGAATCATCTCGGTAGATCGATTTTTAATTTATGAATCTAGCTCTTCATCAGTTACTTTCATTATCAGTAATTTTGTTGCAGCCAGCAGAGGCATATCGATTTATAGACTTCTCATCCAGAGATGTCTTGCCTAAGTCGATGCTCCAACTTATTGACATGTCGTGCTCTCGATTCGAGGACAAGTAATACATTCTTCAGTCAACTCCATCTTTGTATATAAAATACCCAATTCATTTAATTAAGCTCGCTTTCAAATATTCCTCACTTGCAGTGATCACGTATTGGGAATATCACCTTATTAGAGATCAATGAGTTCGACGGTCAATATCTCGGATGCACACACATGATGCCGCTTTCTTGGCCAGAAGTATTAGCTCTACGTATGTCCCTATTTACATTTCATGCTTGCATTGGGTATGTTACCCCACAAGAATGTTGGGTATTACGATTCAATTCTTGTTTGTTTAGATAAAATCTAGAATCTATAATCGTTCTCTTCTTTTCTTGCAGAGTTATGCCAAGTATCGCCTAAAGACGGAAAGCAAAATGTTCATCCAAATGTCACGCAAAGTGTGTCGTGAGTTAATCTTCTTGCGGATATAAATAATCGACGACACTCACGTTAGGCATATTAAGTTAGGCTGTATTTTATTACTCATTACCAACCTATAAGAGCATTCTTCACGAGATTGTAATAGATTTTTAAATTTGGTTCCTCTTAACTATTTTTTTTTACGGGCCAACTTATTGAGATTATGTTGATCAAATTACTTGTTGAAGATCTTGTGACCTTTTGTGGCGATCCCGAAAATGGCCAATCGAAATGGTGAGTGGGCTACCGGTCAAAGATGTTATTGGGATGTTTATCTTGTGCGGGATGTTTATCACTGCAAGTACATGGGCACCAATCCAAACTCCCGATGAAGCGGCCATGACTAGCCCAAGAAGATGAATATATTTAAGGCTGAGTTCTCTTATGTTATATTTTGTTTGGGACTGAAAAATCCAATCTGAGAACTATAGGATTTAGTTTGATATAGGATTTAGTTCAAATGATTCATTAATAACTCATTGATCTTAAAAGATTAATTTTCCCAAAATGAAGAATACATTAATATAATGTAATAGATATGAATCTAGACTTTTGAATGTCAGAATGATCGGATGTCAAATAATTGATAGTTGACATTAGAAATCATTTAACTTCATGAGCTTAAATATATAATCATGATTTCTATGATCATAAATATATGTTGGCTTTGTATAATAATTGAAAGTAAAATTAATTGTTTAACGTTAAATTTAAAATTATAAATTAAGTTTTGTCATAAATGACATTGGAATGTAATGAGCGTGTCGAAGAACTATAAATTAGGAAAGAAGTCCATAAATGCTCTATACCCTCAAGAGAGATATAGAGAGTAAAAAAGTAAAACCAAAATCATCCAAGCATTAATCAAATTGCTTCCATTGAAATGTAATGAACATAATCTCAAAGAACAAAAGCAAAAAAAAAAAGACCTAAATGCTCAGTACCCTCAAGAGGTATAGAGAGTCTGATTAAAAAGACCCCTATCCAAATTACTTACATTGGAATGTAATGAACATAATCTTAAGCGGGCAAAATAAAGCTGGAAAAAAAGGTCATAAAGATCAGTACCCTCAAGAGATACAGTGAATGCCAAAAATCCCTCATCATCCAAGCGACTTTCAAATTGCTTCCATTGGAATGCTAAACATAAGCTCAGAAACCGTGAAAAAAAGGTCATAAATGATATGTACTCTCAAGAGAGATACAGAGAGTACAGATACAAAAAATCTCACAGAAACCATCCAAATAGCTTTCAAATTGCTTCCATTGAAATGCCTTAAACATAATCTCAATAAACAGGTAAAATAAATTGAAAAAAGGCCTTAAATGTTATGTACCCTTAAGAGAGATACAGAGAGTGTAGATACAGAAAATACCCCAAAAACCATCCAAACAGCCTCCAAATTGCTTCCATTTCAATGTAATGAACATTATCTCATGAATCAGGCAAAATAAATTGAAAAAAAAGACTATAAATGATCACTACCCTCGAGAGGAATGAGTACTGATGCAAAATATCCCTAGAAATCATCCAAGCGACTTTCAAATTGCTTCCATTGGAATGTAATGAATATTATCTCAAATAGGCAAAATAAAGCTGGAAAAAGGCCATATATGATGTACCCTCGAGAGGTTCAGAGAGTACAGATGTAAAATACCCCCCAGAAACTATCCAAATAACTTTCAAATTACATAAACTGGAATGTAATGAACACAATCTCAAGAATCAGACAAAATAAACTAGAAAAAGGCCATAAATGATTTGTACCCTCAGGAGAGGTATAGATGCAAAACACTCATCCGAAACCATCCAAATAGCCTTCAAATTATTTCCATTAGAATGCCCTAAACATAATTTCAAGAATCAGGCAAAATAAAATAGAAAATGTTAAATGATCACGTACCCTCGGAGAGTGATGCAAAATATCCCCCAGAAACCATCTAAGCAGCTTTCAAATTATTTCCATTGAAATGTAATGAATATTATCTCTAAAATCAGGCAAAATAAACTAAAAAAAAGGCCATATATGATATGTACCCTCAGGAGAGGTATAGAGAGTACAGATGCAAAATACCCCTCAGAAATTATCCAAAGCGACTTTCAAATTGCATAAAGCGAAATGTAATGAACATTATCTCAAGAATCAGGAAAATAAAGAAAAGGCCATAAATGATTTGTACCCTCGGAGAGTGCAGATCAACACTCATCGAAACCATCCAAGCGATCATTGCTTCCTGGAATGCCCTAAATATAATCTCAAGAGTCGGGCAAAATAAAGCGAAAAAAAAATGATATGTACCCTCGGAAGTCAGAGAGTCTGAGATGTAAAATACCTCGAAATCATAAGCAACTTTCAAATTGCTTCCATTGGAATGCTAAACATAATCTCAATAAATAGGTAAATTAAAGCGGAAAAAGGTCCTAAATGTTATGTACCCTCAAGAGGTACGAGTACAGAATGCAAAAAACTATAAAAATAACCGGTCACCCTCTAAAGCTGCTTCCATTAATATATGCGCACATATTAATTGCTACAAATGATTACAAGGTCTTAGCATGGGATTAACTCAATAACTTCTGCTACAAAACAACAGTGAAAATCTCCCAGTTAACTGATCTAAACATCTTAGTGTGCTATTAAGTTAAAGAGAGTCATCTTAGGGACTCTAAAGCATTCTGAGAAAAGATTGTATCGAAGAACACAAAACTAAATGATGTCATGCATTAAAATATTTTCCTAAATAATATCCATCATTAGTGTACCCTTGACCGATTAATTATGGAGCTTGAGTTAAATTTATGCAGAACATATTAGTTGATGATTTCTTGATCGATGTGTGATATTACATTACCTCACGAAAGTACTCTGGCATAACAAAGAAAGGTGATGCAATTTGTGATGAAACACATTACACTATCTATCGGTACTTTGGTTTCTAAAACAACAAAAGTAGAATGGTTTGAAGATTTGATATATTTAAAAATATTAAAAACTAATACATAAATAGAAAATTACTCTTGGCTTTCTTGGATCTCTCCCAATATCCTTAAGCCTTGAGTTGGAAACACCCTTTGGGCGTTTGCTTGGATCCTTTAAGATGTCTTTTCCTTTATGCTATGGTTGACTTCTTCTTGTCGGTGAAGGAGAATTCTCACTTATTATAGTCGATATCATCATATAGTTTTTAAGGATCCAAGCATATAGTCCTCAACTCTCTTATTGTCCTGTGCCCTGACGCTTATTTGATAGGCATATTGACTTATGTGGTTATGGAAAATAATGCCAGTAGCATTTCCATCTGTGCTTTCCACATCTCTTAATTTTCTGTATGCACTATCAATGTAAATATCCCTCTTTGCTCTGGTAGACCATCACATGAGAAGATACTTGTCTGGAATGCACACAACATCTTCCTGACTAAGAACTCTGATACAGTGGGCACAAAGTAATCCCATCATTTCAAATTTTTTACAAGTACAAGTTACATCTAAGGTAGTCAATGCAGTCCATATTTTGGATACATTTTTATTCTCTAAGTTTCTCACCAAATACTTCATGGTGCTGTCATTTGACTTAGTTACTGATAGGCCTCCAACTCCATATAAAAATTCCTTCTCAAACATAGTATAAACCTTTCTTGTATAAAACATAGCAGCTTGTTTTAGAATTGGAGTGGTCTTAACAACAGAATAATCGATGGTTACACTTGAAGTCTCATGTTCATTCGTGTCATGTCTCCATAACCTTTTCCAACCCCAAGAAATAATCGTGAGTGAACTTGTTGGTTTATATTCATGACATCGTTGTTCGGACTCACTATGTTGTGTTGATAAGATGCCCATGCATGAGTCCTTTAATCTGGACCACTTGGATCTAATCTTATAAAGCTCAGACATGACATATGCAAATTGCCTTCTTAGCATGGCAGACCAAGCTTCTTCAAACTCTTCCTCTGAGTCACACTTACTCATGCATGTATAAAATAGCCTTTGTACTCTCTTATTACTATTAAAGCTATGAACCTTGGAAGGAGATTTCTTTGAAATATGCCATTGGCACAACTATGAAGAGTATCACATACAATTTTGATAGCTCTCGTCAGCTTTGATCTTGATCAGTGAATATTATTATAGGATGTCTGTCACTCATCAACCGAAGAAATATTTAGAATAGCTATGAGAATGACTCAATTGTCTCTTTTGATAAAAAGGATACTCCAAATAATATATTTTGCCAGTGATGATTCACTCCAACAAGAGGGACATAAACAAGATTATATTTATTGAGTTGATAGCTTGTATCAAAAACTATCACATCCCCAAAATAATCATATTCTATCATAGACATGTCATTGCTCCAAAAAAAGCTTACTAAGCAATCCGACTCATGAAGTTGTACATCCAATGCAAACATCCCATCCACTGCTTGCCTTTCCTTAAATAACTATATTAATGCATTCTCACCATTCGCAATCCTCAATCTTTTCTCTTTCAATAAAATTGAAAGCATCTCTTTTGTGAACCCAATATTCTCTCGCCAACTTCCTCGTTAGATATGCATCAGTTGCTCTAATTCCGACCTCTATCATTGTCTTCACGGACGCCTTCATCGCTAATGCATCGTATGATTTGAGATGTAGTCGTGAGCTCACAAAGAATGATTATGACTTTCTGTATATTTTTTAATCATCCAATTCCCCTTCAAATCAATAGAGAATCTAATCATGGTAGGAAACCGGTTCAACTTTCGAATTTTGTTAAGCCATTTAGACTAGCGATTTCTTAGACTTTTGCACATAGAAAATCTTTTGTTTTAATTTCTTGAGTTTGGCCAATAACTAGTATAGTCCCAACATTGAAACCAATTTGATGTGCATAGTCACGATCTGATTGCATACTCGTTTCATTACGAGCAGTGGTCTTTCCCAAATTTGGGTCATTAGACATCACGACTTCATCATCGCACTGCTCATTGACCGCATTCATCTAGCCAAACAGCTCCAAAAATATGTGACAGAATACAGATGCAAAATATCACCCAGAAATCATCCAAGCAGCCATCAAATTGCTTTCATTAGAATGTAATGAACATAATATCAAGAAATAGGCAAAATAAACTGAAAAAAAGGTCATAAAAGATCTGTACCCTCAAGAGAGAATCTGATCAGATGCAAAACTCCCAGAAACCATCCAAGCGGCTTTCAAATTGCTTCCATTGGAATGCCCTAAACATAATCTCAAGAAACAGGTAAAATAAACTGGAAAAAAGGCCCTAAATGTTCTATACTCTCAAGAGATCTGATCTGATCAAAAACCTAAAAAAATAACTAACCCTCCAAAGCTTATGATGTAATGTAATGAACATATTTACTCCAAAAGGCCAAAATAAAATGGAAAAAAAGGTCATAAATGATCACTACCCTTAAGAGGTCGAGAGAGTGCAAAATACCCCAGATACCATCCAAAGCGACCTTCAAATTGCTTCCATTGGAATGCCTAAACATAAACTTCAGAACAATGCCAAAGCGTGAAAAAGGTCATAATGATATATACTCTCAAGAGAGGACAGATGCAGAGATCAAAAAACCCCCAGAAACCATCCAACTCAAATGCTTCCATTGGAATGTAATGAACATAATCTCAAGAACTAGACAAAATAAAGCGGAAAAGTCATCTAAATGATGTACCCTCAAGAGAGGTACAGAGTCTGATGTAAAATACCTCCAGAAACCATCCAAGCACCTCAGTTGCTTCCATTGGAATGCCCTAAATATAATCTCAAGAAGAAGGTAAGATAAGCTGAAAAAGTAGGTAAATGATTTGTACCCTCAAGAAAGGAGAGAGTAGATGCCAAAAAAACATTACGAAAAATCGAATGTAATGAACATATTCTATTGACATACCAAGAATATCACTAGCAAACCATAAAAAAATTATGCGAGAAACATTACCAGATGAATTTTATTTAATACATCCTCAAATTGGTGCTATTTTCTCAGCGTTCTCCATCTTCATGGTTCTTTTGTAAAAGGAAATTTTTATTTCTCTTAAGCTCGATTTTCCGAAAAATACACCCTAAATCCTAAATCATCTATATATTTCTTTTAAATTCTCCTGCATTTCGATGCTTCTTTTCTAGTTTGAATAGACGGGTCGCCGGGCAAGGCGTAAGCGGATGAATACGCCATCCCTTTATAGTCGTCAGTCCAATTCTTTGCTCCGTTAAGCTAAAATGGGAAAAAATCGACATCGACCATGGATTGGAGTCATACGTAAAATGTATGGAACCAATATTTTCTCCTTTCCTAGAACTTGCACATGGTGCCTTCCCTCTATCTATCTGGATTACGAGGCGTTTATCCCCATACTTAGTTCTTTTGAATAATTGCACGGGTGGTTATTTTATTTTTCTCATTTTGAACTACTTTCATTCAGTTATGTGCTTGCTTCTTCTGCTACACCTTAACTACATCACTACCCTTTGTGGATGGCAAGTTCTCGGCTTAATGTTTGGTTAGTCCCTCAGCTCTATTTTCATTATTTTTTATGGATACTTGAGCTCACTTACCTTTCTTTATTTTCATTTTTTTCCTTCAGTTTCTCATATGTAATCACTCCTCATTGTTTCTTTGAGGGTCCCTCTTTCTTCAAAATTTTCATGCTATTATAACCTTTTATTTTCTAAATGAATTCGAGTGACCCTCTTTCTTCAAAAATGTTGTAAAAGCGTATCTGATACTTTTGGATTTATAATCAACCTTCAATCAAAATAATGACTAAAAGTCAACTCATATATGATATATTGCTTGTTGTCTTCAATGTAAGATGGTTATACTGAGAATACATGGTATAATGAGTGAGTATATTTCAATTCTCAAAATTATTTATTTTCATGAATGAATACAAGAAAAAAATCACATTTTATTAATTGTAAAACAAGAATATCTTCATTGTCTTTATAATAGATAATGATAAAACATAATCTTGTCCTCGCTTAACATAATGTTATTACAAAATAAAAAATAATAATTAGTCAATGATGAGGAGCATTCAACAAGCTATTATGTAACTTCGCTCAATTAGAACCCGTTCATGTTTGTTCTTAATTAATCAAATGAGCTTGAATACTTTTGTAAATACTTGATTGTTAAATGAATAAGTTTGAATAACTTGTTCAGTTCATTTATGTTCATGGACAATGTGGTTAAAGCTCATGAACAAGTTAGTTGAGCTCGATTAAGACTTGTTCATAAACAACATCATTTATATTTTTAAGCACACTGCTCATAAACAAGCTTGATTAAGGCTTGATTAAACCTCATTATTTCATTGAACGAGCTACTTAGTAACATGCTCGATAAGCCCAATCTGAGCCGAACTCGGGGCAAACTTCGAGATGGAACAAGATTTTTTAAAAGCGAGCTTGAGCTTAAACACCATCCTAAATTTGAATTGAGAAGCTCAATAATGATAAATGAGCTTGAACTCAAACACATACTACATTCATTCGACTTATTTGCGACCTAATAATAATATTGAAAAATCATTGTTAACATAATTCATTGGCATATTATAATATGATCACATTTGCATACATTCTCTTGCATTTAAGTGTGCTTTATACTTTGACATTAGATAGAGCACAAATAAATTACAAATTACACATGAAGATAACATGTTTGTCATCATTTTTTGTTTTTTTGCTTTAAAAAATTGAGCCCTAATTGAGACTATGTTTTAGCATGATTAGAATATGGGTCAAGAAGTTATAGAAAAAGATTTCTTCTAATTGGCCCCAACTCAAACATTATTTTTTTTATAATTGTCTCTCTTAATATAATTATATTGTCACAAATGTGAGCTCGCATCTAATGTTTAACAACCGTGTGCTCTCTTCATATAATAATCTTCTTTCAGACTTCATTTAATGAAGAGAGACTTGATAATCACTTCACAAACCCCGCAATTAAGCATTGCTCCTCTCATCCTTCTCGAAGCTCCATCTTTGTATCACCATCTTGAAGCTCTATCTCAGCTCTTATCGTAGAGTTTCATCTCACACCCTCCTCCATATACATAAGGGCTTAGTTTTCACATCTCTAACATAAAAATTAACTTATATTTAACAAAATAATGATAAAACAAATAATTTTTTTAAAAAAAGTTAAGCTTAAATAGAAAATGATATAAGGGCTTTTTGCCATCCCTTGATCTAAGAATCTTTTAAATTGGAATCGAAAAATAGTGCAGAAAGGCAATTAATTTTTATCATCAATCTAAAGAAAGCATCGATCCCTCTTTTGCTATCATCAATCTATAGATAGAGGAATGATAAGTCACCCTCCTAGTTGCACTATTGAGGTATTTATTTATGTATCTGAGATATTAATTCTAAAATTTAATTAAATTTTATTAATAAATTAATTTAATGAAGCTTTTAATTTAATTTTTATTATTTTTATTTTCACTGTCAATATCTTAATATATTTTTATAATTTTTATTGTTTCTAATATCAAAAATATATTATTATGTTATTTTATATATGATTAGATATAAAATTTATTAAATATAAAAAAATTATTTTTGATATACCACACTATAATTTATCAAATCAAATAATAATCACAAAATAATATGTATATACAATTGAATTGAACGACTCAACTAGATGAGTTCAACGACACTAAAATTAGGTCAAGCAGAGCTCAAATGAGCATGAATCAAATCTCAAGGCTACACATGAAAACTTCAAAACACTGACTCGATGATCAAATGACTTCCAAATTTAACGTGCTTATAGTTGAATCGAGCAACTCAATGAGGCAAATCCAACGAGCCTAAGATCACTCAATTTGAAGGTCATTTGAATAGTCAAATCACCAAAAAAACTATCTATGATCAAATGGATCGATATAAGCCGTCCGATGGAGTGTTTTGAGATTTTGGCTATAATGATCAAAAAGCCCCTCTCAAAATCCTATAAATAGGACCCTATTCTTGTCATGAAGGGGGGAAGGAGCTCAAAGTGAACTTAGGAGAAAGCTGAGAGAGAGCTAGAAGTTTGAAGTTCGTCATCACCACCGTTCTCGCGATCGCGCTTATTGCCATCGTCGATTGCCACCAATAACCGTTACTACCTAACTACCGCTGCATATATGTTGTAACTTGATTCCAGAATTCTCATTATTAGGATTTCTCAAATACAATATTGTAATCCCGATGTGGGTAAAACTTAGACTCTATACTCCAAAGCAGATATATAGTAGAGCATTTTTACTTGGCTAAGCCCCGTGATTTTTTTCCCTCTTTTAGGGATTTTTTCACATAAAAATTCTGAAGTTTTTTATTATATTTTCAATTATCTATTTGTGTGTTGGATTTCCATACAAAGCTAAAGCGTGAAGTTTTATTCTACCACTATAAATTTTCTAGCACGTAACAGTTTAATGTCGTCTGTATAAAACATTCTTTTTATATATTCACAATGATTGATAATTTGACTTCAAGTTAAAAGCAACACTAGCTATATGATGAAGAAAATCCTAGTTGGGAGTAACACATATGAAGAATGAAGAAATATCAAATGCTGATCTTTCAATTCTTATCGGAAATTGGGGGGCAACCCTTGATCTCAAAAGATTGCCCAAATCAATATTCTGGATATCTAATTGATTATCAGTTTGAGAAGCAAGTCAATGATAGGGAGTAATTTCAATATTGAAAAAAAAAATAATAGCTTTGCAAATCATGATTCTTCAATCATACTCATGGAAAATAAGGCAAAGGTCAAGGAGGAACTTTGGATACAGCCTCAACAGATATTTTGATTTGACATCTTCCACACAGGTTAACATCATCGAGTAATACTCTGATAAATAATCTCAGAAGAATTAAAATGTTTAACCTCTTCTACAGGTTAATGTCATCAAGTAATACTTTGATAAAATAATCTTAGATAAAGTTAAAACTATTGACTTCTTCCATAGGTTAAATGTCGAGAGTAATACTTCGACAAATAACATCGAATATGTCAAAATTCTTTTATGGATTCCTCCCCTAGAAGACACGCCTTGAGGAAGCCTCGATGGAAAGCTAGACAAAGCCCTCACTAGAAAGACTCTAAGAGAGTAAGTGGTTAGACTCCACTCATCAAAAACCTCTAAAGGCAAAAGCCTCGAAAGTCTCTAAGGTATAGGTACATCAAAAATCTCAGAAGACAAAAGTCTTAGAAAGTACAGGTACATCAAAAACCTCAATGAACAAAAGCCTCAAAAGATGCAGGTACATCAAAAATCTTAATTGGCAAAAGCCTTAGAAGATACAAATACATCAAAAATCTCAGAAGGTAAAAGCCTCAGAAGGTATAGGTACATAAAAAATCTCAATATGTAAAAGCCTCAGAAGGTACAAGTATATCAAAAAATTTAGTAGGTGAAAGCCTCAAAAGATACAAGTACATCAAAAACCTTAGTAGACGAAAGTCTCAGAAGGTATAGGTACATCAAAAGTCTCAGAAGGTACATGTACATCAAAAATTTCAGAAGGCAAAAGTCTCAGAAGGTACATGCACATCAAAAATCTCAGTTGGCAAAAGCTTCAGAAGGTACAGGTACCCCAGTGAAAGAGAATAAGTCATTGCGATCTTTTATGATGAATAGCCACCAAATCATTTAGAAAATGAAACTTATTCCTGAAGATTATTAAAGTATCATTATTGATAATTGGAGTTACATTTAGGATCTTGTCGTCCCCTTATGCTTTCGCAACCCATAATCTTGTATCTTTAGATATTGAGATATCTGTTGAAGGATGCTCACCAGTAAAGATACTCTCTATTTTTCAAGCTTTGAATCATACTACAGCTTAAATTCGGGATGTGCACCGCCTAACCAGTTCAATTGGAAACCCCGGGATCGAGAAAAACTTGAGCTTGCGAGGAGGGTTGGCACCGTTATACAGGTTAGTGTAGGCTACCAAAGAGAAGAAAGTGGAAGCACGCTGGAGCCTGAATTCGGGATGTACGTCACCTATCCAGGTCAATTGAAAACCTCAGGATCAGGGAGAACTGGAGCTTGAATTCGAGATACACGCCGCCTAACCAGCTCAGCTGGAAACTCTGTGAACGGGGAGAACTGGAGCCTGCGAGGGGGGTCAGCATCATTATACAGGTTAGTGGAGGCTATGAAAGAGAAGAAAGCGAAAGCACACTAGAGCCGGGATGCCACCAACAGTCGGGCTTGGAAATCCCAAGATCGGGGAGAACTGGAGCTTGAGAGGGGGGTCAGCACCGTTATACAAGTTAGTGGAGGCTACCAAAGAGAAGAAAGCAGAAGCACACTGGAGTTTGAATTCAGAATGCATGCTGCCTAATCAGGTCATTAGGAAACCCCGAGATCATGGAGAACTGAGTTTACGAGAGGGATCAGCACCGTTATACAGGTCAGTGGATGCTACTAAAGAAAAGAAAGTAAAGAAAGTAAGATGTGAATTTTTCATTACCCCTTGGAGGATATTTATACTTGAAAAAGAGATTTTTCAAATTCTTTAAAAAATTAAAAAAAAAACTCTTCACATTCTTTTAATAAATGATAAAAAAAAGAAAACTCTTCATATTCTTTTAAAAAATAATTAAAAAAAGAATATTCATATTCTTAATATATATATATATATATATATATATATATATATATATATATATATATATATATATACATATATATATATATATATATATATATATATATACGAGCTGAGCACGTTGGCGGGCACGTGCCCACCGCCCACCACACATGCATGAACCCTATTTTCAAACCCTCAGTCGTCCTCGCTCTTCTCATCCATCTCCTACTAAACCGCTTCCTCCTCCTTTAAGCTTTCCCCGGAGTGCTCCACTCTTCTCAAGTCCAGTCTTCCAACCTCTTTGTCGAATGTTCTTACCTACATCTACGCTCATTGTTATCTTTTTCTGGACTGCTTTCTTCAATCTGGCTCCTCAACACGCCTCCTGGAACATTTCACCTCCGGTGTCCATGCCCCGATCTCTACCTTGATGATACTCACTCGCAACGAGCAGCCACAAAAGGACCACATCTTTCCTCCCTCCACACGCCATCTTCCTGCATTTTTTTTCTATTCGCTTCTCTCGAATCCCGTGAGGTGTGACTGGAGGCCGTGATTCATGAAGGAGTTTGAGATAAACTGAAGATTGCTATGCCACCGGTTTTGCCTTTGTTACTGAATTTGTCGCCGAGCTACCCGCCGGCCACAGGTGAAAGTTTCAAACTATCTAAGGGTTACATTGTGAGTTATAATGGTTCCTTGTGCTCCTCTTTTTTCTTTTTTTCTTCCTATTTTCATTTCAAATTTTGATATATATAGTTTTCATTTTCTATTTTTCTTCCTCCCCACGATTTTAGGTAAATCAAAATCTATTTTGAAGATCCTATTTTGATTAGTTCTGATTAATTTTAAATGCCTATAAAGTATAAAATGAACATCTATTTGGTTGGACATTATATCATTGCATACGTTATATGCCCTAAGATGCACATCAAAGCCTATTGACGCATAACTATGTTGCAATTTTGATACTTCCTTCTTGCTTATCAGTGTGTATATTCTTGTATTATGATTTTAAATCTCATGTTTGTAGAATTAGAGGCATTCATCATCTGAAAGCAAGACCTATTAGAATACTTCAAGATGTCATGATTGTGTTATTAGTCTTGTATTCTTCTCGCCAGAAGAATAAGTCCGACTCTTAATCACTTGATCGATGTTGAGTCTTGCTTTCTCATCTATATCAAGGTTGATATCTTTTTCTGGGTTTTGTGAGTCTATTATCAGTATTTTCCTCTAATTGCTTAAGGAATTGTATGTTTCCTCGGTATCGATGTGGTTTGAATGGAATTGGTTTCACGATCAAATTTGAACCGATTGAAATGGCTGGTCAGGCGCAGTTTTAGAACAATGGTTAAGGCAGCTAATCTTGAACATGAATATCAACTTTTTAAGTGTTGAACTCGAATATGAGATGTAACTTCAATCTTTGTTCGCATATTTTTGGCTCAGTCAATGGGTGGTAAGAAAAGCTTCTTTAATGATCTATTGTCATGTGATGGTCTACAGTATAAGTTTCATCATGTATCACTTTATTATTCTTGTCCTTTTGACAATTCACTTAA
Source organism: Cymbidium sinense (assembly GCA_021442155.1). NCBI lineage: Eukaryota > Viridiplantae > Streptophyta > Magnoliopsida > Asparagales > Orchidaceae > Cymbidium > Cymbidium sinense. Next base: position 305,815,176 of record CM038215.1, read on the forward strand.
TTGCTTTACTAGCTAGTTTTAGGGTCTCTTTATATGCCCTTTTGTCCAAACTTCATATAACACTTATTGTTGTTAGTATAGGTTGAGGATCTTCAATGAATAGGGGTGTAAATGAGCTTGAAGAGTTGAACCCTTGTTCGTGAAAATTGTTTTATTCTTTCCTTTGAATGCAATTCCTATTTTAATCATTACTTATATGCTTTATGTTTTATGATTTTAGAAGAACAGAACATTCAGAAATATTTCTCTGTGGAATGGTCTTCACAATTAATTAAAATATGTGAATATTTTTTATTTAATAAAGGCTGAAAGTGTGCCTTTTTTGAAAATTTATTGATTCATTATTTCTTAATAAAGTCGACGGCGGTGTCTTTATTAAAAAATACTATTGATTTATTTTTTTAATTACAGGCCAACTGTGTGCTTTTATTTTGAGAAATTATTTTTTTAGAAAAGGCTGAAAGTGTGCCTTTATTTTGTTTTTTGAAATATGTTCAAAAGCATGTCTTCTCATTTTTTATGCATATTAATCTTTAAGACTTTATATCAGCATTTTAATATGTTCTTTTAATTAGATATGGAGCGATATTTTAAAAGAAAGATTGAACAAGATGAGACCAATTATTCACATCTTATTATTGGTGAAAGTAGTAATACAAAATCTAAACAAGTGCACACAGAATTCAATGTAGAAGATATTATAGTAGATCCTGAATTAAGAAAAAAAATTAGTAGAGACAAAGAAAAATGATATTTATCCTCTTGTATATTTGCTAATAAAGCTTGCTTTGATATTGCCAATCGCTACAGCAACTGTTGAAAGAGCATTTTCTGCAATGAAGATCATAAAAAATCGCATGAATAGAATGGGAGATTCTTGGATGAATGATTGTCTTATTACATATATTGAAAAGATATATTTAGAGTGTTGATAAGGAATTGATTGTACACAACGCTTTTCAAAATATGAAGACTTGGATGGAGAAGTTATAAATGGTATGTAATGTAAAAAAATTTATGTTATTGCAAGGTTTGATTTCTTTATTTTGTTATATGAGATACTTTGATTTTTAATTTTATATAAAAATAAATTATTCATTATTTTATTGTGCCCCTCTGAAAAAAAATTTATGGATCCCCTCTATATATATACATATATATATATATATATATATTGATATTGATATTTAAATAGAAAAATTATTCACATTCTTCATTAAAAAATAATAATAGTAATAATTTTCTCTCATTCTCTCTCTCTTTCTCTCTCCACGTCAAAAAAAATTAAAAATTGTGAGGCCTTGACCCTAGGGCTGAGAAATTTGCTCGAAGATCATTAATCGCTCGAAAGTCGGCTTGTATTTTAGCTCGAATCAAGTTCAAATCGAGCTACACGAGCCGAGCCATGAGCTGATTTGTTGGTTTTAAGTTCGAGCCGATTTCGATCCAGATTTAACGCTCGTTCAATTTTTTGAACGACTCAGCTTATGCTGCGGAAAACTGAATCACGAGGGATTGCGAATGGCAATTCTCCTTCTCTACCTCTCCGAGTCCACCGTGAGATCAAAGGTGAACGCTTGATATATTTCAGTTTTACCCTTTCAAATTTCAGTTTCAGAACTGACTCCGTGAGGATCAACTTCTTTGAGTTCTTTCTCTCATTCTCGGTTTCTTATTTTTGTGGTTGGGTAGGGCTTGACTCTTGAGAAAGCGAGAATGATTCTCTATTCTACCTCTTCCTCTTGGTCCTCACTCCTCACTGATCTCCTCAGGTTTTCTCGCAATCTCACTACGTTATTTTGTGAATTATGCTTTATTTCTTACTAATCTCAGCGCAATTACAATTGTCTTGTGTGGCCGTTTTTTCTCTATGGTAGAGTTATTGTTATTTCTTAACTTTGCAACTTGGGTTACTTGGCTCAAACGCTCACCACTCGGTTTGTTTCTTTGCCGAAGTCTCATTTGATCATTTTTATGGTACAGATAGTAGCAATACTGGTTAATTTTACTGATTAGTTTATGGCATAGATGTTCGTTAGTTATTTGTTTTTATATATTATAGTTTCATTATTCATTTGTTCATATCTTAATTACTCTTGGTCTTGACGGCACTCTCAAAGGCTCAAAGCCAATCAATAGTTAATACAATCAATGTATTATCCTCTATTGTAAGTGAAGTATGTTTATTCTTTGACTCAACTTTATGGAAAAAGAACAATATCATATTTATGTCCTTTCTCACATTTATGGATGAATGTGAGATAATAAGGCAAAAAAATCATATGACTTATGAAGAGATGATTCTTGATTTCTTGTGTATCACACCCATTCACTCTCGATAAGTGATAAATACACCTCTTGAGTCTTGACATGTTATTCAATATGGAATATGGATGTGGTATGCTAAAAATTTTGTATAATTTAAAGTACTAAAGCTGCAAATTTTTTTCTTGTATTGTTGTTGTATTATTATATATGGTTGTCGGCTCATATACTTAAGCTACAATTCAGGTTTAAAACTTTGAAGAATTTATCCCTCAATATTTATTTTTTTCTCATTTCTTCAAAGAAAACTTTATTGCCTTCATAAAATTTCCAATCCTATTGATCTGTATAAGTTGTAAGATGATGTAAGTTTGGACCTTCACAATCCTATTATTGGGTAATAAATTTATGGGCTTTATTGCCTTCATAAAATTTCCAAACCTATTGTAAGTGTGGACTGAAAGTATAACTTGTAAGATGATGTTGATGGGCCGTTGGTTTTTTTTTTTTTTGTAAAGAAGAATGGCTTATTTTCTAGTATAAACCTGTATGAGGTATGGCTATTGGTTGTATGAGAGTATGAGACTTGAAATGGTGTTAATGTAGAGTTTTTTGTTTCTTTTCAAGAAAATGGGATTATTATGGGTTTTTTGCAATGTAAGTGCTCTTCAAGAAGTTAAAACTTAAAAGTTAGCTTGAAACATCAGTTGGTGTGGTCCATGCATAAATATGTGGATAAATTTTAATGCCTAAATATTTTTCATTGGTTGATTTAGGCTTTAATAGTTGAATGTTCTAGGTTATGAATCCTTCTGTATCTGGAGTGGTTCTGGAATATAAGATGCTGCATGAACTTTTTTTTCCTTTCTCTCCAAAATCAAGATTTTTTTTTTGACAAATAACATTCATTTTGGCTTCTTCAAGAATATATGTGGTTCATGCATCTTGCTATATTGGATTAATACCTGCTTGTCCCTTTGTGGTACCATTTCTCATGTACATTTTATAAAAGAAAGATTATATTTATGTCATCTTAAAATTAATCATGTGGATTATCCTTTTAGCCAACAATTCGGTTTGATATCTAAACCAAGCATTTATTTAAATAGCATCTTAAATTACATGTGGTTGATGTTATATTAAGCTTTCTTGTAAACTCTTAAAATCAGTTATTCACATACAAATTATAATTATTTGTTATTTTACATGCAAGTTTATAATTAAATTATATTATATTTGTATAGATATAATGGAAAGTCACTCTCAAAGCAAATCAAATAGTTCCTCAACTCAACCTCATCTTTGCCAAAAAATGATATTGATAGTGTTGATGAAATTACTTGTAGAGATGATAGAAAGGGTAAAAAGCGTTAAAGTTTGGCAACATTTTACTAAAATATCAGTCTCAAAAAAAGGAAAAATCATACAAAAGTACAAATGCAATTATTATATTAAATCTTATGTTAAACAAAAAACTAGTACTACATCGCAATTGAGCAGATATTACAAAATGAATCACTATAGCAAAAATAGTGTTAGAGAAAAGAGACAAAGTTTTTTGATCCTATAACTGAGGACCTTGAAGAAACTGATTCAATTTCTAGTTTGTGTGTTTCAACTGCTTATGATCATAATTAAAATATTATTGCTAAGATGATCATTGTTCATGAATATCCCTTTATGAGTTGAACATTTATGGTTTAATATTGATGAAATCTATGAATCCAAAACTATAAAATTTCTAGATTTGGTGTCAAAGAAGAGTGCATGAAAGTGTATGAAGTGGAAAAAGAAAAACTTAAAAGTTTTGAAATTAGCGAGGAGTTTCCCTTAGTGATTTGGACATCAAGCCAAACAATTGGTTATATGTGTCTCACGGTGCATTATATTAGTTGATTGGAAATTGTCAGGATAATCATTTTAGTGATTTAGATCCTCCTCACTGGGCTGTGATATCAAGTCATTTTGAAATTACATTTGCAATGGGGTATTCAAAATAAAATCAACTATAACTTTGGATAATGCATCATCAAATGATGTGGCACTAGAAACACGAAAGCATTATTTACTAGAAGGTCTGATTTATGGTAATGAGATTTCTTTCATGTTCATTGTCTTTGCTCATATTTTAAATCTAATGGTGCAAGATGGCTTAAAAATTGAAATTGGTAAGAGAATCAATCTTATTTGTAAAGCGATCTCTAATTCACACACAAATTTGGTGAGATTGCTACAGTTGGCTTATCAATAACAAAGTCACTATGCATTGATGTTCTACGTTGGAACTCAACATACAAAATGTTGAGTCTGCATTTTACTACAAGACTATTTTTCGAATATGCTTTGTGAGACCTTACATATGGTTACCTTAGAAGATTGGAATCAATTTGATAAGATTAGAGAGTTGCTTCACATTTTTCATGAATAACTAAATTTTTTTGGATCTAACTATCCTACGCAAATAGGCTTCTTCCAAATCGATATTAAGAAGACCTTAGAGAGAATATTTATCGATAGTCTTTTCATTTCTAATATGCAAGCACTATGAAGGCAAAATTTGATAAGTCTTGGCGGTGTTCATTGTTATTCTCAATTGCATGCATTCTAGATCCGAATGAAATTATTTGTCATTAAATTACTACCCACATATTATGGTAATGATATTGTTGATGAGAAAAGGACAGTGAAACAAAATTATTTGAGCTACTCTTTCTATTCTATTGATAAACAACATACAACTAAAAAATAGAGCACCTACTATACAAGTTGAATCAACATCTATAATAGAAGGAAGTCACATTTTGTCGATGATTTGGTTGGATGGGTTGTATGATTTTATAGACTTCTGGCCTTTTAGTTCCACAATCGACTTAGAGATATACTTAGATGAAGCTTGTGTTAAATGTCACGATTGATTTGATATTTTAGATTGGTGGAAAAATGTCCGCCATGAAGTACAAGACACTATCAAAGATGGAAAAAATATATTTTACAATTCCAATAACTTCTGATTGCTTGAGTCGACCTGCGTGGTGGAGTGCTTAGTGATTATAGAAGTTCTATTTCACCAAAATATTGGATGCCTTAATATGCGAGTGGAAATTGGATTAATGCGTACAAAATTTGAAAGATCCTATGGTAATGTGTGTTCATCATTTTTTTTTTATAGTGAAATTACATTCTATTTAATTTTTTCAATAAAAAATGCCTCTTTGCATTTCAGTTTGACATCTTAGGTTGAAGAAAACTTAGCTATATCTGTGCCTGGAAGCTTGAGTGTGGATTCACAAATTTGAATTTCATGAGGGTAACATTGTTTTATGGGCTTTCACAATATGCTTTTGTAAGTTGTAAGTTGTAATTATTGTTTTATGTATTGTAGACTTTAACAATTAACGTTTATTTTAATTTTGAATGTGATAAAATTATCTTGAGATGACTTTGAGAAAATTACTAATTTTACAATATGGTCAATTTGATTTTTTTAATATATTGGTTTGGTCAATGAAAAAATTTGAGACCTTAGGGTGACAAAATACTTTTACATTTTACGCTTTAAAATTGGCTTACAACAAATTGCAATGTTTAAAGTTTGGCCTTCTAAAAATTGTGGCTTACTTTATCAATTTTTGTACTTGTTACAATGTTATTTCTACATTTCAGTTGTAGTTTTTTCAATCATGAAAATAGAAGGTTGGAAGACTTGTTTCAATTACGTTGTAGTACTATTTGCACATTTTAATAGTTGAAGAACTTTCTTGAGCTTTTGAAATCATTTTGCATTTTCATATAATTGAAGTTGATGCTTTTCAACGTCTTATGTCACCTAAAAAATACCAATCATCTCAGTATTTTGAGGGCAAAAAAATAAAATAAAAAATACAACTTTAGAATCGTGGACCTAATGCTAACTTTGTGCCTCAAAGAAGATAAAGAAAAACTTCTTCATCTTCAATATTTGGGGAGATTTATTGTTAGTAAAATGTTATATGAAATGTCTTTGTGATAAATTGGCATTCAAAATTAAGACAATTTGTTGTATGCACTATACACAATATTATCTCCAGTTGCTTGATAAGAAAAATTAAATCAAGCCATTGGTTTACTCTTCTGTACTGTTTCTATCACCTATTTGTACCAATATGAGATCAATACTGTGAGTAGATATAGGGGCTGAACTATTCTTTCATTTGCATTTTTGTATAAGTCCTCTTACTTAATGTTTTACTAGAAGAGCTGAATACAAGATTATATGAGCTTCCTGGAATTATTACATCTAAGATGGTTGCTTAGTTTGATGTATGGCCGTATGGTTAGCTTTGGCTTTATAGCATTTGAGCGCCTTGTTTGATGTATGAAATATGGGAGGGGCTTGAAGGCTCCAAGGAGTTGGACAATAATGATCTTCTTATTATGTTTTAGTGGATAATCTCATTGGCACTTGGCCAACAAGTTGTTTACAAATAAGATATATTTTATTGTCTCACATTGCGGTTTTGAAATATCTTACGTATAAGTCCTCATGGAATTAAATCTTCTATATAAATCCTCTCTTATATTTTTCTTATGGTATCTTTTTGCTTTCAGGCATTTTCTTTTCATTTGTCGGTTTATTATGATTGTATGATTGGATGTTTGCTATGTTACTGGTGGTTTTCCTTTCTAGGTGTTGCTCATGCTATTTTGTGACCTTCCTTCTATGCGGCTGTTCTCTCCTTGTGTTTCTTGATCGGGATGATTTTTCAGTTGATTTAGTTGTCATTTCTCTTGGTTTTTTTATCTGCTAAGAGGAGTTGTGTGACCTTACGGGCTCTTTGTTATTTGGTTTTAGCTTGGAAAACTATTTTCCTATGGCTATCTATCCTTTTTTGATGCGGTTCTAGATGAGTGTAAGGTTGGATGCTTATTGTTATATCTTCTAAATATTGGGTGCTTTGTATACGAGGTTATTTTTAATTTGTGTTATGATGGAAGGTCAAACTACGGGTTGATGTTTTTGGGTGGTTGATATGAGCATTGGGGTTCTTATTTGCGGCTATCTCTGGTTGTTGGATTATTTGTGATTCTAAAGGGCTTTTTTTTTTCTATTTTTGGCTGTTGTATCAGGCTGTTTAAATTGGATTCTCTTGTCCTTGGATTTCAATTGGTGTTGTTACTATGGCTTTCCTTGGGATTTTTAGTGTTTATGACTGATAACTCTTTCTATCTTTCATCTTGATGGTTCAAAGTCTAATGTTTGAATTCTTGGTTGTCTTGGTGGATTATAGGGTGGACTTCTTTGGTTGGATTAGAACTCAGGTTTAGCCAAAAGTATATTCTTTATTATAATTTTCTTGATCTTTTTAGTATGGAACCGACTACTTACTTTCCCATTCTTCTTTTCTAGTTTCTATCTTGGGATTTTCATTTTCGTGGTTGAACCTCACCCTTTCTTGTTTGGAGTGTTGCCTTGCTTTAACATTCTTGATGTTAGTCTTTATTCCTGATATCATTGATTGGATCTTTGGATGTTCTTTTTATGAACGACCTTCTCAACTATGGTCCTACTTTTGCCTTCGTTTTGTCTATGCTTAGTCTTTCTTCCCATATTGTGAGCTTTCTACAAGTCTTTATGGTGGATGTGCCCATTGGTGGATGCCTTTTTCAAGGTTTGGGATTTTGTTGCGTGCATTCTCATGACTTGAGCATTATTTGGTGATACATATCTTATATGGGATGGGTGGCATCCCTTTACCATTCTGCCTTCTTTTCTATTATGTATGTGTATTAAAGACCATATCAACTCCTCCAAATGAAAGTTGTTCCACCTCGGTATGTAGGTTATGAAGGTGGGATGATTTTACTCTATATTGTTGGTAGTAGCTTTTCATGATGTAACCCTTCATTGGAAGTTTGGATGCTTATGTTTGTGGCGCCCCAAATTTGTGTGTGAGTGTGAACTCTCATTAGATCTTATAATTCACTTATTTTTTTGTTTTCACCTTTGATGTATTGCTTTTGTTTGTGCTAACTCTTTTACCTAGATGCTTCTACATTTGGTCTTTACTTCTAATGTTTCTTCCAACAAAATTATCCATCATTGGTGGCTCTCATTGGATGGTCCAAACCAATCTATTTTGGAGCTTTTTTTATTTTAATGGCTATTGGATGGCCTGACAAGTCTACAAGTGGAACATAGAAATTTGTATATATTGAAATACTTGAAGATGATTATAACTCTCGAATGATAATCAATTTAAATATGTTAGATATTGTCTTTTATTTATATTTTGTAAACTTGATTTTTTTTTGTATTTAAACAAATTAAATAACAATAATGTAATTGTTATATTGATTTAAATTTCAATTTATATACAACAAATTCAAACAAATTTCAATTTATGTGAATTTTTTCTGTCTTATTATTAAGTTTGAGTACTTAAATCAAAAGCGAGGGAAATTTCGTTTTTAATTTCGACAAAAAAAAGTCAAAATCAAAATAAAATAAAATGAGTGAAACATACCATCATAATGGTGAATATTTTAATTTAAAATAAAATATATGTGATGATGAAAATAATATTTAAAAACTTTCATAACATCTAAAAATTATTTTAAAAATTTTAAACATTATATAATTTATTTTTACAATTTAAAAATAAAAATATATCAAAAATATATTTCTAAAAACAACATAAACATAAAATAAGCCTTTAATATATTATTGACATTTTATTTTATTTCCTTTGCTCATATATATATTAATCGAAAATTCAACTAACTGAATATACATCCAACCAGCACGTGTAAACATGAGCTGCACAAAGCCAGATAAATTATTGTCGATTAATCACGTGTTCCAAGCCTAAAACAGGTTGGCAAGATTTGCAAGCAAAATAAATGTCTATTCAGAATATTTGAATAAAATTTAATTAAATATAATTCTAATCATTATTCATTAAGGGGCCGGATTTACTTTTGTTTATTTATTTATGATTTCATTTAGTTATTTTTATTTTCATTTTATTTTATTATGTATTAATTAAAAATAAAATATATTTAGCATTAATATTGTCTAAGTATTAATTATTTTTATAAATAAATAAAAACATCAACAAATTATTGAAATATTTTTAAAAATTAAAAAAATACTAAGCAATATATATATATATATATATATATTATTTGGCTACTTAAGTATACAAGATTATAAAAATTAATCCAACTTCGGAGTTCATTATTAATCCAAACGCTTTCGAACATAAGAAACAGACTTACAAAGAAATCAATAGCTTTTAATCCATAAGCAAAACATCTCATAATTAATCTCCACTTAGTTAATGAGAAGAACTGTGCTCCTTAACGTAGCTTCCAAGGCGCACAACAATGCCATCAATATCACGAACGTAGCCGACCCTCTGTCCCCATTCCTTGTCCTCCGGCGGGCTGACCGGCACTGCGCCGCTCTCCACCGCCGTCTGGTACGCGGCGTCGACGTCGGGGAAGACGAAGCAGACCTCTACCGGCTGCCTCTTTTCAGATCCGGCCAGCTTCTGAACTGATCCGGACTTCTCGTCAGTCTCCCTTTGGTGCTCTAACGTGAATGCTATGGTAGTATGCCCGATCTCCAGCTCTCCCCATCTGCATGCAATCTCTCAAGTCTCAACTCTCAATTAGGGTAGATTCTTATAAAATCGCAAATAAATCTACTAACAACAAAAATCCTTGCATGATAGTACATAATATTACGGTAAAAACGGAGCAGTTTGGCTACAAATGGAATTTAATTCAAGCAACTTTTGTAAATATCAAATTAATATCACCTTTGGGTTCGATTCAAAGTTTAAAGATCACTAATAAAAAGATCGATTATAAGTTTATAACTGTCTCCAAATGCAATCTTTATTGTTATTAATGTTATATACCAATTTGTTAATCATCATTTTAATCTGTATCGCATCCAAAAACCATTGAACAAAATTTAAATAAAATCAAAGTAAGCTTCGCTTAACAGAATGAGTTATTAGTTTAATATGGTCTGGAATTCGGACCGGAAAAGCTTTACCTGTGAGAGTGATCGAGGCGGCGAACAGTGTAGCCGAAGGCTTTGGCGTAGAAGGCGACGGATTTGGCCACGTCTTTGACGTAGACGACAGTGTAGGCGTAGGCAGGGTTGAGGTTCGAAGCCATGAGGAATTTGATGCTAACAGGCCGGAACTAATATGAACAGAATTTTGAAAAGAAGCCGCATGGGAATAATACGAAGAGGCAAATATATATAGGCTAAGAGGATCGATCTGCTTTCTCTGTCTGGTCTGGTTTCAGTGCTGAGAATAAGCTGTGTGTGGGAAAGAGAAGGGGAGACGTGGCGAGCATGCAAAGGTGGGCGGTGCTACAGGCATAGACGTTAGTTGGTGAGGTGTATCTCTCTCCTCAAACTAAAGGAAGAGAGTAGCTACGTTATTTGTAGAATAATATTTTTCATTTTTGCGTATATTAATGGAATTAAAAAAATAAATGTGATGATGTGTTTTGTGGAAATTAAGAAGAAAATCAAGGGATTTCTGCGACGATATGGATGACCCACTCATAGTTGAAAGATTTTAATGGGGATGATGTCCTATAGTATTCAAAATTATTCAACATTTCAGGAAGAAGAAAAAAATCCAACATTTTGAAACTTTTTGAAAGTGTTCATCATAGATTAGTTGTTAAGAATTTAAGTTGATGAGTGATTAGCGATGAATAGCTGCAATAACGCTTTTTTAAGAGAAAATAGAGATTTGTGTGATTAAAACTGATTATGACAATCCCTTAGATAGAAGATGGGAGGATAAGACAACCTAGAACTAGTGAAGCATGATTAAACTAAAAACATCATAAATAATTGGCTAAGAATTAAGGCAATGATCAAAATAAATCAATTTATATGATCAAAAGACTTTTTCATAGTTATTATCTAAAGACTTTCGCATAGTTTCAAATCTACTTTAGCTGTTTAAAATGGCTGGAATAGTGACTTATTTAGCTATTATTAGAGAGAATCTTGGCCTTTTTATAAGAATTTTCATGTCCCCCTTATTATAGGGGTCAAAAAACCAACGACAACTTCAACCGACACAAAATCGGATTGGGTTAACCCAAATATTTTTCAAGTCGGGTTCGGGTTGAAGAAATTGACCCGTTTGATTTTTCAGGTCGGGTTCCGGTTGACCCACCAACCCGAATTTGACTCGATTTTGCCGCCAACTCAAATTTGACTCGAAATTGACCCGTGAATCCGAAATTGACCCGATTTTTTTATACACGAACCCGAATTGACTCGATTTTAACTTGATTTTGACTTAAAAAATATATCATTCGAGTCGTGTCGGGTCAATCGGGTTGAAATCGGGTCAGGTTCGGGTTGAAGTTTTTGACCCGTTTAATAAATGGGTCGGGCTTGGGCCAACTCTATTCGGGTCAGGTCAAATTCGAATCAGACTCAAATCTGACCCGTCAACCCGAATTGACATCCCTACCTTATCATCATTAACTCATATTGCAATGTCTCTTTATTAAAAAGGTGATCAGAAGATTCTGCTCATAGGTTCGAATGGATAGCTAACGACACAAAATTAATGCACATAAATTTAATAAATAGATGTAATAATAAAAAAAGTTAAAAACTAACCACACAATAACACAAATTATAAACATAATTGTTTAAACAACTTAGAACCTCTACAATAATAAAAAGGGAAAAATCAATCAACAAATCAACATAGAATAGCATGAATCATCTCCTTCAGCGATGAAAGATTGTTTATTTTATTTTATTTATAAACAAAAATTTAAATACTTCGGGCCAATAATTCTTGACTACTAACCTATGTAATTTACAACCAACCTAAAAATTCTTTAACCTCAAAATCAAAATTAGAGTTTATAATCTTAATAAGATAAAATTATGATTATTAATTATTACGAATGATATGACATTCAAAATTCCCTAGTCAAAACATGAATCTTAAGGCAAGGCAGATCCCAAGTCTAATCAGTCAAGATCAAACACCTGAAACATCGTCGAAAACTTTGGAACATAAATTAAACCTCTGAATGATCATCAAATATAGAGTATTTATAGTCAAATCGAGCATCTCGACGAGCCGAATCTAACAACCCTAAGATCTCACAATTCGACCTCATTTGAGCATCCAAATGTTGTTCAAATACATCAAATGATCAAAAGGAATCGTCGAACGTCAGATGGGAGTGGTTTGGATTTTCCATATATTTACAAGGCGCCACTCTTCCAAATCTATAAATAATACTCCATATGAGAGGGACTTTGGAGGCCAAGTGAAGAAGGAGAGGAGCAAGCAAGAAGGAGGAGAGCTCGATCGAAGATCCCAGAGCAGATCGCACCACCACTGATTCGTCAACCACCGTCGGTATCAGCGACCCTCACCATTGTCAATCACCACTAATCGTTCCTGCATTTCGCAAGTTGTTCCCATATTTCGTAAATTGTTCCTGCTTTCCACAGTTCTACACGCTCCACCATCACTGCCACCGGAACTATTACAACCTGACCGTTGTTGCTGTTGTTCCTTTCTTATATACCATCTTGTATTCCCGTTATCGGGAAGATTCTGTACTTCAAGGCATATACATAGTGGAACATTTTTGCTGGGCCAGGCCCCGTGGTTTTTTCCCTCTTTTCGAGGTTTTCCACGTTAAAATTTCAGTTCTCTCGTTCTTTAAATACGTGTGTGTCTTTGGACTAATCAACAAAGCTAAAGGCGTAAACTTTCACTCTACATCTTGGTCTTAGCATAGCAGTTTGGCAGTCGTGGGAAGAGACTCCCTCAATCATACTTTTTTGCGAACACATCATGACCAATAGGCACGATCTTAGTAACTGAGCCTCTCTCTCCGTCACTCAAACCAATCCTTGAATCGAGGGGCGTCAAGCTTAGCCCACTTCCCCAATGGGCATGACCTGTTGGCGGACGACGAATCTCTTTAGAAGAATGTATGCGTCGAATGGAAGAGTCTCAAAATGAGATGATCCGACTTTTACGAGGAAGACAACAACCTCCATCACGGCAAACACACCGCCCCCAAGATCGATTATTACCTACAGGAGGACAATATGCTGCTCTCTTAGACGCTGAAGTTCCACCATCTCCAAACCGTGATGCTGAACTTCTTGACACTGCCAGTTCCACCCATCCATCACGTGCAGCTCAACCACCTGCCAATCTGCTTATTGCGGTGGCACGCATTCTCACCTGTTGACCTACTCGCCATGTTATACATGTACAACGCTGCGAAGAACTCCATCACAAAGGAATCATATCTTCTCTCAGCGGTTATCGAGTCTTCCCCTTTGGTATTCTTGACATCCCATCCCGTAGGGTTTAAGCTTCAAGCATTGACCCTTATGATGGAGTTCTTGACCCCACGAACATCGACCATTCTGGGACCATCATGCATATCCAGAAGCTCGACATGTTGCTTTGTCGGTCTTCCTATTACCCTCAAGGGACAAGCCGCACTTGGTTCTACTCTCTCTTCCACGGGATCTATTCATACCTTTGATGAACTCGCCAAAATCTTTGTGGAGCAGTTCATTGCAAATCGAAGGATCATTAAAGATTCTCTCATCTCTCGGCATTCTCAAAATGAGGCGAATCCCTTAAGGAATACTTCCGAGGTTCTCCTTAGAAGCTTCGCCAAATAAGGAGTGACCACGAACTATTAAGAGGAGTTTTCCTTGGAGGACTCGTCGAGCCTTTTACTCGTCCTTGTCACGAGACAGTCCACTCATATCGACTTGGTTCATCGTGTGGAAGCACAAATCTCTGGCGATGAAATTTAATGCCATGCAAACAATTTGAGCAATCCACGGAAAGCGTAAAAGCACCCGAAATGCGTCCAACACTCTATCAAAAGAAGCAACAAGGCGGTGATCTCCCTCCACGACCCCATATCAACAGTGAACCACGACTTGAAAAAGAAATACACGCGCAACACATCTCGTTAATCTCCTAATGGCCATTCGAGGAAGAAAATATCAAGTGCATCCACGAAACCAAATTCGAAATCGAGCAATATTGTCACTTCCATCAGTGGACATACTCGAGGCATGCAACAACTCAAAGAAGAAATTGAGAGGCTCATTCGGAGGATATCTACGTCGATTTGTGAAGAATCAATCGACACAAACAAACATCAATGGGGGCAAGACAATCATCACGAAACAACAAAACAATCATCAAAGCGGTTGGAGAGATTGAAACAATTGCAGGAGGACCAATACTATCTAATCAAGTTCTCGTTGCTATCTCACGAAGGAGTTAAAGAGGTCTTGTGATCATTCCATCACTTTTTTTGACTCGGACTTAGAAGTACATGTTCCTCATCAAGATCCACTTGTCATCGTAGCGGATCGGTGACCCATGCTATAATGTTAAAGGATTTTGGTTGATAGTGGGAGTTACTGATGTCTATTTTACTCCACGTTTAGCATGGGCCTCGTTAGGGAAAAGCTCCAACCCGCAGGATCATTGTGCGGGTTTGACAACCGCCTTGCAGTAGAAGGGCGATCACTCTTCTGTTGTTCTGAGAATTCCCTCGACAAATGACTCATTCAATCCAATTTATGGTGGTCAAGTCGGATTTCTATACGCTATATTTGGAAGGCCCTCATCTTTGGTGCAATCACTTGTCTCATCTTAAGATGAAATTTCCAACCCCTTGGAGTTGGAGTAGTCTGTGGAAATCAACAAGTGGCACAATCATGTTACCTCAGACAAGCTCAGCCCCGCCCTTCCGTGACCTTTAGCATTGAAGATTCTAATTTTGGGATGAAGGAGCACCCCACAAAGTATCACAGTAGAAGACTTACTCTCCATTACATTATCGGATGACCAACCACTACGAGCAGTGCAAGTAGGATCCCTGCTTTCAAAGGAACAAAGAGAAAATTACGTAGATTTCCTGCGTAGAAATCAAGACATCTTCGCATGGAGTCGGCGATATGCGAGGTTGACCCGATGTGATCATGCACTCCCTCAAGATTAATCCAACATCCAAACCGATCATCCGGAAGAAGCGGTTTTGCACCGATGCCTCCAGTGAGCATGAAGTTAACAAGCTCCTTGAAGCGGGTTTCATACGAGAAATATATTACCCTATATGGCTAGCAAATGTTGTCATGGTTAAGAAAACAAATGGAACATGGAGGATGTGTATTGACTACACTAACCAAGGCTTGTCCAAAAGATAGCTTCCCCTTCCCGAATTGACCAATTGTCTACGTCGGCCATCAAATGCTCAATTTTGGGCTTACTCGGTTATAACCAAATAAGAATGGACCCATGGATGAAGAAGCCACATTTCAAACATATAAAGGTTTATCTTTTCTACCAAGTTATGTCATTCGGGTTAAAAAATCGGGTCTTTATCGTCTTATGAATATGGTTTTCCATTAGGCGACGATGGAAGTATACGTGGGCGACATGTTGGTAAAAGCGGAAGAATCACAACATATCTCGACTTAGAAAGCGTGCTTCAATCTTCTTGCTATAACATACGGCTCAACCCACCAAATGTGCCTTTGAGTTACATCGAAAATTTCTTGGGTTTATGGTAACTCATGGGTAGAAGCCAACCGAGAAAATTAAGGCTCTCAGAGATATGACCCCTCAAAGAATATCAAGGAAGTTCAACGCGTCTAAATGGCGGATCGCTGCCTATCGTTCTTAGCTCGTTGGGGACAAATACTTGTCATTCTTAATATTAAAGGAGCAAAAAATAATAATTTTCAATGGACTGATGAATGTCAATCTGCTTTTGAACAACTAAGAGAATACTTAGCATCTCCCCCTCTAAGCCTATTTAAGGAAATATTATACTTATATCTTGCGACTTCTCCCCACGCTAAGCTCGGTCTTGATAGAAGTAAGCAGATACAACGACCAATTTACTACGGCAAAATACTTTCGGATATAGAAAGTCGTTATCCACTTCATGACGGATGGCATTAGCCTAGTTTTTTCAAAGAAAATTGCGTCCATACTTTCAAGCTCATACTATCGGTGTTTACACTAATCTACCATTAAGAGCTATCCTACCGGAAGCATCCGCGGATTAATTGTGGTGATTGGTGGGAGAATTTGACATTAAGTTTCTACCTCCGACATAAAGTCTCAAATACTCCTGAGACTTCATAGTGGAATGCACGCCCCAACTCCAAATGATATGTCTATCACGCGTCCTTTATTTCCTCAATGGACTCTATGTTGATGGAGCTTGAGAAATCAGGGCTGAGTTTTACTTATTTCCCCAGTGAGAATACCTTAGAGTATGGACTTAGTTTAAAATTTTTACGCTAAATATGGTGAATCTGAGGCCTCATCGCGGGGTTGAGACTCATCGGCCTGGCAAGACTTAACGATCCATCGACTCTCGACTTGTCGCCTCTCAAGTCGAGGGTGACTATGATACCATAACCCTCGGTTGGCCAATACGACTTGGTGAAGTCTCCTTGCCCATCTTAAGGCACATCAAATCACTCACATCTGGGAGAAAAATACTCGGCGGGCAGCCCTCGCTAAGCTATGTCCAGCTGGAGATCTATTCAAGAGAAAGCATATTGAGGAAATATATTTCCCGGTATTAAGGACCGTGGGTAATACAAGCGATTGATGAGGTGAAGGAACCCTCATGGATGGACCCCATCATGTCTTTCTGCAAGAAGGAAGTCTCCCAGAAGACCTTCGGCCACTGCCTCAAAGACAAAAACTTTGTTGTTATTGGAGGTGAACTATATAAACGAGCTTTCTCACGGGCCATACCTCAAGTGTCTTCCACCATCGAAGTGACTATGCGAGAGAGGTCCACTGGAATATGTGGAGAACACTAGGAAGGGCACTAGCCCTTAAAATTATAAGGCAAGGATTCTATTAGCCTACTGAAACAAGATGCCAGAGTTCACCAAAAAATGTGGTTGTCGGTTGCATTCAAACCTTCCTCACATGCCGCACGAGCTCTCATCTCTTCAAAGCCCGTGGCCTTTTGCTCTGGGAATTGATATAATGGGACCTTTTAGATAGCATCAAAGAAAGTTCATCATTCTAGCCGTCGACTACTTCACTAAATGGGTGGAAGCCAACCACTCGCCAAAATCAAGCTAAACAATTTGTATGGAAAAAAATATATGTCGATTCGGTCTTCTGTAAAGATCATCATGACAACGGACTCAATTCTTGGAAAAGTCTTTACGTCCTTTTGCAAAGATCTTCACACATTCAGCTGCGTGGCACATCCACAAACTAACGGACAGACCGAAGCTACAAATAAGACTATACTCAAAGGATTAAAAACACGTCTTGAGAAGGCTGAGGGGCAATGGGTTGATGAGCTTTCCAATGTTCTCTGGGCTTACCGCACTACATCACGCACCCCAACCGGTGAGATGCCATATAACTTGTGTTTCGGTACAGAAGCTATCATACTAGTGGATATCGGGGTTCCAAGTCCAAGAGTCCAATTTTTCGATCATGGTAGCAATGAAGAAAAACTTCGGCAGCACCTAGACCTACTCCCCGAAACTCGTGACATGGCCCTACCTTCCTATCACCAAAGGGTAGCTCGCCACTTCAACCGAAGAGTAAAATCTCGTCCAATATCTATCGGTGACTTGGTTCTAAGTCTCAAGCGGTAGGCAAAGGCCCTCAAGCAATAAACTCTCACCTCTGGGATGGTCCATATGTGGTTATAGCTACGGTCAAGCCGAGAACATTCAAGCTCAAGGATAGAAGGAAAAACTACGCCTCGAACTTGGAATGCTAAGAATCTCAGAAAATATTATCGACTTCTTGTGTATAATATTTGCAACTTTTAGTTTATCCGTCTATCACTTCATCCTCGTATACTCGACCCCACTTAATGGGATAGAGACTTGTTGTTGCTATTGTTGTTATTGTTGTTGTTGTTGCTTTCATTTTCTCTTGAAGCTCATATCTGTGTCTTATGATTGTATCATCAAACTTATCAAAGTAAGTGAATTTGTAGCTTTGTTCTAACCAGATGTTTTTCTCTTTTTTCTTTTTCCCCACTTGAGAAATATCGACTCACGTTATATCTCAATCGAACATGATCAATCCCAAGGGGACTTGATCTAACTTTAATGTCATTTAAGCCGACAAATAACCTAGGAAAGGTTAAGAGGTCCTTGGTGGACTTCCACGACCTCTTTCCATGGGTTAACATCATCGAGTAACACTCGATGAACAACCTTGGATAGGTCAAAATTCCCTGGATCCAATTGCATATTAGCGGCGTCAAATGATATTCACCAATCACCCGGATGGGTAAGAACAAGATAAGAGTGTATAAAAGAATATACATAGATATCATCAGATTAATCGATACTATAAGAGAATCAAGATCACGATACATGCTAATAACATTACATAGAAACAACAAAGAAAAA
Organism: Cymbidium sinense; assembly: GCA_021442155.1. Lineage (NCBI taxonomy): Eukaryota > Viridiplantae > Streptophyta > Magnoliopsida > Asparagales > Orchidaceae > Cymbidium > Cymbidium sinense. The sequence continues at coordinate 305,833,906 of CM038215.1, forward strand.
GACATCTGGACTACATGATATCAACATCCTCCTCACTACTAGGGAGATCCTCCGAGCCCACTCACAACTCATCTTCATCTTCTCGAAGGATCTTGATGCTTGGCTAGGAGATATATCCTCAATTCTAGCTCCAGTTTTGCGATGTACCACACGGACTCCTTTCAGGAACCCTCGGATGAAACCCTCCTCTAAGCATTGGCGCTCCAAGTCCTTCACTTCAACATCAAGTATATGATTACGAGCTTCCTGAACATAGTCTTCGATTGTACCACGATAAGCCAGGGAGTTCTTGAAGTCCTCCACCGCCTTCAAGGAGATTTCATTTGCTTCCGCTTTTGACACTGTACGCTCTTTCTCCAAAAGACGATCTTGTAATGCTTTCTTCTCCATAGTACCTTGAGCCTCTTTTCCATCTGGCGAGCCTCTGTCCTTGCCTCAATTAGCTCATCACGGGTGCGCTCCACCTCATGACAAGAAGAGAAATTCGACATGTTCGCTAGCTCAGTCCTACACCCGGTCAGCTGATCCTCCAAAGTCGCCACTTCTTTGGCCTTAGCATTCATCTTTCGCTCACACTCGCCTTGCAGATACTTTACCTTCACAAATTCATTGTTCCACTCATCTAAGCAACACCGGATGAGCCATCAATCCTAACGATTGAGTTACCTAAAGAAAAAAATCAGCACCAATATTGCATAAGGAATGAGGGAAAAGAAGAAAGAAAGAAGTAAAAATAATATACCAATTCATCGCGTTGTCGAATATGATTTAATACCTCTTGAGAATTTGCGGCTTAACGAACTCCCCATCGTGAGTTAAAAGCTAAACCCTCGGAAGCCAATTGGGGCAAGCATCTTAGATATATGGCGTGGTCCTTTAGGACAAGTCTTCTTTTTTTTCAGGATGAATCATTGTTATCGTCGATTAGTGACGGGCTTCTCGAGAGAACCTATGAGTATGAGGAATTACCTCATCACCACTCAACCTCTTCAGCGGAAGCGTGAGATCTTCTGGGGATGGAAAGACCAACCTTGAACATCTATCTTCAACTATATTTGCCAATATGGCGTAACTCTATTGCAAGCTTCCTACGTCAGAATATTAAGAGTTGCTAAGATATCATTCTCTCCGCAATGGATCGGAAGATCATTCAATCTCCCCATCTCTCGAAGTCCCCACTCATTCTTCACAAAAAGAATCCATTGGACCAATTTCTAGATGGATCCTGCGAGAAAATTCTATCCAATTCTTTATAGTCAGATAAACACGTCCACGAGCATCACATGTGAATCTACATTCGTCACAAGAATTGATGTTCAAAGTAACACCACGCTCTCAAGAAGGTAGTTAAACCAACGATGACCATTAAAGCTCGAACGAGAATTGCGACAAAGCTACATACGCTTTTGAAGATCTCAATCAACTCGGGAGCCAAGGGAATCGCATCACAGAGTCATCTCGAAATAGTAAAGTACCGAGGTGAGCGGGCTCGATCGGACTTTTGGCAACAATAGCACTCATTTGGGAAGAAAAATTTTCTGAACACCATTAAACTATCGATGTGACGATGGATAATGGATCCATAGTCACACTATGAGTTTCTTCGGCCATCACCAGAAGAATACATAATGAATAAAGAGGGAGAAATAATAATAATAATAATAATAAAAAATTTTGTGAACACTCACTCACCTCAATATCGGGCATCTTCTTATTTTGACCTCCTGCAGCTTTGGGATAAAATTCTTCTCTCTGTGACAAAAGAAACACATACATATGAAGGGGAGGGAAAGAAAAGAAGAAGGGATACATATAGAGAAAGAGAGAAGCTATCCCCTCTAATAAGGCTATGAAATTACATCAAACTTTCGATCGCGATGGCTCTAACAGTGCTCCACCATCTTGGCGGTTTTTTGCTAATGGCGTCCATCCAAGTTGAAAGAAAGCTAATTTTCTACAACGTAGGAACCATGAGCTTTGATCGCCTCTAATCGGACGGTCACGAGGTTGATACCTCTTCGAGGAAAATCCAACGGCGTATACCATGGGCCTTGATCGCCTAACGGAGTCCGACCGAACCGGAAACGATGTATCTGTGGGCCTTGATCGCCTCTTAACCCGGTCACGGCGTCGCCGGCGACTATCTGAGTGGGCCTTGATCGCTCTTAACGGACGGTCAGGCCGTGATCAGAACTCGGCGTATCTGCGGGCCTTGATCGCCTCAAATAATCACTCAGAAGAGGAAATAAGAAAAATGTACATTTCCTCCCAGGGGTTTTATAGACCCCCTAAAGGTAAAAAAAAAAGGACCTTAAAACCGCAGCGAGCGCTCCGGTTGGGTGGTGGTACAGCCGCCACGGCCGCCACCCGCTTTGCCACCGCTGATCCGGGGCCAGCGTCTCCTCGTGGCCCTCGTGGCCATGAACCCGAGCCGCATGGCCAGCTTCCAACGCGTGTGGCGTCTGCCAGCGGTTCTGGCCAGCGGTAGCCTGCGTGGCGGCGCCATGACGTGGCACGTATTATGGTATGGCGACAGCCCAGGATGCAGCGTGGCCCATGAAGCACGTATGACGCATATTGCTGACTCAGCGTTCTGAGGTATACCCAGCGTGCGCTTCATTGCGTAGCCATGTAGGCCTTCGCCCATGCCCATCCATCCGACATGGTCCCGGAACGCGAAAACTTAGTAAGTGTCCGGGTCCATAACCTCAAAATATCACGCTACAACCTTATCTACTTCCATAATCGAATATTGTACTTTTATAAAACTTTATTCTCCCAAAATGTATGATTCATGGAATGAGTTTCATTAAAGAATTTGTTGTTTTCAAGTATTTAATGCATATATTTTGAATGATCAAGATGATGTCATCCAAAATAAAAGCGATATGACATTCAAAATTCCTTCAAATGAATCTTGGGGCAAAGGCAAGTTCCCAAGTCGAAATCGGTGATCAAACACATTAAACTTTGGAACATAAATTAAACCTCAATGATCATCAAATATAGAGTATTTATAGTCAAATCGAGAGCATCTCGACGAATCTAACAACCCTAAGATCTCACAATTCGACCTCATTTGAGCATCCAAATGTTGAAATACATCAAATGATCAAGGAATCGGAATTGAGCGTCAGATGGGAGGTGGTTTGGATTTTCCATATATTTACAAGGACGCCACTCTTCCAAATCTATACCCCATACTCCATATGAGGGGACTTTGGAGGCCAAGAAGAAGGAGGGAGAAGCGAGGAGCTCAAGATCGAAGATCCCAGCAAGATGCTTTCCCGGCTGATTGTGCCCACCGTCACCGCCATCCACCCTTTTGTCAATCACCATAATCGTTGCATTTCTGCTTAAGTTCCCCATATTCTAAATTGTTCTCCTTTACGCAAGTTCACCGCTCACCACTGCCACTATTCTACCCGTTATTTGTTGTTGTTCCTTTCTTGTATACCATCTTGTAATCCGTTATCGGAAGATTCCTTGAGGCATATACATAGTGGAACATTTTTTATTTGGGCCGTGGTTTTCCCTCTTTTGAGTTTTCACGTTAAAATTTCGGAGTTCTCTTTTCATTCTTTAAATACATGTGTGTGTCTTTGGACTAATCAACAAAACTTTCACTCTAAATCTGGTCTTAGAGCACGCAATGAACATTTCAAATCACTTTTTTAAAGAGATTAAAAAATTTATCTATTAAAATGAAAAAAAAAAAAGAGAAATCAGAAGCCATTGCCAAATGAACCCTATTCGTTTTATTTATTTTAAATTTTTTTCTTTGCTCAATAATTATATAAGTATATTTGTTATATAATTTATGCGTAGAAGAGAGATTCCTATAAATGATAGATCTATTCATTCAATCCATAATCGAGCTGGATTTGATGTTTCATAGAGAATTTAATTTTTCTATTAATTTCTATGAGTTATATAAAAAAAATTCTTGAATGAATTATTCAATTTCAAAGATGAATTGAAAAAGAAATTTTTATTGTTCTGCCTTCTCTTTTTTATTTTATGAGAATAAATCTTTTTCTCTAATTACATCATTTTTATGTATTCATTTATCTAAAATTTATATATATATATATATATATATATATATATATATATATATATATGCGTGAATCACTTTTTTTAATTTTATTCAATTTTTTCAAGTGAGTGCATCGCCTATCAAATGTTGGAAATTACTTTTTTCGTTCTGTTCCATAAAAAAGAGCCGTATTAAATAACTTCAATTAGCTTTAAAATAACCAAAATTAATTTTAGATTTAATAATTAATAAAAAATGCTAACGTGGAACTTTTCGGCAAATAAGGTAGGGAGCCGCTAATCGTCACCGGAGGTAATAGTTAGGTAGATCATTAACTGAATCGGCACCTTTCTTTAACCTAAAACAGCCGTGGGACGGTGACGGCCCCACCGCGCTGGACCGGGCCGCAGACTTTTGCGTGTTCCCCTTCTCCGCCCCAAAGCCGCCGCCTTTTCACACCCCAAACCAAGCCCTCCATCTTTATTCGGATCCTTTCTTCTTCTTCTTGTTAGCGAAGAACCCTACACAGAGATTGAAGAGAGAGAAGAAGAATAAATTCACGACCGGAGCCCCACCTGGTTTTTTAATATCCATTCTTTCCTCGCTTCTTTCTCACGCGGACAGCGAGTCGAAAGAAGATAAATAGCCCTTAACCTATCTCGCTTCTCTCGTGACTCCACCAACGGCCCTTTAAACTAAAATCAAAAAACCTTCTTTGCCAATATTCTCCCCTTTTTTTCCTATCCAAACCAACCATAAGCTTCTCCTTTTCACATGACTCCTTCCCCACAACGCCGCCTACGATGTCATCCCCTCTTCGCAACGGCGACCTCCGCTCCCCAGCTGTCGTCCACCACCGCCAGATTCCATTCCACTCGACTGTTTCAGAGCAGAAGCTCCGTCGCCTCAACGCCCTCATACTCCTCCTCCGCTTTGCCGCATTCTGTTTCTCACTTGCTGCCGCAGTCTTCATGGCTTCCAACTCCTCCCGCTCCCAGGCCTCCCCTTCTTGGCTCCACTTCCCTAGTTTCCGCTTTGTCCTTGCTGCCAACTCGATCGTTTCCGTCTACTGCCTCTTCGAGATGTTCGCTTCTATTTGGGAGATCCTGAAGGGTGAAACTCTCCTTCCTGAGCCAGTGCAGCTCTGGTTCGATTTCAGCCACGATCAGGTATGTTAACTCCAAATTTCCTATTTTGGGAATCGAATTTGGTTGCTGATTAGCTTGTGGGAATGTGCTTCAGGTGTTTGCATATATGCTTCTTGCCGCTGAGGCGACGGGGACAGGGGTGGCAAGGGATTTGCATGGCGACGGCGCTTGCGACGCCGCCGGCGCGTTCTGCGTACAGGCTTATATCTCCGTCGCGCTTGGTTTTGGAGGTTTCGCATTCCTCGCTCTCTCTGCCCTTCTCTCCGGCTTCCGAGTCGCGTGCTTCGTCATCACTGGCTCTCGTTTCCATCTATAAATGGATGAACTCCATGAAAAGATCAAATCTTTATCGATATCTACTTTTCGAGCACGCTCTTCTCCTTCCTCTTTCTATTGAGCGGAGGAGAGCGTGTTCCTCGAAAAGCGTCTTTTTCTAAAGTTTAATTTTTCCTTTTTCGTTCTCATCTGTTTGTGACTTTATGTAAACTATGAGCTCGTTTGATGTTTTAATATGATACTAAGGTTGCATAAACTGTTTTTTTTTTTTTAAAGAAATTTGAAGATAAAACGATATGTAAACAGCTCCAAATTGTTCAAGTAAATGTTTCGATTTGGTATTTTCGTTTCGTTTCTACTTTCTTGAAGAACTTTATTAGTTTTTCTGTGCTGGAGATGAAGCATATTGCCATTGTTGAAATCTAGAAGACTGGAAGTTAGATGCTTGCAAGGTGTTCGATGATTTGTTTTACGGGGAACTTGAATTGACTCAATGACAGCTCTCTCTGAGAAAACGTTGTTTTTGTATTTAGGAAATTTGTATCACAATCTTTGTAGTGGAGCCCCTTCGTCAAGCATGAGATTTGACTTAACTTTTTTAAAAAATTTCAATATTATATAAATAAGATTATTTAAATTTAAATGATTTGTTAATTTTAATATTTTAATTGGGTTAATCTAGAAATGATCTTATATATAAAGATCATAATATTTAGACTAAAAATTTGATTGGAATTGATTTTTAAAGTCAACAATTATGTGATACATCACAATCAAATTTTGATATGGATATCTTGATTAAATTTTCCTAAATCTCCACCCTTTAGGTATGATTTTCTTATGCATTCATCTTTTTCTTTCGTATTTATAAATTAATCACTTTTAATCTTAATTTTTCAAATAGATTTTCAAATATTAAAATTCATAATAAAAGCGCAACTCTTATTTTCCATTTTTGTAAAATTTTTAACAATTTAATTGTGATATACACAAATATATAGGTTCATTAGTTAAAAAAATAAAAATAAAAATAATAATAAGGAGAGATGTTAAATTGTGAAAAATATCCCTTAATCTCTATAGAGGGGAGAGAGAGAGAGAGAGAGATGTTATCATCAATTTTATAAATATGTATAAAATTCTTCTGGTTTTTTTTTTCTATCTTATATTTAATAATTTTGCATGTTTTTTGAATACCATCACCTATTTTTGGATTATTCATCTACTGAGAAAATTGAAAAAAAGAAAAAAAAAAAAAAAAGTTTACCCCAATGTAATTTCGATATATATGAACTTTCAAATTTTGATATGTATTACACATATTATTGTTCGTCTAGAAACCAATTGCGGTGAGTAAAGTTCTGGCAAACTACTTTGGAAAGTCAAAGCCAAGATTTAAAAAAGACAACTAGAATTTTACGTGGAAAACCGAAGAGAAAAATCACTGCCAAAAACTTTCCTATGTATCTGTTTGGTCTGATCTTCGATCACGGGATTCAGAGGTATATGAAGACGGCGATTCTTATGTTGGATGATGTTGACGATGTTGGCGTTAATGTTGGCGGCGATGTTGGCGATGATATCGATAGTGCGATGATAATGGCCGTGATGGTCGGCGATCGACCGGCCGGTGGCGGTACGGCGCGATAAGTGGCGGCAACCGTCAGTGGCATGTCTTGAGGATCTTGACTTCTCTTCTCTGCCCCTTCTCCTTTCGCCTCCCTCATATGAGAATGATATAGGTGGAGGTGGCGTCTCAGCATGACAAAATCGAACCACTCCTCTCCCTGATGATGATTCCTTGATCATATGATGTATTTTGTGTATTTGAATGCTCAAACGTGAATTATAAGATCTTTGGCTTGAAGGCGTCGAGCCTTCGATTTGACTATTCGTATTTTCGATTGATTAAACGCGTTTGATCTCTTACTTGATTTGATTAAACGCTGCAGATTCGCTTCTAGAGAAATTTTTTAGTAATATCAATTATATTTAAATTTTATAAAATATGTAATTTTTATATTTAAATTTTATAAAAGATGTAATTTTTATTTATAATTAAATTTAAAAAAAAACATTGAAAATATTTGCTATTATGTATGAAATACAAAATATTGAGATAATTATCTTCGATAAGTAGAATAAATATCATAAAAAAATCAATAAAATCATCATAATAAAATTGAATCAAATAAATCGACGGTTATGATCAAATCTTCTAAAGTATTTTTAAAAGTTATTTATTCAACAGAGATCCCATGTTTTAGCAGAGGACATTAATTGAGATCAAGTGAGTTTAACTGCCGTCTCAATGAGGTCATTAACGTGGAACGTTGAAAAAGCTTTTAGCCTAAAAAATTATCAAATTAAAAAAACATTTTTCACATTAACAATACATAAATTATTATTATTATTATTTCCTAAATTCTCGGAAGAAGAAGGTATCAACAAGTAAACAGATTTGAGCTAGTCGGCCATAGGCCATAGCAGTCCTGTTCAATTTCCCATACCTTTCTATTTATGAATTATTAAGTAGAATATAAATTTTAAATTCAAAATATTTTTTAAAAAATAAGATTCTCATTTATATTTATAATTTTATACTTTGAAGCCTTGAAGATAGCGGTGTAACGAGTCGAGTCAAATTTAATTTTAATTTCATAGAGCTAAGCTTATTTAAACTCTTTTGAGCTCTAGCTCAACTCGAGCTCAATTACGATGCTCGAGTTCGACTCAATTTAAAGAAAGTCAAGCTTGAGCTCTAGTTGAATGCTCGAGCTTATTTAAGAAGCTCGAGCTCGTTTAAAAAGTTCGATAAATTATTAAATTGATAATGTGATATGGCTCGATAATCTACAGAGCCGAGTCAAATCAGGCTCGAACTCGAGCTTAAATTTTTTTCGAGCTTGTTTGTGAGCTCTTGTGGCTCGATAAGCTTGACTGTGAATCATTTCGGTCTTTCTTACACCCTACTTGGCTTAATTTTTAAAATAACCCTTATTAACCGTAATTACCCTTCCAAAAAAAATTTAAAAATAGCGCCCAGTCTGCGATTGGCGATCGACGTCGGCCAGCTTATTAAAGCCGATCGCTAGTCATTACGGCTGCATGTCGGCAGATCGCCCATTAGCGCGCAATTTTTTTAATAAAACTCGACGAGATCGGAATCCGATCGATCTCTCTCTCTCTCCTTCGTTTCTTTCCTCTAAACCCGCTCTCCCAGCCGGCCGTGAGCGATCCTTGCCGAGGCCGATCACCTTGCCGCACGGTACGAACCGAGTTTTCTTGAAAAAGGTTTTTTTTATTTTTATTTTTTTCAAACCGAAGGGCAATATGTAGATCTACCTTGTGATATGTTGTGGATGTAATTTCTTTTTATGTATCTAACTTCTTTTGTGGATTTAATTTTTTTTTTGGATCTAATTTTGTGGATCTAATTTTTTTTTTGGATCTAATTTTGTGGATCTAATATGTGTAATTTCGTGTAATTTGTAGATCTAATTTTGTGTATCTAGATCTACTTTATTGTAGTATGTTTAGTTATATCTTGCATTTTTGAAAGTAGAATGTTTGCTACCTCATATGGCTTGACAAGAATCCGAGATTGTGGATTTTAGAGTTGGATTTATGTTTAGAGTTGGATTTATGTTTACTGTTTGTGGATTTTAGTTGTCGCCAAGCGCTCATATGGCTTGACAAGAATCAGAGATAGGAAGAATTGTTGGAGTGTTGAATAAATTGGTTGTCAAATTCGACCTATGAGTACCCATGCCTTATAAGTCGGGTTGAGAATAGATTGTTCACTATAACCAAGAACTAGCTTATTTGGACGAGAAATAGATCCATCAAGAAAGCCTTCAAATCGATTTGCCTTGATTAGTTTAAGCTTTTGAGTTATCCATGTAGGATAATTATTGGTTAGTTGAGTATTGACTATATGCTTGAGATTGGAAATAAAAAATTTAATGGAAGAAGGGATCATTGTTTCACTAATGTTAAGAGATGCCAAAGAATCTGATAGAGATGAAGATGCAAATTACTCCATTTTATGAAATATCGCTAACCTGTAACTTTATTTCTGCCAGCCAGCTTTTGGCTTGAATACCATGTTGAACATACTGTATGAGCAGCCATTTTTAACTAGAAAAAAGTAGAGGAGAATAGGAAGGATGAAATCTACAGAAATATAAGGCATTTGTATATGTTGTATCACCCTCTAAGTTTACATATACATGTATATATATAAGATGAAATAGCTACCCGCTTACTAGAGACTTGATTCGATTACATATGTTACGCTAATACATAAGGATGAAATCTACGAGAAGTAGTGTTTTATTTAATCTTCTAAGAAGAGTATAAATATGTTACGCTAATACATATAAATATAGAAATACATCTATTTTTCAATTCAATGTTGAACTCAATTCAATTTTCAACTACTTTACTAAATTAGGATATATTTTAACAAATTCTCATTTAATAAGTGTGTAATAGGTTGCATCTGCATCTTATATCATAAATGAATTGGTAATTTTATTCCTCCTTAATTAAATTATTTGCATTTATCGTGTGGTGAAAGATTATTGTTGTTGTTTTGGTGGTTAGTGATGAACTAACTCTTTTTAGTGCTTTATTATGGAGGTGAATGAGTGTGAATGGCAATTCATTCCAACATACATTGGTGGGAACATCCGTCAATCCAAATCCCACGCTCGTCTAGATTCGAGGACTTACAGAAAAAAATCATGAAATCATTGAAGATAGATCCAACAAAGTTCTCTCTTATGGTAGGTCGTTTTCCAGTCTTTGGATTTGTTGCATTCGCATTGATGAAGAAGTCGGTGAAACTATACTCATTTGTGCTTCTCCTATTGTGGTTTATGTCGAAGTTATGGAATTAATGGGTAGAGGCATGCAGATTAACAATACAGAGGAATGTGAGAGAGCCCGAACGAGCACTGGGTGCATCGCATTAGCTTCTGAGTTAAGTACTCCAGTGGAATGCTATGGTACTGAAGCAAGCGAACATGATTTCTTCGCTGGGACAAGTACTGCTGTGATGGGTGACTTAGAAGATAATGAGATTAACGTAGTACCCGAAGAAAATTTTCTTTTCTTTCTAACAACGGTACAATCACCTAAATTCCTGTATATGCAGCGTGACCACATTTTGAATACCGAGGACATATTCCGGCGTTATTTCGGCGGAAGTGACGATACGCATTATCAGACATCTTTCAATGAATATGAGGAACTGTTGGTGGCACTAAGGCGGGATATGCATATCTCAGACACTCGATACAGGGATACTGACATTCCAGGCACTTCTGCATCAGCACAGTCAGATGTTCCATCGATGGATGTGGTGCCATCCTTTGTCCCAGTGGTAGGACAGACTACCAGCACATTTACACAGCCACAACAGTATTCATATCAGGAAGTAAATTGGTCCCAAATGCACCCATGGAACACGGCCAAAGATATGGTCCGTCATATCACATGACACGCGCCATACGGAGTTTACCACGGGTATTTGTTGGCTACACAAGCTTCGGTTGACATACCTCATGTTACAGAGTTAGGATCACAACAACCTGTGGAGCGGATGGAAGAGGAGGACCATCTAACATCATCTGCATGATGGAGACCGCCATCCCACTACACTCCAGCGTGATCGATTCCACCACGAATCGACGGTAGTTGTATTATGTTATTTTCTGTTTCATGGCATGTATCTCGGCTTTATATGTTTTTTATACTTGCTCATTTACTCTCATTGTGATATCCTAGTAATGTTTAATGTTTATTTAATTTGGTTAACTCATTGGAGAGGATGGAAGACTTAATGTGGAATTACAAATAGTTTAAAATGTCCAAAATTATTTTTGAGTATTTATAAAATAATTTGATTTATTTTGAAACAAAAATAAATTCTTACAACCATTGATAGTTTGTTCTCAAAGAGTGTGAAAATGAAATCTTTTATTGAGGATTTTGAAAGCATTTGTAGTTGAACATCTATTTTAATTTCTAACTTCATTCAACCAAATAGCGATTATCTAAAAGAGTCATCATTTCTTAAAACATAATTTCTAACTTTAGGCAACCTAATGATTTTTAGAATGATTTGATATGTACAACATTGTATTGTAGTTGTTTTGAGATCGAGATATCGAAACCTATGGAGGTGAAAAAGAATGTAGGTTTCACGCCAAGAATTGCCAATAAATGAAGCATAAAAGGAAAGGCACTCATCTTTTAAAATATGATGTTGATTTTAAAAAACTGCTGCATTAAAAGAAGACCTTAGCAAGGGAAAATTTTTATATTCATATATTTTCATCTAACGAACAAAATGCATGATCCACAACATTAAGTCATAAAGGACGACACACAATGCAACAATATTAGACTAGCAATTGCAAACAATAAGTTCTCTTGTAGAGAGTAATGATAAATCTTCTATAATAATTTATGCTTAGGAAATGAGACTAAAAATAATATCAATAATGTCACATATTTATATATTGCAAGGAAAATCAAATACGTTTACTAAAATGACAAGTCACATGGCATAATAGTATGAAACCTATATCACACTATATACATCAAGGAATGAACAATTGGAAACATGCATGATAATAAAAAAATAATAATCATAAGAACATGATGGGTTGTAAGAACTTAATGATGAAAATAGAGAAAATCATTGTAACAATTCACAAAATAAAAAAACATAAAATAAAATTGATCCAAAAAAGCTTTAATTTAATCGATACTATTATTTACCCTAATTTCTAGAAGCAATTGAACTCTATCAATTTAAGCAATACTTTAATTTTCATTTTGGCCCTTTGTAGCTACCTATATAAATATATGCTTATTTTCTCTAATCATATTAAAATTCATTAACGATTTCATCTTTATTTAATTTATGCAATTATTATAATTTAATTTCTTCACTGCTAATTGTCAAGTTAAGTTCAATATTAACAAATGAATGAAAATTAAAATTTCAGATGAAGAGATACACTTTTTTTTCATCAAATATTTGAACTCTTTTAATTTTATGTCGCATAAAAAATTGCGGTCGAGATTCATCGAACTTGTCAACATGATAGTTGTAGAATATTTTATTCCCTTTCCAACGATACCAATGCGAAATCCGGCAACGATGAGCGATATGAAAAAAGCAACCATTAATTTCATTTTTAAAAAAAAATTAATTTAGCAGCTTGATCGTGACGATTCAACTGCCGATCGGTTGATCGCCCGTGACATTATAAGTCATGATGGTAGCGGCCCGGTACTAGACACGCCATTGACTGACGCGCTATTTTTAAATTTTTTTTTTGGAAGGGTTAATTAGCTAATTACGGTTTTAATAAGGGTTATTTTAAAAATTAAGCCCACCCTACTTCAAGTTGAAGCACTGAATTTTTTTTAAATAAACATATTATTTTTCAGAAAATATCCATTAATTTAAAAAGAAAAAAAAGACTTGACTTGAGGTCGTTTTGTAGGGTCCACTCATCCACTAGAATCTTGCCACCGATGCACGATGGTACTGAAAACTTATCGTCTAAGAGAAATGCTGTATTTATTCTCTGCCAACTCGTCACATTAATATGTCATTGTCTTAATTAATTAAAGTTAGACTAATTTAATCTGCAACTTTGCTCAAATAGATTGAATTAGCATCTTCAAACCTTTCTCTGATTAAAGATTATAAATGTATTGCTTTTCGTGAAAAAATAGTTCAAAAAAAAAAAGTTTTGCTAAAAATAAGTAATATTTGAATTTTAATTAATTATGTATATAATATATTAATATTAAAATAATTCTGTCAAATATATAAAATTTATCAAAATATTCTGAATAATTTTTCTCAATTTGCAACGCTTGTTTTTTTTTTTTGAATTTTTATAAATGGAACAGAATAAAATGTGTGTTCGGTGGAAATAGATTTTTGAAAGAATTAAAGCATTATTTTAAAAAAAATTAATTAAAGATTATAAAAACATATTTAAATGATGTGACTTGTAACCTATTAATTATAGCATTACACTGTTTAAGTTCTGTACTAAGTCTTCACTCAAGCCATACAAATAATGTTAGAGAATTGACAAAGGGCTTATTTGATTGGATATAAAAAATAACATAATATATTCTACTTTTAAATATTTTAAAATTTTAGAATGTAATTATAAATAAATAAAATTCAATATAAAATTTTAATTTATTTAAAACTTAGTCTTTAATTTAAATTTTATGAATTTAAAATTCTTAAATATTAATAATTATTATTTAAGTTTACAATAAATTTATTCTACTTTAATAAATATATTTAAAATACAATTATATTTTAAGTAATTATATTTTTCTGAATTTTTTTAGCAAATTAAATGACATCTTAATTTGGAATATGAGACTTAAGAAAGACACAAATCGTATTAAGAATTTCTTTCAAAATTTATTAAGAGGCTATTTCGCTAATTGAAAAAGAAATTTAGAGTAAATTGGATGTAGTATATTTTGTATATTTTATATTTATTTGATTAAAATTTTAATAAATGCATAAATTTACTTTTATTTTGTAATGTCATGTATTTGGGAGTGGACAGTAGGTGATTGCTAGCATCGGGTGAGTGATGTTTAGTGGTGATGGTCATAGTTGGGGATGATTGTGAGTGATAGTGATGGTTGACGATAGCTGTGAGTGTTAGTAGTAATACAAAGTGGTGTTGGCAACCGGTGATAGTTATGGTTGATATATGGCGAAATGATAGTGGTCAACAACCATGGTGATGCTTGTAGGAATAATGGTGGTCATAGACGACATTGGTCAACAATGGTTGGTAATAGTTGCGATTGAGAGTAGTGATGGTTGAAAGTAATGGTGGCCAATAGTATTTGTTGACCAACGATGGTTGGCGATGTAAATAGGTACTAGTGGTAACCATAGTGATAGTTGATGGCGGTAAATTAGTGATGATAGTGATAATCGGAGTGGCGGTTAGCGGTGGATGGTAGTGATGGCCGTAGACCAGCCATAGTGGCTATGGTGATGGTAATGGAGGGCAGCACTAATCAGCTATTAGAGATCAGTGGGCAATTGGTAGAGGCAATTTTCACTTCACACTGAATGGTATATTTAGAATTTTCCAAATTTGATGAATTTCAAATACATTGAATTTAAACTAAATGGTGAATTTGAAATGCTAAACTTTACATTACAATTCAAAATTCATCAAATCAAATACTCAAAATTTTTAAAACTCATGCAATCTATATATAATACACTCATTTTATAACAAATCAAACAACTCTTAGGAGAGAGAGAGAGAGAGAGGCTTACTCCCTAACGAATTATATAATATAAATTACTTAATTAAGAATCTCAATATAATAGGGAATATGGATGATATTTTTCTAAAAAAAAAGGGAAGAAGAAGAAGAAAAGAAATTTTTTATAGGATTTGCATTTATATTTTAGGGTTTACTTTGAACGATGTAAATTAAATTAATAGCTAGCCAAATAGAAATCATATATAACAAGAATTTTGATCAAATGATGTTTCAGCTATTCGTGGTTGAGCGAGCCCGGATCAAAATTATACAAATATTATTTACAAAAATCCTTTAAGAATCTTTCATTTAATATCACAAAAAAAAAAAAAAAACTTAATTACACTCCAACAATGGTAAAACAAAAAACCAAAAATTCTAATATTTTCGAAAGCTTAACATAGAAGCGAAAACGAAAAAAAATATATCATGCGATATGATGAGAGATGAATTTTTGTCCAATATCATATTGATGGATAAAAAACATAGTGCAATCAATAATTATATCTATTAATATACATCCCTTATGTCACTCTCATAAGTAGCCACCAACATTGAATTCAATTCCGTGTCAAAAAAAATTTTATAGTTTTAGTAGAACTGAAAGTGAGATCCATGTGATTTATGATCCGCTAAGTTTTATTCAAACCTTAAATGAAAGTCAATATAATTTTATGTACTTATTTTACAATTGACTGACTTACTAATGATCAATTGTCAAGTAAAGGGATTTATTTGGGTGAATGTTTATATATATATATATATATATATATATATATATATATATATATATAATTACATACATAACGGTAGAATAAAATTTTACATATTTACACAAACACATACTTAAAAAGAGAATAAGAAACTCTAGAATTTTTACTTGGAAAAATCCCAAAAAGAGGGGAAAAAGCTATCACATCCCAAACGATGACCTAAATCCTATTGAATAGAGATGTAACAGGGAGAGAGAGAATAAATTTAAGTGGCTGAGTTTTTCTTAAATAATTATTCTGAAAATTTTACATACCACATAATAGTGTAAAATATTAATATAGTCATCTAAATTCACCCAACATATCATAAGAATATTTAAACAATAAATCTATCACATTCATAATAGGCGTAAATAACCCAAATTGAAACTTTTCATACCAACTACAAAGCATCTAAAATATTGAATCAAAACAATACTTTTAAAATTTACTGAACTTACCTCCAAAATTTTTTTACAATATTTTTCTTATACAACTTCCAAAAAGGGGCAAGAACCTACTTCTCAACTTTCTCCTTACCCTTTTCTAAAAACAGTTATAATCATCTGCTAAGTCCTACGAGTTAGTAAGATAAGCAAACTAATACATATTTGAGTTATAGAAGAGTAGAATATTAATATGCATATGGACTAAACAATTAAAATAAATATTGCGTGCATAATCTTTGGTTTGTACAGTTACACAATAACTTATTAGCAATTCTTCTCTACCCAAACATGATGTACACATTACTACATAACACATATATAGTCAAAATAGTTTTAAATTTATGTCATGTGTAGTTATCGCATTCATTAGCGAACATATCATAACGTAAACATTCAATGAAATTTCTTTTATTTCTATATGAGACTCTTTTTCTCCATATCATAACATTTGATGACCATTTTGCCTCACTAGGAACCCTTTTGTCCCAATTCCTACGCAGGTAATATTATAATATTTGGCTAATTTCTTGATTACTAACACATGACATGTATAAGCTAAGTCTGTTGTATGCCCATATTTTTAATAGTAGGAAATACAGTATGTAAGATAATCAGAAATGAACTGAAATCATATATTAATTATGGAGATGCAATAAGAAGCAAAACAAATTTATCATTGAGTGATATAAACATGAAACTATACATATGACTTAGTTTCAAATAAAATATACAGTGTGGACAATCAATATTGTATTCAATGATATTGTAAAGAAGGATGAACATATTTGTATTAAAATTTTCAAATCTTACTGTTGACCTCACTTTTGGAGTGAGCTCTTAACTTCCATATCATAGATCTAAGACTCTCATAGATACTAAGAGTTCCATAATCTTAAAACACTTCTAGTTATTAGGTTAACACTTAACCTAACCCTAGAGACTTAGAAGCGTTAGCCATAGGGATAGGTTATGCCTTAGGGATTTAGAAAGACTTGTCTACCGCATAGCCCAAACCAAACCCTTGCTTCCTTCTTCCAAATCAAATCTCAAATTCAAATCCAAATTCCAAAATCAAATCCAACTATCAAATGATTGAAACCCATGATCAAATTCAAACTCCAAATCCTTTCCTAAGCCCTTTGATTTTATCTTATGGACTTAGTTTTAACCAAATTCAAATCAACCTCAATCCAATTGATTTTTCTCAATTATCAAATTCAATCTCAAATCAAATTCCAAATCATAAATTAATTCCAAACTCCAAATGATTGAAACCCAAATCAAATCAAATTCTCAATTTTAGATCATTTAGCCAAAATCTTGAATTTGGCTAAATGATATACAAATCAATTCAAAACTCATGAATTTCTTCATGATTCAATCATCCCTACAATCATTAACCCAAATATAAATATAAATCACCATTATCAAACAAAATCCAAGCTAACCCAAATCAAACCCAAGTTAGCCATTTTGACTTAAAATTATCATATGAACCAAAACCGATTTGGTTCCAAACTAAATTGCAATTGGATTTATATTTCAATCCTAGGTTCATGTGTGAGTTCAGCTAAACTTGAATTAAGCCACGATCAAGTCAATTGACTCATTTAGATTCACTTGACCTAAAGTGACATAAAGGATCTTTTTGAACCAAGTTAATCTAACCCAAATTGGATTGAACTAAGCTCATATAAACTTCACAACCAACAATCACCCTAGGGTGATCAATTGCCTTAACTTGGGCCAAACCAAGTCAAACCTAGCCTTTGACCAAATCAACCCTTTAACCCATATGAACTCAAACTAGTCAAATTACAACATAAATCAAATTGATTGCAACAAATGGCTCAAGTTTATTTCAAATTGATTATTGATGCCTCAATTGAGCCCAATTTGATCAATTGGTCAACCTAACTCAACTTATCCCAAATTGATCTTAAGAGTCAAATAAACCTAAAACTCAATAAAATCTAAATTGAACTTAACCAAAGCCTACAATATATTTCAAATGATCAACTAAACCCAAACCAAGCCATGATTCAAGTCAATTTGGTCAATTAGATTGAATTGGTCGACTTAGCCCAAGTTGACCTAAATGATCAAATTGGCCAAAATCCAAATTAAATCTAAATTAAACCAAATTGATTGAAACCAATTAAACCAATGCAATCCAACTAGTCATTTGAACTTGACCCAACCTTTAGTCTGACCCAATTTGACCAATTTGTCAACATAACCCATTTTGACTCAGTTTGACCCAAATGGATCAAATTGACCTAAATTAAACCAAATGAACTCCAAATGACATGAAATTTGGTCCAACTTACTTTGGCTCTTTTCAAATCTGTTCAAATCAAATTAAATGATAAATGATCATTTTTCCCTTGGGTCAAGCGCATCCCATGAGAAAAGACACTCGCTCAAGTGGTCATTTCTCTTTCTTGGACACTTAACACTCATCCATTGGTCTACATAGGCACCAAGGACATTAATTTTTTGACCCAAGGAGTGCTTGGGGCAGCCATGACTCATGGGGGAGATGAGATCACCTCACCTCTCCCATTGAAACATTTGGCATGAAGGACTCCCACCTCCCCTTGCTAGGACACCCATTTGTGCTTCATGGCAGACATTTTTCATTCCTTAACCAACCAAAATGAGCCACTTAGGACGATTCCCTTCCATTCCCAACCACCCCAAGCCAAATGACAACATTTTAGAGTCAAAAATTCAAACAAAAGATAGATTTTTGACCACATTCAAATCAAGGGAGTTAGAAGTAGCAAAACTCATTCAATTCCTCTCATTTTCATCTCTTAGAGCCCCCAAATCAACTAGCAATAATTTTCACTTGAGTTTGGTGTGAAAAAAAATAAAAAATAAGTGAATTTCGGTGAGGAAGTAGCGGTGATTGGTGAACGCATCATTCCAGAGTGAAAGTGTAGATCTAGGCTTATTCAAGGCTTCTTCCCCCACTCAAAAGCATGCTCAGATTATCACTGCTGCTGGAAACCATCCCCGATGAGGTTATCTTCAAAAACTCGTAGCCTGCCTTAAGATTTCTTATTTTTTGTGCTAATTTTCTTACGATTTTAGGATTTTTGCTTCAATAAACCTCACATTTTTTACTTTATTTGATCCTAATATGAAATAGAATTTTTCCGATGAAGATCGACATGAAAACGAGCCCAATCGGGCCTCGTTTTGCATTTATTGGTGGTTTTTTTCTTTCTGTGGAGCAGTCATCCATCCCATGTTCAAGGGATCGATGGTCGATCATGTCGACGTCAACCCCATCATGTGATCGCTTCACATCCCGGGATGATATGGACCATCCGACGGATGGTCCGATCATCCGTTTCTCTAACCCCCCTGGATCATCGCGTCTCTAACCCCAGATCATGCGATCCGCCTTCACATCCCGCGGATCGGATATGGACCATCCGATCAGATGGTCCGAATCAATCCGCGCGTTGCTCTCTTAACCCCCCTCCGTAGTTTCCACACGCATCACAGCCATTACATGGCTACCTATCATGTTGCTGCGTCGGCGTCGTTGCCGGCTAAGCGGGTTAAGTGGGAAAATCTGGATTTTTTTATTTTAAAAATTATTTAAATCAAGAGAAACTTCAAAAATTTATATAAAATAAAAACTTAACAAAAATTATAAACAAGTGCTCGTTGGATTCGTTGTTTCGAGAGGAATCAAATAAACTTAGAATCTCTAAGTTTCACTGAATATTTCGAGGTTAATGGGAATTTTAGTAAAAAATCAATTTTGATTAATTAAACTAAAAATACACATCATTTTAAGTTAAAAAATTCAGAGGTTAAAATTAAAGTTATGATACACCTACCATAAAAATTTAAAGTCAAAAGGATCTCTAGATTAGAAGATATTGAATTTTAAAGTTCAAATGATTTATTTTAATAAAATAAATTAACAGTCTTCATAAAAATCATCTTAATCAACTGAAACTTTAAGAAATCATAACTAATTGTAGAAAAATATAAAAAAAAATTAGCCTCATTTTAAATATATTTTAGATTAGAATCTAGGAAATTTATTATTAATTGATTTTAAGGAATGATTTTGGCTTAATTATAATATCATTAAAAATTTAATTAGTTTACTTACTCCTTAACTAATCACCCAATTAATCTTAAATTTTTTGTGGATGTTTAGGGGGATGACCTCTGCCTCCCCTATTTCTTTGGGATTTTATTAGTTGCTTAATTAGGGAAATAAATTGATTAAGTCTTAATCATTTTTTAAGTTAATTAGTGATAATTAGTGAATGAACAATAGTTTAATTAATCATTTAAGCCTGATTACCTCTGTTGAACAGTAAGGTAACTTAGGGAATGTGTTTGGGATGACCTCTGCCTCCCCTAAGTTTTCTACACTTTTGGAATTTCATTAAGTTAATGATTAATGAGGTAATTAATTACTTAATTAATTAATTAATCCTCAACATAAAAATCAGAGCTTAGGTGATCAAATATGGAACTTAGGGATTGAGATTAAGGCCCCACCCCTTTTCTTGATATCTCTTCTTAAGTTAACTTCATTTCATTAATTGAACATGCTTAATCAAATGGATTAATAAGCTTAATTAACTTAATCTAAAATCCACTTCACACATAAACAACTCTAATTTAATCTTGGGTAGCTCTTTGGGTGTTCAATAACCCAAAGTGAGAGATGATGAAATTATGGTTAGCTCACATGTGTGAGAAAACCATAAAAGTAGTTAAGTGAGATCTCTTAAGCTTAATTAACTATTAATCATGAGCCAATTCCATGTGGTTGCATATCATATTGGCTCATTATTAATATATTAATTAACCTAAGGTGATATAAGTAAGGATTAATTAATTGGCTTAATCTATACCCTAATGAAT
Source organism: Cymbidium sinense (assembly GCA_021442155.1). Classification (NCBI taxonomy): domain Eukaryota; kingdom Viridiplantae; phylum Streptophyta; class Magnoliopsida; order Asparagales; family Orchidaceae; genus Cymbidium; species Cymbidium sinense. The sequence goes on from CM038215.1 coordinate 305,854,829, forward strand.
TAAACCATAAAATCAACTTAATCACTTATTCATTGAACCAAAATTAACTCACACATAGGAAATGGGATTAAGACCAGCAAACCTCTTTCGAATTTCCTAACTCAAATCAAACATAAAGATGAAATAACCTTAAAGAACTTTGGTTTGTTTTAAGTAGCCTTATTTAGTATGATTGTTCTTAGAAATTAATTGGAATGAATGAGATCATATGCTTATATTCATTTACTTCTTTCCAATCATGCTAAATATTATTTTCCATGTGTAATCATGCATTCATTTCTTTTAAAATTAACTAAATGAAATAGTTTCTTTCTTGTCAAATTGTATGTGCTGATTTAAATTACATAAGTGTGGCTATTATTACTACTAAATCAAAAATTATTTTTCAAAGTGTATGAATCAATGATAACATATGGAGTGATGCTATTTATAAGTATATATAAGTTTGCATGTGTTGATAATATATGATATACAACATGAAGTCCTCTTTCCTTACCTTGCATGGATTCACATAGGATTCACAAATGTATACTTCATTTGAAAAGAACATAACATTTGTCTAAGTTTATTCCTATGCACCTCCATGCTAAGACATAAGAAGAATTTCATATCACATATGTAAATCATATATTCAAATCAATATGATTCCTTGTATGGCTTCTTTCTCTTATGGTTTCTTTTTGCGCATTCATTTGTATTTGAGAAAAGTGGTATATTAGTTTGGACATCCCGGGGCTGTGAGGCTTTAAGTAACCCTAAGTAGGTCTTATACTTTACGCCCCAGGTGAAAAAATAATTGTGACGTACTCACTTAAAACTCTTATACATATGCATGTGTGATATGAGCAATGAATAGGAAGTATAAATCAAATGAATCGAATATAATTTTTGCAAGGGTTTTCCAATTTTTATAGTTGCTTATACATCCATATATATCTAAGAAAAGTGGTATATTAGTCTGGACATCTTAGAGTTATGAGATTTTAAATAGCCTTAAGTAGGTCTTGTATTTTATGCCTTTGGTGCAGAAATTAATGGTGACGTACTCACTTAAAACTTTTATACATATGAATGTGTATCTAGCTAATGGATGAAAAATCCCTCTTTTCTATTAAAAATGCATGCATTCAAAATTCAATCAAATGAAATATTCAAAATTTAAATACACTTCCTTGCATTTATCATTCAAGTATGCTAAAAACATAAATTGCATGTATAGGTATATTTAGGACTTAACCATATTCATGCTATATATGATGAAAAGAAATAAATAAACATTTGTTATGTGATAGTAATTCATTCTAATTAATCTTAAGATGTCTTTCTTATTGAATAAGGTCATTTAGAATGAACCTAAACTAAGGATTGATTAAAACATATAACAAGCCATTCACTAAAAAAAATAATTAATTAACTTACTTTAGAAGTGACTTAAGGTAGGGATGAAAGAGAGACTCCCTCTCTTTCTTCTCTTTATAACACTTAGTTTATTAAGTGTAAGCCATATGAAATAAAAGAAAACACTAAGTAAAATCCCCAAATCAATTTAAATCACTTAAAGAGATAAATCAACTCTTTATAAATTGAATCCCTCACACTTAGCAAATTCCAACTCTAAAGCCTAGTTAGGACATACAACATAAGCTTTAATTCACATACATTATACTAAGTCACCATTTCTAGCTTTATGTTAGGGCGGTGTATGGTTTGATATATGCTTATTTTGTGATGTATTATTTTAAACTGGATGTTAGGGTGTATGTGCATAGTCTGGATGTTAGGCTGATATTAGTCTAATCGTGCTTTATGTAGGGGGTTGTGCTTAAGGGATCACTGTAATGAAAATAGAAATGCTTTTGGTATGTAGGTTGCTTTGCCCCTAAGCATAATCCAAGTTAGGATAGGCGGGCTTGGTTACCCATGTGTGGGATGCTAAGTCCAAATTATTTATATAACTACTTGGGTTGTATGGTGTGTTTAGGTAACATTTGTTTTGTAGGTCTAGCTAGATTTTTTTCTTTCTTTTAATATAATTTTGTAATATGGTGGATTAGAATGAGCATTGGTTATAAGACCAAGTCTTATGTACCATCTGATACTTTTGGAGCAAGCATATCCAAATCAAGCCAAAAGAAAGAAAGAAATTGAGCAAATCAAATGAAGAAATGGAGGATGAAGAAATGAAGAAAGGAGAATGAAGACCCCCCATAATATTCATCATTTGTAATTGTAATTATTCCTCTTGTAATTCAAGTTGCATAAGGGTAGAGCTCAGCTACCCACATTTCATTCGAGTTGTACGGCGGTACCCGACCACATTGGTCTTTTATTCTATGATAGCTTTATAAATTTGTTTGATGCTTGTTGACCTCACTTTTTGAGTGAGTTCTCAACTTTCTCATCATAGGTCTAGGACTCTTATAGATGCTAAGAGTTTCTTAGTCTTAAGACACTTCTAGTGATTAGTGAACACTTAACCTAACCCTAGAGACTTAAAGAGTTAGCCATGGGGATAGGTTGTGCCTTAGGGATTTAGGAGAGACTTGCCTTCCCTATAACCCAAACCCAATTCCTGCTTCCTTCTTTCAAACCAAACCTCAAATTCAAATTCAAATTCAAATTCCAAAATCAAATCCAACTATCCAATGATTGAAACCCATCACCAAATTCAAACTCTAAATCCCTTTCCAGGCCCTTTGATTTTATCTTATGATTTAGCCTTAACCAAATCCAAATCAACCCCAATCAAATTGATTTTCTTAATTATCAAATTCAATCTCAAATCAAAATCCAAGATCATAAATTAAATTCTAAATTAAATGATTGAAACTCATGATTAAATTCAAATCTCAAATCCCTTCCTAGGCCCTTTGATTTTATCTTATCGACTTAACCTTAACAAAATCCAAATCAACCCTAATTCAATTGATTTTTTTTCAATCATCAAATTCAATCTCAAATCAAATCCCAACCCAAATTCCAAATTAAATCCCAGATCAAATGATTGAAACCCATAATTAAATTCTAATTCCAAATCCCTTCTTAAGCTATATGGACTTACCTCCATAAACCTAACCAAAACTCCTTCAAACCAACTCAAACTTGGTTGATTTCTTTATAAATTAATCATTCCTTGATTTATGTTCACAAATATAAATGAAATCCAATTTCAAATCTTTCAAATCAAATCAAAATAAATTAAACCAAATCAAAATCCAAGTTAGCCCTTTCAAACTACATCCCTAAGCTTAATCAAATTTTCTTCCAAATCACTCCAAACTCAAGTGATTTCCTCATGGCCCATTTATATCTTTATTTTTATTCACAAATATAAATGAAATATAAATTCAAATGACCAAAACCAAACTCAAATAAAATCAAATTCTCAACTTTAGCCCTTTACTTTTAGCCAAATGAAAACTCAATCTTAATCAAGCCCATGGGTAACCCTTTTTTGACTTGAAATTGTTATATGAACCAAAACCCATTTGGCTCCAAACCAATTGCAATTGGATTTATATTTCAATCCTAAGCTCATATATGAGTTCAACCAAACTTAAAATCAAGCCTTCATCAAGCCAATTGACCCATTTAAGCTCACTTGACTCAAAGTGACCTAAAGGACATTTTGAGCCAAGTTCTAATCCAACCCAAATTGGATTGAATTAAGCCCATCTGAACCTCAATCATGATTAACAATCATCATGGGATGATCAATCACCTTGAATTGGGTCAAACCAAGTCAAACCTAGCCTTTGACCAAGCCAATACTTACCCTAAATGAAACACAAACAAGCTAAAATTCAACATATGTCAAATTGATTGAAACCATTGACCCAACCCATTCATAATTAATGATTGAATATGACCAAGTCATCAATTGAGCCAAACAAAATCTAATTGACAATTTGACCTAAGTTGACCCAAATTGGCCTAAAAAGCCAAAATGAGTCAAATCATGATTTAATCCAAATTAATTACAACCAATAGCTCAAGTTCATTCCAAATCACTTGTTGAACTTAACCAAAGCCATAATTAAGCTCAAGTTGACCAACTGGTCAACTTGACCCAACCTAGCCCAAATTAACCTAAAAGTTCAAATTGACCAAAATTCAAATTAATTCTAAATTAAATCAAACCAAAGCCTACAAGCATTTTAATTAACCAATTGAACTTGACTCAACACCCAACCTAACCTAATTTGGTCAAATTGTTCAACTTGACCAATTTGACCCTTTTGAATCCAAATGAGTCAAATTCAAACCTAGGCCAATCCAATCCAAATTAATTAAACCAAAACATCCCAAATCATCATATGAACCTAACCCAAGCCTTAATTTGATCCAATTTGACTAATTGGTCAACCCAACCCAACCTAACTCAAATGAACTCAGTTTGAGCAAATAAAGCTAAATCATTCCAAACCAACTTATGGGACCCTAGGGCATAATCAAACCTAAACCAAGCATGCCCTACTTCAGTCCCAAATGAGGCCAAAAGCTAATTGGATCCCACCAAGGGAATTAGTCATCAAATCATAGGATTCAAACCATAAACCCAATGGATCAAAGCTAAAGTCAACTTGCGCATCCCCATGGCAGCCACTTTTCACTCAAAAGAACCTTCCCATGACCCACCTAGTGCGCCTAATGCACTCTAGGTTGGCTAAGAACCTTTGGGAGATGAGTTGACTCACCTCAAAGCCAAACCGAGCACCCCATGGACAAAGGAAGAAGAAGCTTTGCACACCAGACCTTGAGGCTCATCCCATGACTCCCCCCATCCCTGGCGTGCGACCTAACTCTAATGGAGACAACTTCAGTAGCCAGATGGCGGCGAGCCAATGCAAAACATGTACACACTCCTGTCCATCAATGATGGCAAATTGAGGGTTATACCCCCCTCAATTTGAACATAATTTCACACATAATCAACTCGCATGAGTCCCTAAGCACATTCTGAATTCCCTCAGAGAAATTCCAAGGATCCCCAAGCCCTCTCTATTCAACCACTGTCATATTCGTGCGTAAGCCAAAATAAGACACCCATCCTTCAAGCAATACTCCCTTTCCACTAAACTAAATACAAATTTCTTGCACCCACACCATACTCATACCCAATCAAAGCCAACCAAACCATTTCCAAGCCTTCCAAAGCACCAGAGGTGTGAGTTCAATGGAAGTCAAGGTGTGCACATGCATGGATTGGTCAACCGAGCACCCTCAGCCAAATTGAGCTTGGACTTCTTCAATTGGGCCTCACTCAACTAGACGAAGCTACCTCCAGCGTTGCACCAGCATTAGCTCTAGTGAGGTAATTCCTCAAAACTGTAGCTTTAGGCCTCTATGCGTTGGTATTTTGTGAAAGGAATCTCCATGTTGAGAGATTTTAGCCATTGGATCTGATTGTGTGCTCCCTTATATGGTTTAGGATCCATTTGAACTCAATCTGAGCTTGGGTGAGCTAGGATCGAATGGAGAAAGATGGATGGTGCTCATGTTTTGCTGCTCATGAACAGGATAGATCACTAGCCATCCATCTTGCATGATTGAGATGAATGGCTCTGATCAAATTTCGTGGTAGATTCTTTGATTTCTCCCTTAACCCGTGGATTAGATTGTGGCCGTCCGATCTTAGATTAGACGGCCCATAGAGAAAGCGCATCCGTCGACGTGGAGTCAATGTGCAGATGTGACAACTTAAATTGTCAATCCCATCGCGTCATGTGGAATGCGCGACACGATAGTAGTCACGTGGCCCGACGGGATTAAGGGCTTAATTAGGGTTAATTAATTTATTTTTAATCCTAAAACTTTCTAAAATCATAACTAATTGTAGAAAATCCAAAAAATATAAACTTAAGCTCATTTTGAAGATATTTCAGAGGAGAATCTAGAAAAATTATAATTAATTGATTTTAATAATGACTTTAGCTTAATTAGGGTTTAATAAAAAAAATCTAATTAGCTTAATTACACCTTAATTAAGCACTTAATTAATCTTAAATTTTCTATGGATGTTTAGGGGGATGATCCCTACCTTCTTTATTTTTCTGGGATTTTATTAATTACTTAATTAGGAAAATCATTTGAGTAAGCCCTAATCACTCTCTTAATATAATTAATTATAATTAAGGAGTGAACAGTAACTTGACTAATCATTTGAACATAATTATCCCTATTAAATAGTAAGATCACTTAAGAAATGTGGTTGGGGATATTTTTCCTAATTCATTCCCTAAGTCTTCTTTATCTTTGAAAAATCAAATTAATTAATGGGCTAATGGAATGATTAATTGATTAATTAAGTGATTAAATCTTCAAAATAAGGAAATCAAAACCTAATTGAATGTTCAATTGATTTAGGGATTTGGATTGAGGCCTTGCCCTTGATCCTTTCCCCTAAGTTAATTTCATCATTCAAATTAAAACATAACCAAAATATTTAATCAATTCATTAAAAACTTAATGAAATTTAAATTTAAAAAATCGATTCATCCTCAGCTAAGTAACCTTTAATTGATCTTGGGTAGCTCCTTGGCTGTTCAATAACCTAGGGCGAGAGGTAATGAAATTATGATTGGCTCACTTGTGTGAGAAAATCATAAGAGTAATTAAGAGTGATCCCTTAAGCTTAATTAACTATTAATCATAAGCCAATTGCATTAGGCCCATTTCATTGCATAGAACATTGCAAACTTACTTTTCATGTGGTTGCATATCATGTTGGCTTATTATTAATTAGTTAATTAACTTAAGGTAATATAGGTAAGGGATAATTAATTCATTTAATTCATACCTTAATTTAATCAAAATATAAAATCAACTTAAATATTCTTCATTAAACCAAACTAATTCACACATGGGGAAATGGGTTAGGATTAGTAAACCTTTCTCATATTTCTTAAATCAAATAAAATTCAAAGATAAAAATGTCCTTAAGAGAATTTTGATTCACTTTAAATAACCTTATTTAATATGATTGTCCTTAGGAATTAATTAGGGTGAATGAAATTATGTGTTTACATTTCTTTATTTCTTTCCAATCATGTTAAATATTGTTTGCCATATGAAATCATGCATCCATTTCTTTTAAAAAGTAATTAAATAAAATGTGTTCTTTTATGTCAAATTGTATGTGTTATCTAAAACTAAGAATATGAGTGGCTATTATCACTATTAAACTAAAACTATTTTCAAAACCTATAAATAAATTATTACAAATGAAGTAATGCTAATTATAAATATGTATAAGCTTGCATGTGATGATATTATAAGATGTGTACTATGAAGTTCTCTTTCTTTCTCTTAATATGGATTCACATAGGATTTGCAAGTCTATAGTTCATTTGAAAAGAACACAACACTTGCCTAAATCTATTCCTATGCATCTCTTTGTTGAGACTTAGGAAGGGTTTGATATTATACATGTAAATAATAAAACCAAATCAAACATAATTTCTTGCATAATTCCTTATCCATTTGGTTCTTTTTATACATTCACATGTATTTGAGAAAAGTGGTATATTAGTCTGGACATCCCGGGGCTGCGAGGCTTTAAGTAGCCCTATGTAGGTCTTGTACCTTACGCCTTTGGTGTAGAAAATAATGGCGTTATACTTACTTAAAACTCTTATACATATGACATGTGTGATGTGGCCAATGAATAAGAAATCAAAAATCAAATAAATAAAACAAAACTTTTGCATGGATTTTCCTATCCTTATAGTTATTCATACATTTACATGTATCTAAGAAAAGTGATATATTAGTCTGCACATCTCGGGGCTACAAGGCTTTAAGTAGCCCTAAGTAGGTCTTGTACCTTAGGCCCATGGTGTAGAAAATAATGGCGTCATACTCACTTATAACTTTTATACATGTGAATGTGTATTTAGCTAATGGATGAAAAATCTATCTTTTCTATATAACGAAGACATGCATTCATAATTCAATTAACAGATGAAATATTTAAATTTCAAAATTTATTTCTTTGCATTCATCATCAAAGTATGCTAAGATTTATATTACATGTATAGGTATTCTTAAGATTATTCATATGCATGATATATATGATGGAAAGAAATGAATGAGAGTGTGTTATGTGATAGTAATCCATCCTAATTAATCCAATATGTCTTTCTTATTGAATAGAGCTATTTAGAATGAACCTAAACTTAGGGTTAATTAAAACACATAATAAACCATTTACTAAAGAAAATTCATTAATCAACTTACCTTAAAAATTACTTAAGGTAGGGATAAAGGAGAGACTCTCCCCTCTTTCTTCTCTTTATAACACTTAGTTGCTAAGTGTAGGCTATATGAATGGTGGGGTGCTAAGTCTAAGTTATTCCTATATATGGTCACTCAGCCCCTAATCATAGCCCAAGTTAGGATAGGTGGACTTGGTTACCCATGTGTGGGGTGCTAAGTCTAAGTTATTCCTATATATGCTTGGGATGTATGGTGTGTTTAGCTAACATTTGTTTTGTAGGTGCAGCTAGATTTACTTTCCTTTCTTTTAATGTAATTTTTATATTAGGATTAGGATAAGTGTTATGGGAAGGATTCAGATGAACATTAGTTATAAGACCATGTCTTATATACTACATGATGCCTTTGGAGCAAACAACATCCCAATTAAACTGAAGAAAGAAAGAAATGAAGAAAACTAAGAAATGAAAGATGAAGAGTGAAGAATGGAGGATGGAGAATGAAGACCCCCCCATAACACTTATCATTTTATAATTGTAATTATTCTTTCATTGTACCGGGATGTATAAGGGTAGAGTTCGGCAACCCATATTTCTTTTCAGGTTGTACAACGGTATCTGACCGCACTGGCCTTTTATTCTTTTATGATAACTTTATAAAATTGTTTGATATTTTATTTAGCTTGTGCATTAAAAATAGCATACATTTTCATAATTTCTTTATGATTGGTGATTGTGGCATGGCCTGGATGATTAGGTTCCTAGGATAAAAATAAATTTTCTATCCCATTAACAACTAATAACTAAAATTTTAAAATAATTCATAATCTAACAAAAAAGCACAGAAATTAAATCAAGATAATAAAATTTTTAGCAACCCCTTAGCTGGATGATTGAATGTATAATATCATGCATGTCATATTCTTCCACTCTTGCTAAGAGAGGGCTTCCATCTATGCCAGAGAATAAAGGCTTAACCTGTAAGAGCCTTTGATGGAAAGACACCTCTTTCTCTCCTGATTTAGCCCATAATTAATTTCTCATATATTTAGGCATACAAAATTCTATAGCCTATGTCAAAATAAAATTCCAAAAATTAAATAAAACTTGACAAAATTTGCATTAGATTTAAGTTATTACTCATCCCCTTCATGATATACTCTCTTAGGGAGTGAGTTTAAGGACTTAGTTTCTTTTCTAAGTATATAACAGCCTAGCCATCTTGCAAAGCATGTGACTTGCCTACATGGATTTGAATCATAGGATGAGTTAGCTGGTTGCCACTACAGGCGATAATAAGCCTAACAGTCGAGTGGTTTACTCTCTCTTGTGGAGGTAAATCATATACCCACTTTTGCCTTAGATTTAGGTCGTACTTTGGCCCTCGCCAAAGCTCCCTAGATTTAGGATCCTCACCTCTTAGGCATTTCCACAATCTTGTATTGTGGAATTGTAAGCCCTAGATTTCTAATAAAATTTTGACTAAAATAAATAAATATCCTTAATTTCAAATATATATAAAGCCCAACCATAGGATAGATTGGAGTGCTCATTAAGATTCTTAGTATTATGAGCACTCCCTACTCATCCCCCTCAGTTGCAATAGTAACTCTTCTCTTTTGATCTCTCCTACTTGATTTTCAAAAATACAACTAAAGCTTTGATAGTCCTATCTTTGAATTCTTTGGAGACAACAATCACCTACTTTAATCGAGAGTATTCTTAAGGCATTTATTTTTTTCCTTAAGATATAATTAACTATGGACGCTTGCCACCATAGGGAACTTAATGAACCCAGTTTAAATAAACCCTGCTTTACTTTTCCATATAAAGTAGGAGGAAAATCTCTAGTATACTCGAAGACCCATCATGTCTTAGGAGTCCTTATTAGGTGATTAGGTCTATTATAGGATAATGACTTCTATCCCTCGAGATAGTACACTATTTCTTAATGTCATACATGATCACCCTAATGAGTATGTCTGTAGATCTGCGTGGTGTCCCCTCACATAAATACAACAACAATAATAATAATAATAATAATAATAATAATAATAATAATAATAATAATAGTAATAATAATAATAATAATAACCATAATGCTTTGTTTAGCTTGTGCATTAGAAAAATATGTCTTTTCATAGTTTATTTCTGATTGGTGATTATTGTATGACCTGAATGCGATTAGGCTCCTAGGATAAAAACTAATTTTTCTATCTCACTAAAAACTCAAAATTAAACTTTAAAATATATCATAACTTCATATTAAAGCCTAGGTGTTAAATCAAGATAATAAATTATTTAGTAGCCCCTTAGCTGGATGATTATACGTTTAATACCATGCATAACCATCTTGTTCCACTCTTGTTAAGAGAGGGCTTCCAACTTTGCTATATAGAAAGGGCTTAACCTTTGAGATCCTATGATAGAAGAACACCTCTTTCCCTTTTTGATTTGGCCTATAATCTACTTCTCATGCATTTAGGCATACAAAATCTCTTAGCCTGTGTCAAAATAAGGTGTCCCAAATTAAATAAAATTTGATAAAAGTTTGCATTAGATTAAGTCATATTCATACCCCTCATGCTCTCGTCTCCTAGGGAGTGGGTTTAGGTACTTAGTTTCTTTTCTAAATAATAATAGCCTAGCCATCTTGCAAAAGTATATGACTTGCCTACATGGATTTAAAGTGTAAGAGGAGTTAGCTACGTCACTCAGCAATAAAACATAGTTGGGTTTTACTCTCTTGTGGAGGTAAACTATATACCCATTTTCACCTTAGATTTAGGTCATACTTTGGCCCTCGCCAAAACTCCCTAGATTTAGGATATGAGGTTGTTGTTTCCTTATGCAGGCTACAAGCATAAATCCTCACCTCTTAGGCATTCTCATAATCTTATATTATGAAATTATAAGTCTTAGGTTTCTAATAAAATTTCAACTCAAACAAATGAATCTCCTCAATTTTAAATATATAAAGCCCAACCATAGAATAAATTGGAGTGCTTACAAGGCTTCCTAGTATCATAAGCACTCCCTACTTAATTCCTTTGGATAATAACTCTTTCCCTTCCGATCCATCCCACTTGATTTTCTAAAATATAACTAATTTGTCGATAGTCCTATCTTTTATTTCTTTGGAGACAACAATCACCTACTTTAATCGAGAGTATTCTTAAGAGTTCATTTTTCTTAAGATGTAATTAACTACGAGCTTGCCCCCATAAGAATTTTAGAACCCATTTTAAATAAATTCTACTTTATTCATCCATATAAAGTAGGAAAAAAATCTCTAGTATATTCGAAGACCCATCATGTCTTAAGAGTCCTTATTAGGTGATTAGGTCCATCGTAGGGTAGTGATGCTACAAAAATTGATATTTTAGATTACTAATTAATCACCTAATAATTTATAATAATGTATTATCAATTTTTAAAGCTTACAAGTGAACGTGACAGTTGTCACCCTTGCTTCCTACGACAACCCTCCTTATTTATGCTTTAATCCTGCTTAAGGTAAAAAGTAATATAATTAGAATTTGAATTAAATCATTTGAAATTTAATTAAAATAAATTTCTTTCAATCTTTTCCTATTTATAATAATCTTTAATAATCCTTAATTAATTTAAACTAATTTAATTAATCCAAATAAATCATACTTAAATCATAATATATATACATAATAAAATAAAATAAAATAAAACCTTATTACCTTTAATTTCTGTGGTGCTTATTTTCAGATTTTTGTGTGTGTGTATATGTGAGGGGACACCATAAAGATTTGAGGATATACTTATTGAGGTGATCGGGTTCGACATCAAGGAATATTGTACTATCTCGAAAGATAGAAATCATAACTTTATGATGGACCTAAGCATCTAATAAGAACTCCTAAGGCATGATGGGTCTTCGAATATACCAAAGATTTTTTCCTAACTTTATATGGAAAAGTAAAGTAGGGTTTATTTAAATGGGTTCTAAAGTTTCTATAGGGGCAAGCACCCATAGTTAATTACATCTTAAGGGAAATGAATTCCTTAAGAATACTCCCGATTAAAGTAGGCGATTGTTATCTTCAAAGAATTCAAAGATAGGTCTATCAATAAATTAGTTGTATTTTAGAAAATCAAGAGAGATGGATCAAAAGGGAAGAGTTATTATTGAAACCAAAGGAGATAATTAGGCAGTGCTCATAATACTAGGAAACCTAGTGAGCACTCTAATCTATCCTATGGTTTGGCTTTATATATTTGAAGTTGAGGAGATTTATTTATTTAATTTGAAATTTTATTAGAAGGCTAGGACTTATGTTTCAAGAATATAAGATTATGAAAATGCCTAAGAGGTGAGAATTTATACTTATAGCTTACAGGAAATAGCAACCTCATATCCTAAATCTAGGGAGCTTTGGCGAGGGCCAAAGCACAACCTAAATCTAAAGTGAAAGTGGGTATATCATTTACCTCCATAAGAGAGTAAAACCCTCGGACTTATTACCACACGTGGCGGCTAACTCCTTCTACACTTTAAATACATGTAGGCAAGTCATATGCTTTTGCAAGATGTCTAGGCTATTATTATTTAGAAAAGAAACTAAGTCCCTAAACCCACTCCCTAGGAGACTAGAGCATGAGGGGTATGAATAATGACTTAATCTAATACAAACTTTCATCAAATTTCATTTAATTTGGGACACTTTATTTTGACACAGGCTATGAGATTTTGTATGCCTAAATGCATGAGAAGTAGATTATAGACCAAATCAAAAGGGAAAGAGGTGTTCTTCCATCATAGGCTCTCTAAAGTTAAGTCCGTTCTATCTGGCAAAGTTGGAAGCCCTCTCTTAACAAGAGTGGAACATTATGGTTATGCATGGTATTAAACATACAATCATCTAGCTAAGGGGCTGCTAAATATTTTATTATATTGATTTAATGCTAGGCTTTTTTATGATGTTATGAGTAATTTTAGAGGTTTAGTTATGAGTTTTTTTAGTTTAAGTAGAAAAATTAATTTTTATCCTAGGAGCCTGATCGCATCCAGACTATAGAACAATCAACAATCATAAATAAACTATGAAAGGCATGCTTTTCTAATGTACAAGCTAAAAAAATCATTAAACAATTTTATAAAGCTATTATAAAAGAATAAAAAGGTCGATGCGGTTGGGTACCGCCGTACAACCCGAAAAGAAATATGGGTAGCCAAGCTCCACCCTTATACAATCCAAATTATAAGAGAATAATTATAATTATAAATGATGAATGCTATGGGGGAATTCATTCTTCCTTCTTCATTTCTTCATCTTCCATTTCTCCATTTTATTTGCTCCATTTCTTTCTTCTTTTTGGCTTAAATTGGATGTGCTTGCTCCAAAGGCATCACATGGTAGATAAGACTTGGTCTTATAACCAATGCTCATTTTGATCCCCTATAACATTCATCCTAATCTGAATGCAAAATTACATTAAAAAAAGAAAAGTAAATCTAGCTACACTAGCAAAATAAATATTAGTTAAACACACTATATAACCCAAGCACTTATATGAATAATTTGGACTTAGCACCTCACACATGGATAACCAAGCCCACATGTCCTAACTTTGATTACGCTTAGGGGCTAAGCAACCTGCACAACAAAAAATATTTATATTTTTATTACAACGGACCCTTAAACACAACCCTCTGTAGGAAATATGATTAGGCTACTATCGGCCTAACATCCAGACTAGGCACATACACCCTAATTTTTAATCAACAACAATGCATCATAGAACAAGCATACATTAAACCATACACCACCATATCATAAAGCTAGAAATGGTGACTTAGTCTAATATGTATGAATTAAAGCTTGTGTGGTATGTCCTAACTAGGCTTTAGAGTTGTAATTTGCTAAGTGTGAGAGATTTAATTTATAAAGAATTGATTTCTCTTTAAGTGATTTAAATTGAT